>JANUSC010000105.1:0-699793 GCA_025200525.1 Camellia lanceoleosa
ACAACTAGATGAAGAGAAAAGAAACGATAAAACCAAGATCATAAAGTTACCCAATAGAAGTTAGATTGAGAGTAAGATAAAGGGAATTAAACAAGTGCTATGAAGGAAAATAGTAGAATTAGAGACATAGCCTATGGCTAACTTTATGCATAGGAGAGCCATCAATGATGTGTCATGAGAATATTAGAAAATAGAAAAATAGTAGGGAAATCGAGATGCCATATAGTTAACAAGCAAAATCAAGAACCATGAGGAGAGGTACTTGAGGTGGTGAAAGAAGCGGTAGATAGTGTACGAAGTAGAGGACTGTTTGACCTGGATTCAATGTCATGAGAATTACTAAGTTTGGTTGGGCTCAGAGAGCACTTAGGAAGAAATATGGTAGCCGGTAGCATCGGCCAAAATGAGAATGGCCGGTGAGGTTGATAGTGGTAATGGTTCAAGTTGACCTTCTTTGGAGCGACTTCTACAAGGTTGGCATTTTGGATTTTTGCGATAATCACTCTAATAATAGCTAGGGTTTATTCATTGCACCACTTACAAATCAGTTAGACGTGTAGTAAACCATGATTGGAGTTATGGCGGTAAGTACATGATTACCCAGCGGATGATTCTTGCTAGAGTTGATGAAGTATAGAACATTGAGTGCATGAAGATTTGGGAGGCAAAGACGAGTTTTAAAAAGGAGCTGGGGTAACAAATTTCTAAAGTTTGGAAGCGGATGTTGTTGAGAAGAAAGCTCGAACATGTTCAAAACCATCCCGAAGAGCCATCGGAAAAGGATGCAAAGCATTGCTATCTCGATATATGGAGAAATGACTAGCATTTTCCTTATGGACAAATTGAGCGAGAGATAGTTGATCCAGCAATAAAATTTGACATTGATGATAAATTGACCAAACTCTTGGTAGCTTGTGATGAAAGTGGCTAAGAAGTTGATATTGGTGAGCAAAAGCGATTGGTGCTATAACGAGTCTTTAGAAGCCAGGGGTTTCTTTGATGTATCAAAAAGTACCCAAATTGAAGATTAATAGGAGACTTGATTAAAATGATTCGGCACCATGTGATGACTTGATGGTTTTTGCTAATATAATTAATTCAAGTCGTTTTTCATATTTAGAAACTAGGATTCATCAGAGTATTTTTGATAGGTTTTGATAGTATCACCAATAACAAGGCATACAACTTCTTTACTTTGAGAAAAACTAGACATGGCTTGAGCCTAAATGGTGTAATTAGAACCATCAAGAATGATGGAAATTGGTTGAGCCATGTCGAGCGGTATAAACCAAAGAAAAAAATAAAAATAATTTTTTTTTATAGATAAAACAAATTAAATAGTGGCTAAAAAAATAAAACAATGGGAACAAACTAAATGGGTGGGGTGGGCACCTATAGTAGCAAAGTGGGCGCGACACACACATGAGTGGGGAATCGACATGTTAGCATAGAGAGGCCTGGATGGGCGTGGCCTGGCTAGAACAAAGGTGGTGGGGCAGTCAGCCAATTTGAGTCGGCTAAGGTGGCCTTGAAGCTAATCTTGGGATAGCGTCAGGATATGGCACCCGACCAAGAAGGTGAGATAGTCATTCATTTGTCATTACGGCCTTACATTGTGATCTGTGAGAAGGTGAGGTAGTCGTGCGTAAAATGGCGTGGAGGGTTAGTTAACCTTGATTTTGTAGTTGAACTCCCTGTAATGAGAGGAAGAGTTGATGTATACAAAAGTTGATTTTGAGGCAACTTTTTGATTATTATCTTGATTGAGAGTAGTATATTTGTATAGAGGAATTAAGAGGATCAGAGATTTTCACCATATTTTCGATACCATGAAGCGAAATATTCATATGACAAATAAGAAAGAGAAAATAGAAAAGAAAGAAGAATTTATATTCAATTGATGTATTTACAATACAAAAGCTATAGGTATTTATATAGCGCTATGTAGAGTCTTTGTACAAGGGAAAAAGAATAAGGTAGGGAAAAGAATATGGCAAGATTGAGCATACCTAATGAGGAGGAGCCTATAATCTAAATATGGAATACAAAGAATAATATATATATATTTTATGGCCATGGATTTTTAGAGTATTATTCATTCATTGAGCTTGGAAAAGGCATTTTAATGTTTACTCCAAGAAATCACTAAAAAAAATAAAAATCTAATATTATAACTTTGCTTTAGATAGCTAACACTTTTCCTTGATAGTAATAATTCTTCAGATCTTAGATTTCTACTGTGCAATTATGTGTAAAATAATGATAATTGCCATTCAATATTGTGCTCTTGATTTTCAAATATTTAAATAAATATTTGAAAACAAAAGAAAGCTAGATAAATGAAAAAAAAGGAAATAAAAAGGCTAGGAAATAGTTGTTAGTACTTTGGCTATTTTTGTTTCCATTTTATTTATTATTTTTTTTTTATTTTTTAATTAATTCCCAACTTACATATTGATTTGAAATTGAAAATATTATGATTAAATACGTTAGATGTTACTTATGTGATGCAGCTACATTGACTAGTTTTATGTGGCAAATAATTCCCATGGTAGAAACAAATGAAGTGTATTGTTCTTTAATTAAAATGACATAGCTAGTATTTTGACAGTTTTACCTAATTACTATTTTTTGAGCAGGTGAAATAAAGAATTAGCATTCCCTCATTCCATACCACTATATATATTTCTCTACAATTGTGGGAATCGGAGACTAAAAGTGAAAATATTTTAAAAAGTACCTAATTACCTATACAAGCAAATAAGTGCATTATTATTTTCACTTATGGTTCTTTGGGGTTGACTTTTAATGGCATTTAGATGCATGGTCATATGCTCGATTCTAAACTCTCTTGTCTAATTTGAGCAAGATGAGACATCTACGGATCCCCTAAAGTGGTAATCATTTTTTGTACAAGGATGATGCCTTAGAGGATTTTGGGTGCTCTCCCCATCCCTTAAGTTTCTATCCTTAGAGAGTCCAATAGAATCGAAGGACCACTTTCCTAACCAAAGAATGCGTGTATTTTTTATTTCTCAAATTCATGCTACTTAAGTTAATTTTTTGGGGTACTTATGTGTGGGTCCTAATAAATGGATTTGCTTTAATCTAATAGGTCCTATAGAGAAAAAATTTGTCATAAAAAATGTCACTAATTATAAGTTTTAGCGACAATTTATACTTAAATCATGACAAAAAAGTCACTAATTATCAATTTTTTTGGGACATATATATAAAAATTGTCACAAAAAAATTATTTTAGCGACAATTTTACCAAAGACTTATGTTCAATAGGACTTGATAGGAATTAAATCCAACTATTAGGACTTATTGGTAGTTTATCCTAATTTTTTTTTTATCTCCATTTAGCAGGTGTTAAGAAGACTCAAATAGTTGAAAAAAAAATGAAGCCTTACAACTAGCAAATTGTACCAAACTTATAGTTTTTCTTCCGTCAAATATATCTTTTGGACTCTATTCTTTTGCCATCAATGGCATCATTGTCCATAAATTTTTTTTAACATTACATTTTCATTTGACGTTGAGCTACTAACACTTACGAATGTAGGTCACAACATCCCAAATTATATTTATCTCTATTTTTTCTTTATCTCCAATCCTAATTAACTTGAATCTATTTATTTTGGAGTTCACGAAATTGACTTATAATCTTATGCAATCTGGAGGTCCTCCTCCTCAAATCCTAATATCGACTCAATAGAGCGCTACCAATGGAGAGGCAAGAAATTTGTTTTTTAAATTGACTTAGGATCACCACCCAATCTTTTTTTTTTTTCCAGATTGTATTTTGTTAAGTTCTCTTGGCTCCTATTTTACTAACTTTGTCATTTTGTTTTGGTAGAGTTTTGACATCCTTTTACTTGCACGTCTGGAGACCTTAGATTTGAGTGAGAATAATTTCTTTGCAAGTATTCACTCCATCCATAGGAGCATTGTATCTTCTTTGAAAGCTCTATCTCAAAATTTTTGGCTCCAAAATAACCAATGGTTTCTTTACATAGAATTCAAAGGTAAAAAAATTCATATTAGATTAAGGTTATCTATTATAAACTAGAGGCAACTTGACAAAAATTCTATTTATTCCTTTCCTCTCTTTATTTATTTGGCTTCATAGCTTGTTTAATTTAATTTAGCATTGAAGAAAAATATAAACCTAAAGCATCCATATTTCTTTTTCTCAAGAGTTAGGTGGGGTTTGATAAGGTATTACAAGTTGAAAATTGAAATCTTTTGAAAATTAAAAAAGCTAAAATTCTTTTAGTTGAAAAAGTTGTTTGATAAAAATTAAGAGTGTTGAAATTGTTTGATATGTAAGAGATTAAATTTGAAATTTATTATTTTCAAATTATATGTGTTTCAAAATTTTATATTGTGGATAATTGGTGGTGGTGATGATGGTGAGGTTATAACGTTATATGTGGAGTGCTTGTGCATAAGTATTTATAAATTTAGCCAATAATTAAGTAAAGTTTCACTTATCATTTAAAAACTTTCTTAACTTTTAGCACTAAATTTTAAAGACCCATAAATTTTAAGTGATGTTAATTATAATTATCAAAGGATGTAATTGATTTTTCATTCCAATACAATTTAGTTTTAAATATTGAATTTTGCTTTGTTATCGAACAACACTTTAGTATACATCTTATAATAACAAATTTTTTACATAAATCCATGGCAGCCCTACAAACAATACGTATTTTCCATAAGCTTCTTGTTTTGTAGGTTTGTGCAAATTAGAAGAAACGAAGGGGTTAGATCTGACGATATAACTATCTTTGAAGGGATCCTTCCTCCATGCCCTAAGCAATTTGAGATCTACTCAGTTTTTTGCGATATTTCTCTAAACCCAATTCACGAGAACCTCTCTCCATCTCTTGTTTGGAAACCTCAACTCCCCTAGAGTACATTGGTCTTAGTCTATAATACGTTTGAGGTTTATTCTCTTCGGGTCAATTTTACCGAAACAATATTCGTGTAGGTGGATTTGAACAGATGATAAAGTGAAAACCAACAAAATTTAGAACAGAAAGCGAATTCTGAATTGGAATCCATGTTTAGATTAGAAAGTCCTTGTTCTATCAAAAGCTGTAATCTAAACAAGCTCTCTGGCGATGTTCCCAAAATTTCTCCTTTACCAAAACAAGCTAATGTTAAATTTGAAGTACTCTCTCACAATAATAAATGAGTTCTTTCCCCAAAGTAGCTCTTGCGGTAAACAACACGCGGACTAGAACTTATTTTAATCTTTGCGGAATAACTCTTTTTGTTAAATCTCTATTTTTATAATCTTGCATAAATCACAGCTATCTGATGTTCCGGGTAAACTCTTAAACTGACATCTCGACAATCACTTAATTTGGGCAAATTCAAGCCAATATTAGGGATATGTTTCCATATATTCAATACATAAACTTATCCAAGAATAACTTTTTGGTGGTATCCATCCTCATTTGGTAAGATAGAGTAACTTGGATGTTGGATTTATCACTACTAATAATTTTTGAGGAGAGTGCGCAAGACGAGTTAGTTCGAAATTGCATTTTCTTTAGGGAGCTTTAAAATTATCAAATAACAATTTTAAGCCTTAAATCTTTTGGATGTGACTTCAACAGCGCACCCTATGGACTTCTGCGGTTGGTAATGATAATCAATTTTACTGAGACTGCTTAACAAATGCTAACTCTCCAAATTGCATGATTATTATTTCCTTGATATTAGCTTAACTAACTTCTACCATATACGGTAAGATTCCAAGTTCAATGGGTAACATGACATCGAACGAGAACACTTACTAATCATGGGAAATAATTCATTCTAATAATTGAGTTCCCATGTGCATTGGTTCCAAGAGGTGTTTATAGGCATCTCTTATAACTTATTTTAGGGATCAATACTTCCTTCTTGCTCAAACCCAAACCTACAATGGCTTTGAGCATATACATTTGCAAGGTAACAAGTTCACAAGGTTAATTTCAAGAAGCTCTCCTTAATTGAGTAGACTTCTTTTGACTCTGGATATTAGAGACAACATCTTTTTTTGAAAAGCGACATTCTTTGATTCCATTAAATGCTTTGGCACCAACCTCGAAATTCTTTTGTTGAAGGGAACCAAGCTAGGCCGGTTCAATTCCAATTCAATTGTGTCAACTAAATTGGATAAATTTGAGTGAACCCTTTTTCCAATAACTATTTCAGTGAACACCTACTACCTCCTTGTTTTAAGTAATATCACCTTATTGCACTGATGGGAGCTAACGTATGACACTGCCTTCATGCAGGACCTATAATTTTGTTTGGTGAGTGCTGAGAACACCAATATGGAGAGTTTATTAAAGAGCAAATATGTGCCGGTAATGATGAAGTTTTTTTGTATGATGGAACAGCGGAACAAAAGTTGGAGTTTGTCTACAAAAAGTAAGGAAGTAAACTCTTACAAGGGCAATATCAGCAATTTCTGTATACAAGATTGGATTTGTCACATAACAAACCTTTAATAGGTGAAATACCTTCCGAACTAGGGAAGCTGAAAATGTGAGTGTTAAAGCCTTAGAAACTTGTCTCCCACAATCTCTTGCTGGGACCCATCCCAAAGACCTTCTCAAACCTTGCCCCAAATAGAGGGGATTTGGACCTTTCTTACAACAATTTGAGCGGAACGACATCCCAGCATGAGAACTTAATCAATCTAAATTTTTGCAGGAAGTCATTCCTTTGCTGGCTCCCACAACAATTTATCGGAGTAAAATATTAGGCGAGGAAAAGCACAATTTGGGACCTGTTGAAAAGGCGATGACAGGTTATGAGGAAATCCATTTCTTTGTGGACCGCCATTGGAGAAAAAATGTATCAGAAGCCATTGTTGAAACTCACCACACTTGCCAACAATAGTATCCTTAGATGGCCGAGGAAATGGTATGATACTCGATTTAGCGGCATTTTTACGCAAGTTTTGTTGGAACATACATCACTTTCTTGTTTTAGTTCTTTAACGCTATTCTTTACATCAACCCGTATTGGAGACAAAAGGTGGTTCTATACTGATTGAGGAGGGTATGTATTCTAGTTACTATTTTTGTTTACGATTCTCTTTTGCAAAAATATTACATTATGTTCTATATTAATAGTAACTATGGTTTTGTTTCTATGGACAAAGTATAGCAAATGTTGTTTTACGATTCACTTTTCAAGCTATTAGGCCTTTTGTATATTTAGCTATGGTTTGTTTTGATGGACAAGTATGGCAAATATTGTAATAGTGCTAGCTTTATGTTTGCTTATGAATGAATAAATGGAAACATATTGCCAAGCATTATTAGTTACTTGTTTTCATTTCATTTCTAACTGGCAGAAATATTAGCTGAAAACATATATAGGGTAAGAAAACTTATATATATAATTTGGAAGCAAAGTTTGTAAGGTTTTTTGTTAAGTATACCATTTTCCTTTATACATTTGAAATAATGATGGATTTCACGAAAAAAGTTCATTGGATATCAAAATTGAAAAGATACAACACATATATAAAGAAATCTATTTTTAATTCTTTGATTGGACAATTGCCACAGCATGTCGAGACTAGCTAGCTACTTCTGGATTTAAGATAGAGAAAATAATGTTTAGGACATTGAGAAAGTTTGAAATTACAAATTAGAAATGTTTTTCTTTAAGATTGAAGATTATTTCATGTTTGTAAAATTACTATCCACTCATTATTCATAAAGGTTGTGTTTGATTTATGGATTTGGGTAAGAATTTGAAAAGAAAAAAAGGGAAAAGTGTGTGAAATGTAACTATACTTCATCCACATTTTTCGCCTGCTTTTCAAATTCTTACCTAATCAATATACAAACTTTCGACCTAGAAAATGAACTATATTTGATAGCAATGACTCTGAGGTAGTTATGGACCAATGGAATGAACATGGATGCTCAATGAAGGAGAATGATTACTTCTCATCTGAAGTACTAAAAGATCCAAAGGCACCATCGTTCAAGATGATAAACCCATAGAGTGAATCCACCTTTTTTAGAGGTTATAGAAGCGAGGGTATTAAGTGTCGGTAATGAAACTACTCTGAAAGCAATCAAGAAGGACACTCTAATGGGGACGAAGAAAGTCGAGCGAGTAAAGATTAAACGAAAATGCTGACGAGGAAAGCAAAAACACCTCTTGATCGATTCAAACCAATGGCACTTCCTAGGTCGTAAATTCAATGAAAGTAGAAGCATAGAAGAAACTGATTGCGATGTGGAAGAACTTTCTGTCCTAATGAGGAGGAATTTCCCACTGAGACACACACCACGGAAAAGAGGAAGAAAAGGCAATGGAAGAAGAGGCGGGAAGGGATTCTGAGAGTTAAAATCCCTATGGCTCTTCTAAAGAAATTTAAGAACCTGAGAGGAAGTGTTTTGGCAATAGCTTAAAAGATTATTGGGGAAGATATATAGGCTACAAACTCTTCTGTGGCGAAAATAATGACAAAATTTGGGGATTGTAGAGTTGAGGTTTGGAAAGCCCACTTGACATAGGTAATGGCTTCTTCATAGTCAAGGATTCGATATGGCGGAATGACTACATGAAAGTCTTTCTTGTGGCCTTTGGATCATGATGGATCATTATGTATTTAGTGCGGTAGTGGCAATAGGACTTCAAATTTGATGGAAGCAAAGAGGATATCAGCTTTGTGATTTGGTGCGATTCCCAACTCTACCCATTGGAATGATATAATGAGGAAAGAATTATATCACATAACAAGAAGTCTTTGGGTGTTCCTCACGAAGATTCAATATCAACATGGCAATGGCAGCACAAGGAAATATATGCATGAGTTTCGCGTCTCTGCGAGATGTGTAGCATACGACAAATGAACCTCCATGTTCCCTTTTTTATCGAGGGGCATTACCAATACAAGATCGACAACAAAAAACAAAACAACTAGAGTGATGATATAACATCAACAACACGACTTCCTTCCCTTTTGAACTATTTCCAAACTTTACAACATTGTTTCATTACATTTACAAACCAAAATAAAATAGTTCAACAAATGAAGAATTATACAACAAAATCAACAAGCTTTGTTCATCTCTTTAACTTAAAATTTGTTTCCTTGTTACACCCAAAAATACATATGTCGGGATATAGTCGATCCAAAAAACTACCCTTGGCATACACATAATATGATTTCAAATATAAGATTTCACATTCAAAAGTTTTCTTCAACACAAAACATTCACTTAAGAAGGCACTTCATTGTCATAAACTTGAATTTAGTTAGCAGCTTTGGGGTGAGCAAAAAAGCTTTCGATGAAGTAATGCATTTAACAAGTTATAACATTAATTGAAAAAACACATGATCATACAGCAACATAGCATTTGGAAATTCTATTATTTTATGCACATAAATGTCTTTGTGCATAGTATAGGAAGCCAAATAAAACAATGTAAAGTTAAGTTAGCATTTTCTGAGTTAGGATTCAAAGCGTTATATATATACTACTGACCTTCAATGGTAAATGAAATTCAAAATACATACATAGATATAAAGGTTTTCATATACTTCAAATAGTCTCACATTTGTTGACTCCAAAAACTGAAAGCGGGGCAATAAAGGCACCCAAAAACATTTTTTCCTTCCACGTTATGCCAACTCCGAGAAATACGAATGAGAGGCCACGGGCACTTTTAAAACCAAGTTTTTTCCACATTTATGGAAGCTCCAAAAATAGCGGGCTCATGGACACCCAAAATCCATTTTTCCACGATTCGTCCGACGGTATGCGACAAAACCGAGCAATTGGGCACCTTGACTCCCATACGGCTACTAAATACAATACACAACTCAAAAACCACCAGACTCCACTATTTGGACTCATAAACCTATTTACACCTTTCAACTTTCCTTTGTTTATTTAACAATCGCGAGATGATGCATGAATTTGTAAATTCTCGTTCTCCCCTAAAATGATTCCGATGAACACAAATCACTATTTCACTTTTCAATAATAACCATTGTTCGCTTCCTAACAATCTCATCACCAACTTTACAAGGTGTTATGCGTAGAAAAGCATTTCAAATCATACATTTTTCAACTTCAAAAGTTAATAATATAATTGCACCTTCAATTTCATGTTTTTTGAAATCCAATTAAGAAAAAACCACTTTTATTGAACAATTTCCAAAACAGAGGGTTTTACTATAAAATTTAAAATTTTCCTCCCTTTCATGAAATTGGAAGCTAATATATCTATCACAACAACAATAATCATCAATATTAAACACAAATCCTTTTCAAAACCTTAAAAACATTTGCTCACTTTTGTCCAATCCCTTCACTAACACAAATACCATCTCTCTCTCTCTCTCTATATATATATATATATATTCCTATACATATATATATGATGAGTATCTCTAATGAAATTACTACATATGAGTTTCAAATTAAAGGCATAACAAGTTAAAGACACCTACCTCCAAGAGTGGAAGCTAAAAGCGAGAATCACACCTTGAAACTTGATGAAAAAAGCAAAACAATCGGTACATACCTTGGACATGACTTACTCTTAATTTTCTTGGAGGATCTAGGGTGGATTTTAGGCAAAGATTGAAGAAATCAAGTGTTTTGGGTGTTAGGGTTTCGAAATGGGTAATAGAGAAAAGAAGAGCAATTGGAAAAAAGTGAGGAATGAATGAGTTAGACCAATTTTTAGAAGTGAGTTGTGCGAGCAATTGCTTGCCAAACAAACTTTTCTTCGCTCGGCGACCAAGAAAATTTTAAAGAGATCGCTCAAGCAATACTTCCTTGGCAAATGTGAGGTCTAAAAGTTTTTGCGAGCTCACGGTGAAAATATTGGAGCATAAATCTACACTCAGCGACCACTTTCACCACTCGGCGGTCTCACTTAAAAAATGGCAAACTATTGAGAGCTACAAATCTTCCTCGAGTGACCAAATGACCGCTCAATGATCCACAAAACAATTGTCACAAGATGTATCTTTGAAAACCTTTGATTTCACACTTTTTCGATAGGTAGGCATACATATGGAATTGAATATGAGCATATACCTCACTATGTTTTTCTTGTGGTAGGATTGAACACGGAGAAGTTTGCGAGATAATCCTAGAACGGTGCGAAGAAGAAAGGACAAGAAGAAATCGAAAGACAATCGAAGTTGAAACCAACACTAACAATGTGCCTGACCCAAAGAATACAAAACAAAAGCAAGAGCTAAACCTAGGTACATATGGGTCTTGGATGACAGTGTCCAAAGCAAAAAAGAAACTGTGACGACCACACCATGTATAATATTTTTATATTTTATTAATCAAGGTGATTTGGATTTTTAATTAGTTATTATTATGATTTAATTGTAGAATTGATGAACATTATTGGGTGCGATTAAAATTGTGTATGATTTTACAAAAAGAGTTATTTTGGAATTAGAAATTGAGAGGTGAAATTGATAAAATTGAATCCAGTTTAATTTCAAGTATTGGACCATATGAAGTTTAATTAAATATTCGGTTTAGTTTAGTAGAATAGAGATTTGATTAATTGGGTCCGAATTAAATTAATTAAGCCAATTTGGTTATAAAATTAGTAATTGTGATTATTTTGAATTAAATACATTTATAGGTGACCAATTTGAATATGTTATTTATTGACGGAGATTTTGAATTTGATCTGAAATTGAAGGACTTAATGATTTGAAAAACCAAAATTGATGATGGCAATAAGTTTAATTTGATATTTGGAGCCTTTTGGGAGTTTGATTAGAAATCTGATTCAGAATGGTAAAGATTAAATATAATTAATTGGGTCTTAAATGAAGTCAATTAGATTAATTAAATTATGTGGGACTTGTGATTAGTTATGATTGATTAAATTATGATTAATCAAGATCAATTAAAATTAAGAGGTGATTAATTAAGCTAATGGATAATTAGTGACTAATTTAATTCTACTCAACTAATTAACATTGTTGGTGTATATTAAAAGTATTCTAGAATTGTGAGAAAAATTTCAAACCTTCAAGTTTTATATGTGTACATACAAGAGAGAGAAGAGAGTAGGCAACTCTATGTTATTTTGTTTAGGACAAAATCGTGATTGTGAGAGAGTTCTATTCTTTGGAACTTGCTGAAATTTTGAAGAAAAACTAAGGAAGCTAGCGAAGTGAAGAAGTTGTCAACAATACACCAAATTGAAGACTCTAGATAAGGATTTCAAGCAATTCT
Organism: Camellia lanceoleosa; assembly: GCA_025200525.1. NCBI lineage: Eukaryota > Viridiplantae > Streptophyta > Magnoliopsida > Ericales > Theaceae > Camellia > Camellia lanceoleosa. Next base: position 12,267 of record JANUSC010000105.1, read on the forward strand.
TGTAGAAAAAGTCATCTAAAAGTTGAAATTAAGAAGCTGGTGGGTTCAATTTCATGTAATTGAAAGAAATTAGCAAGAAGATGAAGAAATTAAGTTAGATTCATGATTATGAAATTAATTTGGAAATTGATTATTTTAGGTTTTGATTTTGATTATCTTGCATGAATTTGAGTTTTATTTCTACATGCATGAACAAATTCTACATGTCTTAATACTTTAATTGTACGCATCATAGATTTCTTAGAATTGATTTCATGTTTTGATGAAATAAGAACTAAGCTGGAAGAATTTTGACTTTATGAACAAATGAGTTTAACTTTTAAATTATAGGAGTTTTGATGTAAATGATTTAAAATTGATCATATTTTCTTGATTATTTAAGAGTGTGTGTGTTTTTAGACAAGCCATGCATGAACCCAAGTTTAAAATTATATTTGAAAGTTTAATGCATTTATGAGTTTGAAATTGGGTTTGATATGAAGAAAATTAATTTGGATAAATCAAGAAATTAATTATGATTTAAGAATTTGACAATTAGGAATTGACTTAATTTTTGATTTGAATTTCTACTTGCAAATATTTTTTCTAAGAGCTTGTAGCTTTTAATTTTATATTTTGTAAGAAAGGAAGAAAAGTATTAAAATAGTTAAATTCATGGAGATTTGAACTAAGAGTTAGAAATAACCTTATATACATGTCTTTGGGAATGTTTTTGTACATTAGAATATGTCATGCATGAAATTTGGAACTTTAAATGTGTTTTGAAGCTCAACTTGAATTTTGGAAATTCAAAAATTTGACAGACAGCTCGAGTGACCAAATGGTGATACTATTTCAGTGCACTGTCTAAGCATCGATACTTTTGTAAATGAAGGGTTCGCTCAGCGACCAATGTTAACATCTTTATCCCAAACCCACTCCTATAGGTTTAACAAAGTCGTAACCGAGTAATCCTAGGATTACCCAAGGCCTTTGAGCAGTTAACTTTCGGTAATAAAGAACATGAGCGAATATATAAAACATACATAGTCCATAGAGTTGTGCAAGCATACATGGGACAAAATTAAAACTAATATACATAAAGCCATATATGTGGGTCATATACGTATCCATTTTACCTTTATGTCGTCCAACATAAGACAAAGAATTGTTACAAAACAACAAAAGTGGTTAACTTATAATGGGTTTGCAAAACTAGGCTACTAAACTCTTTCGAGAACCTCTCGGAAGGCCCCAAGGTTGGCCAACAAAGCAGAGACCTCCAAGAAATCATCACTGAGCCTGGTCATCTACATACATAAATAATAGAGTGAGCTGAAACCCAGTGAATAATAACAAAGTAAAGATTTTAATGAATGATGTCCGTATCAAACTCATATTTGAAATTGAAAACATAGTCATAACCATATTCAAATCATGAGTACGTCCATTAGCATTCACATATCGTATTGGTCAAGCATATCAAGTTCCATAATAGAACCTCCGTCTTTTGGGTATCATATAGCATATATAGGCCATGGTATTATTTTCTTTGAGCGGGCCTCATGACCATAAACCCGCGATAATATGTCACTGGGCTGGGCCTCTGCTGAGATACCACAATTACATCTCAAGAGCTTAATCATCATTCATTCATACAAAATATAGCATTTGAGCGAGCGGTGTACATATCGCCGAGAATATAATTACAATCAAACGCCTTATAACTTTATAGGAGTTTTATTATTACTCATAGATAACCGATAGTAGAACAAATGGATCAAACCACTTACGACTGTGGGCTACACAATCATATAACGAATACACTTATTGAAACACACACTTGGATCGTACTTAATTTATTTCATTTCATTCTTAGTGTGTTTCTAACCTTTATCCTCATTATAATGTCTTAATTAGGGCTTATGAATGCCTAAGATACAATGAGGATGCCAAAAAAGTCAGTTGAACACTTAGTCAAATTCTTTAGCAGGGGTCTTCACTCGAGCACAACTTCTGCAGCTCGAGCGGAGGATTAAAAAATAAAGAATTGGTTGCTCAAAGGCGCAACCCGATGCGCTCTGAGTGGTGCGTAAACTCTACAAAAATCTTGGTTGCATGATTTCTCTACGCTCGACGATAAACTTGATGGTCGCTCGAGCATAAAATGGTCTCGCTCGGCGTAACTTTGGTTGCTCGGCGATGCTGCAAACTGTAAACTTGGGAGCATGAATTTTATATCGAGCCAACTTTGCTCACTCGAGCAAAGTGCAAAATCAAGAGTGGTAGCTCGGTATGAGAATATAAACTCTAGCGATGAGGTAGAATACGGAATTTTCAATTGCCTCCCAAGTTCAAAACTTGAATTCAAAGCCTTAAAACATAACCTTTGGGCCCTGAAACTTGAAAACATGTCTAAACTTGTAAAACATCAAAAATTAAGGATCATTTGGTAAAATCAAGGACCAAAGTAAATCAATGGTCCAAAATTCAACTAGAACTTTGAAAGCATAGCATGCATGTAATGAATTGATTCAAAACCTCCAAATCATGATCAAATAAGGTAAAATGATGGAAAACATGATGAATTCCCACAACTAAGGTACAATCACTACATGCAAGTGAGAATTCTTGCCAATTAAACTCAAAATATAGGAAAATATGCATGCATGTATGGTATGACTTAATTTCCTTCTTTTCTACCTATATCGTTATGTTTATACAGTTAAACCTCTTCAATATATGCCTTAATTGGCCCCAATTACATGGCTAAAGGGTTGAATTCTTACCTTAGATGTTCAATTATGCTCTAGGTGGCTAATTGGTTGAGGTTCCAAGCTAATTCTTCCAAATCCTCCTCAATTGCCCTTGTTGATCTCAATTCTCTCTTGGTCTCTCTCTCTCTCTCTCATACGTTTTTTATGGCAAAGAGATGATGAAGTGTGTGCATAGTGGTGGTATGAGGCAACATTAGGCTTATATAGGAACCATTAGTGAGATTAATTAATCCTTGCTTAGATTAAACAATTATACTTATTTTATTATAATTATTTGGTTCCGAATCGAATTTCAATTAAACCTACTACAAGGTTCTAAAAATTCTGAATAACACAGAAACCAAGTCAATTACACGTTCTGTGGCCGATAAGGCCTTCAATTCGCAGAATAAAATAGAAACACAAATAGATATTTCTACGATAGACAAATATAAACACAAATAATGCAACACATATGCAATTAACACATGATTTCCTCTTAATTACTTATTAGGAATCATAATCATGGTTTAACTTGACTAAGCATAGGTCAGGTTGTTATTCTGATTTCTTTCAGTGAAGTGCCTGTTTTGGAAATTTTGAAAAGTTGTACTATGTTAGATTCTGTTCTTCCATTTACGAGCATTCTTAGGCATATATTGAGCATTCCAAATGAACTAAAGAGTTAAAAGAAGCCTAGAAAGTTAAACAAATAAAAGAACAGTTGAATTGTATTGTGATTCAATTTACGTATGTTATTCAATTGTGTAGGGTCAACTCACGAAGGCGAATCGGCCAACTAAACCATGAGTAATATCTTAAATGTTATCCATGTGGTAAGTTTCTATACTTATGAATTTTGTATTATGAATGAGTATTCTATCTGTTGATTAAGTAATAGAATCGTAAAGTGATTGATGTATGAATACAAAATGGGCCTAAGGCCATTAGGTACATTGACAGGATCTGGATTGGGCCTAAAGTAGTTTGAAATGTTTAACAAGATTGACTAAATGTCATCTTATATATATAAGATTGACCAAGGTTGTTTTGAATATGAATATAGATGTGATCATGATCATGAATATGACTATCTTGGCGTAAATATGAATATAAGAGTATTGGACTAGGGTCATTTTGTATAGATGGACCCAAGGTCGTTTTGTATGTGAGTTGGACTTGAGGTCGTTTTGCATAAGAGTTGGACCTGAGGTTGTTTTGTATATGGTTATGATATACTGGACCCAAGGTCGTTCTGCCTCTTTGACATGCCTTGAGCATAAAGGATTAGACCCAAGGTCATTCTCTTTGACATGCCTTGAGTATAAAGGATTGGACCCAAGGTTGTTTTGTTTGAGAATGATCTACATGTGACTACATGAGTATGATATACTTATAGAAGAATCTCATTCATTAACTCTTTTACTACGGTATTATTCCTTTGAACTTTTTGCTCACTCTTTGTATATATGTATGTAGGTGAGTAGTAGGATGCCCAACCCAACCATAATGAACCCGAGGAAGAATGTCAAGTTTTGTGGAGTCAACCATGACATGCCCTAGCGAACAAGGCCTTAGTTTTAGAACATTTATTTTGACCTTTTGTCTTCTTTTGATGGTCATGTTTGACCTTATCTATATATAAGCTATGGTTTTTGTATAAATATGGTGTTGCATGGATCTACACATATAATGTCTTCTATCTTGGTATTATGTTTGGTGTGAGTTATTATTATAAGAAAAGTTTTTGCTCATTCCATTTTATACACAAACTCATTGGATAACTATTATCGTTTTGCTTTGGCTTTTAATTCAAATTTTTTTTCTATTTGAGGTCATAGGTAATCTAATGATTATTGGCCGTTATGATCCTAACCTTTAGGGGCAAGTTAAGGTCATGATAGAAACCAAGAGCCTATCTGTAAAAGAAACAAAATACCCAACACAACAATAGATTTGAAATTTTTAAAGGAGGAGATCATACAAAAAGCCACAAAGCCCAATTAGAAAGGGACAAAAACAATAGAGGCAAAGCCCAAATCGATATATGCTTCAAGTATAAGACATAACAATGAGAGGAAAGATGAAAGATAAAGCAGCGATGAGAACAAAAAAATAGAGAAATCCATTTGGAAAAAAGAAGAAGTAGGTGACATGAAGATCACGAGATCAAGAAGCGAGACCTAGGGAAATGTGAGGCTAGTCTTTTTCCTAGCAACCCTAAATACACATCAACCACTCAATCAATCACCACCATTGCTCACCATCAAAATCCACCTACTTACCACCACTAACCATACTCCACCCAACCAATAAAAATTTAGCACTAATGATCCTAGCACAAAGATTAGCGGAAAAAGGATAAGGAAGGGAGAATCTCTAACAATGCAATACATTGATTGAGCGAGTAATGGTGGTTCTAACTCCAAGAAAGAAATGTTTCACCTCATTGACTCGAGAATGGTGGAGCGAGGAAGTAAAAGTGAGAATCAACCATGGAGACAAGTGGAGGTAGTCGAGGATCGACATAACATTTTGATATCTCCCATGAAATCGATTGAAGACAACCACAAAGGCTGAGGGGTTATCTGGTTCTTGAAGACCAAAACCCACAACCTAACCAAAATATACCTTCCATGGATATATTTGATTGGAGGCTAAATGTTACACATTTAGCAGCTAAACTCATTTTATTAGTTTATTTATTTTTACTATTTTATAATTTTGCATCTTTTGTATGTTTTTATATATTTTGAGTGTTTGTACATAAATTAATGTAAATAATACACTTTAGATATTTTATATATTATTTTTTATATTATATTAAAATAAATTAAATAAGAAAAATAAAAATACCAAAAGAAGTTGAAGTGGCACTGAGCCTCCTCAACTAAGTATATATATTATATATAATATCTATTAATATTATTGTAAACACAAATTTCTTATCTTGCAATTAAGACACGAAAAAAATGCACAAATAATTAATTTTATTTGATTATAATAAATAGGGCACAATTTTCTATGGTTTGCTCGATTACAAAAGAACAAATCCTCTGATTCGATCTCTAAAATGGGTTGCAATCTAATGGCTGTAGAAGCTTTCTTAGGACCCTTTGTTGTCAAATTCCATGGAAAAAACCAAGGTTGTAATCAACTAGTAATTTTCAGTTTTCAATTTTGTCTTCCTTGGCGAGAAAGTGATGCTCAAGCGGGGTTTGCACTCTCTGGCATCTATTACATGCAAAATCTTTGGATGATGTGATTTTACACTCGAGGTGGGATCTTTAAACTCGGCGTGAACCTGTATGAAACACATAATATAGAGTCTCTCACTCGGCGGGCATTCCAGCTTCGGCGAACCCGCCAATCTCGATTACTATATATTCGTGTGTTGGTTCAATACTAGGGTTACTTTTCCTAGATCCTGTTTAAGAGTCTTAGGATTTTGTTTGAGGTTTTCTTCTGAAGTTTTTGGTGAGTTTTCCTTGATAGATTTGAGAGGGTTTGTAACCTATGATCTAAGATACATACATCAAGGAGTTTGTTTCTTCATAATTAAGAGTGTTTTCTTGGTGGAATGGGAGATTCAAGCGTGGAGCATCAAAGGAATTTGATCTTTATGCGTGATCGTTGATTCGACATTAAGTTGTGGATTCAATCTCATCTTGATCAATTCCGAGGCAAAGGCGTGGTGAAAGAGTTCTGAAAGTTTGAAGACAAATTTGATCGTTTGGTAATTTGTTGGTTATCTTTGTAATCTTTCTTTCTTGATAGTGGATTAATTAGTGGCGTTTAGTGGTATTTTGATCGATTGGAGGTGTTTCAATTGTGGTTTTGCTGCGTAAAAATCGTGTGTGTCGATTTATTCTTTATTCAAAACACAATCTAAATCACTTTCGTAAGTGCTTGATGATTTAGATTGTGTGTTTTGAAAAGTTGAGAATTGAAATATTTTAATCTTGATCTAATCACGAATCACTAAGGATTATCAATTGGTATCGAGCGAGGTCACTCATTGTTTTTATCAAAACCATAGGAGTGTGATTTTGTGTGATTAGTGATATGGATTCTATTAATTGAAGGCAACTTCGACCCATAGACCTCGTTACTTGATGGTACAAACTATTCTTATTGGAAGCTCGTATGAGAGCATTTTAAAATCTATCGATGAGAAAGTTTGGCCTTTGTGTGCTCTATGGATGGAGTGAACCTACTGTCACCATTGATGGTGTTGAGATTCCCAAACCCCTTGATAAATGGGACACAACCGATTATCAAAACTCGAGTTGGAATAGCAAGGCTTTCAATTCCATTTTTTGCTCCGTCACACCTGAAGAGTTTCATCGTATCTGCGTGTGAGGTAGCAAAAAGGCTTGGTCATTCTTGAAACAATTCACGAAGGTACTATACATCAAAGGTCAAAACTTCAATGTCTCACCTCGCCTTTGAAACCCTTTTTATACGAGATGATGAGACATTTGATGATTTCTATGCAAAACTTAGTGACATCGTGAATTCTGTTTCACTCGGTGAAAAAATCCTGAAGTTAAAGTTGTTGGAAAAATTTTGAGGTCTTTTACAGAGGTTCAATCAAAAGTGACCATTGAGGAGGCTCGGAATGTTGATACCCTCAAGCTTGATCAGTTGGTTGGAAACTTGCGGACTTATGATGCCCACATTTCTAAGAAAAAAACAAAAGATAGTGTGGCTTTCACTAGTGCTCATGAGGCGCAAAAACTCGAGGCGAGTTTGATTTAGAGTGCGAGATGATGGCTATGTTTACTAAGCAGTTTAAAAAATTTTAGAAAAAAACCTAATTCCAGAGACCTATTTCAAAAGACAAGAGTAATGAAAAACCCAAAACTTTTCCACCAAAACTTGCTCCAAAAACTGAAAAGAAGATTGTAAAGGGGCAAGCGGTCAAGTGCTATGAATGTCAAGGGTTTAGCCATATTGTCCTTGAATGTCCTTCGAAAAAGAATTAAAGAAAGTCTACGGTGACTTGGGATGATGAAAGTGGAGTGAACAAGAACCGAAGAACTGAATCTGGTGAAGGCAGGGGATAGTGCTCTCATGGCATTTGGTCCACTTTCACTCAACCTCTTCCAAAGCAATGGAATTAGCTAAATGGTCAGAACGCATCATGCTCCCACCTTTGATGGGAGTAACTACTTATATTGGAAGATCGAGAATGAGGGCCTTTTGAGAGCTTTTGACCCGAAGAGCAAGCCATTGAAAAAGATACAAAAAGTCTTGACAATCCAAGCAATCAGAGAGCCTTGATTTCTATTTGTGGAGCAATTTCTGATGAAGAACAGCAATGGGTTGCTCATTGTACAAAGGCTAAAGATGCATGGGAAATTTTGAGCCAATTTCATGAAAGAGGAGATTCACCTTCACCACCATCCAGCAACTTTCCTGCCTTAGTTGCTAGATTGGATGAGTCAAGGAGAATGAAGAGCAAAAAGAGGATGATGAAACATCAGAAGACAATGATGAGATTAATGGTGATGAACTACAACAAGCTTATGAAAAGCTTTACGAGCAATCTCTGAATTTGTCCAAAATCAATGACAAACTCTCTTTCAAGCTCAAAGCATGTGAAAGAACTTGTAGTAGCAAATTAGAATGTCATCAAGATCTCAAGTGATAGGCAAGACCTATGTGGAAAACTCCTATCTGTGGCCTGAAAGGAATGAACTTCTAAAAGTGTATTCCACATATGAAGAGAAGCTTGAAAGCCTTGAGATGTCACAAGCTACATTGGAAGAGATAGTCTGTCAGAAAGATAAAGAACTCCGTATTGCTAGAGCCACAATTGCCATGTGGAACAAAGGTTCCAAATCATTAGAAGACATCCTCGGGTTTCAACAAATGAGTTGTGACAAAAGTGGGCTGAGCTATGGTGCGACAGCTCACAAGGGTTAGGCCTCTACTTCACATGACCTGAAGACTCAAGCAAAGGGAAAGTTGAAGGTAGACCAGGGTGATCCCTCTCTTTATCTACCTAAAGAGGGTAAGATCAACAAAAGGGAGGTAAAACACATTTTATTTGTCATCACTATGGTAGGTATGGCCACATTCATCATATTGCTTTGAATTGTTTGGTAAGGTGTCTCAAAAGGGTAGAAATTAATACTTTTGGGTTAGGAAACAACCTTACATGTTTAGGCGAGAATACCAAGATTCATGAGGTGTCCACAACACCAAGACATTTACCAAGACCAAAAAGATTTGGGTGAGAAAAGATGATTTGACTTGTTTAGTTGTTCACCTTGCTCTAAAAGCACGTGACTCACACATGTGGTATCTTGATAGTGGGTGCTCTCGTCATATGTCGTTAACAAATCTACTTCACATCCCTTGAAAAATATGAAGGAGGAATTGTTACCTTTGGAAGACTCAGCGGCACTTCTAGAAGTCATTGGTAAGGGCTCTATAAGTGTTCTTTGGTCTTCCCAAGATGGAAAATGCTTTACTTGTTGATGGTCTTAAAGAAAATCTTTTGAGCATTAGTTAAATGTGTGATTCCCACCATGAGTATTGTTTTCAAAAAATAAATGTGAAATTTTTGGATAAAAAGAAATCTTTGTCTTGCATGGGGTTCGCCGTCGATAGCTACTATGGGATTGTTACTACTAATGATCTCACTTGTCACTCTGCCATCATAAGTAACATTGATTTAATAGCATTAAAGATTAGGTCGGATGAATTTCAAAGACCTAACTAAGATAGCCAACAAAGAGCTTGTGAGAGGAGTACCTAAGCGGGTAGAACTTTGAACCATGTGTGTGGACCATATCAACTTGGAAAGCAAACCCGTGCCCCTCATAAAAAGGTGAACAACTTTACAACCAAACATCCTCTTGAATTGGTTCACATGGATTTAATGGGTCTTACTACTTGCTTAAGCATTGGAGGATAGGCGATTTTGAGCGAGACAACTTGGAGGACAAACCCTTGGTCTGGTTGATTTGAACTATGGGTGGTGGCGATAACATTTGCACACAATGAGGTTAAGCAACCTAAATTGAGGAGAAGCTCATTTTGTTTGATTAAGGAACTGGAGGGCCAGGACAAGGGAAACCACATAAGGCATGGGCAATCTCATTGAAGTCACAAGTGGGCGCCTTTGGAAAAGGGTAGAATATGGGAAGACTTGACTAATCCTAACAACTCTCGAATAAGATCTGTAGTAGCGATGATTGGCTTTGACTGACCCAAGTCTTGAAGGATAGACCAATATCATCAAGATTGTCCATGTTACAATAAAATTAAGCGCACCAAGTTAGGTTTTGAGACCCAGAAAATAAAAGGACATTTTCTCCACCCAAGGGATCAAAAAGTGAATGGATAGGGATGGACTCGAATGTGTTGGGTTGAACATTACGTTCAAGATGAATGGTTAATGGTGGATAAGACTTCATGAAACATGGCTTTCTCGGCTAAGGAAGCGTCGATGTTAAATGTAGAGCGAGGCGATGACTTACATCTCTTGAAAGTGGACATGACTATAAATACAAAAAAAAAAAAAAAACAAACAACACCAACCCAAGACAAATAAACAATAAGAGGAGAACCAAAACATTAGTTAGGCAAACATATCAACATGAGTTAGGCAAATAAAGCTAGTAAGCAAAATGATTAATGCATAGTAAGCCCAAGAAGACAAAATGCAACAAAGATTAATCAAGGTAAACAAGGCATTCATCTCCCAAAAAAAACAAATGGACTCAAATGAAATCAGTGAAACATGCAACAATAGAAGACCTTAACTCATATCAAAGTGCCAAAACCTCACTTAAAACAGACCAAACGACACACTATTAAACAGACCCAATTCAAGATAAACACTAGGAAACCAAAGGGACAGAAATACTACAAAAGAAATAGAAAAACAGAGGTGAAATCGAGGAGTGACATACCTTAGCCGTGCAAAAACACTGAAAACACCACGGATGACACCAAGAAGAACAATCTTGAATTGCCAAGGATGCCTAGGAGAGAAACAACTTTGGGAAAAAATGAATTGAAGGGTCGAAGGGCGGAGAATTTAACAAAACCAGTCCACTTTCGGCGTGGGGTTTAGCAGCTTGAGCATGAGACAAAGCACGCAGAGACCCGCTCGAGTGCAAAAGCAGACTCGGCGCCAAATCAACCCTCACAGAACTGTAAGGCAAGGTGCAAAACTGCTGCAAGGCCCAAAACCACGCTCGAGTGTGGGCATGTCCGCTCGAGCGGGGACAAGACATCATTTTTTTTTAAAAAAATAAAAAAACAAAAACAAAAACAACTAAGATGTCTTGTAACCAGCGGGGAGTCCAATTGGAAGATTGTACCACTAGGATAAGATAGTCCATCATTCATGAATCCTGTAAACTTGTAAAAAAATTGAAACACCAGGTCATGAACAAAACATATAGAATTTAATCAATGACATAAGCAACATAAGAATGCATAACTCAAAAACACACATGAGAGCTGACAAATAGAATGTGTGTGTGTGCAATCCTTGAGAGCCACAAAGCTAGAGTTAATCCTCATAGTGATGGGATGGTGGACCTCAGGCAAAACAATGGACATCACGAGAGAAAAGTCAAACCACTAGGAATCATGGGGTATTTGTTGAGTAAATGTGGCGGCTCCCCTCGATCAATGATTCCCTCTTTTTATGTTTTGAACTTTTCTTTCTTGTGGGCACTCACCAGTGGCATGTCGCTCAAGAGTATGGAGACCAAACCAGAGACAAATGAAAAAATTAAGGATGGCACGGTTGGTGCCTCACGAGGTAGCCTTTTTCTAATGCAGGTTCAATGTAGGGAGAAACCATGGAAGTGAAAAAAGATGGTAGATGGTTAAGAGACTCAACATCACCCATGATATACTAGTATAGGTCAATTCCTCTGAAAAAGTACAAGAAACACTGTTAGTGGTCCATAGAGAAATTTGATCACTTGTGCGGAAACCCCTGCAACAGTTTATCTCAAGGATGTGTACAGAATGAGATCGTGAAATAAATGAGTATGGGCATTCAGAATGAGCTATGAACAAAGAAGAATGAGATCTTGTAACCAGCATGAGCAGTGTTCATAATCATTTTTGATGCAAAGATATCAGGAATCAATGACAATGAGATTATCACATCCAAGTATACAATAAGCCAACCACTCACACCCACTTTAAAAAACAGGAAACACCCTAGTTACGGAGCACTACACCTAAAGTCTTTCTAAGAAACTCAAACCGAAGAAGATCAAGGGGTTTTGTAAAAATATCAGCTTTTTGATGCTCAGTGGGTACATGTTCAAGAACAACAAGGCCTTATTCCACTAACTCTCGAATAAAATGATGACGGATGTCAATGTGTTTGGTGCGAGAGTGTTGGACAGGATTTTTTGAAATGTTTATGGCACTTGTGTTATCACAGAAAAGAGTGAGAGTGTTACATTCTATCCCATAATCATGAAGCATTTGCTTCATCCACAACATTGTGCACAACTCCTACAACAATATACTCGGCCTCGTGATCGAAGAGATGGCATTTTTCTTTTTACTATGCCAGGAAACCAAGTTATTCCCAAGGTAAAAACACCCCCCGGATGTACTCTTCCTATCATTAGCACACCACCTTGATCGGCATCGAAAAACTAGTAATTTCATTTGTAGTATCGTTAGAAAACCAAACCCCATACCCCAATGTCCCATTAACATATTTGATGATCGTTTGACCGCAGAAGATGAGACTCTTTAGGGCGGCAGTAGCGGGCACAAACACCTACTTGAAGGCAATATCGGACGGTTTGTGAGGTAAAGACTCCTATCATACTCCTATAAAGGGTAGGATCAACATCAATACGGAGGAATCTTTGGAAAGGTGAAGCTGGTGCTCATAGAATGCGTGCATGTTTGGCGGACTCAAGACCAAACTTTGACACAAGATTTTTGGCATACTTAGTCGAGACAAACATTCGAGGAAGCATGTAATTTGCAGACCCAAGAAATAGGACAACTCTCCCATCATGCTCATCTCAAACTTATGTGTCATGCAATTCAAAAAATATTTCACAAGATGATCAACAGTGGATCCAAACACAATATCATCAACATAAATCTGAGCAACAAGAATATGAGACTTAGTATGTTTCACAAATAAAGTCTTATCCACACTACCCCTTTGAAAATCATTATCAAGAAGAAAGGTAGTAAGTCTATCATACCAAGCCCGAGGGGCTTGTTTCAACCCATACAAGCCTTGTCTAACTTGCAGACATGGGTTGGACATTTAGGGTCCTCAAACCCTTTTGGTTGCTCAACATATGCCTTTTCTTTCAAGTACCCATTCAGAAAGGCACTTTTCACATCCATTTGAAACAATTTGAAACCAAGAAAACATGCAACACCAAGTAAAATACGAATAGATTCGAGACGTGCAACTGGGGCAAACGTCTCATCATAATCAATACCCTCTACTTGTGTGTAGCCTTGAGCAACAAACACGGCTTTATTCTAACCACCGATCGTTCTCATCGATTTATTTTAAAGATGCACTTGGTACCTATCACATTCATGTCTCTAGATGCAGGAACTAAAGTCCAAACATTATTGCGTTCAAATTGACCTAATTCTTTATGCATAGCATTGACCCAACTATCATCTAGTAAGGCCTCTTTAAAATTCTTAGGTTCAATTAAAGAAGCATAACACATATGTGATACCTTATCGAATACGTCTTGGTTTTCATTGATCGATACACTTCCAATCCTGTTGAAATTTGGATAATTCAGTTTCACCCTTGGCGATGGTTTGAACTCGGGACTTGCGATGATAGAAGCATCGGGGTGATGTTTCTTTGTGCACTCTTTGGACTTTGACTTACTGTGAGGATGGTCTTTGTCTCGACTTCTTGTGCTTGGACCTCAGCTTCTCTTTGACTTTGTGGTTCAGTATCTAGGATTGGTGACTCACCATTGTCATCCTCATTTGTTACTGGAGGAGGGGGACCTGTGTCATCTATAACCACATTGATTGATTCCATCAAAGTAGAAGTTCGCAGGTTATAGACTCGAAAAGCACTACAAGTGGTTGAATACCCTAGAAAAATACTTTCATCACTTCGGGAGTCAAATTTGCCCAAAGGCTCTCTATCTTTCAAAATGTAACACTTACTCCCAAAAGTTTTGATGTATTTTACATTAGGTTTCAAGCCCTTCCACAATTCATATGGAGTTTGTAAAGTGCTGGGGCTTAAATACACGCGATTTATGACATAAACAACAGTATTTAGGGCTTCAGCCCAAAACTTTGGAGGAAGTTTTTTACTAAGGAGCATGACCCTAGCCAATTCTTGAACAACTCTGTTCTTCCTCTCAACCACTCCATTTTGTTGTGGAGTAATAGGTGCAGAAAATTCATGCTTAATTCCATGCATATCACAAAAATCCAGCAATGTTTTCAAATTCACGACCATGATCGATTCGAATTCTTATAATCGTAATGGAAACACCTGTTCATTTTGGATTTTAAGGACTAAGGCACAGAAAGCATCAAAGCGTATTAGATTTTTCCCTTAAAAATTTACCCAATCGAGTAAAATCAAATTTTTCCTTAAAAATTTACCCACGAAAATCAAGTAATATCATCAGCAGTTAAAAAGTATATCTTTTACCTCCAATGCTTTTAGTGCGAGTAGGACCTATTAAATCCATGTGAACCAATTCAAGAGGAAGTTTGGTTGTAAAATTTGTTCACCTTTTATGAGGGACGCAGGTTTGCTTTCCAAGTTGACATGGTCCACACACATGGATCAGATTCTTACCCAGTTTAGGTACTCCTCTCACATGCTCTTTGTTGGCTATCTTAGTTAGGTCTTTGAAATTCATGTGACCTAATCTTTGATGCCACAAATCATTGTTACTTATGATGGTAGAGTGACAACTGAGATCAATGCCTTTGAACAATCATCCTGAAAGTAATGCAACCACACAAGCCAACCAAAAACTGTGGAACTGGATTAAATAACAAAATATAAAATAAGAAAACATACTATCCATCCATAAGCGAAAACATAATACCATAAACCCATCTATCCAACTCCAAGTATATAAATTGTACCAATATACCAAATATCTATCCACATATAAGCAAAAATAAGACTGTACCAAAAGTTGTACCAAACCAAAACCACTCCCCTATTTTGTCCGGGAGGGATCAAAAAACAAGAGAAACAGAACTGGACATCTGAACTAGACATCAAAGATCATGAAGCGGGTGGCTGTGACTGCATCTGAAGTAGAGTCAGGATCTGAGCCAACTGAGAAGAAGACTGGGCCACAGACTCCTCAATGCGCCGTGTAGAAGCCTCCAAGGCAAGGAACTGGGCATCAGCAGTAGTCGCGACATTAGTGAGCTAGGCCTCAAAAATATCCATCCGCCCCTTGAGTCGGTCAAACCGTGAAATGTAATTGCTCAAAAAAGCTGAGCCTAAATTGTCTTGAGCAGGAGGTGGCTGCTCCCTCTCACCGAAAGCACCACCGACAGCAGTGGCACCATACTCAGCCTCTTATGTCATAGTAGCAGCATCACCTGTACCTGCACTAGACTGACTTGCCCCAGTAGAAACCCCCCGAATGTGAGACTGACTTTGAGAGACAGTCTTTTTGGTAAAGGGCCGGGTAGGAGAACCAAACTCATCTTCATCAAAAGACAGGACCCCAAACTTGGTGAGAAGCCAGTTGATTAGGCACCCGTAAGGTAAACCAAGATTATGGCGCTCATATGCTGCAACCGTTTTCTGGATGATCAATGTGGCAAGATCAATAAAGTGATTTTGAGCGAGACACTGGAGGACAAACCTTGGTACAGTTTTTGGTACAGTCTTATTTTTGCTTATATATGGATAGATATTTGGTATATTGGTATAGTTTATATACTTGGAGTTGGATAGATGGGTTTATGGTATTATGTTTCTCAGTTATGGATGGATAGTATGTTTCTCAGTTATTTTATATTTTGTTATTTAATCTAGTTCCAGAGTTTTTGGTTGGCTTATTGGTAGTTGCTTTTCTTCAGTGATTGTTCAACATTGATCTCAGTTTTCATAGTTGTTGGTGTTTGTTCATGGTTGTTGGTATTTGTTTTGTTTTGTTTTGTTTGATGCTATTGATAGGAAAATTGTTTTAGAATGGTTTTGTCCGGGATTTGACAAAGGGGGAGATTGTTAGGACCCTTTGTTGTCAAATTCCATGGAAAAAATCAAGGTTGTAATCAACTTGTAATTTTCCAGTTTTCTAGTTTTTGTCTTCCCGCTCGAGCGGGGAAAGTGATGCTCCGGCGGGGGTTGCACTCTCACAGCATCTATTACGTCTGCAAAAATACCAGATGGTGTGATTTTATGCTCGAGCGTGAGATCTTCCGCTCGAGCGTGAACCTATATGAAACCATAATATAGAGTCTCGCTCGGCGAGGCATTCCCACTCGGCGGACCACTATCTCAGTTACTATATATTCGTGTGTTGGTTCAATACTAGGGTTACTTTTCCTAGATCTTATTTAAGAGTCTTAGGGTTTTGTTTGAGGTTTTCTTCTGAAGTTTTTGGTGAGTTTTCCTTGATAGATTTGAGAGGGTTTGTAGCCTATGATCTAAGATACATACATCAAGGAGTTTGCTTCTTCATAATTAAGAGTGTTCTTCTTCGGTGGAATCCGGAGATTCAAGCATGGAGCATCAAAGGAGTTTGATACTGTACGTGGTCATTGATTCGACATTAGAGGTTGTGGATTCAATCTTATACTGATTAATTCCAAAGCGAAGGTTGTGGTGAAAGAGTTACAAAAGGTTTGAAAACAATTTTGATGCGTTTGGTAATTTGTTGTTTATCTTTGTAATCTTTCTTTCTTCAGTAGTGGATTGATTAGTGGCGTTTTGCCCGTGGTTTTTTTATTATAATTGGAGGTGCTTCAATTGTGGTTTTTCCACGTAAAAATCGTGTGTGTCGATTTATTCTTTATTCCGAAAACAACAATCTAAATCACTTTCGTAAGTGCTTGATGATTTAGATTGTGTGTTTTGAATAGTTGGGAATTGAAATATTTTAATCTTGATCTAATCACGAATCACTTAAGATTATCAAGCTTGTTGTTGAATCAAACAAGTTGATGGATTTCTTCTAGTCTTCTAAAGAAGAAACTTGGAGAAAAGAAGCGATCGAGGGCTTGAATGGATTGATCTCGAACGAGTCTTGAAATGATCTCTTTGAAAGGAGAGACCAATACGGAATGATTGTGTAGGATTGAATTTCTAAGTAAGCTTTGGTCAACCTCACTCAGTTATGGAAAGTAGTATTAGGGTGTTTTTTTTTTTTTAATTTTAATTACGCGTAGAAGCCCTATAATAGCCAACTTAGTAATCAAGCTACAACCGCTCAAATATTCACTCTTCCATTTTATTGTTGTCTTTGCTTGCATCTCTTGAAAGTCATGTATCTGAGACAAAATTTGGGGGTTACAACTTTGGAGGAAGACAAGCCAAGTATATTCTTTGTACTCATTCTTGCTAGTTTTATGAGATTGAGATTGCTTATGTCATACTAACATATTTATGTGGATAGAAGGACTTCTCATGTGTACCTTCTTGTAAGACTATGAAGTCAAAACTTGTGAAACTCGTTTTTGGTGCTTATCCCATGGACACATCCTTTATTACAATTTGTTTATTTTATCTTCTTCTTCTTCTTCTTCTTTTTTTTTTTTTTCTTTTTTTTTTTTAACATAGCATGGGTCATTGATATCATTACATGCCAAAGAATTTGCATGATATCACCATTAAAATATTCATGCTTTTCTAATACTGATAGTGGAAACTTTATTGCACCTATTGAATGTGTATGATACACATTATCATTTCTTTATTTACCAAGCATGTGTAGAAGCTTTTAAACACATCTTTACCAATAAATCGACCCTTTTTTTTGACATAATTACGGCTCAACACTTTTTTCTCTTGTAGCAATTTCTTTCCCATAGTGCTACTTTGTGCTTCCCAATTGTCAAGGTAAACCCATACGGAAGCGCATTTTATTTCCTATCTATAAAAATAAGCGGTTTGTGGGAATAATTAAGTAATATGTCCCACGATCCTTTCACCTTGATTGGTTATTTTGACTTATATGGGAGGATCGCCTGTCGAGCTAGGCTGCCTAGATATTAGGCTAGCAGTGAACACTTCCACCACCACTCATTCGACCATATGTGATTAGTTTGACTCATGTAGGGAATCGCTTGTCGAGGTAGCCACCTGAATCTTGGGCTAGTGAAGGCGACACTTCCACCACTACCTATTAGACCATAGGTGATTAGTTTGACTCATATGGGGAAAATCGCCTGTCGAGCTAGCATGAATATTGGACTAGTGAAGTAGACACTTCTACCACCACCCATTCGACCATGGGTGATTAGTTTGACTCATGTGGAGACATGCGCTGTCGAGCTAGCACTTTGGATATTGGGCTAATGAAGTAGACACTTCCACCACCACCGTTCGACCATAGGTGATTAGTTTGACTCATATAGGGGAATGTGCTTATCGAGCTAGCCACCTGGATATTGGGCTAGTAAAGTAGACACTTCCACCACCACCCATTCGACCATAGGTGATTAGTTTGACTCATGTGGGGGAATGCGTCTATCGAGCTAGCTACCTAGATATTGTGCTAGTAAAGTAGACACTTCCACCACCACCTATTTGACCATAAGAGATTAGTTTGATTTACATCATGATCATATATCATATATGTCCCTCCACAACGAATGCATTTTTTATTTTTTTTTAATGTTTGGCTTTGTCACTCAGTGATAGTGTATTTCAAGACTTTCAAGAAGGGATACTTGACCATTCTCAAGGACTCTAGTGATGCTATTGAGGAGGGAGCTACTCTTTTAATTTGCCCTCCTTTCTTTGGTTCTTGGCGTTTGAAATTCGAGCTGCTTGATTGTTCTTTTCATTTGGCGTAATGGGCTCATAAGACTTCATGTCAATCGGTTGTAGGCCTGTCACACTCTAGGGTTTTATTATTAAAGTCATTTAATCGTGAGGAAATCGAGGATCTTAGTTCATTTCATATCCTTGGGCGTGTAGTCCCAGCCCAAAAGGTGGCATGGGGCACTATTTCAAGGCCATAGCAGAACCTTCTTTTTGTGAAGGATATTGGGAGTGGCTGGAGGATGTACTGGGGCAACTTCATGAGGTACTACAATAGGCTGGCATTTATGATGCAATTTATGCCTCATTATTCTTGTATGATCGACTACATAGTGTTATGCGAGCCTTTTATGAGCTTTTGTGCTCGTCCACTAATACCGTTCACACTTTCATAGGCGAAATGTCTATCTCACTATGGGATTTGCATTAACTTGGTGGGCTTCCTATTAGGGGTGCAATATATGATGTAGTAGTGCCAAATGCCCAAGAATTGACCGGCAATATGAGGGACAAGAATTTCCCTCTTCCTGTCAATTGCGGTCATTTATTCGTTGTTTACCATCGGTTTTGTAAGGAGTTGAAGAAGAATGTGGTGAAGATTACTAGCTGGATAAATTTTGGTTTAAAGATGTAACACCTCGACCTTGTTTTTGCTTAATTGTTTATGTGGGAGCCGAATATTGGGGGGGCAATAATGCCAAATAATGGTATGAGGACGGTCAGGGCCGGAATTTGTATTGACTTCATCCTAGGCGATCGCGAGGCGGATAGACTAATCGGCATTCAACCCGACCAAACAAAAGCGAATAAATAAGCGTGCAATGGATTAAGGGTGGGCTCGACCACGAGGCCCAAAGGAAAAATATAAATAGAAGCATCGACCAAAAGGTATATGAGAACAAGTTTAACTTGAGATATAAGTAACCAAGAGAGTATACACTAACTTTTCCGTCGGAGTGCTAATTTCGGCACCCCCGATTGGAGTGTTCATTCCTTTTTAGGTGACTAGCAGAGGATCACGAGCGTCCTATAGGATCCAAAGAGTATTTCCAAACCACTTCTCCTCAATTGGCGCCGTCTGAGAGAATACTCTAGCACATCCATGGTGGGCGTGACGGAGGATTCTCGGTGATCATTGACGACCTTCTGACGCAGTTGATACCACTCCAAGCAACATGCTTGGGGTGAAAGTATTCCGCATGAAGGGCCTTGAACTTCGACTCAATTGCCCAGACCTCACCCTTGACATCAGCACATGAGACAATGCAAGCAATTATGGATCAGGCGAAGCAAAATGAACAGAGGTTGGAAAACATGATGGTGAAACGGCGCCTTGAAGATTTGGCCTTGGAGGTGGCAAAATCCCAGCGAGCCGCTCAAGATCCGAGACGACCTCTGAGAAAGGATGGTCGACGACCTCAAATTCGGAGACAAGATAGTGGCAGTGATTCTGACTCATCATCCCCAGAATCCAAAAAGAAGGGATGAGTCGAAGTCTCGGTTCTTCGAAGAGTCGCATGCGGAATAAGCGGCGAAGAAATGATTGACGAAGAGGACCAACATGACCCCTTTATGCGACGGATCGCAAGGCGATGCTACCCAAAAGTTCAAAAGCTTCATCGTTCACCCTATATCGACAAAAATCGGATCCCACTGATCACATCCGTCATTATAAGCAAGCCATGACACTGCATGCACACGACGAAGCCCTTATGTGTCGAATATTTCCGAGTAGTTTGGGACCATTGGTTGTCAGATGGTATTATAAATTAGAACTGGCATCGATTAAGAGCTTCGATAAACTCCAAAAATCCTTTAAGGCAAGGTTCATCACCAATGAGGTCCAGCCGAAACAGGCCGATTCTCTCTGGGCAATGCAAATCCAACTAGGGAAAACCCTACGTGCGTATTCGACGTGTTATTGGGAATGCTTTAATCTCGTAGATGATGCCTGCAATGACTCCATGGCCATCACTGCCTTTAAAATGGGGTTGCATCCTGATAGTGCCTTCTGCAGCTCCTTGACCAGAAGGCCCCCCAAAACAGCCTGGTCGTTAATGAAAAAAGTCGAGGAATACTGCAAAGTGAAATATGATGCCCTATGGGTCAAAGCCGGGCACAAGGCCAACGAGACGGCCCATCTGAAATCATTCAGCCGATAAATTCTATACCATCACGGAGCCCTGAACCACAGAATCGGGCTAAACGAGACAAAAGACGAGATTTGGGCCGATCACATGACCAATGTTCACAGCGAGCTAATGGACAACTACAAGGGGATAGCGAGGCGCATAAAGGCGGCGGACAAGCAATATATGGGTTAGCCGAAGACCAATCGGCAGTTATGCCCAAAGCTGAACATCTTTCGTTCTTCAAATGGCCACCCAAGATGGTGGGACCCCCCGACATGAGAAGACGGGATAGGCGGTGCGAATATCACAAAGACCACAGTCATGATACCGACAGTTGCTATGCGTTGAAAAATCACCTTGAGGAGTTGGTACAAGACAGTCGACTTAAGCAACACGTCCGAAAGAACAACTCAACCAAAATAGTTTCTTTACGACAGGATTCACCTTCACTCGGCGTAATCCATATGATATACAACTTACCGATGGAATCCGCGGTACATACAATTCAGTCGCATCCTAACCCCCAAAAGCAAATCACACCAGTGAAATGGCCCCATGAAGCTGCGAGTATTACTTTCGATGATTCTGACTTGACCGGCGTAACGTTCCCCCACATTGATCCCTTGGTCATTGAACTACGCGTAAATCGATTCACCATTGAACGTGTTCTCATTGACTAGGGGAGCACTTCAGAAGTTATGTACTACAAGACCTTTCTCAAACTCGGCTTCACTGAGTTGGACCTATCTCTAGCTCATTATTCATTATTCGGCTTCAACGCTAATTCGGAATATCCGTTGGGCAAAATCACACTACCAGTTCGGGCGGGCTCCCAGACGGTGGATGTAGAATTTTTGGTTGTCAAGCTTCCTTCACCGTATAATCTCATCATGGGATGAACTTGGCTGCATACCATGCTGGTCGTGCCAAGCACCTATCATCAACTACTTCGCTTTCCGACTGAACGCGGCATTGAGCAAATTTGACGTTCCTAGAAATCGGTGCAAGCATGTTATCTTCTTGCCGTAAAGACACCAAGAGAGCTGGAAGTGAATTCAATTAAGGTGTCGGATCGAGACAGCCTCGACGACGTTGGGCGGCTCCCAAGTGAAAAGGCAATCGGAGCCCTGGATCGGGTTGAAGGTGACAAGAATCCTAACAAATTCTTCATGGTTGGCGCCTCCCTGAATAAAGTCGACAGGCAAGAGCTAATTTCCTTCTTATTCGGTAACCTTGATGTATTCGCATGGTCGCCATATGAGATGCCAGGGGTAGATCCATCTGTGTCTCAGCACCGCTTAAACGTTGATCCCAGATGTAAGCCGATTATTTAGAAAAGTCGGCGGTCAGCCGTGGAACACACTGCTGCCATTGTTGAAGAAGTTGACCGGTTGCTTGATGCCGAGGCAATTCGCGAAGTGACCTATCTTACATGGCTGTCAAATACTGTGGTTGTGAAGAAAAAAAATGGAACTTGGCGTGTTTGTGTGGATTTAGCGGACTTAAACAAAGCTTGTTCCAAGGATTGCTTTCCCTTCCCCAGAATAGACCAACTCGTAGATGCAACGACACATCATCAAATTGCCATGCATCTGGAGGACCAAGACAAAACTGCATTTCTCACCCCAAAAGGAACCTATCGCTATAAGGTTATGCCTTTCGAGCTGAAGAATGTGGGGGCAACCTACCAAAGACTAGTCACTGCCATATTCAAGGAGCAACTCGGTCGTACTATGGAAGTGTACATCAATGATATGGTGGTCAAGTCCAGAGAAGAGCAAACTCATCTAGCCGATTTGGGATAGACATTCGGCATTCTTCGCAAATACAAAATGAAGCTGAACGCTTCCAAATGTGCCTTCGGCATCGGATCCGGAAAATTCCTTGGCTACATTGTTAACCACCGCGAAATCGAAGCCAACCCGAGGCAAATCACAGTAATTCTAGAACTCAGCTCTCCTCAGTCGGTCAAAGAGGTTCAGAAGCTGATGGGAGTGGCTGCCGCACTTAACCGATTCATCAGTCGTTCCACGGATTGCTGCCAGCAATTCTTTCATACCCTTCGGCAGGGTAAAGCTTTTGAATGGACCCCCAAGTGCGAAGCCGCTTTGGACGGTTTGAAGACTTACCTTCAATCAATCCCACTCTTGACAACACCTTCGGCAGGTGATCCGCTCATTTTATATCTGGCAGTTTCTGACCGGGCCGTCAGTGCTGTATTGTTAAAGGAAGAACTAGGGGAGTAGCGGCCAGTTTATTATATGAGCAAAGCAATGGTTGACGCCGAAACACGTTACCTTCTGTTGGAAAAACTCATCCTTGCTCTTATCATGGCAGCGAGAAAACTAACGCATTACTTTCAGGGGCATACCATCGGGGTACTAACGGACTACCCCCTCCGCGTAGTACTCTATAGTGCAGAAGCATCAGGGCACGTTTCAAAATGGGCTCTCGAACTCGGCCAGTACATTATTCAATTTCTGCCTAGAACCTCAATCAAGGGGCAAGTGCTCGCCGACTTTGTGGCCGAATTTACCGGATGTCTCGCCGGCTTTAAGTCTGATTAATTTCAACCTAAGCCGAACTGGAGAATTTACGTTGGGGACATTTGGCAGTTGTATTGTGACGGCTCATCCAACCAACGCGGCAGTAGGGCGGGTGTAGTGATCATGGCTCTCGACGGGGCAATAAACGAGCAGGTTGTCAAACTAGGCTTCGAAGCATCGAACAATGAGGCCCAATACGAAGCATTGTTAGCAAACTACAGGCACATCTCCTTGGTGTTCATCATCTGCTTGTCTTCTGCGACTCAAAGCTAGTCATCAACCAATTGAAGGGAATCTGTGACCAAAAAGTAGTATGGCAACTTACATGAAAACAGCGAACTCTTTGCTAGCAAAATTTGACCATCATGAATTAAATCAAATAACTCGGGATCAGAACACACATGCAGACGCCCTGGCTTGCCTAGCCTCCGCCATCAACTCAGAAATTAAGCGGACAATTGAAGTAGGATTTATCCCTGAGCCGAGCATAGCCCCCTCAGAGTCAATTCAAATAAATATCGTAGAATCAGGTCCAAGTTGGATAGACCCCATCACTGCATTTCTATCTTTCGAACAGCTCCCGACGGACAAGAAAGAAGTGCACAAATTGTGAAACAAAGCCTTGCGATATTACTTTGATCCACAAGGAAAGCTTTATAAAAAATCCCTTTCTGGTCCATACTTAGAATGTGTTCATCCGGATAAAGTTGAAGAACTCTTGATTGAAATACACGAAGGTAGTTGCGGTGCCCATTCTGGTGGGCGTTCTTTGGCTCATCGAGCTATAACACAGGGGTACTACTGGCCGACCATGAGAGCTAATGCCAAATGTTACATCAAGAAATGTGAACAGTGCCAGAAGTTTTCCCCTTTAACCCATTTTCCTGCTGAGGAGTTGAGCTCAATCACCAATCCTTGGCCATTTGCTCAATCGGGGCTTGATATCATCGGGCCATTGCCACGGGCCCCAGGGAACAAGCGATTCTTGATTGTCGCGACAGATTACTTCACAAAATGGGTCGAAACGGAGGCTTAACACACATTCGAGATACTGATGGTAGGCGTTGTGTGTGGAAGAATATCATAACACGATTCGGCATTCCAAGAGCACTCATTTTAGACAACGGCACCCAGTTTGATTGTGGCATCTATCGAGAATTATGCAACACGTATGGTATTCGGCCCTATTTCTCCACCCCAGCTTATCCACAGAGCAATGGTCAAGCTAAAGCCTCTAACAAAGCCATTTTGGATGGCATCAAGAAGAGGCTGGAGAAAGCTAAAGGCAGATGGGTCGAAGAATTACCGAGTGTATTGTGGGCTCATCGCACTACTTCGAGGCGATCCACTGGGGAAACGTCATTTTTTTTATGCTTCGGAACCCAGACAATCATCCCTCTGGAGATCGGCCTCCCAACCTTGAAATTGAAAGTTTTTGATATAGGCCGAAATGACATGATGTTGGCCTTAGATTTGATTCTGATTGAAGAACGACGAGACCGTGCCCTTGCATCCATGGCACGGTACCAGCAACAGCTTGCTAAGTCGTATAATCAACGTGTTCAGCTACGCCAGTATACACCAGGAGAATTAGTCCTTAAGAAAGTACTTCCAGCTGCCAGGAATCCGGCGAACGAAAAACTGGGTCCTAACTGCGGCGACCCCTATCAGATCAATTCAATCGCGGGAATAGGGGCATATCGACTCAAAAACATGCCTGGGAGAAGTCTGTAACGTCCTTGGAATTTCACGCATTTGCGTAAATTTTATCATTAACCCGACTTGTGGGGCATGACAACATGTTTTGAATGTTCGCCGTGTACAACTTTCACTTTTGTAATGCAAGACTTCTTATCTCACTATATGAAATTTTAGTCTGAAGATGAAAGCCTCCGAATTCGGAGCGCCCTGCATGGATTTCACGATTGGCCAAGTTAAAAGATTCTAAATTCGGAGCCCCATCCATGCAAGACATGTTTGGGCCAAGTAAGCCTCCGGATTCGGAGCGCCCTTCATGGAATTCACGATTGGCTAAGTTAAAAGCCTTCGAATTTGGAGCCCCATCAGTGAATGACACGTTTGAAATTTGAGGCCTCGGATTGAGCGCCCGCTCTTGAATTCCTGATTGGCCAAGTTAAAAGCCTTCGAATTCGGAGCCCCATTCGTGTAAGACAAGTTTGGGCCGAGTAAGCCTCTGAATTCGGAGCGCCCTTCGTGAATGACACGTTTGGGCTGAGTAAGCCTCCGAATTTGGAGCGCCCTTCGTGGAATTCACGATTGGCCAAGTTAAAAGACTCCGAATTCGGAGCCCCATCCATGCAAGACACGTTTGGGCCGAGTAAGCCTCCGGATTCGGAGCGCCCTTCATGGAATTCACGATTGGCCAAGTTAAAAGACTCCAAATTCGGAGCCCCATCCGTGCAAGACACGTTTGGGCCGAGTAAGCCTCCGGATTTGGAGCGCCCTTCGTGGAATTCATGATTGGCCAAGTTAAAAGCCTTCGAATTTGGAGCCCCATCCGTGAATGACAGTTTGAGCCATACAATATGTTGACCAAAATATTATGATTGAATTTGGTGCACTTTTCATAAATATTATGATTGACAAGCATAAGCAGTTAATGGCGGAAAATGATCATAAGCGAATTTATAAACATAAATTGAAACATGCAAACATTTAAAATAATATGTTTCATTGAATTAATCGATAATACATAAATCACTCCCAATCTACATTAGAAGCGGTACAATATGTTCAGTATTATTCGGCATCCCCCTCATCATCGCTTTTCTCGACTTCGAAAGCCGCAAAGGGAAAATGATGACTCTGATATAGCGGCGGCCTTGAATCAGCGCCCTACCCGGAGAGCCTCTGTGACCTGGAAAGCCTTGACCCACCCTTGTTTAGATCTACGGTTCTTGTATCGGCAGACCTCCTCGGCGAGCTTTTCCTTAGTCCTTTGTATCCCAACTTTTTGGCCATCATGGAAGCCTTGTTCATAAGACCTGGTCTTTGCAGCCTCTGTTGCAAATATGCTTGTCGTATCACGATCGGCAATCGCATGACTTATAAGCCATTGGGTCACCCTTTTTTCCATAATCGGGTTAGCTTGGCCGGCCGATTGTGTCTCGGCAGTTTTGACCTTTCTTAGTTAGCTTTCGGCCTTCTCCTTGCGAGCTTCGAATCGTTCATCTTCTGCTCTATCTCCCACGCATGCACAAAGGCGCATCTTGATTTCATAAGCGATATCTGACCCTTTCACCGCTCCATGGATGCCCTCACGAAACACTTCGAAATCAGGTCAACCGACCATCGACTACTAGACTTTTGGTAGAAAAATTTGTCAAGCAAACTCGACTGCCATATTTGGGTCGTGCACAATTGAATCCGCTTCCATCATCGGTTTGTTCCCCACAAAAACCGCAAAACTTAACGGGCGCGATGTCGCACTGGTTTCTCCTCTTGAGCGTGGTTGAGAGAAGCTACCCCATTCTAGTTTTTCCCTTCTGGGTGACCTACTTCGACGACACGGAGACTGGCATTTTTTACGTTCCCTCGACATCTTACTCCCCGTGCACGTAGGCTTGCCACCTCGATTCATCTCTGCGTTCAACTCCGCGAGTGTCCTCCCTTCTCCTCTGCTGTTAAAGAATAATTCTCTTGCCATCCACAATTGTCCACATTGCTCTTTCCCTCCCTCAATTTATTAACTCTGAACGCAATAATGGCCCCTCCGCACACCCACTACCCACCCAATTTATACATTATAGGTGCAACACCCCTGAGGCAATCTTGTCAATGCTAAATTTCAAGGCCTGGTGCCGATCATCTCATGTGCCCCGGCCGCTCCATGAGCTAATTGAATTCGGCATTCCAGTTCATGCACCAGCTGGGGCAAGGTCAGATTCCTTAATCTAATCGGCCAAATGTCCAGGCCTGATGCCGATCATCTCATGTGCCCCAGCCGCTCCATAAGCTAATTGAATTCTGCGATTGAGTTTGTGCAGCTGGGGCAGATGCATTAATCTAATTGGCCAGACGTCGAGGCCTTGAGCCATTTTACTCGTTAGTTTATCGAATATTCATGCACCTTTCCAAATTGTTAACTGCCGATTCGTTTACTTATTCGGCTAAATAGCAAAGAGGCATAGGATGTTTAATTGATTCGGTTAATTTATCGGATGTTTAATTTACTCATGTAGCAAACAGAAAAGCATAAGGAATTGTCATTAATAAATTGAAGACAAATAGTTTATGCAGTAAACTGGAAAGCATAGAAAATTTTCATTAATAAATTGAGCACAAATAGCAGTCATTTTACACATGAAAATTACCTTACATTTAAACTTCCAGTCGAAGTAAAGAAATGAAAATCTACTAACAAAAACCTACAAAAACTATGCATCTAAGATGCCTACCAAAAACCAAAATATCCCCTAATCAATCTTCAGGGTCAAACTCCAGCGGCTCAACGTCCACCTGCTCGTATGGAATTAGCTGCGCCAATGTCACATTCGCGGCAGTGAGGGCTTTGAGCCAGCCGTGTTTGAAGCCCTGATTCTCGAACTTGGGCACTCCTTCCACGTAGTTTTCCAAGGCGGCGTCCTTCGGCTTAGAGCAGCTTTGGAAATCTTAAGTCGACTATCTTTGCCTTCCTCGACTCTTCCAAATTGGCTTCCAGCTTGGCGATCACCTCCTTGGCTAACTTGAGCGCGTCTTCGCTTGCTTTTGTCCTCTCTTCGGTGGCCAACCTGAGTTGGTCGGAATTCCTCACGCTCTCAGCCTTGGAGTCGACTCTTGTACGTTCCCCTGCCGCTTTCGATGCCTCGGAATCGGCCCTTTGAGAGGTTACTACAACCTTGCTCTTTTCATTTTCAATTTCGGCTTTCAAGAAGCCGATCTTTTCTATAGCATCATGTTGACAGCGGCTGATCTCGGCTATCCTGCCCACCATTTGCAAAACAAGGAAATAAAGTTACAAAATATATATATATAATAAGAAAATATATATATATATATACATCTAGGCGGAAGGCTGAGATAGCAAGTAATGTACCAATAAGGTTGATTGAGCGGCTAATGCAATTAACATTAAATCTGGCTTCGCCCGAAATGTGGCTCTGTTAACCAGTAGGGAAGTTGAGGAGGCCATGCTCAAGGCCACAGCCGGGTCCTTTAAAGCCGATGCATCAGAGGCAATCGGCATATTCCTTATCCTTGGTTGAACAGTGAACGGAACAACCAAGTCCGATTCCTCAATGCGCGGCCGTTTATCGGTTTGGTCCTCATCAGGGACAACTTCTCGCTCGGTGGGGCGCTTTTCCCCCTTTGCTCAGCCTCCTGATCCTCCTGTTCTACCTGCTTCATCTTGGCCATTTCAGTCTGAGCCATTTCTGTCTCAATAACAGGCAGAGAAGACTCAGCGACGACGGCGGATGGAGTTTCTGATCGGACGGCCTCGGCTCTCCTCCGGACGGCCATCATTTCGGCGTTCTTCCTCTTGGCAAGTTATGTGAGCGATTCCCCAGCCATATTCTCAGGGTAAGTGCCAGGAAGGTCTCCTAAGTTTGTAAAAATGTCTTCAAAGGAGACATCCCCTCGGCCTGAAATAGATGGAGGGTTGGATGAATTGAGTCCGGCTTCCCCAAAGGCCAAGTTGAAAGCCTCGTCTACCTTAGCTTTCGACTGGTTCGGTTCCTCAACGACCACTTCGGCTACTTGTTCTTCCACCTGCTCCAAATCGGAGGCTTCCAAACCAATCTGCCTTAGGTTTTTGAAGTTAGGGAAAATAAGGGCCGTAAGATGCTCTTCGCCTCTCGGAATTAGAATGTTGTCTGCCGCCGGAAATGTTGCGTAAGTCGGCTTGTATCGCAGGAGAATGTGGGCCACCCTCCCTTGTTTCTGAAGGCTTGGACGGCCAAAGAAGCGTAGTCACGATTTTAATTTCATAAATCACGGCATCATCGGTTGAAACCAACACTTTATTAATATCGTTGCCTGCATAAACAAAATGGTAAGTACATAGAAGGAAAGCCGAATACATATATGATAATAAAAAAAAAATGAGCTATACGGCCACCTGGTTCACCTTTTCTCCTTGGCATGGGATCTAGGCGATCTTCACCCTCGCCGAATTTCCACTTGCCTCGGATAATGACCATTACATCGTCAATACGCTTGCTAGAGCTGGCAAGCATAGTCACTAAGTGATGATCGGTATCCTTGTACTGAGAAAATAAGCGTCTCGGTAGGCCGATAGACTTGGCTAAGGAATAACAATCTTGAATTGCAAGTATACCAAGGTTAATCCTAAGGCGTTGATTCAACTCTATAATCCCCATTATGATTCGGAAAAAATTTATGTTAGGTTGGGAAGGGATTAGCCCCCAATGTCAAAGGACGACCCTTAAAAATGGGTGAAGGGAAAAACGAACTCCACCCTCAGCAATCGATAGGAGAGGAAAGATGATTGTACTCTCATCAGTCCTCTCCATATCAGTGGTGCTATCTGCCATGAGTGACAGATAGACGTCGTCGAGGATGGAATAATGGCGTTCAAAGCCGGAAATTCGATACGCAGAAAGAAGTTCTTTCAAATGTTTTTCCATCTTAGCCAACCTAAGGATTAATCAAAACTAAAAATAAACAAGGAAATGGGATTCGAAGTGAAGGAGAAGAAAACTTACAAGAGGCAGAAGAGACAATGAGAAACAAGAGGAAGTTGCAAAGGTCGCGAAATAGAGGTATATTGAAAGGCAAACTAGAAGCTTTGAGTATTCAAAAAGAGGCGGGAAGATGTAATAATACCTGAAAAGCGTGTGCTCTGACATACGTTAGAATGAGGTTAGCTGTCGTTCTTTCCTTGACTTTTCAAATTTGAAACCAAACATACCGACTAACTGGCGTTAATAGGATGTTTGGGGGGCAATTGTGGGAGTCGAATATTGTGGGGGCAATAATGCTAAATAATAGTATGAGGATAATCAAGGACGAAATTTGTATTCAGCTTCATCCTAGACGATCACAGGGCCGAATAGACTAATCGGTATTCTAACCAGCCGAACAAAAGCCGAATAAATAAACGTGCAATGGATTAAGGGTGGGCTCGACCCTGAGGTCCAAAGGAAAAATATAAATAGAGGAGCATTAGCCAAAGAAAGGTATATGAGAACAAGTTTAACTTGAGATATAAGCAACCAAAAGAGTATACACTGACTTATTCGTCGGTGCTAATTGACACCCCGACCAGTGTTCATTCCTTTTGGTGACTAGGAGGATCACGAGCGTCTATAGGATCAAAGAGTATTTCCAAACCACTTCTCCATAGATCATTTAATCGTTAATTAGCCTTGTGATAATCGCTTTTTCATGTGTTAAGTGTTGTGTGAATTATGTGATAAAGAGATTAATTCTGATTCAGAAGAGCTAATATGAGACCTTAAATATTTAATTTGTCATGTATAGGATTGATTTATAATCTTGATATTTGCATATGAGTCATGTCTCATGTTTAATTGCATGTATGAGAATTTAATTTATGATAGGACAAATTTGTTTGATTCACAAATTTTCTGATTGATTGAAATTTTGTATGAGACTTCACAATCTAAATTGACATGTGTGTGATTAATTTATTGCTATGAAATTTAGATATAAATGATTATTTCATGTTTAATTGCAAAATTTATATGTTTATAAGTTTTTGATTCAGTGATTTAAATATGACTGAATAATTGTAATTTAATCGGTATGAGCCTAATTCAAGTTTAATTGTGTAATTAAGGGTTGTATATGATTAGATTAACTATATTTAATTAGTTTGATGAGCTATTTTATGTTAATTTTAATTTGGTAAGTTAACGCCCTATTTGGGTGATTTAGTCATCTTTTGGGTTAAATAGAGATGTAGAGTGAGTTAGTGTTAGCTTGTATGTTTTATGTTGAGAGGTTAGAGAGAGGGGGAGGAAGATGAGAAGTTAGGGCTTCTTGATTTCTTCATCTTAAAGTAAGATTTCTCTATCTTTTTCATGTTTTGATCTTATTTTGCATGGATTCACATACTAGAGCTTGTATTTTGGGTTTTGTAGAAGTTCATGGAACTTTGCAATCTAGGGTTTGAGATTGATGAGTTCATGCATCTATCTTGTGTTTCATCCTTGTATTCATGCATTTTCATGATTTTATGAGAGAAATCATATATCAATCTTGTTTTGTAAGATCAATTGCATGTATATGGAAGTTTTGAGGAGAGATTTCATGAGTTTTGTTTGGAATAGATGGATTCTCATGTAATCACTCACAATCATCCATGTATCATAACATTTATTGTAGATTTAAGGTAGAAATCTTGTATTGATTTTGTTTATAGCATTTGTTGCATGTGTATTTGAAGATTCAAGAAAGTTTTATCATGTTTAAAATAGTGAATAAGAGATTTTGAAAATTTGTTTTGAATCTTGAATAAATCTTTCAGTTGATGTTATCTAACATTTTTAGAACTTTATGACTCATTTGATGAAAGGAATTTGAAGTTCGTTAATGATTTTAAAATAATTTTTCATGTTAAATCTACAAATCATAAAACTTGGAGATTGTTTTAAATCTTGAATTATCCTCTCAATTGTTTTTACTTATTTTTGGAGCTTTGGGACTCTATTGAGGTTGGTTAATTGAGTTTGAGAAGATTATTTTGAAGATGAGTTTTATGTTCAAATTTATGAAGTAAAAATCATTAAATTAGGCTTGATTCATGGATTAAGTTTTCAATTGACCATGTTTTTCATGTTTTCTTGCATATGGGACCCTTAGGACATCTAGAACTTGCATTTCGGCACTCTATGAGCATGTTAGCAATGTTTTGAGTTAGGCATAAGGTTGAAGTTAGGTTTAAATTTGTTTGTTGCATCGTTTATGTTCTAATTCTTCAAGTACCTACTATGTGTGATATGTAAGTCTTCTTGCCGAGTGTTGAGCCGTCTATTTAGAGGTTTTCATCTTTTCTTCTTTTGAGGTAGGGATTTCTAATTCTTTTCAATACTTCCATTTATGGATAGGTTTGTGGTATTTTCCTTATACAAAATTTATCTTTTATGCATTTTGTGATAAATCAAGAGATTGGGGGTTTGGGTTTGATGTTCAGGGGTTTATCTTCTTGGGTTGGGTTATGATTTTGCGTGAATGATGAATAGAAGAGTTGGAATAAAAAAGTGTTTTTGTGAAAAGCTTCAATTTCTTCCAAAACCCTAGTTTGGCTCATTAAAATGGTTGATGGTTTTTACTTAAATTGACAGTGGCATCATGAAGTTGAGGTGTTAAATTGCACATATCCATGTTTAATTGAATTTTGAAAATGTTTGGAAAATCCATGTAAAAATTGTGATTAAACTCTTGTTGATATTCTGAGTTGTGGTATGAGATAAGATTGAGTTCAGTAATTTTGAATTGTGAATTGTATTGATGATCTGAGATTTGTGATGAAATAATGAAGTGGAGATTTAAGAAATGAGTTGAGTTATGTTGAGTTGAGTTGCGTTATGTTGAGTTAGGTTGAGTTGTGTTTAGTTGAGTTGAGTTGTGTTGAATTGGGTTGAGTAGTGTTGTGTTGTGTTGTGTTGTGTTGTAATGGGTACTTGGGAGTCAAGATGCCCAATTGCCCTGTCTGGGCACATCGCCGGAAACATGTGGGAAAATATTTTTGGGTGTCCATGAGTGTCATGACCCAAACCCGCCCCCTATGGATTAGAGTCATACCCAGCCAGTAATCATGAGATTACCAATGGCTTCAGTCATAAATCAAATCATATTTAATAATAGGGGGCCAAGCTGCAGAAGCAAAACTTCCAAAAAAAATTGTCCAACGAGCTATGCATACATGGTTTAACCAAAAACTTTCTCATATGTGTAATAACTCACAATACTCAAATATCCATATTCTGTATTACATAAGTCCATGATCATTTAATAGTCAGCATTTAACAGAATTCAAAACCAAGGTTACACAAGTTCGATCATACGTGATCTCAAAAGAACAAAAGTAGGTAAAACAAAAGTAAGGCCTCTTGCACGAGGCGACCTTGGTTGACCTCTCAAAACTTGGTTTCTCATAGCTCACCAGGGCTAGCGCTGGATGTCCCGCTGCTCACCTACATACATATAAATAAAGGGTGAGCTAACTCCTAGTGAATAATACCAAAGTAAAGAAGTTCATGAATGAGATTCACTTAATCATAAGTTACAAGCCAAACTTGTTGGCCGATACCAACGTAAAACGACCTTAGGTCCAACACATCATATATCATATCCATGTTCATATATCAAATGACCTCGGGTCCAACTCGTACTTGCAAAACGACCCTTGGTCCATTACATGCAAAATGACCTTGGGTCCAATTCATAGGCAAAACGACCCTCGGTCCGATATATGCGAAACGACCTTAGGTCCACCATATGTAAAGCAACCTTGGGTCCAATCCATATACAAAACGACCTTGGGTCCAACGAATCCATTTTCACATTTAAATGCACTCATGACCCATGATCATGTTCACATTCACCTTCGCATTCAAAACAACCTTAGGTCCAATTATTCCCTTATTCGGAATGGCCTCTGGCCCATTCAACGGCCTTTGGCCTATTCCATTCAATAGTTATACAAAACAGCCTTAGGCCCATTTCATATTCATCCAGAACGACTTTTGGTCCATTCAGGTGATTTCATACTTATCAATTCCATTATAGTCTTGCACAATCAGACGAATAGAATGCTCATTCATAATTCAAATTCACAAGTCCAAAACACTTACATATAGCAGCATTTAAAAATAGCATATATGAACATATATTTACTAAAGTATTACTCACTGTGATTCGGTGCTTGATTCATCCTTGCACTCGACTCTACACAATTCATAACACATTTGGGTCATAATACAATTCAATCCATTCTTTAATTTTCTTAATGTTCTTAGGCTTCTTTCATATTCTTTAATCCATTTAGCATGCTCAATACATGCTTAAGAGTGCTTAGAAATGAAAGAGAATGGAAAATGAAACATAAAGCATTCTTTCAAAATTTCTGAAACCGGGCTCTCCGCTTGGGCGCAACTTTGGTTGCTCAAACGGATTACAAATCTTTATGTATCTGGTAACACAAGTTTCACGCTCGAGCTAGATTTTTGGCGCTTGGCGAGAGTCTTCAAAATAGGGTTCGCTCAGCGTAGAGTTTGCCGCTCGAGCCACTGTGCAAAACTTTGCAAAACTTCTGGGAGCTCGACTTTCACGCTCGAGCGACACTTTCCTGGCTCGTGTGGACAAGTCAAATTCTGGGTTTTCCAAAACTCTGTTTAAAGTTCAAAACTCAATTCCAAAGGCCAATTTCATGCATAACTTACCCAAAACTTCAAAGACATATATTTGAACATTGATACTTGAAGAATTACATTTCTTATACATGAATTTCATGACTTGGCAAATCATCATTTTAAAATCTATAAGCATGAATTCAACTTAACTCCCATCTATCATCGTTAAAATATGGGTTTGAGTTCTATAGCTTCAAAAATCATGCAACCAAGTTCCATAGTCCTATAATTCATGGATGCATGTCTAACTATCCACTAATTCTACATGTTCAACATGCTACAAGCTCAAATGTACATATTCATGGTAAAAGCTTACATGCATGTCTATACAAACTTCAATTTCATCATATTCAACTTAATTCTTGTTCTTGGTCACATATCATGCTAGAATTCATGTAATTATGGACTTAAATTCAAGAATTTGAGTTCATTTACTTACCTAGGAGCTATAATCTTCCAATTCCTAGCTAGTTCTTTAGTTATCTTTCTTAATCTTCAAGCTCCCTGCCCAACTCTCAAATTTTGTCTTCACTCTCTCTCTACAGTGTAACTTCAACCAAGTATGAAATGAGCTCAAAAGGATAAGCTTAAGTGTATGTAGGCCCTTATATAGACTTGCCTAATCAAACTTGATTAACGCTAGTTAACTATGCTTACTTCAATTGATTTATCTAATTAATTTAGTTCAAATCAATTTTTAATTAAAAATCACCATGGGTTCTAAAAATCATGCTAATCATAAAAATACAGTCAATTTCAGTTTCTGTTGCCTCGACAACCTTCAATTGAATTTTTATAGCAGAAAATCAAACAGATTTTCCTACGGTGAACAGATACAAAATGACAAACACATATAATCATATAATTAGCACTCAAAATCATATCAAGCTCATAATTATAATCATAATTAAGATCAATTAGCATAACATAGAGTTGGGTTATCACAACGAGCCTGCTGTTTTTAGAGTCGGCAATTATGGAAAAACATTGTTTTGAGTGTCCATGTCTCCACCGTTTTTGGAGTCGACAAATGTGGGAAAAGAAATATTTTTGGGTGTCCAATTGTCCTGCCGTATCAAGCCAGCACATGTGGAAAAACATAAATGTCAGGTGCCTGCTATCCCGCCCTATCAAGCCGACAAAAAGTGGAAGGTGTTGTGAGTTAGGTTCCCACTATCCCACCATAACAAGCTGCAAAAGGTGGAACGTATTGAGAAATGTGTTGAGTCGGCGATAATATGTATGAATCGTAATGAACTTATAAAATTACAATTTGTTATGTGATTTTGTATATAGGAGAAATGCATATAGAAATTACTTGAAAAGAATGAAAAATGAAATGGTAATTGGGTAAGGGGTTGATGATGATGAACTCACGGGGTTGTTTTGTGACCAAAAGTGAAGATTATGAGTTTTATTTTGTGAATAATAGTAATATCAATTTGAGTTAAGGATTGTGGTGGTAATTGTAGTATAATTGGGTTGGAAGTTTAATTAAAAGGAAGAATCTTGTCTGAACTTGTGAAAAATGATTTTATGAGGGATGAATCCTTTAATCTTTTAAATGATGAGTCTTCTTAATAAGATGTTTTAGAAAAGAAAAGGAGAAAAGAATGAAGTAGGAATACCTTTATCCTTGTATATCTATGATTTGGTCTGTTTATGTGGTATCTTCATAGTTATAGCTATGTATAAGTTGAAATTTTGTTTTGAAATATATAAAGAGAAAAATGGGGCTTTCGCTCAAGTTTAAAATGTTTTGAGTATGAATTGGTGAGTAATCTATGATGATTTGGAGACTTTGTGAAAAATACGAGAAAAAGCCCTAATTTTCTTTAAAAACTCAATGTCACGACCCAAACCCGCCCCTATAGGTTTAGTGACGTAACTGGCCAGTAATCTTCAGATTACCAAAGGCCTCTTAGCAGAATAACAAAATATAAGGGGCTGCGGAAGCAATTATTCAAAATATAAGGTCCATAGAGCTGTGGAGACATACATGAACAGATAATAGTTTAAACTTATATAATGTCAATTTCCTTACACACAGTATCATAAGGGACTTCTCCCAATGTATAGGTAGATAAGCCAAAAGTAAAACAAAAGAACATCTTTATCAAGACCACAAAACTTGACTTCTAAAGTGGAACCTCCTCGGGAGGCACAATAGTTGGCTGACTCCAAAAACTTTCCAGGGAGAAGCTTAGGCCTAGTCACGTGCTTGCTCACCTACATACATAATATAAGTAGTGAGTGAAAGCCCAGTGAATAATAACAAAGTAAAGGGTTTGAATGAATGATGTTCCATAACTAGGGCAATTGGGATTTACACTTAATCTTACATCCGTTAGCACTAACAGATCATATACAGAGTATCAAAGATCATACTTGTTGGTTTCATAGAGGAACCTCTGGCCGGGTACGAATAACTTGTCAGTTCCATAAAGGAACCTCCAGACTGGAAACGGATAACTTGTCAGTTCCACAAAGGAACCTCCAGCTAGGTGCAGATAACTTATCAGTTCTATAAAGGAACCTCCAGTCCAGGTGCAGATAGCATACTTGAACTACAAAATTACTGCCACAAATATTTCTCAGAATTGAACAATCATTCATTATACAGGACATAACATTACATAAAACAGATCTTATTCCATATACAGAAAATATATAAAATTGAACATAGCTTTACTACATTATTACTCACAGAGGGCTCCACTTGTAGAACAGACAGAGCAGACAACTCAGATAATTTGTGGCGCGTGACCTACAACATAACAGATATACATATTAGAACACACATCCGGATAATACTTATCTTGTTTCACTTCATTCTTAGTGTGTTTCAGGGTTCTTATCCTTATTAACATGTCTTAATCTTGGCCTAGGAATGCCTAGGATGCAATGAGAATGCTAAAATGCACTTGAACACATTTAACAATACTTGCTGAAAACAGTGGTCTCGCTCGAGCGCAACTTCCTTCGCTCGAGCAGATATGCAAAATGTAAATGTTCAACAAGTGCAACTTCCTTCCTCGGCGATGCCATAACTCTGAAAAAGTACTAGTTGTATGATCTTCACGCTCGCCGGTCACTCGAGCTTGAGACTCAGGTCCTCGCTCGAGCACAACTCTTGTCGCTCGAGTGGTCTGCAAAATATGTGAACTTCTGGGAGCATACATTTCACGCTCGAACCAACTTTTGGTCGCTCGAGCAGAGGTGGAAATCACAGAGTGGTCGCTCGAGCACAAGTTCTGTCACTCGAGCAGAGGCTACAAATTCTGGAATTTCCAAACTTTCTTTCAAGTTTCAAAACTCAAATTCAAAGCCATAAATCATGTTCTTTTGGGCCAAAACTCAAGAAAACATGTCCAAACTTGGAAAACATTGAGAATTAAAGACTATTTCATGAAATTAAGGCCCATAAGCTTGTCAATTGAGCAAGCTCAACCTTGAATTGTGAAAACATAACATGGATATGACACGCATGAAGTGATTTGAGCTCCAAGTTTCCAAATCATGAGCGAATGAGATGCTTCAGTCAAACACATGTTGGGTTCCTTGAACAAAACTCTAGCATGAACTTGCATGTGGAAATTCTTGGTTTGAATTCATTTCTTCAAGTTTAACTCAATTCTTGTATCATCCAACTTAATTCTTTAGAGTTCATGTCCTACACATCATAATTGTACAATCTAAGGGTTGAATTCTTACCTAGGCTTGCCAAGATGTGTTCTAGAGCCTTAATTCTAGAGTTTCCAAGTCCAATACCTTCAACTCCTAGCAATTCACCCTCTCCTAGCTTGATCTCAAGTTTCTTCCTTCTCTCACTCTTTCTCATTTTTCTCTTGAAAGATGAGGATTGAGGGTGTAAAGTGTAGTAAGGTGTTAAAAATGGCCTTATATAGGCTCAATTATGAAGGTTAATTAATTTAAGTTAAGGATAACTAATTGGAATCATTTATTCTAGTTATTAGATTCAAATCAAATTGCAATTCACCCTACCATAAAATTCTAAAAATCCCAAATAACACATAAATCAAGTTAACTTAAGATCGAATGCCGATAAGGCCTTCAATTTCTTGAACAAAACAATAACATGAGCAGATCTTTCTACGATGAGCAGATATTAATACAATTAATGTAAACAATTAATGCAAAATTCCACTTTAATTACTTATTAAACCTTCTTAATCATGGTTTATATGTTAATCATGGGTTGGGGTTGTTACACTCAAGATTCAAATTTTGGTCTAAAGTGGCTTTTCAATCGGGTTGAGATTTAATTCATAATTGAAGGCGAATGTTTATTTGAAAGAGGATTTGAAATCAATTGTAAATATTTGAGAAATTGAATTGAAATGGGTTTACATTTTTATTTAAGTTAAATTACTATTGATGATAGAAATGTTGAAGTGATGTAGCGGATAGACAAGAAATAAAGTGTACACGGTTGTTTTTGAATGTAAGGAACTTGGACTTTAATGTTATAGAGTTATAGTATTTGTGAATTGTAAAATGGAAATGAAATGAGGAATGTCTTGGAATTGGATTAATAAATTTAAAATGATATTGATTCTGAAGTATACTTGTTTTCAAAGAAGACTTATGGTTTTTCTGATGATGAAAGATAATATTTATGGCAGAAAGTTTTCTTGAGTGTTCAAATGAATTTTGAGAAAACGATACTCTACATATAATATTCTGGGCATACAAAACGTCACCTTACTATATAGTATCACCCTGTATGCATGATCATTTCTATCTATGTATTAGTTATTGTTTTAGAACTATGAGATTCCTACTAGGCATTAGTGCTCATTCCACGTTGATGAACTTCACAGGTAAATGAAAATTTCAAATATCAGGACGTGAAATTTCCTTCTTGTGCAATCTTATGATTTTATTTTAAGGTTGTAATATATATTTGTAGTTCATAGATCAGTATTTTCTTTGTATGTAATATGGATGTAAGCCTTAGGGCATTTCTTTTATCTATATGTAAATGACACTGTTGTGTAATGAGAGGGTACAAGTATATTTATTTATCCATCAATTCATCAAAAGATGAATTGTCATTTGTAAATGGACTTAATTAATAAATATTGGTAATGTTATCCGAGTAATAAAATACGGGGCATGACAAAAGGGGAAGTCAGGTACCATAAATCAACCAAGCGGGCTTCAAGGAATATGAATCAATGCCCTAAGGATACTAGCAATCCTTCTGGTATTACTAACACAACTCAGTCTCGAACTGTGCAAAGGGACAAAGTCTTCAATGACTTGGGGATTGCTGGTGCAGCAAAGTGTGAGACTTATCTATCAGCTTTCCTTGTTTGTTGGTTATGCAAATTTGTTCTACCCTATGGGGATGGTGACTTGATTACACCTAGGGTGTTTAAGGTTGCTAGTATGATGGCTCGTGGTCATTCGTTCAGACTTGCCATTTCTGTACTTGCTAGCATCTATAAAGGGCTAAATAAAATTACTTCTTTTTCTGATCCTGGAAAGTGCGACGCCATCTTCCCTGTCCATTATGTTTATGCTTGGTTAGAAGAGTATTTCAACACACACTTTAATATTGATTCTGCTTTGAAGCCCCAAATGACGAGATATGCTAGTGAAAGGATGGCCAAACATTTGAAGAGTCAAAAACCTATGACTCATTTAAATCATGCAAAGATATGACCTTGCACCATTTCACGTATAGCGATGGCAATCCTAAGGAATTAGTTAATGACGGTCATCTTTCTAACTCAAATTTGGAGTACTTCATTTGTATCCGCTCAAGCTATTTGACTTTGCGAAGTTCGTCCACTACGGTCATTGAGCCATACAGTCCTCATAAGGTAATTTGGTTTTATTCAAGCCATCCCGGGTAAACTTAAGGTTGATCTTCAGGATGGTAGTTTACAAAACATTGTTCAGCATTGGGATTCTTGTGTTCATGATGGTACTCATTCTATATTGATGTTACCAGCGCATTTTGATTCCCCATCTTGTTACATTACCAAGGCTTATTTGGAGTGGTGGTCCCAGCTTTATGTATGATATTTCTTCAACAAAGAAAATTATATCCCAAGGAGTAAACACTCAGCTTCACCGAATCAAGAGATGGATAAAGCGAAGAAAAATACAATTGCTAAGCAAAATTCTAATCTTAAGACCAAGGAAATGGTTTGAGGAAGTGTTGATGGGACTCTTGGTGGAGAAGTAAATGAGGACCATAGTAATGGTGATCGTAATTCGCGTCACTTAGGGAGAAAATCTGGTACTGGCACCATTGGAAGGAACACCACTACTTTTAATGATGTGAAGTCATTTTTTATCGGCGTTCTAGCACTTCTCAACCAATGGCTACCGGTGTTATCTGGTAATGACAAAATCTATCTTCTGTCATTTCAACTTATTATGCTCTTTATATATATATATATATATATATATTATAACTCCTCTTTAATTCGTTTTGACAGTTGCCAAATGATGACATTGATTTGGCGTTTGGCAATGAGGACATGAGACTTCTTAATGAGTTCTCAAATAATGAAG
This sequence comes from Camellia lanceoleosa, assembly GCA_025200525.1. NCBI lineage: Eukaryota > Viridiplantae > Streptophyta > Magnoliopsida > Ericales > Theaceae > Camellia > Camellia lanceoleosa. The sequence continues at coordinate 53,571 of JANUSC010000105.1, forward strand.
AATCGGTTCATAGACCCGACCTTTGATTTAGTGATTGGTCATAAGAGTTGTCTCTCGATTGACCCAACTCCAATTATGCAAACTCTTTCCTTGCATAGTGTTCCTATATTGAGTCAAGTTGCACTTTACGTGGCTTTTACCATTGATACAAGAAGCATGATCCTTAATGCTCGTTGCTCGTGACTTTGATACTTGATAACCATATTAAAGGTTTATTGAGCTAAACTCCTATTCAAAAAGTTCCAGCATTGGGCCCAAAGCTCCAACAGCTTTATGATGAGCTCTCAAAGCTTCAGATAGACTATTCTCCGCTGCAAAAGCTAGATTGAGAAGTACATACAAAATGCTACTACGTACTTGTCTATGAAATCAGTGTTTGCTCAAGGGATGACTTCAGAGCTATGGAATTAGCGTTTGGTGGGTGTCAGCTAATGTATTACTCATGCTCTAGCTCTTGAGAATGAAGGAATTGATTAGGTTCACTTGTTGAAGTCTGATTTGGGTAGCCTTGCAGCAAAGAAGGCAGAATTATTAACGGCGTTAGAACATTTAGATGAACAATCCCAACAACTAGAGACTACAATTAGTGTTGTTGTAGTTGAAGTAGTTTGAAGGCGAGCCCTTGTTTCCACTTTAAGGAAAAAAAAAAGTATACTCCTTAGAAGAGTATCCTAACAATTACGGACAGTTCACTCGAATGTGCATAGATCATTTTTTGATGTGGTAAATAGGACTATATGAAGAGAGCTGGCAATCATCTTCGGCAAACTTTGTTCCGGTATACGAGAAAGAGAGGGCATTAATATCAAAGCTAAGGTGTCTGAATGGAAGGGTTAGCAGAGGTAAATGCATAAAATAATACTAGAGCGTCCCTCATATACTCGCCCTTTTAATTCATTTCCTTTTTTAAATAAAAAATTTAAAAAATGGGCAGAAAATAATATTTTGTTTGTAAGTCAGAATTTTGTAAAATATGAACTATGTCAAAATTATTGTTTCTCTGTTTACAGTGAAGACGACAACATTAGATTAGGGATATACAGGAATAATATACACAAATTACATACTAATGAAGAACTCTCCTTCGCCTCTGATAACAGGATCCAGAACAGCGGCCCATTCGCCCAATATCCCTCTACCTTGAAGGACCTTCAAGAATAGGAAAAACCGTCTGGGTTAGAAGTCTCAGCCGACACAACTACTTCTCTGGTAGAATAAGTTTCAAGGATTATAATCAAGACATCATCTACAACGTCATACACGACATCAAATACTCGACAATCCCAATTAAGAATTTAGTAGGTTGCCAGAGAGACTTCCATGTATTTGTTAAATTCAACGAGATCTAACCATTACGGAGGAATTCATTGTATTATATTATTTAATAGGAGTAGTTGGTTAGATGCAATGTCCCTAAAAATGAGAGAATGGTTTCATGTAAATGTAACCGTTGTTATGATTAATGAAAAATTTTATTAATTTTATTTATGTAACCACTCAAACTTTTATTTACTTACTACATTTCCCTTACCGTGAACTATTACATCTTTAGAGTCATCAATATTTTTTACACTAATTATTACATTTCGTAGAACATCAGGAAATTTTGCGGGGTCCATAACAACTGATCCTCTCTGATCAACTTCCTCTTTTCTAACACCAACTTCCAAAATAAACGGACCAGGATCAACATCACTAGTACCATCACCACCTCTGCTTACATCAATCTCAGACAAACTCAGATGACCTCTGCGTTCATGAATAACTGAACCACTTTCCCTAAAACCTCCTAACAATAAATCTCTTCGCCTCTTCAGTAAACCCACAGATATAGTCCGTATCAGAATTGGAATAGCCATGGTTGGAGCACAATGCTAAACATCAACATTACCATTAGTATATTTTTTAGATAACACAACAATAGATGGGGCTCTCATCTGCGAATCTTCTAGCATCTCACTCATAGAATACTTCAAATACCCCTTCATTTTGCATTACGTAATACCCCTTTTAATGTTGAATCGCAAGATACTTAACTATCCATGGCTCTTGTTTGTCGTTAATGGAACAATAACCATTCCCATAATAAACTAATTCACACTGACAGTCCACGGGGAAAATAAAGTATGCCTGCAAACTGTCATTACTATCTAACCTCCTATCATATACATTTACTCTGACCAACCCACTAGCATTGGAGTGCAAAAGAGAATATTTTATCAATATTTTATCAACCTTAATACTCTTTTGTTTGTATCTCAACCTCAACGAGAAAATAAGTTAGGCAACGCAAGTTCAATACAACTAAAATCACTTTGAAACACCTTCATAGCACACCCGTTTTATACCGTCACCTCCATTCACGCACACTACAAATAAAACTACATAAATTTAAAATTCTAAACAGTTTTAACGTACATTTGACTCCTTAACGTAATTTTGGATTGATTTTCACTAACGATGTGACCACTAAATATATGGCACCTTCGAATACTTCCAACATTTCCTAATAAGCGTATCTTTGTAGTCCATCCAAATATCAACTAGGAAGAACCACCACAACTTCTATTCGTAGCGAACATACTCTTTGTCCTTGCCACCAATGAGCTTGAATCTCATTTTCTTTATCATCCAAAACTGTCGAACTAGTCAGATCAACAATCCAGTCTTGGGTTTACTTTCACCAACTCAATAAATATCTTGTCGGTGTGGGGATAAAATTTGATAAACTATTATCACTTATGACAAAAAACAATACGTGGAGGACCACAGCTTCCTCTTTAGCCTCTTGTCCCAATTGAACATTCCTACTTAATTTTATACCCTTAACCACGATCTTGTCTGATTGACGGTCACATTTAACGTCTGTTAATTGTTCATCGTATAGTTGCAACTTCCTTACTCCTCTCTTAGTCTTCTTAATATATCGAAATATTCCACGAATATGCCGTCTGAATATATACGCCTTAAAAAATGCACGACCACGGTAACTACGCTTATATCCACTGGCCGCCAGTGTCCTTGATCTCCGATACGCAAGGGGCGTCCGATACTGGCTGTTTACTTCTCCTTACATTTTTTTATAAAGCACTCCAAATCTTTTATCCTACAAATTCTACAGATTCTCTTACTTCTGCTAACCCTTCTGTTCAGACACCTTAGCTTTGATATTAACGTCCTTTCTTCCTCATACACCAGAACAAACTTCGACAGAGCTGGCTGGTGGCTTTCTTCCCAGAGTCCTATTTTCCATGTCAAAAAATGATCTACACACATTTGAGTGAACTACCCGTAATTGTTGGGATACTCTTCTAAGGAGTACAACATTGTATACCAATACAATCAACAAAAAAGAAAAATAGAAAATGAGAAACGGAAAAATGTACCAAAAAACAACGCCACCACAATAGCTATCCCACTGCAAAAGCATATTCCTCTCTACCATCAAATGTTTTCTAGTACCAAATAAATAGAAAAAGTGGCTAGCATGTAAGGATAAAGATTCCCCATTCAAAATTATTCAAAAGCATAATCATTTTTCCACCTTTGCTTTATGTCAATCATTCTGAAAATATCTTTACTTTACAACCACGCAAATCACCATAAACGTGCCACGTGTATAGCACTATTCGGCAAAAGGAATCAAAAGCACTCACACAACTCACACCTGGGCTCGGGTGTGACTTCCTTTTAACCCCATCCATACACGTGTCCACAAGTACATGAATGGATGGCCCAGATCAGCGCGGGGAGAGGGGGGAGGATGCTGTTAATGTTACTAAGGCGCCCCCCCAGTCATACCAACTCACACCATTTACACCAGGTTTTTTAACTAATAGGGAGCCCTTGTACGACTAGTGTGAGTTTACTATTTACCATTACAAAATGCCTCGCCAAGCCTCTTTTCGTTTTTATGCAAAGAATGTTTTCCTCAACTACCCACAATGCCCTTGCCCAAAAAAACAACTCTTAGAACTCCTCCAATCCCTTCTCCAACTTACCTGTCAACCATACTACATACTTGTCGCAAGGGAGCTCCATGAAAATAGAAACCCTCACTACAATAGAAGCAGCTAAGGTGATAAGAAGCGAGACTATCAAAGTCGCCAACAAGTTAGAGCAACTCTTGAAAGTAGAAAAAGGTGAGATCTAGAGTTTATCATGGTTGCCATGATTTATTTTACTATTTACTATTATTATTATTTTTTATTTTACTTTTTTTTTAATGAAATGTAGCTTGAAACCAAATACTTCATTATAAAATAATTGCTCTAGCAAACACTTTATTTATGAAAAAACTATTATAGTTCAAAGCAAAATACTCTTATTGTAAAACTCATTTAGTTTATTGATTTATTAGCCATTCACGGTTTATACTCATATGGGCCAGGAGTAGTACAAATTTTTTTTTTAACAACTTTATTTCATATAGGAAAAGAGCATCATGCAGTTTATGCTCATGTGATTAGGAGTGTTACATTCTTATGGATGGTAGCGCTTTAGAAACTTGCCATTGATTGGGTCAACTCTTATACCTTCTTCATCAACAATCTTGTATGCTCTGTTAGTGTAGACTTCAATCACCACGTATGGACCATCCCACTGGACAAGAACTTGTTACCGGTTCGGTGGGTAATGAAGATAGGTCTTCGAATAGCCAACACCAATTCTCCAACTTGAAAAGACCGAGGTCTAACCTTCTTATTGAAAGCTCTGGAGAGTCGAGCTTGGTAACACTCAAGTTTTGTTGTGCTTCCAATATCTTCTCATCCAATGCTTCTAATTCAGCAAGGCGTAGTTTTGCATTCTCATTATCAATGAGACCTTCATGTATAGCTATCCTTAATGAATGAATCTAAGAACTGCTTCAACACCATACACAAGGGAGTATGGGGTGGCTTGTGTCGAATGCGATGTATGTGTACGGTATGCCCAAAGAGCTTCTCCAATTCTTTCATGCCAATCTCGCTTTGATTTAGCAACTACATTTTTCTATAGGTTGCCTAAAGTTTTGTTAAACGCCTTTGCCAATCCGTTGGCAGGTGCATTGTACATTGAATAATTGTGTTGCTTAAATCCAAACCTTTCACAAAGTTTATCCATTAGACTGTTGTAGAAAGGCTTTCTGTTGTCGGTGATAATGTAGCTAGGTACACCATATTGATAAATAATGTGGGATTTGATGAAGTCAACAACAGTTTCTTTCTTGACTTCTTTGAGTGGGACGGCTTCGGCCCACTTGGAGAAGTAAACTGTGGCGGCCAAGATGTATAAGTGGCCTGAAGAAGACTTGGTCAATGGGCTAACTACATCTAGACCCTATGCATCAAATGACCAAGAAGCAATTGTCGAGTGCAAAGGTTCTGGTGGTTGATGGATAAAGTTTGCATGAAATTGGCAAGGTTGACACTTTCTTGAGTAGTCCAAGAAATCTTTAACCATTGTAGGCCAATAGTAACCCATCCCTTTTACTTGAAAGTGAAGTTTAGAACCAGACGGATGAGCTCCACATATCCAGGAATAGGCTTCTAGTATGGCTTGTTGAGCTTCATCATCTCCTAGGCAACGAAGAAAAATTCCTTCAAATGATCGTCAAAATAAAGTTCCCTTGTAATAGATAATTAGAGGAGCTCGACATCTTATTTCAGTTCTATGGTGAGAATCATTAGGGAGTTTCCCTTGTTCAAGGTAGTCTATAGCTGGCATTCTCCAATCGTCGACTTCAATGGCTAGAACTGAAATTGCATTTGTTTCTACAAGGCGACATTCCAACTATTGTGGCAATACCTATCGTTGGCATACAATGACACTAACTTGTTCACCTTCTAATAGTGCCGAGGTAGTTGCTAGATTGGCAAGTGCATCAACCATAAGATTCTCTTTCCTTAGAACATGTTCGAGTACCACCCCCTCAAAATTTTCAATTAGATGAGTTGCGTACTGAAAATGTGGGACTAAATTGCCTTTCTTGACTTCATAATCCCCCTGGAGCTAATTAATTATTAATTTAGAATCCCCATAGACATCTAGGTCAACAATTTTTAACTTTGTTGCCATTTGTAAACCAATGATTAAGGCCTGGTACTCAACAACATTGTTTGAGCAATTTTCGCCAAGAATAAATAAGTAAGGCAAAATATGCCTCCATGATGAAATAAAAATGACACCTGTTCCTGCCCCTTCTTTCCTTGCAGGCCCATCAAAGAACATCATCCAAGATTGCAGGACTTCTATGAACAATATATCTTTATCAGGGAATTCCTCAGAAATTTCCCAGTCAACCAGGATAGGATGGTCAGCCAAGAAGTCTACAAGGGCTTGCGTTTTCACTGCTTTTCTTGGCACATAAATTATTGCAAATTCATTAAAGAGGAGAGAACATCTTGCTAAGCATCCTGAGAGGATGGGCTTAGACATAACATACTTTATTTGGTTGGCTCTTGCAATGAGATGCACCGTATGGGCTTGGAAACAATGTCTCAATTTTTGAGAAGCAAAAACAAGCGCCAAACACGTCTTCTCAATGGGTGAGTACTTGAGTTCACTTTTAGTTAATCTGTGACTCAAGTAATAGAGTTCTTGCTGTTTATTTTCTTTGTTATTTTGGGCCAGCATTGCTCCAAGAGACTCTTCTTGAGCAGCAATATAAAGTATCAATGGTTTCCCCTTAAAAGGAGCTCCTAATACTGGTGGATGAAGCAAGTATCTCTTAATACTGTCGAAAGCATTTTGACATGCTTGATCCCAAACAAATGGAGCCTCCTTTTTCATCAGTCGACTGAAAGGTTGACAACGACCTACCAAGTTTGAAATGAATATGCGGATATATGCCAAATGACCTTGGAGGCTTTTAAGTTCTTTCTGGTTTTTTGGTGGTGGCATCTTTTATATAGCATCGATTTTGGATTGATCAACCTCAATGCCTCTATGTCAAACAATAAAGCCAAGGAATTTTCCAGACATGACTCCAAATGCGCATTTGAGTGGATTCATCTTTAAGTCATACTTTCTCAGCCGATTGAAGACTACACGAAGGTCCTTTAGGTGATCTTCCATTTTCTTAGTTTTAACCACCAAATCATCAACATAGTACTCAACAAATTTATGGAGCATGTCATCGAAGATCTTTTGCATGTTGATAGGTGGCACCGGCATTCTTGAGTCCGAAAGGCGTCACCTTATACATAGATGCCTTTTGTGGTACAAAATGCAATTAACTCTTCATCCTCAGGTGCCATCCGTATTTGGTTGTATCCTGAACACCCATCCATGAAGAACAACACCTCGTGTCCGGTAGTGGCATTTATCATTAACTTCATAATAGGAAGCAGAAAGTCATCCTTGAGACATGCTTCTTCAAATTTTGAAAGTTGACACATATTCTAATTTGTCCATTCTTCTTGACTACTGGGACCATGCTTGATATCCACGTCAGATATTTTACTTCATGTATGAACCCAGCTTCGATTAACTTGTTGACTTCTTCTTCCACTTTGAGGATACACTCAAGTCTGACGTATCGATGAGCCTACATTACTGGTCGCATACCGTGTTTGATCCCAAAGTGATGGACAACAACTTTTGGACTTAAACGAGGCATCTCCTTGTACATCCATGCAAAGACATCTTTATATTCAAGGAGTAGTTCAAAACATGTCTTTTCTTCCTCAAGCGTTAAGAGTGTTCCCACAAAGATTGGTTGAGGTTCATCAAAAGTTCCTAAGTTGAGTTCTTTCAAATTGTCAATAGTTGATTACCCCCCATCTTCAAGTTTTGGAGGAACTTCTTGGAGATCATCATCCTCCTAATCTAAGCTAGAATCTTCTTCAACTGTTACATAGTGAGAAGCAACATGTTCAATTTCTTCTTCTCTTTTACTTTCTACTTGAGTCTTAAATTCTCTAGCTAGTATGATAGTGTGCCTTTTGACCTTAAACGGACCTTCAATACTAACTTCAAGTGACGTCATGCGTTTCATGCGATAAGGAATCAAACTTCTAGTCTCATCATCCTCCTTTGTAGAATTCAACTCAATTGTTGCTATGCTTCTCTTATTCTTGCCTTTTCTAGGTGATGTATTCATATCACCAAGTCGAACAAAAACGAACTTTCATGACCAAGAAGTTTGTTTTTAATCCCCTTCCTTAGTAGTGCCTAATCTGTTAAAAACTGAAGGTTCAAAAATTCTACCTTCATCTGTCTTATCAACAGTGCTCAACCTATTAAAAATCGAGATTTGAGGTCCATGCGCTTCAATGCGGTCAAACACTGATACTTGAGGAGTTGGGCTCGGACTTTTGTCTTCTTTCACTTCTTCTATAGTGATATGTTGTACGTCTTCCTCCTTTCCTTGTCTCTTGGTAGAGATTTGAATGGGTTCAGTTGGCATGAATCCGACTTCGATCTTTGGAGGGCTCACCCTGTACCCCTGTTGCCTTAACATTTTCTGAGTTTCATTGAGACCATGAACTTTCTCACATGTAACTTTAAGACTTAACTCTTCCAGCGATGAGGGATCAACAAAGTCATAACCTGACTTGGCTAGAAGCTTGTAAGCTTGTGGATCAAACCCTTCCATTCGTCTTTCAGGTAAGGAGCCATGTTCGATAGAATTTTGCGCGGGCCTAACAAATCCCTTCAGTGGGGGTTTAATTAGGCTTCACAATCCCACTTGTGGAATTGGTATTGTTGCATCTTCTTTGAGTATTTGCAGATATTCTTTTTTTGTAGGGTGAGCAAGGTCTCTAACTTTTGCGAACGCTGTGACTTCTTCAAATGGCAATTGTCCTTTTTTCCGTTGAGACTTTGGCACATACCTGAAGATTTTTGTCATTACATGGCCTTTTGAGGATGAAGACTATTTTTGTGGTGAGACAACCTCAGGTGCTTTTTTTCCACTTGATATGTCTTCCCTTGAGAAGTCAAACACAACCTGCTTTTCTTCATTCATTTTCTCTTTTCTTGCAGAAGGGATTTCAACTGGGATAACTTCAGGTATCCCATTGGAATCAAATAAAATTTTGCATCAGCAAAGTGAACCTCAATTTATGTAAATGGCTTGTCATCTGCTAGTACTGTCTTTATTCTACCTTAGTCAAATTTAAAACATTAATGGAGAGTTGATGCAACTACACCATTTCCATGGACGCATGGTCGCCGAAGCAACAAATTAAAGGACGTTGTTGCATCGATGGTGTGAAACAAAGTACTATCCGTAAGTTCTCTAATGGTGAGGTTCAAGCGAATCATAGCAATCATGCGTTGCGCCTCTTGGTTGAAACCTTGAATAATCGAGCGACTTCGAGCTAACTCGCCAAGTAAGATTCTGAGTTTCTTCATGGCAAACTTTGGCATGATGTTTACCGCTAAGCCTCCATCAACAAGGATGCGGTTAACTTTTTGTTCACTAATAAAGCCAGAGACAAACAATGGGCAATTGTGTGGCTTTGAACCTAGTTGAAGGTCTTCATCAATGCAAGTGATTGTTGTGCAACAAGGAACAGAAGTGATAGAGTTCACCTTGGGATAGTCTAGCTCATTAATGACAAACTCATATTTTTCAGGATTTTCTAACACTCAAGCAAGTGCAAGTTGTACAGATCGAGAGAGTTGAGATGCTTCATGCAAACTAAAGCATGGGGGTAGTTCTTTCAAGGTTGTCAGGACAACAATTTCCTCCATATCTGGCGTCACCTTAATGGCATGAACTTGTTCCACATCTACTTCAATGGTTGAAACCATATAAACCGCCTCGACCAAGTCATCTACAAAATACCCGACAGGAAAAAAGTCTGACAGGATGACTGGGGTACGCAATTTTTCTTCAGGAAGTTTATCTTCTTGTTGCATTTTCTTTTCATTCATTCTTTTGTCCATTACCTCTTTCTTGGAATGTCGATGGGAGTTCTTCTTTCTTTCTATTTTCTTGAGTGAAAAATGTTGAGTCTTGGACTTACTTTTTCGTAACTTCCTTCGTCTCACAAGCGTTCAACTTTTTTCTTCCCCAATAGTTAAGTCTTCTTCAAAACCATTATGGACATGCCTATCTTGATTTTGAACTTGAATAATGATAGGTTTAAGTGAACCAAACTGGATGACTTTGGGAATTGCTTTCATTGTTGGGATTGCAAATTGTGGCATTTTTGTCTTGGATTTTAATGATGGAGAATTTTGAGGTCCTACAATAACCGTCGCATGGTTGGATTCTTCCAATTCTTTAAGGTCCAAGAGGATTTTGTTCTTCCTAGCCAAGTCCACAAGCAATTTCTTTAACATGAAGCACTTTTTAATAGGATGACTAACTATCCGATGATAGTGGCAGTACTTTGGATCTTTCACGCGATGTATTTCTTCAGGGTGTTTGCACTCAGGGAGTTGAATGACTTTCTTTTCAAGTAAATCTTCTAACATCCCTTGTACATCAAAGTTAGGAAAGGGATACTTCTTTTCTTGTAGTCCTTTCAGAGATGGGCGTGTTTCCTTATTTTCTTCTTTTTTCTTGTCTTTCGTTGAAATCTTGATTGGAGCTATGGTTACTACCATTGCTTCTTTGGTAGTACCTTTGGAAGGCTTGCCTCCTTTTTTCACTTCTTTATTACCTTTCTTTTGTTTAGGAATGGAAAGGTCTTTCCCGCCATGGTTGGCTATGCTAATTTTCATGTCATGTGAACGGGTAGCTAACTCCTCAAATGTTCATGGTTTTATTCCTTGAAGGATGTAAAGGAGTCCTAGTGCATGCCTTGTATGCACATCTCCATAGCTGAGATCTCAGAGAGTCGGTCTTTGTAATCTAGACTTAGAACACGCCAACGGTTGATATAGTCTACTGTAGGCTCATCATTCCATTGCTCATTACTGGTTAATTCCATCATGCTTACCATGCGACGGGTGCTATAGAAATGATTAAGGAATTCACATTCTATTTGCTCCCAACTGTCGATTAACTCGGCTTCCAAATCAGTGCACCAATCAAAGGCATTTCCTTTGAGCGACCGAACAAATTGTTTGACAAGTAGATCTCCATCTATCCCAACATTGTTACAAGCTTCAACAAAGTGAGCGGCATGTTGTTTAGGATTACCTTTTTCATCGAACTGCTGGAACTTGGGAGGTTGGTATCCACTAGGCATTCTAACAATGTCTATCCTCTTTGTGTAAGATTTAGAGTACATAAAAGCACTTTACAGGGGTCCACCGTATTGTGCTCAGATGGTATTTGCAATCATGTCTTGGAGTTGTTGAACAGATAAAGAAGCAATAGATGCTAGTTGAATACTTATGCCAATCGCTTGCCTCGCAATAGATGTATGGCAAGTTGCCTCACCAACAACTTGGTTGGACTTAGATATAGGGTTCACCTTCTTAACAAATGTGGCTTGTGGTGTAAAGCCATGTGGATGAGAATTGTCTTGACTTACCTTGTCAACATTTTGTGCTTATAACTTGTTCATCAAAGTGACAATCTGAAGATCTTTTTCGTCCACAGTTTTGGTGAGCTTGTCAATGGCATGAGCCATGGTCTCCAATTGTTCTTCCATTGAAGTGGTGCCAGTGGTCATGACTTGCATAGCCACCGAGCGAGACAAATCTTAGTGATTTAATGAAAATGAACATTGAGGACTGCTAGGAGAAGATCCTGAGTGTGAGCCTATACTTGAGTTTGCATCAGAAGCTATAGGCGTTGGGTGTGGGGAGAAACCTTCTGGCAGAGAATCCTTTGAGACATAAGTGGGCTTCTTCTTACATTCCCTTACTTCCTTTTGTTTAGCCCCCGACATGGATATCGTGACAGATTTGTGAGACTTGCCTTGCACTTGCTTTGTTGCATTGGCAGTTGACATGACCTCATGAGTGGCAAGAGCAATGGTAGCCTTGCTCTTGCTATGGGTGATTGGACCCATAGAAGTGTTGTTGTTGCTGGTTGTGACAACGACATTCTTGCAGGCGTTTTTATTGATCAGATCAGTTTGAACTTTCTTTGAAGCCATTATGCTTGATCAAACAAGGCTTTGGGAAAATGCTTTAGGAGAAAGAGATGAAAGGCAAAGAGGTCCCACTGGGCATGCCAAAATTTGTAAACACAAATTTCGTATCCTGCAATTAAGACAAGAAATAAATGCACAAATAATTAATTTTATTTGATTATAATAAATGGGTTACAATTCTCTATGGTTTGCTTTATTACAAAAGAACAAATCCTCTTATTCGATCTCTGAAATGGGTTACAATCCAACGGCTGTAGAAGCTTGCTGTTGAATTGAACAAGTTGATGGATTTCTTCAAGTCTTCTAAAGGAGAAACTTGGAGAAAAGAGGTTTGATCGAGGGCTTGAACGGCTTGATCTCGAATGAGTCTTGAAACAATCTCTTTGAAAGGAGAGACCAAATTTGTATTTGTAACTTGAAAGAATTGACACAAGTTTGGAGTGCTTGATAATCCTCTCTTTTAAGTTTGAAGAACTTTAGCGAAAATTTTAAGAAGAGCATTTGGCAGAGTCTTCAGATCGCTTAGGAGCTTGCAAGACCTTTTGCCAAAAAAAAATGTGTGTCTCTCCTCCTAGTGAGAGCCTCAATTTATAGGTTTAAGAGAGAAGGGTCAATTTTGAAAACTCTAAAATTAATTTTAATTTCCAAGAAAATAGCAATTTATTTCTTTTTTTATGGACATGATTTGCATTCAAATTTAAATTATTCCAACAAATTTTTGACAAAATATCTTCGTGGGCCCCACACTTTTAGGTTGACCCAATTGTCAAATAGGTTCACTTTTCTTTTGTTGTGACCGGTAATTTAAAATGGGTTAAGATCCATAATTTTAGTAGGACCTACATCCATTTGAAAATTTTGACCATCTTAATTTTGACCAATCAAGAAAATTTTATTTGTCTTGATTAATTAGGTGGCGATCAAGACACGTAAAAATTTGAGTGTCTACAATTATATTATTATTAATTTTGTTTGTTTTTGCAAGATTTTGCTTATAAAAGCAAAGGAGAAGCAAAGTTGGAGGAGTTCAATGAAAGGAAAAGAAAGGAAAGGAAAGGAAAGAAAACAAGAGAAAATGAAGAGAGAAAAAATAGAAATAAATAGTGGGAGTTCTTAGAGTGTATTAGTATGAGGAACTAATTTCCATATCTTAGGGTTAAGAAGAAACTCTGATCAAGTGATTGTATTTAGCTTTATAGATTTTTAATTGATTAGGGTATATTGTATAACCCAGATTTTTATCCAAATATTGTTTTATCAAATTATGTGTTTATTTGGTCGTGAATACATTTTATACAAATGATTTTCATACTTGTGTAATAAAATTGTTAGACGAATCATACCTAGTAAAACGGGTCGTGCATTAGCCTTAGTTTAGTGGTAACGATCCATGCTAACCGAAGATGATTTGTGAGTTTCTTGTTTTAAAACACAAACTTTTTAAGTGATCTATCCTGACCAAGATACATCGTAGTACTCTTCTCAATGATTTTCTACAATCTAAATACAACCACCCCAATTACAAGGTTATAGTAGTGGATTCTAGACCCTAATGTTTTCTTTTTCTCACCTTCAATTTCCAAAACCAAAATCTTTGAATTAAAAACAACTTGCCCTAGTCTCTGTGGTTCGACTCATGTTCTCAATCGTTATTCTATGTAGTAGTATTTGCTACCGGTTTTATTCATTTTATTTTAGTGTGCAAACGACCTACCAATGTTGATCGGAATTGTAGGGGCGCAGGAAACCAAAGGTTCTAGAGAACCATGAGAGAATTCGTTCAAATTCATAAACCAAATATACTCATACTTATGGAGACTAAAGTTGAGTTTAAGTCTGTGGAAATGTTTTTCAATTGCATGGGCTTCACTATCGTTACACATGTGGATCCGACCGGTCATGGTGGAGATATTTGGATGATTTGGAACCCAAATATGGTTAATGTTCGAATAGTGGAGGCTAGCTCCCAGTTGATCACAACAACAATATCCAAACAAGAATTCTCAGATTGGTTGCTTTTAACAATCTACGTAAGCCCAAACAACAACAAACGTGATGAGCTATGAGAGCACCTAGAAGCAATGTCGCAAAACATGACTGAACCTTGGCTAGTTGCTGGGGATTTCAATGACTTCTCCACCCTCAATGAAAAATGGAGCTTCACTAGAAACATAACGTGAATTAGAGCCAAGACCAAAAAAGGAGTAAGAAGTTTAATGAGAAGATAAATAATTGTAATCTCATGGACATGGGCTACTTAGGACCTAGAATGAATTGGTTTAATAACCAAAAATGATGGGCTAATACCATAGTCAGACTAGACAGAGGTATGTGCAATACGAAGTAGAGAACCAGCTTTCTAGAAAGATCTGTTTATAACCTGCCTCACACTTATTCAGATCATTCTCTTTTGATAGTGTTCACACAAGGTATGTCTTCCTTTAACCCCACTTGTAAACCTTTTAAGTTTCTTGCTGTTTGGATTTTCCCATGATGGTTTTAAATCTGTGGTAGAAAATATTTGGGCCAACCCAAATCCATCTCTAACTAGTAAGCTTGAAATTCTTGCTAATGAAGCCAATGTTTGGAATAAAGAAGTCTTTGGCAATATTTTTCGTAAAAAAGGTGGCTTCTTTGGAGGATTGAAGGCATATAGAAATCACAAGCCAACATTTATGCTCACAACCTTCACACCTTAGAATTGGATCTTGTCGAGCAGTATAATAAAACTCACTATCAAGAAGAGCTCTTGTGGTTTCAAAAATCATGTGCCAACTAGATTTCACATGAAGTGATAAATACCAAGTTTTTTCACCTCACGACATTAGCTAAAAGAAAAAGGAGGATTGAAGTCCAGAAAAATAAGGAAAGTGCTTGGATTGATCAACCTAACATGCTTAAAACCATGATTACTAAGTTCTTTCTTAATCTGTTTAGCCATACCACTGCCAACTCTCTTGAGCATCGGAGCAATCTAGGGAACTGTTAAATGAATGAGGAAAAGAATGCCCAAATTACTAGCGTTGTTACTAATTAGGAGATTTGGAGGGCTGTGAAAAACATTAGTGCTTTCAAAGCACATAGTAGAGATGGGTTCCAAGCTATTTTCTATCACACCTACTGGTTTATTATTGGTTTTGTTGCTTGTGATTTTGTTAAAAAATTGTTTTTTCAACAAGCATATACCTCTTGAGATTAACAAAACTGTTGTTGCCTTAATTTCTAAAGTTGAAAATCTGAAGAACATTAAGTAGTTTAGGCCAGTGAGCCTCTATAATGTGACCTACAAGATCATTTCCAAAATCCTTGTTAGTAGAATACGACCTTTTCTGAGTAAAATTGTTAGACCCAATTAGTGTAGTTTCTTACTTGGGAGAAACACTAGTGATAATATAATTATTTCTCAAGAAATCATACACTTTAAACCTCAAAAAAGGAAAAAAAAAATGGGGCATGATTTTAAAAATTGATTTGGAAAAAGCTTATGGAAAAATTTCATGGGAGTTTTTAAAACAAACCCTTGAGGAGTTCAATTTTGACAAAAATTTCATTGATCTTGTTATGTGTTGTGTTACCAATGTAAGTATTGCTATCATTTGGAATGGGAATCCTCTTGAGGATTTTCAACCTAAAAGGGGTTTGAGACAAAGTGACCATTTATCCCCTTATCTCTTTGTCTTATGCACGAAGAGATTGTCCAATATGATAAGCTTCAAAGCTGAGAACAGGAGTTGGAAGGGGATAGAGGTTACTAGAGGTGTGCCTAGCCTAACTCACTTGTTTTTTGCTGATGACCTCATGTTGTTTGGTTAAGCTACCATAAAAACTTCTAATACAATCATGGAAGTCATTGAGGAATTTTGTGATATTTCTAGATTGAAGGTTAATTCCCATCAATCCAAACTATTTGTTTCCCCTAATGTTGAGAGAATGAAGGCTAAAGATTTGATTACCAAGTGTGGTATTCCCCTAACCTCTGAGTTAGGGAAATACCTAGGAGTCCCATTTATTCATGGCAAAGTTAGTAGAAGATATTTTAATGAAATTTTAGAGAAAATGCAAAAAAGACTAGTTAGATGGAAGTCCAACATCTTATCCATGTCTGGTAGAGCCACACTCATTAAGTCTGTAAGCTCTATCATATCCTCTTACACTATGCAAACTATGCTTATTCCACAAAGAGTGAGTAATGACATTGACAAGTTGAATAGGAATTTCCTATGGGGTGATACCCTGGAAAGGAAAAAATTCACCTGGTCAATTGGGATGTTGTTTGTAGAATAAAAAGTCAGGGTGGCTTGGGAATTAAAAAGGCCAGAGATTAGAATTTGGCTTTGTTAACTAAGCTTTGGTGGAACCTGCTTAGTAACAAAGGAGGCATGTGGTGTGATATACTCAAAGCCAAATACTTGAGAAATACTTCTCTCTATGATTGGTATAAAGGCAAAAGAGCCTCACATTTATGGAGGGGTATCATGAAAACTTGAAACATTTTGATGAGCGAAATGTGAATGTGTGGAAGGATTGGTGGTGTGGAGACAAGGCCTTTGAGGACCTTGAATCTAATACTAACCATAATACACATAGTGAACATAATATTTCTAGTAATGTGTGTGAACTGTTAAATAATGATGGCTGCTAGAATGAGATCAGGATTCACAGCTTATGTCCTCCCAATATTGCTTCTGTGATTCTGGAAAATCCACATCCATCTAATTTGGAGATGGATAGACCTTTCTGGAAAGGATCATCTGATGGTTCCTTTAATGTCTCATCTGTGTACAATCTCATCCTTGGAAAGCCTGATAATGAGGAGGATTGGAACTGGATATGGAAGATAAGACTACCTCAAAAACTTAAAGGACTGTGTTCCATGGGAAACTGCTTACAAATCAGATGAGATTTAAAAGGGATTTGACTAATGATCCAAAGTGCCCCAACTGCTGTGGGGTTGAGGATATGTCTCACCTCTTTAGGGACTGTTTCAAAGCTAAGGATGTGTGGTTAGCCATATTTAACAAGCAATGGTACTGGGATATGATGAGAACACCTTAGTTGGATTGGCTCAAGAGTAATGCCAAAAACAAAAAACATTTTAATGTCAACATCTCTTGGCAAACTATGTTTACTATTGCTTTATGAAAAATTTAGAAGAACAGAAATTTAATGGTATTTGAGCAAAAATCTATCCCAAGCCAAAAGAGCGTTAAATCTATTTTGGATTACTCTAGAGAGATAAACCAAGCCTTTCTTCATTCTATATCCAACCCAAACCTATTTATAGACTTATCAATTGGTGTTTGCCACTTGCAGGAATACTCAAATTGAACACTGATGGCAATAGGAGAACTAGTGGTGATGGAGGCTTTGGAGGACTAATTAGACATGGAAAAGGAGCTTGGGTGTGTGGCTACTCTGGAAAATTACACAGTGGAACAAATCTACTGAATTGTGGGCTTTGTACAAATGATTGACTATCATATTGCAAAAAAGAACGAACCAAGTAATTATTGAGACTAATGTAGAACGGAACCAGGTGATAGATACCCATTCAAGAACCCGGTGGAGAATGCTCAAATATTTCTCAGAGGGTGTGAATGTTTTGTACAACACGTCTAGAAGGAAGGAAATTTGTGAGCAGATTTTTTGCGAAAATGGGTGCCAACCAACCAGAAGACACGTTGGTGATGAATGATCCACCGATTGAGTTAAGAGATTTGCTAGTGTCAGACATGATAGGAATGTCTAGAGAGAGGGCTTAGTCCCTCCCCTTGTAGTTTTATTTTCGCCAACCCAAAAAAAAAAAAAAAAAACCAGCCTAAATAGACCTATCACTTATTGTTTATGTTATTAGCCAAGTGTTACAAATTCTAAATTAAATTTGACTAAACTCACACCTAAATAATTAAACAACAAATGTTACACTTTTACTAGCTTCTTATATAGCATTTGATATACCCTCTTATGTACCTCAATCATAACCATTAATATAATGGATTCCACATAAGTTGTATTAATATCCAATGATTATGATTATATTATATGAAATAGTATACTAAATGTAATATAAAAAAATGATAAATGTAATATTTTTTATTATACAATTTTTTATATCCCATTGCACACGTCTAAGACTTTCGTGACCTGTTAATTAATAATGACTCTAAAAATGTAGTCCTGGAGGAAATTCCAAATAATGGGATCATCGCCCAAATTAATGCCATTTTTATTCTGATTTATTGCACAGAAGAAGTAAATTTCCTATGCTTTTATGGTGGAAGTTGAGTCAGATATATATATATATATATATTTATATATCATCACAAAACAAATGACACAAGGTATTATATTGTGTGGAGAAAAACTTATCACAACTTATAATGGTGTCAGATTAATCTAACTTGAAGGTTGGATCGCCTAAAAAATACTCAAAAGAATAATATTGGCTGGTAAGTAGGCAGAGGACTCTCTGATACCTAAGTCAATAATAAAGAAAAGCACCAAAAGGTAAGAGCTTGAGTGTCCATTGTTGTGTACCTTTGGGTTTAGGTGTCTTGCTTATATAGGCTCCATTTCCAACCGTTGGAGGCGGTTAAGAGATCCCTATAACTCTTCCATTATGTTCCACTTTTTGGGGAATCGTGTCTCACATTTGCAAATTTTTAGGAGTGGATAAATCCATATTGGGTGGAATAAGCACGGACCTAGTTAAGGCCCATTGGACCATTGTCTCAGTGACGAGCTATCTCTAGCTCAACTTCTTAACTCAACCTTCTAGTCTAACTTTCCTTTCTGGCCTGATCTGCCCCAATAAACATCATGTGACTTCTAACTTGGATTTTACCTCCAACATATACCATCTTATGTAGTCATTACGGTACGTAGCAAGATTGATTGTCAAATTAATTTTTGCTACATTTACAATTTTTGTTGTTGTCAACTAATCAATGTGTGGATAATAATGCAAGTGAACTATATCGTAATTGCAGCATGACAAGTCTCTGTTTCACTTTTTCCAAAACTTAAGTTCTGTTTGGTTTACCTTTGGAATTATAATTTCAAAGGCAAAATTTTCAAATCATTTTCAAAATTTATAAACCCACACACAACTCAAAATTACTCAAAACTCAATTCAAAAATTAATTTCAAATCTCATAACCAAATACACAATTCAAAACTCAATTCAAAACTTTTTTCAAAACTCAAAATCAAACTCTTTTCAAAACTCTATTTTAAAAGAAAAAAATTCAAAAAAATATTTTATTATTTTGTTTTTTAAAATTATTTTTAGAATTAGGATTTCAATGTAGAGTTGTGTTTTCAGTTTTGAGTTTTGAATTGAGTTTTAAAAAGAGAAAAATTGTTTAGTTATGAGTTTTGAAAAGAGTTTTGAGTTGTATTTAAAAAAAATTTAGATTTTTTTTTTAAATATTTAAAAATTTTCTTAATTTTAATTTGTAGGTAAATTACAAATACATCTCCTGAGGTTTGTTTAAAATACGAATTGCCCCCTGTGGTTTGAAAAATTACAAATACTTTCTTGTCAGAACTTTTTATTTAACATAATTAATTGAAAAAGTGAAATTTCTGTAACACTCCCAAAATAATACAATAAATCCAACTCATAAGCAGAAGAATAATAGAAATAAGATACATTCATTATCAAAGTTCATTTACAAAAGTCAACACATGTGATATACATTCACAAATATTCATATTGAATCTATAGCATGTATTACAATGTTAAGAGAATTGAAACTAAACATATAGTCTTATGCCCTATAGGCTTATATCTTTCCAAGTCATGGCTTGGTTACACAAAAGTGAGCCTAGCTTAATACAATTTAAGCCCTTGGCTATACAAAAGAATAAAACTAAATAAAGAAGCTCTTACTTCCGAAAAATCCCTCCAAGCTATTGCCTTGGTGGAGTGTAACAACCCTCACCACTGATTACTGATTAAGCACTGATTACTGCTAAACTGAGACTGATTGTTTGACTGTAACTGTTTAAATGCATTTTCTATCTGTCGATTGTTAATCAACCTGTCCATGTTCTGTAATTTAAACTGCAAATTGAAGGCCTTATCGGCGGCTGAATCGGAAATGGATCAATGTTTTATGATCATTGGAATTTATGTGAATTAATGGTATATTTAATTGAAAATCGATTTCGTATGATTAAATTAGATTAAAATAAACTAAATCAAAGAGTTGTCTTATTTACATTAATGCCATTGTTAGTGGACCCTTTTTGTTATAACACATTTGAGCCTTCAATTCACTCCAACACAAACATTTCTTCAGCTCTTTACCTTGTTATTGCCGAACTAGAGAGAGGGAAAGGAATTAGCTTGAGTTCTTCACACTTTGCCTTGGGGACTTGTAGAAATTGAAGGATAATTGTCTAATTGAGCTTCTAGTCTTGTGATTAAACACCTAAGGTAGATCATTGACCTTTTTTATTGTGCAATTGAGTTTATTCTTGCATGATTCATGGGTCTTTAGCGATCTAAGGCATGAATTGGTTCAATAGTGTTGAGTTGAAGCCCATTCCATGCATGCATGCTTGTATTGATAAGTTTGAAGTTGTTTTCATGGCAAATGTTACATGCATGCTCATATTTATGTTTAAGTTCACGGATTCATCATGATTTTGGAAGTTTAGACTCATTTGAACTTGCTTTGGAGCTTTGAAGTTGATTGGATTCATGGACATTGCATGTTCATCATGCTCTTGAGAATTGATTTGAAAATGAGTTTAAATAAACTACCCTTGGGCTTTGATTTTATAAATTGAGCTTGGAATCATGTAATATTATGAGTTTACAAGAGTTTTTCAGAAATTCAGTCCAAGAGGATCAATTTTGATGCTTTGAAACTTGATTTTGATCTTGGAGTTCAAATCTGGAATTTTCAGATTTTGGTCGTTCGCTCGAGCGGAGGAAGTGCCGCTCGAGCATGGAAATCGAGCTCCCATCTCTCCATTTCTGATCAGTCCGCCGAAAGGGTATTGTACGCTCGAGCGGAGGCTTGTGTCACACGCTCGAGCGGAGGAGTTGACGCTCGAGTGGGGACCTTTGTTGTATGTCCGCTCGAGTGGGGAAACCTGCGCTCGAGCGGGGAACTGTTTTTCTGAAAATTCTGAAACTATTTTATGAGTGCATCTTTGCATCCTTATTCTATTCTAGGCATTCTTAGGCCTAGTTTAAGACATCTTAATGAGGATATAGATGTAGAACCACACCGAGGCAAATTAGGGATTAAGTTATTATCTTTCCCAACTGCGTAGCTCAGTGTGTGTTCAATCTGTTAACTGTGTAGGGTTGGCTTACCGAGGAGATGCTCTAGCTTGTCAGAGCCGTAACTCTGTGAGTAACAATTGTGTAAAGATATGTTCATATGATTATCTTTTGAATCTTTGAAGCTGAATCGTATTATTCTTGAATGAATGTATGTCCTTTATTTCAACTGTCATCGTGGCATCCTTAGCACCCTCAAGCATCGTTATCACTAGAGATCTCTATTGGTTCCTCGCCGAACCACTCATCACATCGATTGATGGCCATCAATCGATCGTCGGTCTTTTAAGACCCTCTTTATCATATCAGATCGCTACTATCACAGATACCTCGAGCAAAGTCTTTGCCTGAGACCTAAGTGCTACAGTGTGAGCCACCTCTAGAATCTGTGCGAGACACCTCTTGAATCCATACTTGGCTTTAAGCCAATCTGTGAAATCTGGAGCAAAGTGTTGCAAGGACCTAAGTGCTACAGTGTGAGCCACCTCTAGAATCTGTGCGAGACACCTCTTGAGTCCATAAGAACTGCATCTTTATCATATCGCATTCTTTATTCGCTATCGTATCGCTATCGCTATCGCTACCATTATCAAGTATCTTTATCGCTATGTTATCACATCATATCTTTATCAAGTTACTAATACTATCTTGACATCGCTACTACCGTCTTGTTTGCTATCGGATGTGCCACGTACGATTACTATGATTTCTAAATGACTGATATAACATAAAGTATAAGCCACCGACTGTATAACCGATTTACCGAGGCAAACGACTGTTTAAAATACTGAAGGGACATTCTTTCTTAACCCCCTTTACGTATTATGTTATTCATTGGGCTTTAGCTCACTGCTCATATATATATGTAGGTATACAGGCACCGGACCATTGCTCGAAGTGTCGGGGTAAACTCCAGTTTTTTCAAGCCAACCACTGTGCCTCACTGCGAGGTTCCGAGCTTATCAAGCTATGGCTTAGGGGCTTAGGGGTGTTTTATTTCCCCCATCTGTCTCTGTACCTATTTTGTATAATCAGATAGACCGATGCTGCACTATACCGCTATCAGTCTTGTTTGATAGGGATTAAGTCCCTGTACTGAATGATTGTATATATGATGCATACTGTTCTGCACTGAAAGTATAAATGTATGAAAAGTCTTTTTGCATACAGACTGTCACAGCTCATTGGACATTGTTTTATTTACTGTATTGGCTTCAGCCATGCCCATGTCTACATAAGCGTTTCTCTTGTTAGCGGGCCTTGGTGATCTCGAATTCTTGGCGATTCTGATTAAACCCATAGGGGCGGGTTTGGGTCGTGACAGAGTGGTACCAGAGCGATACTTAACCACGAGTTATACCGCACACATGTGTCCAAGTGAGCTATAGGATGTCCTAGAGAAGAAATTAGGGCATTGCATGAGCATGAAAAGTGTGTGTGACTATGATATGAAAATTTTATGCTAATGTGATTAATGTGTTTAAGTATGCAACTGTTTATGCTTATGAGTACCGTACTGCCTATTTGAAATGAAACGAAACCTATATGCATAATTGACGGAGTTAAGTGGAATAACACGTAATGTGAATGTGATTGCCGAATGCGGAATCTATGAAAAGGAAAATGAACGTGTGAAAGTAAAGGGTCATGTGACCGTACCCGAGTTGAAATGAAAGCATACACACATCTGTTATGGAATGAAATGTGAAATCAGTAAGAACCTCTCCTGAATTGATAATCACCCTGTTGTGTGTGAACAAGGGAAAGGGCGAGGATTGTGAACGAAACTGAATCTTTTGATCTGAGGACTAATAGGCTAGAATGAATGATTGAAGCCTTAATAAAAAATCTGAGATAATAAAGGCAAACATACGTGCCTGAACCGACTGAATATGAACTGATGACACTGATACAGAAACCCAACAAACTAAAGCCACCAGAATTTCTGGGAGGCATCGGACCACTGAAAGCTGAGGCTTGGGTTTAGAAACCGAGAAAATACATGAAGTTTTCTTCGAAAAATGTGTTTCCCCAATGCATCCAAGATAGGGAAATATCTGAGTTTGAATAACGTGAGTAAGGTGATAAGACTGTGGTCAAATATGGGAGAAAATTTACCCACCTGATGGATACTAACTACAAAGAATGGAAAATTTTGAAGAGGAAATGACCAGTAATTCAATGAGCCTAAATCTCCACCTTAGTTCCAGAAAATGCTCAGAACACTAAAATGACTGACGCATGTATTACCTTAATTATGTGGACTTGCCTATACGAACATTTGTGTGGAGATCGTACATTTCCTAATTTGATATAGACTGTGGACATATTGACTGAACCAATTGAATTACTGAATTTATGAACCCTATGCTATGAGAATTGTAGGGACTTGTGAGCAACGAGAATTTGTTGTTAGGTCCTTGTGTCGTATTGCAACAACTGAATGTGACTGTTAGGTATGACCTTTTGAACTGTGTTAGAACTATCGAACGTGGGAATACCTTATGATTGACTGTAATTTGAGAAATCTGTACAACTATGATTCGGACTGAACCGTTATGTATTGACGGACATCATTGAATGGACGGACCCTTGAACTCGAATTATATACGTGAACTGTTTGTCTGTGGGACTTCTGAAATTAAGACTGAGAGGAATAGACTGCGAATAATGAATCTCTTGAAATCTACTGTTGATGAGAAACTATTTTGTATTGTACATCGAACTCGTGAATCCGTATTGGAAATGTTAGTAGACTCTGAACATGCACATACATGATTGTTTGATTAGGCTTGCGAGCCTATGCCTTAGTGACTATATGATTGATTTGGAACCCTCGTATGACAACTCACTATTATGTTTCACCGAGAACCCCGTGTGATGTATTACTGTGTACCATATGCCTATATGAATGATTTATTTGGAAATTGCTATATTGACTATGATGCTTACCTCTCAATGTGAATAACTGCATGCATGTACACTGCCTGTAAACTTATTGGGAGGAACACGTGGTATATGACCCGTACTGCTTTGATATGAATTGTAATGGTACCGGACTCTGATGTAAGCTTGACAATTGATGAACTCAGACTAACTGTGAGACTACTGACTATGTACCGAAATGACCGTAGTATAAACCCATGTACCTCATCTGGAAATGATAGGAATGGAACTGTTATCCGATCTAATCTGATAGAACGGTGAGTTGATGAAACCCTTTGTGTAATTGATAGAATTTCTGTTGGATGCTTGTGCTTTGAACTTTTACTTGAAATTATTGGGCAGAACTTGCATCTGACATGACCTGGTCGAACTTTCATCGAATTGACCTGAGAGAACCCTTATTGAGAAAGCTATTATCAAATTGCTTACAATGTGGGGAAACTGGGTACATGACACGTGATTACTTACCCGGTACTACTGTTATGACCATGAACTTGATTGACTAGGGAATGATTGTTTGGTGATTACTGTACTTCAGAACTGATGGGATCTGTTGACAACAGACTAGTCTGATCATAAACTCTGACTGTCTGGAAGTATATGTAATCTGTATGACTGTTTCTGTATTGACACATAGTATGGTCGAATCTGTGAGGACTGAAACTGATGAATAGTATATGAACGATTGCTTCAGAACTCCGCCTACTACTATGGGAGTAATGTACAAATTCGCCTTATTTTTCCGATAACTCCTGAATGAACTAGACTGACTGTGATGGCTTACCGAATTGAGAACCAAATTGAACTAAGACCGGGTGAACAACTCGGAAGAAAACAAATCGAAACTCTGTAACTTAACGGGGGAAATTACTTATGAAACCGAGACCAGCGCAAATCTATAACCCCGATAAGTACTTGATATAAGTAGTATGAATACTACTATACTACTACTGTGCAAATGTATTCACGTTCTATGTCACGAAATAAGTTTTGTTTTCTGAAATGCTATATCTTTGTGTCTTGGTATTGTTCAAGCCCTGATAAGTATTCGTGATACATGTTAGCTGCCTGGTATCGGAAGTTCCTTTATGGAACGTATATCTGTCTGTACTGTGTTATCCGTACCGGAGGCCTCGTCACGAGGCTCGAGATTCGCTCGCTCGTTACATTACCCGTTTTCAGGATTCCTTTATGGAACTGGTTGTTCATAACCATCATGTATGTATACGTTACATCTTTGTATCAGACTGCTTTGTATCAGATTACATCTTGTATCTGTCTTGCACTATATATGTTCTGTATCTGCCATGTCTGTATCTATTCGGTATCTACTCTAGTAGTGCTAATGAATGCACCATGTATACATAAGCAAGAATTGTGCATCTACGTATGCTGTGGACAAGAATATAGAAACGAACATGTACCCGAAACTGTCCTTGACTGAAATCTGACTGTGCATAAGATTCTGTTTTAATATAAGCCCCAATCTTTATACGTGATTTCTGATTCTGTTTCTGTGCATTGCTAAGATTGAGATTGGGCCATGAACCTGTGATTGATATGATTATGCTCCTGTTAAGGAGTAACAGTTACTTTTATGCTAAGCATCATCTCTTTCGTCATATGTTAATTTGAGTTTGGAGGCCCAAACTCTTTATAAGAAAGGGAGACTGTAATAACCCTCACCACTGATTACTGATTAAGCATTGATTACTGCTAAACTGAGACTGATTGTTTGACTATAACTGTTTAAATGCATTTTCTATCTGTCGATTGTTAATCGACCTGTCCATGTTCTGTAATTTAAACTGCAAATTGAAGGCCTTATCGGCGGCCGAATCGGAAATGGATCAATGTTTTATGATCATTGGAATTTTGTGAATTAATGGTATATTTAATTGAAAATCGATTTGGTATGATTAAATTAGATTAAAATAAACTAAATCAAAGAGTTGCCTTATTTACATTAATGCCATTGTTAGTGGACCCTTTTTGTTATAGCACATTTGAGCCTTCAATTCACTCCAACACAAACATTTCTTCGGCTCTTTACCTTGTTATTGCCAAACTAGAGAGAGGGAAAGGAATTAGCTTGAGTTCTTCACACTTTGGCTTGGGGACTTGTAGAAATTAAAGGATAATTGTCTAATTGAGCTTCTAGTCTTGTGATTAAAGACCTAAGGTAGATCATTGACCTTCTTTATTGTGCAATTGAGTTTATTCTTGCATGATTCATGGGTCTTTAGCGATCTAAGGCATGAATTGGTTCAATAATGTTGAGTTGAAGCCCATTCCATGCATGCATGCTTGTATTGATAAGTTTGAAGTTGTTTTCATGGGAAATGTTACATGTATGCTCATATTTATGTTTAAGTTCATGGATTTATCATGATTTTGGAAGTTTAGACTCATTTGAACTTGCTTTGGAGCTTTGAAGTTGATTGGATTCATGGACATTGCATGTTCATCATGCTCTTGAGAATTGATTTGAAAATGAGTTTAAATAAACTACCCTTGGGCTTTGATTTTATAAATTGAGCTTGGAATCATGTAATATTATGAGTTTACAAGAGTTTTTCAGAAATTCAGCCCAAGAGGATCAATTTTGATGCTTTGAAACTTGATTTTGATCTTGGAGTTCAAATCTAGAATTTCCAGATTTTGGTCGTTCGCTCGAGCGGAGGAAGTGCCGCTCGAGCGTAGAAATCGAGCTCCCAACATCTTTCACTGTTTTACAGTCCGCTCGAGCGGCGTATTGTATGCTCGAGCGGAGGCTTGTGTCACAAGCTCGAGCGAAGGAGTTGACGCTCGAGCGGAGACCTTTGTTGCATATCCGCTCGAGCAGGGAAACCTGCACTCGAACGGGGAATTGTTTTTCTGAAAATTCTGAAACTATTTTCTGAGTGCATCTTTGCATCCTCATTCCATTCTAGGCATTCTTAGGCCAAGTTTAAGACATCTTAATGAGGATATAGATGTAGAACCACACCGAGGCAAATTAGGGATTAAGTTATTATCTTTCCCAACTGCGTAGCTCAGTGTGTGTTCAATCTGTTAGCTGTGTAGGGTTGGCTTACCGAGGAGACGCTCTAGCTTGCTGTAGCCCAGAACTCTGTGAGTAACAATTGTGTAAAGATATGTTCAAATGATTATCTTTTGAATCTTGAATCGAATCTGTTCTTGGGGTATTATTCTTGAATGAATGTATGTCCTTTATTTTTGAACTATCTTGTGGCATCCTTAGCACCCTCTTGTTTCTTTATTCTTTATTCTGAGATCTCTGTCGGTTCCTCGTTGGAACCACTCATTTCTTGATTGATGGCCATCAATCGATATTCGGTCTTTTAAGACCTCTTTATCTTATCTTGCTACTATCACAGATACCTCTGGAGCAAAGTGCTGCACAGACCTAAGTGCTACAATGCGAGCCACCTCTAGAATCTGTGCGAGACACCTCTTGAATCCATACTGGGCTTTAAGCCAATCTGTGAAATCTGGAGCAAAGTGCTGCACGGACCTAAGTGCTACAATGTGAGCCACCTCTAGAATCTGTGCAAGACATCTCTTAAGTCCATAAGAAGCTGTCTTTATTCTTGTTATCGATTCTTTATTCTTTATTACCGTTCTTTATTCTTGTATTCCTGTTACTGTACTGTTACCGTTACTACTACTGTACTGACACTGCTACTACCACCGTATTGTTTGCTATCGGATGTGCCACGTACGATTACTATGATTTCTAAATGACTGATATGACATGAAGTATAAGCCACTGACTATATAACCGATTTACCGAGGCAAACGACTGTTTAAAATACTAAAGGGACATTCTTTCTTAACCCCCTTTACGCATTATGTTATTCACTGGGCTTTAGTCACTGCTCATATATATGTAGGTATATAGGCACCAGACTGTTGCTAGAAGCGTCGGGGTAAACTCCAGTTTTGTCAAGCCAACCACTGTGCCTCACTGCGAGGTTCCGAGCCTATCAAGCTATGGCTTAGGGGCTTAGGGGTGTTTTATTTTCCCCATCTGTCTGTACTGCTTTTGTATAATCAGTATAGATCGATAGCTTTGCATCGTCTGCATTCTTGTCTTGTTTGATAGGGATTAAGTCCCTGTACTGAATGATTGTATATATGATGCATATTGTTCTGTACTGAAAGTATAAATGTATGAAAAGTCTTTTTGCATACAGACTGTCACAGCACATTGGACATTGTTTTATTTACTGTATTGGCTTCCGCCATTCCCCTGTACTCTGCATTACTGTTCTACTATTAAGCAGGCCTTCGGTGATCTCGGATTACTGGCCGGTGACGGTACTAAACCCATAGGGACGGGTTTGGGTCGTGACATGAAGGTATTTCACCAGGACCTAAAAATGGTTTTTCCCAAATAGGGTGAGCCAAAACCCAGTAGAAATAATCTAACACGGTATATGAGATTTAACAAACATATAAATATAATTTGCTGATACAATACTTGTGATAAAACATTCACATTTTATATGATCATAAATTGCCAAAGTTCATATTTCAATCCATCTTCCCTCAATTCATTTCAAGTTCACTTATCCTTCTCAATTCATGAATGTAATGACCCGGAACCGTGTGTCACAATTATCAGTAATTCCTTATGCATTTATATGATTTAATTGAAGATTATCTGTTTGAATTAGTAAAATATCTGTTGGAATTACAACTTTGGGACTGAAATTGACGACCGTAATGGGTTTAGAAAATGAAATTGAACACGCCTATGTGTTATCGGGAATTTTTGAAATTATTTGGGATGATAAATTGAAGACTGAATTTTATCTGATTCGTTATGCCCCGCCTGGCATGTTTTTGGCTTAAGTGGATTAGTTGGATATTATGATATATACATATTATAAAGATAAGGATGCTTTGACCCTTTGACTCAAACCAAAGAAAGAAATATCTGAGAAAGAGAGAGACTACGAGAAAGAGGGAGAACCACGGGAAGAAGAAGAGAAAGAAAGGGAAAGTGAGCTTAACTCTTCTCCATCAAAGAATTAAGGTAAGTTTGTTGAACTAAGGTTGATTCCTTTATGATCTCATGGTTAGTGAATGGAATTAAAGAGAATTCATGTGTAATCTAAGCATCTAGGGCTTTAAATGGTATGATTTATGATTTTGGGTCATGTTTGAGAAAAACCTCCATGGATGTATATAAGTGAAGCTTTAATGTGTTTGTTATGGATGTCCATCTTGATTCATGGGATTGATCTTAATATAATGCCATTGGGTTTGAATTGAAGATATAATGGTTAAATGATGTTGTTATACAAGTGTTTTGAGGCTTGGATTTCATGAATGGTAAATGGTTTTGTAAAAAAGAGAGATTGAAGCTTTGGAAATTCCAGAATTTCGATTGCGAGGTCCGCCGAGCGGAGGTAAGCCCGCCGAGCTAAATCGACCTCACAAGCTTTTGGAAACATTATACCGCTCGGCGAAATGTGGGCGCTCGAGCGGTAAGGCTTATTTTCAGAAAAGTTTGGGAAGTTGTTCTGCATGATTTTCTTATGTTACCTTGCATTATTTCGCATCTTATGATTATGAAATGGACATGAATGAATGTAATGAAGGAAGAGAATGAATATGAAATGAGTATAATAGGAAGTAAAGAATGAATGGAATGTATGAAATGGATATGAAAGGAATGAAGTGCATGATTAAGGATAATGTATATTGAGAAATGTGCTATAATGTTATTGTTTGCAGGTCAGAGTGAGAAGACCGTGCCATCGGTTTCGGAAACCCTCTGTGAGTAACATTTCTGTAAAGATATGTTATTATGAACTATGTTTCAAATGTTTTACGTTATGATATGCTTTGAAATGAGACTGTTTTCTGTGAACGAATGTCTAGTTTGCGAATCTATTATGGCATCCATAGATAGTTTAGTCGTGGGGGCGAGAACATGCAGGCCCATGCGCTTTAGTCATGGGGGACGGCATGGAAGGACAAACCCATGACCAGTTACGAGATCTCGGTATGTGTTTAATCGGTGTCCGGGATCGGTTACTCTAGTCGTTAGTCGACACATGTTATGTTCTGTGGAGTATGCCATTACGTATGTTCTTATGATTATGATTGATTTATTACGATTTTATGGAAATGTTGGACTTCGTTCACTAACCTCTTTACTGTTATGTTACTTGCTGAGCTTTAGCTCATTGTTTGTATTTATGTATTTATAGGTGAGCATGCTGGGAGTCAAGCCTAGGCGGAGTTTAGCTGAGCCGCCGTTTTGAAGCCTAACCAGATGTTTTGTGTACCCCGAGTTGGGGCTAGGCCTGGAAGGCCGTTTAGTGAGCTTTGTTTTGATTTTGCATCTGTGGCATGTAACTATGTTTTGTAAATGAATTTTTGATCATATGTTAAGATAGTGGGTAATTAACATTATTTTTGGCATGTAAATGTATGGTCATATAAATGCACAGCTCTTGGACTATTAGGTTTCTTTTTCGCTTCCGCGAGCCCCATTTATTTATGTTTTGTACAGTAAGGCCGGAGGTAATTTACGAATTACTGGCTGGTCACGTTGCCGGACTTTTCGGGGCAAGTTCGGGGCGTGACAATGAACCCATTTCATTATCTTTTAACAACCCAACTGAGACTACAACTTAGTGTTTTTTCAATTCAATTCGCTACTACACAAACACTTCAAATTGTTATTTTACGAAAATTTCGTCTGCGGGATTGGAACCCATGTATACACAAGATTTCGAGACTTTAACCCTAGACACTCTGGCCAACATAACTTCAATGGAGTCCATCCCCTATCTCCTCTCAAACAATAGAGTACATCCCATTTCTCCTCCCAAATATCATACATATACAATGTATTTAAAACATAATCATATTCAATGGCAACCAACAATGGATCAGTTTCAATTTACCTAATCCTCATCTAATTTCTACAACAATCATAGCTATCTTCCACCGATAGCCCAAGACAGATATTTCTAAACAGATATACAATCTTCTCAATAGATAAATTATTCAAATTTCCATAGGTGAGAGACAACACGTGTCCAACTCCACCATTTATATTAATAATCCTCCAATTTCAGTTATACCAATGTCAATTTCAGTTATATATACAAAATAACAATTTGACCAATTTAGGGCAAAACTCCCCATTTTCCAAATATCACCCCAAGTACCAAAATCAACAATTTTGACATAATACAACCTCATATACAAAATTCATAACCATATATTTCACATTCACCAAAAATTTCCCTTTTTATTTCACACCCAAACCCTAGGTTTGCTCAAACTACTCCCAAATCCCACTGTTGTTACACAATGACAAATAACTAAGTTAAAAATCATATGAAAGTGTAGAAAATCCCTACCTCAAAGAGAGAAGACGAGCCAAGTAAGGGTGAAACTCCAAAGATACCCAAACCCAACTCTATTCAGATCAAAGTGGAGATCTTGAGATGGTCTACCTTTTTATCAAAGGGATTTGGGTGAAGAAATCACTAGAACTAGGTAAAAATGTAGAAAGAGAGAGAGTTTTAGAGAGAGACGGTCTCAACTTTAGGTTTTAAGGAGAAAAGATCTGAAAAAATGATGTAAAAAGTTATTTTCGCGATCTGATAGACGTACAGTTCGCTCGAGCACAAGAGTTGACGCTCGAGCGTCAAACACAATAAGTTGTTCCGCTCGAGCGCAAGAAAGGCCGCTCGAGCGCCAAGACACAATGAACAAAACGCTCACCGCTCGAACGCAAGAGGTGACGCTCGAGCATTAAAAACACACATCCAATAGTTTTGCAGACAACAGACCAACGCTCGAGGGCCCACCCGCTTGAGCGTAGAAAACACCACTCGAGTGTAGAAATCACTCTCCCAGTAGTTTTGTAGACTTACAAAAGTACTGAGAGTTTGCAAAGCCTGCTCGAGCGCAGAAAGTGCCGCTCGAGCAGAAGACCAAAATTCTGGGCAAAACAAGGTTTGAAAAACAAGCGACCAACCTGCCCAAACATAATCACAACAACCCAAAAGCCAATTTCAAAGAGACATAAGGGAAGCAAGAAGTAAACGACAATATGAAAGCATTAAACCCGAGTCCAGGATACCACAAGAGTCGGGTCAAAATTGGGATCGCTATAATTTCTAAATGTTCACCTATACAATAATAAAATTATCTGAATTATTAATTGAAATAAAATTTTAACATTATTAAAAACTGTTAATTAACTTGATAATTCATTAATAAAATGACCTATTTGTTATGAAATTAGAAACCTTATGGGGCATAATGTAATTTCTAGAACCACAGGGGATAATTTGTAATTTAAGTAAATCTCAGGGGGTATATTTGTAATTTACCCTTTATTTTTTTAGGGTAAATATTTTATATTTTAAATATTTATTTATTTATTTTAATGTTCACTATGTTTCATACATTTATGTGCTATGTTTTTTTTAATATTAAAAAAATTTAAAAAAATTATTTTTCTATTTTAAATATGTAATTTTTATTTTAAATATTTTTTATTTTTTATTTTAAATATTTTATTTTAATTTATAAATATATTTTTAAATATTTTAATTTTTTTTGTTATGTGTTGGTTATGATTTGAGTATAGAGTTTTGAAAGTATTGTGGAGTTTCGAATTATGTATTTGGCTATAAGTTTTGAAACTAATTTTTGAATTGAGTTTTGAGTTATGTGTTTTTTTACGATTTGAGTGTGAACTTATGTTTTGAGTTTAAAATATTAAAATTAAAAATTAAAATATTTACAAAATAAAATAAAATGTTTAAAATAAAAAAATTTAAAATATTTAAATAAAAATTATATATTTAAAATTCAAAAAAAATAAAATTTTCTTAAACATTTTTTAATATTTTGAAAAAATAAATCTAAAAAATTCAAAATACAACCCAAAACTCTTTTGAAAACTTAAAACTCTTTTCAAAATTCAAAATTTAAAAATTCATTTCAAAACTCATAACCAAACAAAGTTTTTCTTTTCAAAACTCAACTCATAATTCCACACTAAAATCACAACTCCAAAAAAAAAAAAAAATCAAAATTCTAAAACTAAACCAAACACAACCTTAATTTTCAAAAGAAATAAAATTGTGATATTTACATTTTAGTGAAATAATGAAAGAATAATTGTACTATATATGAATTTTTGTGTAAATATACAAAGACTTGACATGATACACAAAAGTGGCTTGTGACCTTTTCTGCATTCCAGCCCTACTTAATCAAAATCCTTTTTTTTTATTTTATTTTATTTTTTTATTTTCATTCCAACTATGGGAGTAAAGCAAGCAAAGGTGGATATGGTTTTTACAGAAAGAACATATGACAAGCATACGTTATTTAGGAGTTTTTGGGAACACACCAAATAAATTATTTTTTTAATTTTTTTAGTTTTTTTTAGTCAAAAAAGTCAGTTTTTTTATCCAAAAGAACCTAAATTTTTGCTCAAAAAAATCCAAAAAAGTCAAAAACCTAAAAAATTAATGTTTTACTAACTTTCCAAAACACTCTATAGTATGTCACTCTTACCATTTAATGTGTTGGTATGTATAGCATTAATATTTAAGACTAATAGAGTATATCACATTAAATGATAAATACAAATAATAAAAGTAATTGATTAACTTAATATTTTGGGACAATTAAAAAAAAAAAAAAACTTTTAGCTTTATAACAAAATAAATCTTAAATTTTTAATTTTGTTAATTTAAATTTAATCTTTTAAATTTTTTTTAATCTAAATCATTCGTCTATTTTTGTTTAGTAAAATTGATGAAAAATTATATTTTAGATATTAAACTCAATGAATGTATAAATAACATTTCTAAAATATCATTTTTATCGAATTTAATGACTAAAATACTTTCTTTTTTTTCCATCCATTTTACTTAACATAACTAAATAAATGCTAAGATTGAAAATAAATAAAAAACATAAGATTTAAATTGATAAAATTAAAAACTCAAATTTTATTTTGTTAAGACTTAAAAAGTTTTTTTTTTTCTTTATAATCTCCCCTAACATTTTTGTATGCTCTTTTAAGTGCCCGCTCCGTCAATTTGCAAGAAAATACTAATGGTTGCAATTTAAAAAGTTGTTGTGAGGCTCACACGAAAGAGTATTTTATCAAGAAAACCTACGATATGCAAATTTAAAAATAGACATATCGTAAAAAAAAAATTGTGATTTTTTATAATGAACAAAAAGTTACACAATTTATAATATAAAGATTATCATTTTATGATTTATTTTGTAATGTTATTATGAAAAAAAAATACAATATGCACCTTTTATAGTGCACTTAATAATATTTTCTTTGATTACATGGTTTATTCTATATAAGTAAAATAATTTGAGATGTGACAGTGGAAATCTCCAATTTTAATAGCATATTTTCATTTGATTAAAAAAAAAAAAAAAAAAAAAAAAAGGATGGATACCATATCAAAAACTAATTCTAATCATTAGATTTGGTTAATAGAAAAAAAATTTAGCCATCAATTAGTAATGGTTAATACTGAGTACAATGTGATTTTTGCACAAAAAATAAATAAGTAATTCTGTAATTTTACTGTCACTTTCAACCGTTTTCTCTTTCATAATTGGACATTAAACCCATTTATGATGGGAGTTGGAGGTATATGAGGCACGGCATGCCTTATTCGAAGTGTTATCGCCAAAAAATACTTCATTTAAAAATGACGATCGTGCAAATTAGCAATACTATATGAATTATGTTTCCACCATAGCATTAAAGTCTCCAAAGAGCCGCAAAATACCCATGGCATCCCCCACCAACTTAAACATGCCGACCAAACTTTCAAAGCAAAAATCATATTAAAATTCTCCAATTCACAATTATCTCCCCTACAAGAATTGTCTTTGAAATTTCTCCAATTCTTTCGCAACATCCACAGGGATCTTGAAATTTCTCCAATTCTTTCGCAACATCCACAAGGCCAATTTCTGCTTAAATTTCTCAATTATAGGCTTCCAAGTGCTAATGCAACCCGGGTTAGCTTTGAACTTTTAAGCCAATTTTTCAATCATTGGATGATGCAATGGTGGCGATACTCCCAAATCAACATTTTATTATGATATAAACTTCACCATAGGCATTATAGAAAGTTAACCGGAAGGAGAAAATGATAAAATGAAAAGGCAAGCAAGATAACAAAATGAAGAGTTTGTCACAAGGATAGATCGGCCAAGTCAAAAGATCTTGAAACAGCCTTGCACCAGTACTCCACCTTTTTCAGCCTCAGATCTTCTTGTAATGTTGGACTGAAAATGGTAGCTTTTTCCTTCTTTTCCCCAGAAGAAAAAATTTCGTCTTCTGTCCAAACCCCAATAGCTAACCCAGCAGCATAGGCTGCTCCGAGAGCTGTTGTCTATGTCAGCTGGTCTTACCACTGGGCTACCCTGCAAATCACGAGTGCAAAATGTAACTGTGACATATATGACTGGGATAGAGAAAAACAATTAGCAGCCAATTATCAAAATATGAACCGATGAGAAAATATGCCCAAAAAAACTTTAAAAGACAATAGAGTAGACTTATAATTTAACTACCTAAGGAAGATCATGCGTGAACAACACAAGATCATGAAAAAATGTATGGAAAAATATTTGCCAAGACAATAATAAATGAACAATATGATTACTGCAGAAATGTTTGTAATTATCCAATTATATAGTACATGGGAGAACTAAAATCAAATTGGTTAGGCTCATTTCCAATGCAGAATCAATTCAATCCAGAACTAGATAACTTTCCAACATAAATAAGTAACTTCAAACACAGATCAATAATAAAAAATTAATTCTTACCCTAAGCTGACATAGTTTTAGATTCAATTAAATAGCAATGAAATTCAGCACACAGCAGAAAATGTAAGGAAAATTGACCTGAATTTGCATCAAAAGGTTGTTAACAGTAGCACCACCATCCACCCTAAGCAAGAATTCCCCCTTCTCATTTTTGACCTCACCCTTCTCCTCTGCATCCTTATGCATTGAATCCAACACATCTTTTACCTGGAAACACATACTCTCGAGCACAGCTCGAGCAATATGAAACTTGTTTGTAAACCTTGTAATCCCAATACAAACTCCACAAGCATCATCACGCCACCATGGAGCAAATAATCCATTAAATGCTGGCACAAAATAAATTCCACCAGTGGAGTCAACCTGCATAGCCAAGTCCTCGGTCTCACTAGCAGTTTTAATCAACCCAAGACCATCTCTGAGCCACTGAACAGCAGCTCCTGCAATGGCAATTGAGCCCTCAATAGCATAGTTTGTTGGAGCATCTGGGCCAAGCTTAAAAGCTAAAGTACTTAATAGACCATGAGTAGACTGAATCAACTCTTCACCAGTGTTCAGAAGTATGAAAGCCCCAGTTCCGTAAGTACTTTTTGCCTCTCCTTTCCTACAAGCTTGCCCCAGCATTGCTGACATCCAGCAATTGGGATTCCTGGGATTGGCCAACCAGTTGATATTTTTCCGATAATCTCAGAATTACTGACAATTTTGGGTAGAATCTCAGCAGGAATTTTGAGCGTCTCCAATGTGGATTTATCCCAATCAAGTGTTTTCAGATCCATGAGCATAGTTCGCGATGCATTTTGAAACATCAGTGACATGTAAACCATTATTAACCCCTCCAGTCAGATTCCAGATCAACCAGGAGTCTATAGTTCCAAACAGGGCATCCTT
The DNA here is from genome assembly GCA_025200525.1 of Camellia lanceoleosa. Taxonomy (NCBI): domain Eukaryota; kingdom Viridiplantae; phylum Streptophyta; class Magnoliopsida; order Ericales; family Theaceae; genus Camellia; species Camellia lanceoleosa. The sequence goes on from JANUSC010000105.1 coordinate 90,564, forward strand.
TTTTGCCACAGCTTGTTTAACAGCATCCACGTGGTCCAACAACCATAACAACTTTACTGCACTAAAATAGCGTTGGGATCCTCTAGAGTGAAATGGTAGAGTGATCTGATAGAGTGAATTTATGAGGGCGCAACACCTGTCTCACTAATGAAACCAAGGGTTGAGATTAATCCCTCACCAAAACGGCGTCGTTTCACCCTTCCCCTTCCCTTCTCCTCTCTTCTCCTTCTCTTCTGAATCTGACTGAAATTCGTCTTCTATTCTTAATCTAACTGAAATAGTGAGCTACTACTCCATGAATCCATTGTAGCTACCATTCCTTAACACCAAAAATTTACAAAGAACCTAAAATAATAACAAGAAAATCATCATGTTTCTTAACCAAAACCAAAGAACAGATCAAGATTTTATCGAAAACAAGTAAAACCTAGAAAAATAACTACAATAAATTTCGTGTTGGGGGAGATTTGTTCAAATACCAAAGGATCAAAAGAGGTTAGCAAATAAATCAGTCTCTTTTAACCCAGATCTAAGAAAACCAACCTTGCGGGACACAAAAATCCTTCTCTAAGTTTGCTTTTTGTGCACTGTTTTTCGTATTTGTTCTTGAAAGATAAATGACTTACAAAAAAAAAAATATTCTTACTTTTCCTCTAATTTCTAAAGCATATTTCAAAAGATTTCCGTGGTTTTTTTTTTTTTGTTGAATCTGTGGGTTTTTTACTTGAATCTGTTGAAATAAAAAACAAATACAAAAAAGTAAAAATAAAAAAAAACCACAGATTTAGAGAAAAGAAAAGAAAATTGAAGAGAGAATGACGAAGAGGAGAGGGAAGATGAAGGGGTGAGGGACGATTGTGATTCTTTGGAGTATGGAGGGCAGGGCGTCGACGTGGCAGTGATGGCGACAGCACGTCAGGGGTGGGGCGGGGATCCTCTTCTCTCCTTCTTTCAGCCCTTCCTTCTCTCTCTCTCTCTCTCTCTCTCTCTCTCTCTAATTCTCTAAAACCCAGAATTTTGAATTTTTTTTTTTCAATTTACTCACCAAAAATCTCAATTCTTGGTTGGTGAGCAAGACACGTGTCAACTGCCTCTCGTTCACTGTAGAAGATCATTTTAGGATTTCACTCTAGAGGATCTTAACGCACTAAACTAAAATATGTGCTTATGGGTAAACCACATGTATCAACAAAATGGGTTCGTCCACCTGATAACTCTTTCTCTAATTTCCTGTACAAAATACAAAATATTATGGTAAATCTAAAATAAAATAATGGACAAATTACACAAATAGTCCTTATAATTTAGGGCTTGTGTCACTTTGATTTCTGACTTTTCAATTGTGACATATTTGACCTTGAATTTTGAATTTTGTTCTAAATAAGGACAATTGAAGATATCATTAGACTTTTCAAGGGTAAAATTATCAATTTGATAAAATATAAACTAATTTGACAAAAATAAATGTCAAACAAATATTTTTGAATTTTTAAAAATTATTTCTACCCACTAAAAATAAAATTATGTAAAATTGATAAATCTTTTAGACATTTATTTATTTTTTTTTACCAAATTAATTTTTATTATGTGTTTGGATGATGATCTTGTAAAATTAATTTAAAAAAATTAATCATGTAATTTTTATTAATTTTACATAATTTTATTATTGGTGGATAAAAATAATTTTAAAAAATTAAAAATATTTTTTTGACATTTATTTTTGTCAAATTAGTTTGTATTTTGTCAAATTGATGATTTTACCCTTGAAAAATCTAATGATATTTTCAATTGTCCTTATTTGGAACAAGATTTAAAATTCAGAGTCAAATGTGTCACAATTGAAAAGTTAGGGACCAAAGTGACACAAGCCCCAAACTATAGGGACTGTTAGTGTAATTAACCCTAAAATAAAATAAAAATTTATCTCCTTCAAATTTACAAGAAATTGAATGCAACAGTATAACACCATGTCATTATTACTAACACGTGGTATCACCATCCAATATAGACGTAGTGGATAGAGGGATGGAACCGGGATTTTATCTTTGGGGAACAAATATTATATAGTGAAATTTAGACAAATAAAAAGGACTATATTTATATTTTTCAGACCCTAATTTCAATGAATTAAAAAAAATTACACAAAATATTTAATGTAAATAAATATATACATGAAAAAAATATATGAATAATTTTTTAATACAAAACCACTTGGTCCACTATCAAAATGGTACTCCACAATTCTTTGCTTTCTTTCTTTTTTTTCCTCAAGAAATTCATCAAATTTTAATCAACAATTTTTTCTACAAAAAATAAGTAAAAGTTATTGAAAAATGCTAAGGACACCAAGCAATTTACTGACATTTGATATTAGTGTCTTTGGCATTGCTCAAAGTTATTTTCCAAAATAAAAATCTTCGAAGTCATCATGAATCAAAAACACAAATACAATAAAAAAAAATTAGAAAAAACCCAAAAACAAAAACAAAGTTGCATGTTACAAACAAACAATAAATGACCAATAAGTCAATAACACTCAATTAGTAACGATCAGATTACGTTGTCTTATTAGCGGCCAATTATAAAATGTAAATGGGATTAGATGGAAGTTACTTATCTTCCACTAACCCAATCATGTAGTCTCGCTACAGTAATGTGAGATTGTTCAGTAATCAGTAATCGATAATATTGTCACTCATATCACCATTATACCTAATATTTAATTCAATTGTTAAGTGGGCCACTATTAAACAGAACATATTTATATATAGGATTTGGTTATGGTGTGTAACTTACACCTTACACCTTATACCTTACACTTACACCTTACACTTACATCTTTTGTGAAAAATTAAACCTTACACTTATACCTTTTTTGAGATTGCACACCATATACAACCCACTTACACCTTACACCTTACACTTACACTTTTTGTGTAAGTGACACATGATATGCAATTGCACACTTAAAAAAAGTCCTTATATACATCATATATAAGATGAGTTTTCAAAAAGTTAACGAGGACCATGGCCACCTCAGGCCATAATCTCGCTTCATCCCACTATATAAATATGGCAGTTATTAGATTGTATAGGATGGTAGGTAGTTATTAGATTGTATAGGATGGTAGGTATATTTGAATAATGGGATTCACTCATGGTAATTGATTATTGAATTATGATGATATGGTATCATATCACTGTTAATTGAATTTTTTTCATTAAATAGAACTACAGACAGCCCCTTCTTTCTGTTTTGACCATGACATAGGCCCTTTCTTAAAAAAGGGACGAACAAATGCAAACAAAGGATGCAAAATCTCAAAAGAGGGGTCTACTAAAATCCAAAAGAAAAATGATCCGGACCCCCTTTTCTCCCACCCCACCACCCCCACACACACTGGGGGTTGGTGAATGAAAAAAAATAAAAAAATAAAAAATAAATAAAAAATAAAAACTGGCCAATGGGGAGCCAGTGGGGGTTGGGGGGTGACCCCTATGGGGTCTCAATCACTCCTCGATCCAAAATACTCACACCAATTCAAAGTTAGATCATTTAACAAATGGGTATTGATCAAAACCCCAAAACAACGAATACCCAGAACAGAACTAGACTCCCATTCCCAAAAAAATAACAAATATCAATCAAAACCCAATTGAAAACTAAACAATTCAAGAAATAGACAACGATCACAATCAGTAAATGTTCCCAATCTTCAATTTGCAAAAAAAAAAAAAAAAAAAAAAAAAAAAAAGGTTATAAAAAAGGTTTAAAAAAAAACAAAAAATGGACCTGCAAATAGAACTGGTGCGGACATCCATCCAAACAACGGCATTGTAGAGAGGGCATCCACTAGATTTGCTCCAAACTACAGTGGTCTCCCTCTGATTGTTGACACCAATTGCCTTGAGACCACTGTCCACATTGAACCCATCAGCAGTGGCCTTGTCAATAGCCTACGCTATACAAACCCTCACGCTCTGTAGAATCTCCATCAGATCGTGCTTTACCCATCTACACAGACATCAAATCAATCAAAATTAGATTACTCTAAAAAACAAAGGAATTGTAGAGAGCGGGAGAGAGAGAGATTAGGATTACCCTGCTTCTGGGTAGAATTGAGTGAACTCGACCTGGTTAGATCCTTTTTTTTTTTTTTTTTGTTGATCAGCAAAAAAATTCTTTATTGATTAAAAAACCAAACATGAAGTGAGGATACATCAAATAAAGGAAAGAGAGAGCAACAAACATGAAGTGAGGATACATCAAATAAAGGAAGGAGAGAGCAACAAGCATCATAGCAAACTAATCCAATCCCAACTAGGTTGACACCAAGAAGAAAGCCCAATCATCTGCAAGCTCAACCCCAGGAGTTTGGTGAGAAACCAAACCCAACAAGAGGAAATACCAACAAGAGAAACAAAAAAAGACAACAGCCAGACAAAACACAAAAAAGAGACAGATCCCAAAACCAGATTGCAGCAGACGCCATAGCCCAGAAACCATACCATCAGCCAAAATCAATTCAAACTGCAAACTTGAGCCTCATCCCTGTCTCACACAAACAGAACACAACCAAGGAAAAGAAACCCGAATACTATCAGCAACAACAACTAACATTACTATCTGCCCAGAACCACCCAACATACCTTTAGCAGCCCAGGTTCAACCACAACGATGCATAAAAAGCAGATCACTGCAATAATCACACCACAATGGTATTGCGGCTGACAACCTAAAGGCGACATCGTAGCGGACACCCAACTCACCAGCAGCAACCTCTGTTTGTAGCCAACACACCAGCTGCAACCCCATTACATTGAATATCAAATCTGCCATAAATTTGAAATAATGTCATGCACAGAATAATACAGATCTTTCAAACTAGACTTTGCCCACAATGCCACTCTAACCTGCATTATTAAACAAACACGCATTTCTTAATTCCCAAACTGACCATAACACAGCCATAGGAACAATTCTCCACAACATCCTGATCTTCTTTTTTACCTTAAAACCAGCCCACCAACTCAGCAAAGATTGAACTAATTCAGGAATGGCCTAACACAAACCCCACCAATCAACAATCCCAGACCACACTTTCCAAATACAACTACAATGCAGCAAAACATGATTCTGTGACTCCACGTCTGTCTTGCAAAAAACACAAAGAATACTTGCATTAGGCTTGAGCACCCCAACCCTTTGCGTAAAAGCAGCAAACTTCATCCTACCTCTCCAAGCTAACCATGACATGAATTGTACCTTAGGAAGAGCAATATTCTTCCAGATATTCATTACAAATCTGAAATTACACCCTTTACACGAAGCCATCCAATCCCACACAGAAGCTACAGAGAAAACACCAGATGGATTAGCCAGCCAAGTGCACTGATCCTCCATATGACGCCTTAAACTGGGTACAACTTGAAGGTACTCATACAAGTTAGATAGGTCCTCCTCTTCCCAAGCAAAAAGTTGTCTTCTAAACAATAGGTTCCAATCATCACCCTCATTTTTCCTTTGCACAAAATCAAACATTGAACAATCTTTATGAACTGATAAGGAAAAAAGTCTAGGGAAAGCAAGAGAAAGGCTTTGATTATTGCACCACACATTCACCCAAAATTTTGTTCTAATGCCATTCCCAACCACAATCTTAAAATTAGAGAAAAAGAACTCCCTCAAGCATGGATTACGTGCAGCTAAGAGCAAAATATCCTTCCGCAAAACAGAAACCCCCTCTAACTCCACTGCCAATGGACTCCACTTGCCACCATACTGACCATACTTGCTACATAGCACTTTTTTTTTCCATAAGGCCTTATCTTCCACACCAAATTTCCACCACCATTTGATCAACAAGCACTCATTGAACTCACTAAGCTTCCTCACACCAAGCCCACCATGACACTTATTTTTACACACCTCCTCCCACTGAACAAGATGCACTTTTCTCTTCACCTCATCACCACCCCATAGAAAAGTAGAATGAATTCTATCTTACTGATTAGCAATGCCCACAGACATTTTAAATAAAGACAAAAAATACACGAGTAGACTAGATAATACAGACTTGATCAAGGTTAATCTACTTGCAAATGATAAACATCTCCTTTTCCCTAATGCTAGTTTCTTCTTGAACTTGTCAAATACTGGCTGCCACATTCTTTTACACTCGGGATTTGCACCTAGAGGCATACCTAGATAATTCAAAGGCAATTTCTGAGTTAAACAATTAAGCTTTTTGGCAAAGGCCTATACCAATTCATCTTCAACGCCAATTCCACATACTTTACTCTTGTGAAAATTAATCTTGAGCCCAGACATTATTTCAAAACATCTCAAAGTTCTCTTCATAGTAAGGATTTTCTCCCAACTTGCCTCATAAAAAATAATTGTATTATCCGCGAACTAAAGATAAGACACCTTCAAATGACTATGACTCGTAGTAGCTCCTTTGATTAGACCTATCTCTTTTGCTCTTTCTAGTAAGATATTCAGACCTTCAGCCACCAAGTTGAAGAGAAAAGGGGAAAGAGGATCACCTTGCCTCATACCTTTGTGAGGCGAAAATTCTGAAGTTAGGGACCCATTAACTAACACGGAGACTCTTGCTGATGATATGCATACCTTTATCCAACCCACCCACTTTTCACCAAAACCAAAACTAGACATCATAGAACACAAGAACCCTCAATTCATTGAATCATATGCCTTTTCGAAATCTAATTTAAGAACAATTCCTCTCTACTTGGTTTTCTTCCACCAGTGAACCACCTTATTAGCTATTAAGATTCCATCAAAAATACATCGACCACTCAAAAACCCGATTGCGCTTCATTGATAATCTGAGGAAGAACCTGCCGCAATCATCTAGATAAAACCTTCACAATAATTTTATACACTGAGTTTACCAAACTTATAGGCCTGAAGTCAGACAACCCAACAGGACAATCCTTCTTTGGAATGAGTGAAATAAACGAACTATTAACACCTCTAGCCAACTTCCCATTTAAGTGAAATTTCTTCAACACCTGAATAACCTCATCCTTCATTATAGACCAACACCTTTGGAAACAAGCTAGATTGAACCCATCAGGCCCAAGGGCCTTATTCCCATGACACTCCTTCACAGCATCCTAGATTTCTTCCTCTATAAATTCATATTCCAACTTAGCTGCTGCTTGTTCACTTATTTTAGCACATACACCAACTAATGTAGGCCTGTTCTCCCACTCCTCTGAAAACAACTTCTTGAAAAAATTTACCACTGCCTGCTTAATCAAGTTTGGCCGAACCACCAAAGACCCATTCACTATCACAGAATCAAGCATCTTTTTCCTCTGTCTTCTGCTAGCCATCATATGAAAAAACCTTGAGTTCTTATCACCATTTTCAGCCCATAGCAACCTGGATTTTTGCTGCCGCATATTATCTTTTTTCCTCTTCAAATCCCAAACTAAACTTTGCACCTCTCTTTTAAGCCTTTGCACTTGGTGAGATCCAATTAGGCGAGAAAGCTTGTTGTAGATGATGAATCCGGTGCTGGTGGTTCCTTGATCGATTGAAACCAATGAACAATTCTTCTTCTTCTGCCATTTGTTTTTTCTTCTTTCAGTTATACCCCAAAATACAGAGAAAAACAGAGTATGAAGAGAGAGAAAGAGAGATTATAAAGATTTTGATGTGAACATGTTGGATAATTTGGACTTCATAGTTTTTGGTTGAAATTTTTTTCTCGGGAATGTAGCTAGGTTTGTCTAGTAATTTAGGCAAAATGGATAGGAGTATACTCTCCATGTGCAGTATCCTTGTGCAAGCTTTCTAGAGAGAGAAAGTAATGTTGGACCATCCTTCAGACAACACCATCGGAAATAACTCTCACATCCCAGGAGACCTTCACAAACCTTCTAAGCAAGGAAAATCGGCTGAGGAAGAGGATCATTTGATTAGAGGCACAAAGAAAATCAAAAGCTCCGCTGTAGATAAGAAAGACAACATGGCGAATGTAGCTGATATGGATACAGAAGTACTTCATAAAGACCATAGAGGCCAAGAAGCTGCAGCTTTGGGTCCTCTTCCACCCAAATCCTTCAAAAAGGCTCTGGCCACTATCAAAAACAATGACTATACCTTTGATAGTAGAGTGAAAATCCTCTCGTCTGATAAGGAAGATGATGCTGCTCAAGAGGGTCAATCTACAATCCAGAACATTTACCTAAAGCACCGAGGCCTCCCTACCATATCTCTGACTAAGAAGCTTCTGGAGAATATCAGAAAACCATGGGAAAATGCCCTAATTATCAGACTACTGGGGAAGAATATTGGTTACAGAATGCTTTGCTCTAGGGTCAAGAATATTTGGGGCCTCCAGGGAGAATTTAATGCTATTGATCTCGGCAGTAATTACTTTCTCTTTAAATTCTCCGAGCAGGAGGACTGTGCTAAAGTCTTCACATAAGGACCATGGGTCATCATGGACCACTATCTCACTATAAGAAAATGAGAACCAAATTTTAAATCATCACAATCGCTATTTGGGTTTAGTTTCCCGAGCTTCCGATTGAATACTATGAAGAAAAAGTTCTCTTTGAGATTGCCAAATCTATTGGTAAGCCTCTTAAAATCGATTGGACCACAGCTATGGCGACATGGGGTAAATTTGCAAGAGTCTGTATAGAAATGGATCTCAGCAAATTTACCCCATGTCGCCATAGCTGTGGTCCAATCGATTTTGAGAGGCTTATCAAGGATTGATCATAGAATATGAGTCCCATCATTCTTTCTGTATCCTCTGTGGATGCATTGATCATAGAAAGGAGGCTTGCAGATTCAAGGCCCTAAGAGTTCCACCGGCGATGGAAAAACTAACCGTTTCTGATAACAGAAGTACTGACAATCACACAGTCGAGGAAAATGGTCAACTACAACCAGAGAGCAGTGAAAAAGAAGCATTTGGCCCATAGGTGCTTGTGACCAAGCGGTTCAGGAGAACAAACTAACCTAAAAGAGCATAAGACCTAATTGGCCTAACCCACAACACCAACTCTTTTAAATATTTGGAAGAGGGCCCAGACAATCAAGGTTATATTCATAGGGGGAAGAAAAATATAAGAATAGGAGAGGAAAAGGCCCAAAGTGAGCCCAGTTTCTCAGCAGGCCCAAACCAAGTAAAGGACACCAAAGGAAAATCCAAAATAAGTACGCAACAATTCAAAGCTAAGGACCTAGATACCCATGTGAAGAATCAATCAAGTTGGAAGAAAGTAGGGGAAAGCTCATCTATACACGCCAAGGATTCTCACTCAGAGACTCTGGTCTGCGAGCAAGCAAAATAGGGAACTCTCTCCAATGGCAATCAAGTGCAACAGAGCACATCTGACATGAATTTTTCAATGGAAAGTACTCTAGGACAAGAAGCCTCAACCATGGTAGAGGTTAACCTACCTCTCACTTTTGGAAGTATATCAAAACCAACTCTCATCCCTAAATCCTTAGAACCACACTCCTTAGAAAGAGAACTGCCAGATCTTGGTGAAGAAAGCAATGGCAGAGGAAGAAAACAAAAGCTCATAGAAATCGATGGAAGCAGTGATAGTACATCAAAACCAGACCAGCACTATGAGCTTATTGTTAGAACCAGGGAGAGAAGCAACTCACATAGTCTCTTTCGCTTGGTGGATAGAGCAACTCCAAATGACAATCGTGCCAAACTAGGGGGATCCCCATCTGAAACCTCTCCACTCTTTCCAGCTTGCCTTTATGAGATCAGAGGAAGAAGACCATTGGAGGATACGAAGCATTGGTAACGATTTGGTAATTGACTCTCCCCTTCATTACCCATCTATGGATTTGCTACGAATTCTTTTTTGGAATTGTCGTGGTGCTGGCAACAACACTTTTAGAAGGAACCTTGTGGAGATCATTCAAATTCATAAACTTGAAATACTTATTCTCATGGAGACTAAAGTTCCATTTAGCAAAATGGGCAATTTCTTCAAAAGTTTGGGCTTCGCAGCTTCATCAATTGTCAACCACATTGGTAAAGTAGATGGGATATGGATCATCTGGGACACAAATCATGTTAATGTCATCAGCTCTTAGGCTATTCATGCTACCATCCATAAAGAAGACTATGAAGAGTGGGTCCTTGTTGCTGTTTATGCAAGCTCAAACCCAGCTTTAAGGGAGAATCTATGGGATGATCTGGAGGGAGTGGCAGAGAACATGGATAAACCTCAGTTAGTAGCTAAAGATTTCAACGACTACACAAACTAGGGAGAAAGAAGAAGCTTCAACCCAAACCAGAGCTTTACTAGAACTTAGAAATTTTTAGAAAGAATCAACAACTATAATTTGATTGACTTGGGGAGCTCTGGCCCTAAGATGATTTGGACCAACAATAGATAAGGCTTGGCGAATATGATGGAGAGGTCAGATAGAGCTTTGAGGAATGCAGAATGGAGAACAAGGTTTCCTGAAGCTACAGTGAGAATTCTGCCCCGTACTGCTTTCAAAGAGATCTGGTTCAACATCCAAAGCCAAACTTGGTGGGAAGAAGGGAATGAGCAGCCTTTAACTGATTGGGTTACTCTTAATATGAAAAATAAAACTCTTTGTTATGGTAAAAACTGGTACCTTATTTTAATTGTTACTCTTTGGCAAATCTGAAAAGACCGTAACAAATTGGTTTTTGATAATCTTTTAAAACCAACTCACATTAGTCTCAAGAACATCTTCAATTATGTTCAAGAGATTGATGAGGATTATCATTCCCTTCTTTATCCCCAACCTGCATTACCTAGACTAATTAATTGGAATTGTCCATTTGCAGGTAAACTCAAAATGAACATTGATAGTTGCTCAAAAGGAGATTTAGGACAAGCAGGCTATGGGGGTTTGCTAAGAGATGAAGCAGGCACTTGGTTATGGGGCTACTTTGGAAAGATAGGACATTGCACTAGCTTGGAGGTTGAGATTAGGGCCACTTATAGAGGGCTCGCCATGCTCTTCCAAAAAGGCACTAAAGATGTAGTAATTAAATCAGACTCTGATCAGGCTATCAATCAACTTCTTCATGGTCCAAACCAAAATTCACCATACAAGGCTGTAGACGCCCTATTTTTGACTGCCTTTAAGACTTGGGTGCCTCAGGTTGATCACTCGATGATGAAAAGTTACGATGCACAATCGTTCAAGTTCTTCAACAAAAGGCTTCGATTTTTGAGCTTCTAATCCTAACCTTACACCTCATTTTGACCAAAATTATTTTAGACCTTAAAACCCCCTTTTTTCAAAATATTTTTCTAAATGTTTCTATGATGTTCTAAGGCTCGCATTTCGTTTAAAATATTACACTTTTCGATAAACCGAGTAAGGACAAAGTGGAAATAAATGGAAAGGAGGTGAAATCTTTGAAAAATATTTAAAAAATTCTTATTTATAGGTTTGGAGTTGAAGGAAATAGGAGGGGAGGGAAGAAAACTAGTTTAGGAAGAGGTTGAGAATCAAACTGTTAAGAAAGAAATGAGCAGCCTTCACTAAATTACGTATATCTCTTTGCACACTTAGAATTTAGATGTGAGGCTACCACCATTGGAAATTTGACTTCTGAGGCTTCAATTTAGACACAAGAATCACCTAAAATTGAGTCTAGATGAGTGAGATATGCCTGTTTGAAGTCGGGCTTGAAAGTAGTTTTTTGTGGTCCACCGGCCAACTTTTAGTGGCCAGCTGTCCCCCACTTGGCCGGCTGGCCAAGTGTCCCAAGAGGCAGATATTTATAGCCAGGTGTCCCCATAGGTCAATTTTAGTAGCCGTCCATCCCCCTAGTGGTCGGTCGACCAGTTTTCTTAGTAAAACAGGTAATTTGCTACCAACTGTGCCAGCTATTCTCACAGGTGCATAGAATGCACCAACTGTCTCTATATAGATATTTTCGACTGAGGCATATATTTTTCTATATATACTTCACCATCACTCATGATTTAAGGTTGAAAAACTTTAGGAAGTCTCCAAAACATGCTAAGCACCCTTCCTCTCTATCTTGCAATATACATACACTTCCTAAACCAAAAATTTGAGTCTCCTTGCTAAGGTTCTTGAGCTAAAATCTCAGCCCTTGAGAGTGTAAGCTTTGTGGCCTGTGAATAAAGGAGTTACCTCTCTTCCACAGGTATAATTTTGAGCATCTCTACACTACTTCTTTTTTATCTTTTCTTACTATTTTTGGACTATTTTTCAACTATTTTTATGGGCTAAAACTTGTGGCTTAAAGCTATCAAAGGTGGAGGGGTTAACCACTCTTCTTTGAACCTTATTCTCTAAGCTTTTGCCCTTGTGTTTCCCACTTTTTTCTCAACTTTTCACCGCTGTTTTTTAGAGGCTAAAAAAGTGGTTTTGAAGTCCCAAAAGTGGAGGAGTTAGCCACCACTCCTTAGACTTGCTTACTAGATTCATTTCTCCATTATTTTAGCTAACTTTTCCAAGGTTTTTCATGTTATTTTTAGCACTATTTTTAGCTATTTTAGGATTGTTTTAGGTTGTTCATTTGATTTATGCTTTATATAGTAGGATTGTAGAGTAGTGGTTCTCATAGGTTTGGTGGTTTAAGCCTTAGCCACCAACCTATTTGAATTGATAGCATTTATTTCATGCTTTTCATATCATCTCTGCAACCTCCCTCCTTTCTTGGCTTTTTATTTCTTTGAGAGTTATTTTAACCAAGTGTTGTTTAAGCTTGAGAAAGAGACCCTTCAATGTTGAATGGTTTAATCTCTTTGGATGTTCATTACCAAGGCATTACCTCTCTCTCATTCCCAAAACAACTTCTTGTTTGACGTTTCTCTCCATATAGTGGACTTCATGCTCATTTTTGGACTAAAATGACTAATGAATGGAAGGTAAGTAAAAAAGACAATAAAATTGGGGCTAAAATGGAACAAGATAATAAGATCAAGTTTTGGGTTCAATCGGACGTTAATTGAACCCATTGAGTCTTAAGTTATTTCATACTTTTAATGATCAAAATGATTCAAGATTCAATGTCAACCACTTCCCTTGATCAATATCATGATAGGGAGAGGGTTTTGTTGGTCTTTTAGCTTCATTTATTGAGCTTTTGTCCCTTGATCCCTAAATCATCACACAATGAATTTGTGTCAATTGATAGTTTGTCAATTAAACCTACCCCTCCTTTGATCTATTTGATGATAAGGAGAGGTAAGGTGGATAAACGTCTCCTGAAAATACTCTGTTTGTGCTCTGTTTCTTGTCTGTTGTAGCAGGGTAGTAATGTAAACTAATGGCCAGCCGACCACCTCACTGTACAACCGACCAGTACTTCTAGCTGGCCGGCCACTTCTTTTTAGCCAGACAGTGTCTTTTTCTCTACAAAACAGAGCAGAGGTTGGGGTAAAAATAGTTCAGTTTTCTAACTGCACAACAGAACCATTATAGTAGCAAAACAGAGCCATTTTCGGGTGGAAATTTGCATTTATGCATGAGCAATCCCTCGCTTCTTGGGCCTGCTAAAATTATGGCGATGTTTGGGAAGGATTTTTTTTTTTGGTTTTTTTTTTTTCACTAAAGACAAATTAGTTACAAAACTAAAAAAAAACAAATCCAAACAAAATATCACATCAAACCCCATAATCATTTCACTTTTTCTCTCACAAACATCACATCTAACCACAAAAAAACCCAACTATCTTCCCAAACACAAAAAAAAAAAAAATTTCTCCAATAATATCCTACAAGTAAAAAACCTACAAAAAAACCCGCTTCCCAAACACCCACTATGTTTAAATAGTAGTATGTTGTACCTAAAGTAGTGGACTTGTAATAATTAATTACCTAGTTAATTATTTCTATTAGTTTAATTCTAATTTGTATTAATTAATTAAAGTAGCTAGTTAACTTTTGTGTTGTAATTAATTAATTAGTTAGAATATCTAGTTATTTTTGTGTTGTAACTAATTAATTTGTTAGAATAGCTAGTTAAGTTTGCGTTGTAGCTATTGATTAGTTAGGATAGCTAGTTGATTTTGATGTTGTAATAATTTGTATTAGGGCATTCATTCAAACCCTCTTGCATGAAGGAGAAATTGTAATATTGGTGTATGTCTTTCAACCCCCATTTCTTTCTCCCTTTTATTTACTTGCTTATGATGGATAGCATAGAACATCATGTTTACTTGGCATTTTTCATGGACAAAGTATCCATTCGTCTCGCATGCATAAGGTTTGGTTTATCATCCTAACAGCATTGTCATTTATTACTTCCTTGAATACGTGCGCCACTGCATACTATCAAAGTGATTTACATGATACATTAAACAACCAAACCTATTAGTTACATTTTTGCATGTGTTGCATTAGTCATTTTGCATCATTAGGATCATGCATTTTTTTTTAACTTTTTTATTTCTTTTTGCTTGCCTTGATTGAGTACTAGGTAAGCATTTATCACTTTAGCATATTGCATGAGTGTTAGTGTTGCCATGTCAAACATGATTCCATAAGGTTAAATGCTTAAGTGATATACATGTTTGAATGCCTGTAGATGAAGGCTAATTGCTTAAGTTGGAATGATTTGCTTAAATGTACATATGAGATCACTTTTTCAAGTGGTACATATTCAAACTCTTTTCAAACAAACATAAAATCAAAGTGTTCCAACTTTTGCAAATTACTATATACTTATGTGCATCACATAGTAACGATAGCCTAATAATCGGAACAACAACATATAATGTAAATAAGAATCACATCATGATTAGTAGAGGCCGATATTTCATCGGGTGAGTGGGGTGCTTAATTCATGACCTTCCCCTCTCATACCTAAGTTCCTAAACCGAGACACTTTGGTGATGACAGGTAAGTGGCCTTTGGCACAAGTCATGAGTTTCATAAATTTTTCAAAAATATTTAGATGGCGACTCTGAAATCTGGCAATGCAGTTCATTTTTGGCATTTTTCATTCAAAATTGATTTTTCATTCAAAATTGATTTTTCAAAAGATTTGCCAGATTTGGACTCATTTGTGTTTATCTATTTCACATTGCACTTGTGAAATCAGATTTAGAATCACGGGAGTCCAAACTGTAGAGCTAATCGTATCTGCAAGGAGCACGAAAAGCAAGCTACAGTTTCTGGCGATTCTACTGGGGATTTAGAGAACTTGACTCAAACTTCATGATGTGAAATTTGATTTACAGTTATATGTTCTTTGCATTGCATTTGCATTGGTGCTCATAAGTCACTATGTTTTCCATATGCTATTCCTAGGCAATTTGCTGGAGACTTGCCCAAAAAGCTTGCCAAAAGGCTGACTGCTCGTGGGCTCTACCATGTTGGAAACACAACCCTCGGATCTAGATTATCGTTGCACTGTTTGATCCTCCTTTCACTTCTCGGTGTTAGGTGTGAGAGGTATATTAGGTAATCTTGCTGAGGTACCCCTTTTGACCATTCGGCTTATAGGATGCTCACCCATATGCAGGATTTTGTGAAACTGCTTGCTTGAAGTAGTAAAGTTTTAGATCCTTCCAAAGCTAAGACATAGAAACCCTAACCTCTCATAGGGGTGTTTTTGAATGCTTTTGTGCAAAATGTGAAACCTTTGGATATGTGTGATGCAATCTTGGGAGAGTCTTAATCTTGAGACGATTCCCTCCAAAACTTGAGAGTCATATCAAAATCAGAATTTGGGTCAAAATCTAGGGGCTTATGTTTGATATGGTGGAAAATATCAGAACCAGAACTATGGCCAAAAATTATATCTTGCTCTTTGTTAACCAACATACCTTGATCTAATGGCGCATTTGTTTTTAATGCTAGGTTTGTCTAAGTCAAAGAAGGAGTAGTACCCAACTCAGCAAAGACCAAGCCCAATCCGACCCAGAAAGCCTTAACCCATCACAATCCATCCAATCCTAAAAAAAAGGCTCACCCAGCAAAAGCTTAGTCCATCTGATTTCCAACAAAAAAGATCCATCCAATACAAAAGACTTATTTTAAAAAGAAAGCCCAATCCAGTCGAACCTGTCTAGACTAATCCAGTTCAGATACGTCAAGTATAACCAAGTCAAAATCCTTGTTAGTCAGCTCTCAACTTACACCCATCCATTTCCCCATTGCCAACTCAGCAGACCCGTGATGGCACAGAGTTTAGAAGAAGTTGTAGCCATGATATTGACCCTAAACCAAGGAATTGCCATGCAGAATGAGACCATTACTGAAATGCAACGCCTATCTGGGGCATCTACCACAAATCCAGTCACGAGCCCCCAGCCGAACTTTGACTCGTCTTTACTAGCTGAAGATTTGCAAGGTCCAGATCCTTGAAAAGGTTTGACTCAAGCTCGAGTTTTTAGACCCTTAGTGCTGCCTAATGAGGGGCTTTATCCCCCTTGATATTAATGAGCTCGACCTAAACCTTGTTAAAAATTGCTAACCTTCAAAAGTAATTCAAAAAGGTATAAGAAATTAACTCCATTCTCGACATTGAGGATGGGTACACCAAGGCTGCCGTAAGGTTCCCAAACAGATTCAAAATGCCACACATTAACCACTTCGACGGGTTTAGAGATCCTATGGTACATATCTGGCTTTTCTTGAACGTCCTGAAACCGATAGGTCTAACTATGCCTCAGAAACTCTCTCTATATACAAGAACCTTGTCGGGTGTAGCAACCACTTGGTACGCCAAGTTGGAGGATAAGTGAAGCAAAACTGGGAAGATTTGGCTGAGGCGTTTGTTAATCAGTTTCTTACAATACCCAAATTGAAATGACCACCTAAGGGCTTGAAGTAACCCACCAGAATCCTAAAGAACCTTTTGTGGAATTTGTTGCACGGTGGAAAGCAAAGGCAGCACAAATGACAGATCGACCTTCTGAGAGGGACCAAGTGTGGATAGTGGTGCAAAACCTTGAGCCTGATATGTTACAAAAGTTAATAGTCGTTTCACAGTTCACTTTCAAAAATTTGCATGAATTAGGGGCTTAGATTGAGAGTGCATTTAACAGAAGGATTATTCCTAGAGCAAGCGAACCAACAAGGAGGGTGTTTTCCGGGAGTACCAATGCTAGCAGTAGCACTATTCCCAAATCTACTAAAATCAATACCATTACTACTGATCTTAAAGCTGCTGACCCTTTTGCCTATGCCAATCCACAAACAGCCGGCCCAACCCGAGCTCAAGGCAGAAGTTTCACCCTCCTCCATATAAGCCTAACCAGTGCACTAAAAGTCCTGATGGAAAGAGGGTATCTCAAACCCCTTTATCCCCAACCTCTTCTTGATCCACTCCCTGCTAGACATAACACCACCAAATACTGTGCGTACCATCAGCAGCACGGTCACGGCACCGATCGTTGCTACTGCCTTCGTCATGAGGTTCAGAATCTCATTGATAACCAGACAATAGCTCCACCTCAAAAACCCAATGTTACCATCAACTCACTTCCCATCCATGGCCAAGTATCTTCTCATCACCTTAACCTCATCCACATACTCCCATTTACCTTCAACCCCAGCATATACATCACCCCATCCCATCTGTCTAAGCCAAAGGTGTTCATTGTTGAAAGTACCGATTTGTGCATGATGGATGCACCCAATCCAATTGAGTTACGCCAAGAGCGCCAAATGGCCAAACTGACTACTACTGAGATGTTGGGAATGGTTGGAGACCTTCAAGGAACAGTTACAGATTTAACATTTGGGGTTTTGATCCCGTCAAAATGCTCCCCAATCTTAGGGCGAGCTACAATTGAAAAGGGCTAGCCCGAAGCTATCTCAAGTCTGGGTGATGCCAAATCAACAACAAATAGGTCTCGCTTTGATATGGCCACCCAATCCTTCGCCAAATAGAAGCAAGTTGCAAAAACAAGGCTGGGACAAGTATTGATCCCTATGCATATCTTCGGTGGGCTATTGAGACTTTGAAGGTCAAAGGGTTGAACAAGTAGCAAGTGCTCGCAATTGTTGCGAAGATTGTGGATGACACTTTTGCCGCTCAGGTTAAGAGCATTTTGAATTAGGGGACAAGCCATGAAAATGGACGTTTTACCAGAAACACCCATCCTGATTCCAGTCCCAAGCCCATGAATACCCAACCAACACCCGCCTACCTGTTTTCCAATATTTCCAAAACTAGAGCTTGCTGCTCCCAAAATCGAACCTTCGCCCATCTCCCTATAAGCCTAACATGTGCATTAAGGGTACTGACAGAGAAAGGGTATCTCAAACCGCTCAATCCTTGACCTCTCCCTAATCCTCTCCCACCTAGACATGACGCTACCCAATATTGCATATTCCATCAGTAGTACGGTAACCATATTGACCGTTGCTTCCACCTTCGCCATGAAATTCAAGACTTGATTGACAATAAGGTCATCACCCCACCTGAAAATCCCAAAGCTGTCAATAACCCTCTCCTTGACTGCAATAGATTGCCACTCCATAACAAAAAACCCACCCACAACTTGGCAACAACCAACCATTACCCTAGCCAACACATCATACCCGCCAATGAGCCCAAACCCATTGTGTTCATTCCTGAATCTTCTGATTCCGATCTGAGCAAAAGGAACAAAATCTTTGAAGAGATGGAAAGTTTACTCAATCTTGGTGAGTTCAAGCTTGATGAAGCAGTGGGCTCTCTATAGATGTCAGCACTGATGGTTGGAATGATAAACCTTAGTCACAGCTAAGAGAATTGTCGAAAGCATTTGAAAAAGACCTTCTGAACTAGGGACATGGTGTGGAAAAGAAAATTGTTTCGGTCAAGTAGATGTGTAGGGACAACGTAATTGTGAGATTCAATTTGTGAGACCTGATTTGAAAGTCAGAAATCAATCCTTCTGGGTGTGGATGTTAATATTGCTAAATTAATGACAGGTCTGGACCTTCCTGTGGGCTACTGGAAGTTGTTTTTGAAATTCTGCAGATGGACTTGGAGAAGGAAAACCCTTTTTGTCTTAGAAATGTTTATTTTGTTTTGAGTTGTGTCCTAAAAATAGTTGTGTTGTGAGTTTTGATTTCTTTGTCTTTTCTTGCATCGCTCCTTTGAGTTGCTCCTATGTACCCTCAGGTCTTTGTTTTGTTGTTTTAATAATAAAAAGGCAGGAGTCAAATTTCTGATCATTTTATTGTGCCTATAGTAACTCATGTGTGACCTTTTGAAAATAGGAAAACTTTGAAATTGATTTTTGAATGAGATTCCGTTAATAAGCTCAAGTCTTGAAAAGGATCCTCCAAATGGTTTGAGTGGGTCCTGACTTATTGTGCCTATAGTAACTCATGTCTTTGCTCCCGTGTACCCTCAGGTCTTTGTTTTGTTGTTTTAATAATAAGAAGGCCGGAGTCAAATTTCTAATCACTTTATTGTGCCTATAGTAACTCATGTGTGACCTTTCAAAAATGGGAAAACTTTGAAATTGTTTTTTTGAATGAGATTCCATTAATAAGCTCGAGTCTTGAAAAGGATCTTCCAAATGGTTTGAGTGGGTCCTGAATTATTGGTGCAAAGTCCTTCATGTTTCAAGAATTTTAAGTTGTTTCTTTTGCAAACTTGCAAAGGTAGGTTTAGAATTGTGCGTGGTATTTTACATTGTCCTGGAGATTCTCTTTGCCGTTAGGCAATCATTTTGGCAAGCACATGGCGACTTTCAGACTTGCAAGTACAAGGCAGCTTTTAGACCTCATAATCATAAAATTTCTCCCCCTGGTGTTTTTCATTACTTCAAAAAACAATGGATAAAAGAAACCAGAAAAGAATAAAAGAAAAGAGAAAGGAAAAAAAGAAAAAAAAAGAAAAAAAAGAAAGAAGAAGAAGAAAGAAATCAACCATCAAACCAGGGGTATTCATTGGAATGAAATCCAAGCAACTGTAAGGAAATGAACCTTTGTCTAAATTCGAGGAGGCCAAATGGAGCAAAAGAAAAGACAAAGACATGCATAAGAGAATGGAGAACCAAGCTCAAATCAAGGCGAAACCAGTTCCAGTGTTAGGGCAAGGATGACTATTGATCAAATTCACAAAAATTGTTGTAATGTTGTCCTTGAGAGTCTCGCTAGGCCAAAAACCCGAAAGGGAAACCTAGGGAAAAGTTAGAATATGAAAAATAAGAAATCAAATAAATAGAGCTCGCAAGGTTGAAAATCCCGAAGGGGCAGCTTTGGCAAAAGTTAAAGTACAAAAGGAGAGTGTCAACACCTAAGTGAACCTTAGCCATGAACTAGGTTGACCTGATTCCCATTCTTGAGATACGTAGGCAACTTCATCCTGAAGTTCAGTCTCCACCATATTCATCTTTTTCATCTCAACCCGATCATCTTGCCCAAATCATGGCGATAGCTTGGCATCAATCCATGAGCTACACCGACTGTTGCGCGTATCATATTTGTGTTAGGTAAGAAAGAACTAGCTTGAATCAACAAGTGGAGCAATTTTCAATACTTAAACTTATCAGTAGAATCTCTAACTTGGGCACACAAAAAAAAAAAAAGAATCGAAATTAAGTTCTAATGGGAACATAATTAATACTAGGGGCACTATGAATGATCGGTTACCTTGTGTCTTTTTCTACTTTCGGGTCAGTTGTGAGTTCTGTTGTGTCGTGTCCAGTATTTGTCTCAGTCTGTGCTCTTCATCGAGTCACCATAGCGTGTTTGTCGCTCAAGTCTAACAAAATGGCATGGTCAAAATTCAATACATGAGTGTTCGCTCCAAACTCACAAAAAAGTCCATGTGTGGAATTCGTAAACAAACTGAGAGTGCCCATACAAGGGGCATCGCATTCATGATCATGACAAAGTGTATGTGAGGAATCCGTCACTACTTTGGAGGAGATTGGAGTAAGTTCTCAACATGTTAGGACAGAAGAGAAGCATGAGTTTGATTGGTTGGCAGTCGCTCCAGGGTTTGATGATCCCCAACACACGTGCCTACATAATGTTGAAAAAGGTGGCTAGTGACTGGACACTAGGGACAATTTTCGGTACATTTGACCAGGCCATCCATGGAACAAAGAGCATAAACCCAATCGGTGGCCAATGACTGGACACTAGGGGCAATTTTCAGTGCATCTGATCGAGCCATCCATTGAACAAGGGGCATGAACCCAACCTTTCTCCTAGTCTGCTCAAAGCCTTTTGTTGGGCACTTTTCCCTAGGTTAGGCCCCATGATGATTCTGATATGATTCAGCTTTCGAAAGTTATCTCTGACCATTTTAAACCTCTTTTGGGATTGGCATCTTCCCTTTGATTAATACATGTGCTTTATGCATGCATGCTCATACACTCTGGTTGATTTGAATTGCATGATTGGTTGCTCCTATTCTTGACTTTGTTCTGTACTTAACAAAGTTTCATCGAGTTGTCTCCCTTTGTATTACATTTCAATAAATTGTGGCAAGTTGCCCTGCACTCATTTCATAAGGTACATGATGCACTACTTTATGTACTGCTCAATTCTCTCTATATACCATACATCGTTCATTTGTATCGCACTATTTTGTGCACATTACAAAGTATTGTTTTCTGCACCTTCCACAGCACTGTTTTCACACTATTTTGTGCACCCATATAGCACTTTTTATGCATTCATCTTATATTGCACCTTACATCGCACTGTCTTGTGCACCTGTATCGTATTGTCTTGTGCAACTTACATCATACTATTTTGTGCATTCACCTTATATCGCACTATCTTGTGCAACTTGCATCGCACTATCTTGTGCATTTACCTTGTATCGCACTATCTTGTGCACCCTCACTCCCACTGTCTTGTGCACCTTGCATCGCAGTGTTTTGTGCACTTTGAGTTCGCACTGTTTTGTGCATCCACCTTGTATCGCACTACCTTATGCACCTTGCAGCGCACTGTTTTGTGCATTTACTTTGTATCACACGTTTTGTGCATTCACCTTGCATCGCACTGTTTTGTGCATTCACTTTGTATTGCACTGTTTTGTGCACGTTGTATGACATTATTTTGTAGACCTTGCGTCGCACTGTTTTGTGCATTCACCCACATCGCACTGTCTTGTGCATCCAAATAGCATTGTTTTGTGCATTCACCTCCCCCGCACTGTCTTGTGCACTCACTAGGTCTAGGAGACCTTAAATCCTCTAAAGGTGCAATTCTTTTGGTGTTTTTTGCACCCAAACGGCTTCAGGCAGTCTAGTATAGCCACCTGACTGTGTTTGTAGTGAGTTCCTAGCAGATCAACTTAGACAGTGGAAATTAGAGTTCGAATGACAATCCTAGAACGCAAAGGTTCAGAATTTTTGAGACTGAAGTCTAGTTTAAATACCCAGAGATGTATCCTCGGTTTGAAATCTGTATGGCAGCCCCATAGGTTAAGGTAGCTTGTATGCGCCTCAATTCTGGATACTAAACCAACCTAGTCTGTCACCCTATTGAAAAATAGGGAAAGTTGCAAACATAGCCCAGGGGAAAAGTAGTACCTGTGGTTTGCACGCACAAGATGAAAACCAAAAAGGAAAGGAAAATCCGGAGCAGCATAAGGTTAGTTATCACCAATTACCCCTGTAAGGTGCTTTCTAAGGCACCACTTCTCAACTGCTACATAATATTTATTACCTATTAACTCTATCGCATGCATCTACTATATTATCCATTACACCCATTACATCATACCATTTTATTACCTGTATCCTTTCTGTGTTACACTTAGTTTGGCATGTGCTCATACCTTTCCCTTGTTAAAGCATAGCTTTGCATGTGTACGCAGCTATTCTACAAAGAATTGTGGTTTGAGGGTTTCGACACCTTTTTTGTGTTAGACGTGGTTTGTTTTGTGTCCATGTCTTTTCTAGGTAAGACGTAGTTTGGCCTACGCCCTTTATTCACTTCATCCATTACACCCATTACATCATACCATTTTATTACCCATATCATTTTCATGTTACGCTCAGTTTGACATGTGCTCATACATTTCCCTCGTTAAAGCATAGCTCTACATATATACGCGTCTATTCTGTAAAGAATTGTGGTCTGAGGGTTTCGGCACCTTTTCTGTGTTAGACGTGATTTGTTTTGTGTCCATGCCTTTTCTAGGTAAGACGTAGTTTGGCCTACGCCCCTTATTCACTTCATCCATTGCATCCATCGCATTGTACTTTGTCTTGTTGCATTCAGCATTTGGGATCATTATCTTTCCCCAATAGATCATTCCTCACTTATATCATACCACCCAATCACTTGTACTCTTTCTACGAAAAAAACATAGTTGTGCATGTGCCCATACCCCTTTCACGTTGAAACATGGTTTTGTCATGTGTAAGCACCTATGCTGCACTGAGGCCAGTATTGGTGGTGCAGGCACTTAGCCTATGCTAAGCGTCGTTTGGCTGTGCCCACTTCTTTTCTATATAAAACTTAGTTTGATTTACATCTCCATTCGTTTATGGCATTCGTGTGTTTTGCAATGCTCGTGGTTTGATTATTTCGTTACATTGTATATCATTTTACATTACGTAGGCAACCCTTGAGTTCAACCAACTACATCTGCATTTTGTTTGTTTGCCCAAGTCCCATGGCCTTATCAAAATGGGTCATCTTCGGGCTTTGACATTCACTCATGTCATTTCATGACTTCAAGCTCTGTCAAAGAGGGTCAACTATAGACACCCCATTTTTGACCGCCGTTAAGACTTGGGCACCTCAGGTTGATCACTCGATGATATAAAGTTACGTTGTACAATCTTTCAAGTTCTTTAGCAAAAGGCTTCAATTTTTGAGCTTCTAATCCCAACCTTACACCCTATTTTGACCAAAACTATTTTAGACCTTAAAACCCTCTTTTTCAAAATATTTTTCCAAATGTTTATACGATGTTCCGAGGCTAGCATTTCGTTTGAAATATTGCACCTTACGGTAAACCGAGTAAGAACAAAGTGGAAATAAATTGAAGGGAGGTGAACTCTTCAAAAAATATTTAAAAACTTCTTATTTATAGGTTTGGAGTTGAAGGAAATAGGAGGAGAGGGAAAAAAACTAGTTTAGGAAGAGGTTAGGCATCAAACTGTTAAGAAAAAAATGAACAGCATTCACTAAATTAGCCATATCTCTTTACACACTTAGCATTTAGATGTGAGGCCATCACCATTGGAAATTAGACTTCTGGGGCTTCAATTTAGACTCAAGAATCACCTAAAATTGAGTCTGGATAAGGGAGATATGCCCGTTTGAAGTCGGGCTTAAGAGTAGTTTTTTGTGGTTGCCGACTGGCCAGGTGTCCCGAGAGGCAGATATTTACAGCCAGGTGTCCCCATAGGCCAATTATAGTGGCTGGCCATCCCCCTAGTGGCCGGCTGACTAGTTTTCTCGGTAAAATAGATAGTTTGCTACCAGTTGTGCCAACTGTTCTCACAGGTGCATGCATTGCACCAACTGTCTCTATATAGATATTTCCAACTAAGGCACATGTTTTTCTATATATACTTGACCATCACTCATGATTTAAGCTTGAAAATTTTTGGGAAGACTCCAAAACTTGCTAAGCACCCTTCTTCTCTATCTTGCAACATACATACACTTCCTAAACCAAAAATTTGGGTCTCTTTGTTGAGGTTCTTAAGCTAAAATCTTAGTCCTTGAGAGTGTAAGCTTTGTGGTTTGTGAACAAAGGAGTTATCTCTCTTTAAGAGATATAAGTTTAAGCATCTCTACACTACTTCTTTCCTATCTTTTCTTACTATTTTTGGACTATTTTTCAACTATGTTTATGGGCTGAAACTTGTGGCTTAGAGTTATCAAAGGTGGAGGTGTTAACCACCTTTCTTTGAACCTTGTTCTCTAAGCTTTTTCCCTTGTGTTTCTCACTTCTTTCTTAACTTTTTTCCAACTTTTTACCACTATTTTTTAGAGGCTAAAAATGTGGCTTTGGAGTCTTAAAAGTGGAGGGGTTAGCCACCCCACCTTAGGTTTGCATACTAGCTTAATTTCTCCATTATTTTAGCTAACATTTTCAATATGTTTCATGTTATTTTCAGCACTGTTTTTAGCTATTTTAGGATTGTTTTAGGTTTTTCATTTGATTTATGCTTTGTACAGTAGGCTTCTAGTGTAGTGGTCCGCATAGGTTTGGTGGTTTAGACCTTAGCCACCAACCTATTTGAGTTAATAACATTTATTTCATATTTTTCATACTTGTGTTCATCTCTAATCACCTCTGCAACCTCCTTCCTTTCTTGGCTTTTTATTTCTTTGAGAGTTGTTTCAACCAAGTGTTATTTAAGCTTGAGAAAGAGACCCTTCAATGCTAAATGGTTTAATCTCTTCAGGGCATTACCTCTCTCTCATGCCCAAAACAACTTCTTGTCTGACACTTCTCTCCATTTAGTGGACTTGATGCTCATTTTTGGACTAAAATGACTAATGAATGGAAAGGTAAGTAAAATAGGCAATAAAGTTGGGGCTAAAATGGAACGAGATAATAAAATAAAGTTTTGGGTTCAATCGGACATTAATTGAACCTATTGAGTCTTGAGTCATTTCATACTTTTACTGATGAAAATGATTCAAGATTCGATGTCAACCACTTCCCTTGATCAATATCATGATAGGGAGAGGGTTTTGTTGGTCTTTTAGCTTCATTTATTAAGCTTTTGTCCCTTTATCCATAAATTATCACACAATGAATTTGTGTCGCTTGACAGTTTGTGAATCAAGCTTACCTCTTCTTTGATCTGTTTGATGATAAAAAGAGGCAGAGTAGACAAACATCTCCTGAAAATACCCTATTTGTGCTCTGTTCTTGTCTGTTGCAGCAGGGCAATAACAAAAACTAGTGGCCGGCCGGCCACCTCACTATATGGCCGACCATTTCTTCTGGCCGGCCGGCCACCTCTTTTCAGCTAGGCAGTGTCTTTTCCCTACAAAACAAAGTAGAGGCTGTGGTAAAAATAGTTCAATTTTCTGACTGCATAACAGAACCATTCTGGCAATAGAACAAAGGCATTTTCGGGTGGAAATCCACATTCATACATGAGCCATCCCTCGTTTCTCGAGGCCCGCTAAAATTATGTTTAAATAGTAGTATGTTGTACCTAAAGTAGTGGACTTGTAATAATTAATTACTTAATTAATTATTTTTGTTAGTTTAATTCTAATTTGTATTAATTAGTTAGAATAGCTAGTTAATTTTTGTGTTGTAATTACTTAATTAGTTAGAATAGCTAGTTAAGTTTGTGTTGTACTTATTGATTAGTTAGGATAGCTAGTTGATTTTGGTTTTGTAATAATTAGTATTAGGGCATTCATTTGGACCCTCTTGCATGAAGGGCAAAATGTAATATTGGTGTATGTCTTCCAACCCCCATTTCTTTCTCGTTTTTATTTACTTCCTTATTATGGATAGCATAGAACATCATGTTTACTTTGCATTTTCCATGAACAAAGTATCCATTCATCTCGCATATGGTTCAGTTCATCATTCTAACGGCATTGTCATTTATTACTTCCTTGAATACGTGCACCACTGCATGCTATCAAAGTGATTTACATGATATATTAGACAACCGAACCTATTAGTTACATTTTTGCATGTGTTGCATTAGTCATTTTGCATCATTAGGATCATGCATTTTTTTTTAACTTTTTTATTTCTTTTTGCTTGCCTTGATTGAGTACTAGGTAAGCATTTATCACTTTAGCATATTGCATGAGTGTTAGTGTTGCCATGTCAAACATGATTCCATGAGGTTAAATGCTTAAGTGATATACTTGTTTGAATACCTGTGGTTGAAGGCTAATTGCTTAAGTTGGGATGATTTGCTTAAATGTACCTATGAGATCACTTTTTCAAGTGGTACATATTCAAACTCTTTTAAAACAAACATAAAATCAAAGTGTTCCAACTTTTGCAAATTAGTCTATACTTGTGTGCATCACATAATAACGATAGCCTAATAATCGGAATAACAACATATAATGTAAATAAGAATCACATCATGATTAGTAGAGGCCGATCTTTGATCAAGTGAGTGGGGTGCTTAATTCATGACCTTCTCCTCTCATACCTAAGTTCCCGAGCTAAGACACTTTGGTGATAATGGATAAGTGGCCTTTGGCCCAAGCCACGAGGTTTCTAAATTTCTCAAAAATATTTAAGTGGCGACTCTGAAATCTGGCAATGCAGTCCATTTTGACATTTTTTATTCAAAATCGATTTTTCACAAGAATTGTCGGATTTGGACTCATTTGTATTTATTTATTTCATATTGCACTTGTGAAATCAGATTCAGAATCACGAGAGTCCGAACTGTAAGGCTAATCGTATCAAAATTAGCACGAAAAGCAAGCTACAAAGGCCTTCATTTAAGATGCCAAGTTTTTGCTCAAAAGGTGTAGTTGTTCTCTTGTACACACCTTGCGAGAGGGTAACAGAGTTGCTGATCATCTAGCTAACATGAGAGTGCTCAAACAGAGCATGTTATGTTTCTTGAGAATCCTCTAGATGAA
The DNA here is from genome assembly GCA_025200525.1 of Camellia lanceoleosa. NCBI lineage: Eukaryota > Viridiplantae > Streptophyta > Magnoliopsida > Ericales > Theaceae > Camellia > Camellia lanceoleosa. The sequence goes on from JANUSC010000105.1 coordinate 118,069, forward strand.
GTTAGAGCTGCACTTGTAGATGACATAACTGGTGTTATATTTGAGAGGGTCTAATCCTCTGGTTTGTAATTTGACAATTTGAACTCGTCTTCAATTTTCATATGAATCGAAAAAAAAAAAATGGATAGGAGTATATTAAATTAAAAATTATTTTTTCAAAAACAAAATGAGTTAAAAATTAGGAGAATTTTTTTAAGGTCTATTAAGATTTTATAAGATAATTAACATATAATATTTTTATAGTAGTTGAAGTTACTCAACATTTTCATAGAAAAAATTTGACATAAAGAAATTTCACCCCAACACAAAAAAATTTTAATTTTCACAGAGAGATTTCTTTGAGTTCATAGAGAAATTTCAAAATTTCTCTATTATGATCACAGAGAAATTTCATCGAGGGACCTTGGCTAATAAAAATAATACATTGGATCTCTCTTACTACCCAAAGTTGGAAAAAGATGTTTTACTAATTTTCACTAAAAAATAATTACGCCAACTTTCCTTTACTTGAGATTTAAAAAATATTTAACTTGTTCTATGTTCAAAATTTGAGGGGCTCAGAGAGTCATCATGGGTCTTATTTTGATAATCCGAACAAGTCATTTTGTAATACCGTTAATGTATATTATCTGTGAACAAATTATTTTAATTTGATAATTATAACATTTTCATTTTATTGCATTTTTTTTTTTTTGAAAAAAATAGACGACAAATACATTTAAAAAAAAAATAGATCATCTATGTTTTATAAACAAATACGATAAAATGAAAAAATTACAATTATTGGATCAACATAACTTTTTAGAGATGATATACATTGAGAGTCCTATAAAATAAATGGTTCGAATCATTAAAGCGATACCCATAGTAAACTCCACGGACCCCTTAAGTTTTCTCATGATGAGATGTAAAGAGAAGTTCAACCCTTTTAAAAAAGGATAAGGCTTTTTCTAGATGGTGCTATTAGGCCCGTGAGGCCCACCACAAATCCCGTTTTAATGATCTGAATCGTTCAATGTGTAGAGTTCGACGAGTACCTCATCCCTGCAAAAAAAATCACATTGATTTGATATCAATAGCCCTTTAATTAGATCATGATTTTGTCAATGGTAAATATGATTTTTACAATAAATTGTTACAAAAATGTGTTCTGTTCAAGTGCTTGTTGATATCCGATCGACCTATTTTTTACAAGAATGAACTACTCAACGAGCTCTACACATTCAACGATTCAAATCATTGAAATAGAACTCGTGAAAAAGCCTCACGGGTCCAACAGTACCGTCCACTTCAGTGGACTTGAGAGAATTTGCATCCTTAAAATATAATGAGTTTCACACTTTTAGTATAATTACATTGAATTCTTTTAAAATTTTAATTTATATAACACTTAACCCTCTAATTTGTTTAAAAAAATAATATTATCATATTTTCTTAGTAAAATATATATTTTAGCTTTGGTTATTTTCGTATCTTGGCACAATGTGCATGAACTTGATTATTTTACTATCTTTTTTAACTTCTGATAATGTGGTTCTGTCGAGGACAGACCGGGTCGAACTGATCCTGAGACTCCACGGGTTTTCTTTGTCTCGTTCTTCCTAAGGTCCCTACAATGAGTCCAACGAGAAGGTTCCAATGAGAGATGGTCCCTTCCCGTGGACCCTCCGATGGCTAAGTTAGATAAGATCGAAGTGATATTGGAAAACAATCTAGAGAGAGAGAGAGAGAGAAAGAGAGAGACTTTTTCTTCTTACCCACCTCATCCACTGGAGGCTTCCTTATATCTTTCACTAATCATTTTCTTGTCCATTCATGCTATCCCATTAGCCAAAAGCCTGTCGTTTGCTTGTTGTCAGCCATGGTGGTTTTCCCATGTATCAGAGCAGGAGGTCTTGTAGCATTTAATGCTTTGACACACTCATTTAATGCCTAGCGCGTGGGCTCAATAACTTCCCGAAATTTTTGTCTGTCAAGTGGCCAGCTTCTTTTCTAATGGGTGGTTAACTGGTGTCTGGGCCAAAACATTGTTAGTTCTATACTGGGCTTAGTGTTGGGCCTATCTTGTTGGGCTTTAGGTGAATGACTATTTGGGTAACCCAAGATAGCTCCCCTCTGGGCTGTGCCAATCAGTAGTCCTCTATTTCCAAGCACAACTTTAGCCTAGCGAAAGGAATAAAAAAGGTGGAAGTAGTCCCCCAAGCCGCAGGGCAATGGGCAGACCGACAAGGGCGCTAATCGAGGGTGGCCGACTGGTGAGATGACCGACCAAGGAGGGAGCCGACCGATGAAGTGGTCAATTGTTGAGACAATGCAATGGTGACCATGTGACAGAACGCAGGGCTCGAGGAGTAGGGAGGCACGTGATGATGTGATTGGAAGCAGGTAGTAGGACAATGTCATCCGGACACGTAGGGGTAATCGAAATCGTTGATGTCACTTCGCAATGATTTCTGAGACAAAGGGCAGTGATGGTGAAGCCGGAAAGGCAAAGTGGTCATTTCATATAAAATGGCATGTGAATAGGAAGGGGTGAATGTATTAAGTCGTGTGGAGAATGGCAAGTGGCGAAAGGTGGCGCGAAGCGCCTATGCCAAAGGGCTGGTTAGCGAGCAACAAGTAAAAGGGATGAAAGTACTGGCCTTAGTGCATGAGCACATGGCCAACCAGGCGAAAATAAATCAGGGTGAGATTATGGCTGAGTTAGCTGAAGTGACGGCACAGTTAGGCCAGACAGAGCGCGAACTGAAGGGCGTTCGTTAAAAGGTAGGGTTGCTGGAGGCTGAGATGGAGATAAAGCGAGAGAAGGTATTGGTGTCCTTGTTTATTCATCATATAAATGGACTAGGTGCTCACATAGTTCCCGTCATCCTCTGCCATGATAGATTGAACCAACCAGGCCTCTGCCAAAGAAAAGCCGGAGAGGAACACATCCTCTTCTCCGTGGAATGTTTCTAACACGGGCATGGTAGTTCCCTGGGGAGGGTGGATAGAGGAATTGCCATAAAAAGTAGCAATCCCACCCTTGACTGGATATTTCACCAGTTGGTGAACCGTTGATGAAATTGCTCACATCTGGTGCAACCAAGGCCATCCTAGGAGTAAATTGAAAGTTGCCAGTACGTCCATAACATGGAATTCAACCTCATGTTTAGACAGGCCAATTAATATCTAGCTCTTAAAGGTCCCCATGACTTCTCGATTGGTGTTGTCATAGGCTCGAACAACTTGAGTTGTAGGCGTGAAGTCAGCTGGCTTCAAACCTATGGCATAAGTAGTCCTTGTTGGACACACGTTAGTTGTCGAGCCGGTGTCTTCCAATACCACCGGGATCCATTTCTTCTGGCTCTCTAGGGTCACATACAGGAGTCTTTTGTGGTTCGCACCCTCAGGTGGCAATTCTTTATTTGTAAAAGATATCATTGGAATAACATCCTTGGATGTAACCAAAGACACCGGTTGGTCAATGGTGGTATCGATAGGCAACTTCGTTTCGTTCATTGCCTCTAGCAATGCCTGCCTATGCTCCCGAGAAGTCATTAACAGCCCTAAGATTGATATGTCTACCTGAATCTTCTTGAGTTGTTTCAAGACCAGGTCTTCCTCTATATCCTTCTTTCTTGATTTCTCAGCCTCTTTTCCAGAGGATTCTGGCTAGGGCTGCAAATGGACCAAGCTGTTCATGAACAAGCTCGGCTCGGCTTGTTAAGGGTTGGGCTTGGCTCGTTTAGTAAACGAGCCGAGCTCGAGCTCGAATATTAGGCTTGTTTAGTAAATGAGCCGAGCTCGAGCTCACATAAGCTTGGCTTGTCAAGCTCGGCTTGTTTATATTTATTTAAATTATATAATAAATATATTATTTATATAGTAAATAATATATAAATACATATAAATAATATTTTTTATTTAAATAATATAAATAATATTAAAAAAATTATCGAGCCAAGCCGAGCCAAGCCGAGCCGAGCCGAGCTGAGCTCGAGTTTCATTAATATTAACAAGCCAAGCCAAGCTCAAGCCCAGTTTCTTATCGAGATAAGCCCAAGCTCAATAAACGAGCTCAATAAGTAAACGAGCCGAGCTCAAGCTCAGTAAAGCTCGGCTCGGCTCAGTTTGTTTGCAGCCCTAATTCTAGCTAATCTAGGGTCGAGGGTTTGAAATACCAACCACTTTGGGTCATGTGGTTAATCTCGTCAGTATGCCACGTATCATCAGGGGTATCAGCTTTCTACCCTTCGTCAATATACGCATGGCTCAGATTGTTGTCTTTCCACCACTCCCCCGCAGCCATTGCCAAGCCGTTATTGGGCTCCACTTGAATCATATTCACATCACTCTCTTCACTGACATACCAGTCCTCCCTTGTAGTTGATTCAATCTCTTCCATCCGATATTGTTGGAGTTTTTTTGGCATCTTTCCCTTATCACTAGCCTTCCACACGGGCTTCTCCATGGTTTTGACATCATCCACTGCTGTTTTGGCCCCTTCTTTTCTTTTTCCCTTTCCCTATTCTAGGGCTATCTTCCTCTAGATTTCCTTTATTCTTTCATGTTGGAATTATTCCAACTCTCGTTCTTTGTCAATTATAGGCATGGCCGCAGTCATGAGCACGGCCTTAATATTGCTGTTATCATCAACTTTCTCTCGATTCACAACCTTCTTTGCATGTTCCTCTGTATCTGATTCCTCTTCACTCAATCATTCATTGCTAGTTTCGAGTTGGCTTAGATCCTACCACCCAATCTGTACACTGCCCACATCATCTTCTTCAAAGAAGTAAAGGTTCTCCAGATCTTCCTCCAAGTTGGCTAGGTCCTCTTCTAACTCTGCCAAGTCATTAAGGCCTTGTTCAGGCCAATCATTTTGATTTTGCCCTAGCTCATCTTCTCCAATGGCATTGATGCTGAGAAAGTCAGGCAGTATGATTATAAGCTTTGGCTAGTCAACAACCATAATGTACAGGCTGGGGTCGTATTCCTCTACGAGGGAGGCCCTTTTCTTTATAACTTGGGTATCAAACTACCCCTTCTCTAATGCATTCTTCTTCTCCTCTGCTTGCACCACCACAAGCCCTGGTTGGGTTTTGGGTGTTATGTCCATCATGCACACGTCTGTGCTTTCCAAAATAACCACCTCTGGTTTGGGTAGATGGGAAAGGGTAATATATGCGCTGGGGTTAAAGGTAGGTGGTAGTGTATGGATTAGGTTGATGTTTCTGGATGGTAGGAATCAATTGTGGGCAGGAAATGGGTTGGTGGTTACATTGGGTTTTGTGGGTTTGAGCTGAGGTGGAGCGATAATTTTATTTTCTATGAGATACTAGATCTCATGACGTAGGTGATAGCAATGATCTGTAGGCTGACCATGTTATTGATGGAAGATGTAGTACTTGGTGGGGTCATGTCTAGGTAGGAGTGAGTTGGAGAGAGGTCGAAAGAGTTTGAGGTGCCCCTTTTCCGTTAACAGTTTGAGAGCACGGGCCAAGCTCATGTAGAGGGAGGTAAAGGTTCTTTGGTTTCAGTTTGGGCCAGTAGGTTGTGAAGTTGTATCGGCAAAGGGATCGGACATGTTAGCTGCTACGGTGATGGTGCTAATTTCTGCAAACGGAAGAATAGTGCTACTGCTAACACTAGTATTCCTAGTGAATGACCTTTTCACAGGTTCACTGGTTCTCTAGATGATACCTTTCTTGAATGCACTTTCGATCTGGACCCCCAATTCGTGTAGAGAAGCAAATGTAGACAGCGGTGCCACTATCATTCTTTGCAACATATCTGGCTCAAGATTCTGAACTACTAACCGGACTTTCTCACTTTTGAATGGCCTAATCGTCATTCTAGCGGCTTTTTCCCTCCATCTGGCAACAAAGTCAATGAAGGGTTCCTTGGGGTTCTGGGTAGTCACTTCTATCTCACTGATGGTTACTTCTATGTGAGTGTTGTATGAGTTTTGGTTAACAAACCCCTCAGATTGTTCCTTTTAATTCCACTTAGTAGAATCCTCTAGTTTCATTTACCAAATAGCTGCCACGTCCGATAGAGTTCTTCCGAACAAAGATAATTTCTGAGCCCGACTCAGGCCCTATGGTCTCAAAACATTTGAAAACAGGCGAACATGAACAATGGGGTCCCCACTACCATCAAATCTATTTTCATGACCCAAACCAACCCCTATAGGTTTAGCATCGTAACCGACCAGTAATCATAGGATTACTGAAGGCCTCTGAGATAGATTAACATAATATTAGGGGCTAGCGGAAGCAAATAATAAATATACAACATCCATTGAACTGTGCAGACTTATATGAGACAGAAAAATTTTAAAATTTTTATATACATATTTACACATCATCCTTACGTCATCATGCATATACAGATTAGACAAAGAGGGACTTAGCCCTATTTACAAATAAACAAAGACTTGTTTAACCAAACAAGAAAACAAAACTTGAACTTTATGCACATGGCCATAACCGCTAGACATATCCGGAACCTCCATGGGAGGCACATAGGTTGGCTGACAAAACAGAGTCTAGGTAGAAACTCTAGGCCTAGTCACATGCTTAATCACCTACATACATAAATAATACAGTGAATTGGAGCCTAGTGAATAATAACAAAGTAAAGAGTTTTAACGAATGATGTCCATAACAAATTCAGAAATTAGATTTCAAATCTTTTATCAAATCAGAAACATAGTCATATTCATATTCGTATCAGAAACTGAGTCATATTCACATTCATATTCAAATAATGTGTAGTACTTCCTTTTAGCGTAACATATCATGTTGGTCAAGCATATCGAGTTCCATAATAAAACCTTCGGTACCGGGTAACATATCTCATACATGGGCCACAATATTATTCCCCTAAGCAAGGGCCTGGCCACAGTATTGTTCCTTCGGGCGAGGGCCTCATGACCATAAGCCACAATATTATTCCCCTAGGCGAGGGCCTCTACTAAGGATACCACAAAGACATTTCAAAGAATTGGATCATCATTCATATAATCACAAAATAACCTTTTGTATCATTTAGAAATAGTTTATATCATATCACAATGTTCAGAAAGTATTCATATCGAACACAGCTTTACTAAGTTATTACCCACAGATAGCTGCAGAAGCAGATCAGACAAATCAGGCAGACAATAGCGCGTGACCTACACAAACACACAACATATACACATTGAAACACAATATCAATTCATTGATCAAACTTGACTTTTCTTGTCTTTTTCTATCTAAGTAGTTTGAAGTTTTACTATGCTTATTCTTTCTTATTCAAATGAATCGGGTTCTTATTTCACATATTCTTTCATTACTAAATCATTCTTTTCTGAATAAACCAATTCCTTACTTGGCTTCTTAATCAAGTAGTACTAAGTTAATGACTTATTCTTTAATCAACTAATTAATGTTGATTATTAGCTTATTAATCTTTATTGAGTCATAAATCATGTTGTGGGGAAGTGGTTTTGGAAATACTCTTCAGATCCTGGGAGATGCTCTTGATCCTCAGCTAGTCACCTGCAAAGACAAACACTCCGGTCGGGGGTGCCGGGGTTAGCACTCCGACGGGCAAGTCAGTTCTTATACTCAAGAAAGCTTGTTTACTAAGTTTAGTGAAGTAATTCTTACATACCTTTCCAAATCTGAAGCTCTTGTATTTATACTCATTCTCTGGACCTCGGGTCTAGAGCCCACTTTTTACTTATTATCCTTTTGTTTATTCCAACATACATCTGCCTGTCTATTCGGCGATCTCAATGTATTCGGTATCTTAGTTGATTAGTACGGAGCTAAACAGTCTCTGACTTCTGGGATACATCCCTTCCAACTCTTCTATTTATTCGGCTCCCAAAATTGCCCCCCAAGCATTCTCCCAACGTCTGTTGGCTGGAGTGCTTGGTTCCGAATTTTGAATACCCAACCAAAATTTTGGTGATTGGGCCCACAAAGCATACGTCTAAGTAAACCCCCTTTTGGTTGTCGTACCGACTTCCCGCCTCTTTGTACATACATATTCATTGCGTTTTTAAAGATTGGCGTCCCTTCGGATTCGCATTCCATGATACTGGTCGCTGGGTTGCCTTTTGGATCGTTCTTGCAATTTTGTCTCCTCCAATATCTTCTTCACCCTCTGTAAGTTTTCCACTTCTTTGCATCGAGAACTATTCCCATTTTATTCTTTGGTATATCTGTGTCAACTATAGAGTATGGCGAATCATTTGAAAGACCTCCTCTCATCAGATCAAATTGCTGGTTTTAGATGCCATTTCTCTATTCCTGATGACGTCCGTCTGTCACTTTTGGCAGACGGCACCCTTGACATGGAGAGGGAGGACGAAACCACAATCGTCTTTCCTCTCTTGTCAATCGCAGAGGGTGGAGTCCGCTTCCCTCTACACCCATTTCTAAGGGTTGTGCTTCGCCATTGGGATTTAATCCCTTCTCAACCTAACGTGAATTTCTTTAGGATTATAATGGGGATTGTAGCGTTGAATCGTTGTAGACACCCCATTTTTGACCGTCCTCAAGACTTGGACGTCACCGTTGGAACACTCGGTGATTATCTATGTTTGTGTTCGTTCGGAGTTCCCGGAGTTCTCGGCTGCGCGTGCCCTGCCTCAGGACCTCCGAACTCGACCGTTTGTGTTTGGTTTTGCACCAAACGCTTGTGTTTTGCCTTGGGAGGGCAAGGAATGCCTTTTGAGGCATCCCTACACACCACCGGCTGGGACTGGAGGCCATCGGCTGGCTTCTTTGTCCATCGGCACTTTATTGTGCCGACCGGCACTATTTTGTGCCGACCGGCACTAAATTTTGCCATTTGGCACTCTTTGCCGGCCGGACACTGTGCAGTTGCTTTATGAGATATTTTCTCACAGCTGTAAAGCTTGTTGCTCTCCTCCATACACGTGTATGGAGGGATGAGCTCTTGGATGACTTAGCTTGTAAGTCTTACAAGTTCTATAAGAGGAGAACTCTTCCTCTTGGCTTAGGGTTAGAGTTTTTTGAGACAAAAACCAGAGCTCATATACATATATTTCTGCCATATATCTATATCTCCATCTCTCTCCTCTTGTGTGTGTGATTTTAGGCCAAAAAGTGTAGTTTTACCTCATTTTTGCTCCTTTACACACACCTTTACACCTTAGCTCGAGATTGAGAGGCTTGGGAGGTTGATTGTTGTGGTTTTGAGTTGGTTTTGATCACTAGAGGGTGGCTGGAACCTTTGTTCTTCAAGGGATCTTCAAGGGTAAACACTTTACTTTATATTCCCCATTCTTGCAACCTCTTTCTACCCTCTTTGCTTTGTGTTTTTGAGTTTGTGTTTAAGATAAAAAACTCTTGTTTTTACTTGTTCTTGAACCTTCATTAAGGTCATTTTGTGGTTTGAGCAAAGGCTCACCCTTTTAGGCCTTATTTGGCTATTTTGGTGACCTTCATCTTAGACTTTGTTTGCTTGTTGTTTTTGGCCTTCTCACCACTGAAAACCAGTGGGTTTTCAGTGGGGAAGATGATTTTAGGTCTCATAAAGGGAGGACACCCCTCTCCTTGGTCCTTGCTTGCCTTTATTTGGAGTTCAAAGAATAGCATGTGTGTATGGTGAGTTTTGGCCTCATTTCAGAGTATATTTGTGCCCAATATGACATGTTATACCTCTGTTTTTGGTCGTACTTATGGTCCTTAGCATGTCTCTCATACTTGCTTTGAAATGCTCTTTTATGCTTAAAAGTGTGCCACATGTCTAAGCCTTAATACTTGCATGTTTTAGTTTGATTTCATGGGGATAATAGCATCATCTTGCCATGATAGAGGGCTGTGAGCCACTGATTTTGCCATGTTTGATGTGCTTGAAGTGGTTGCCTTGCATATTGGCTTGTAAACCTTGCTTGCATTCGGCCCTAGCATGTTTAATCCACTTTGATCTTATGATTTGACATCATTTTAGGTCACATTTTTGTCCTTAATCCATGCTCTTATACTTGCATTCACTTCCCCTTTCATGCTCTAAAGGTGTGTCTTTTATGCTTGGGAATAGATGTGGTGTATGCTTGCATGATTAATGCATTTTGGGGCTGCCATATGTGGGTTTTGGGTGCCATTTTGTATGATAATATTCTGTCTTTGGTGGCCTAATGCATGCCATGAGTGGTCTTGATCATAGTGTTAAGTTGCCCTCTTTGGTGCCCTTGGTTTTGGGCCTATTGCCTTGCATGTTTGCATGAGTTTTGGTCGCATTTTCTAGGCATGTTTTGCCGCTGTTTTTTGGGGTTGTTGAAGGCTGCCTCATTGTAGTTAAGTCCATAGCATGCTTGCTTTATGATTGTTGCATGTTTGGTTAACTAAGTGTTGAGAAATGTTGACCCTCTTGTTGACTTATTCATAGTTGGCATTACACTATGCATCTTGTATGTTTGAGCATCATGCACTTGCCATGATTAGGTCGCATCGCACTTGGCTAGCATCTTAGTCCCCATGTTTGTATGCTTGCATGTTTACATGTTTGCATGATTGCATTTCATTGCTTGGTTTGGGGTGTCAAACCAAGTGCGGGAGTTGAAGGGTGTTTGTACCTTAAGTGACAAAACACACCTCAACCCCCCATGTCGTTAGGACCCTTGATATTAACATGATGGGGGCTTAATCCATTCGTTTGTGTTGCATACATTTACATTAAAATGCAATCTTAGTTCTTAGGGCTATCATGCATCAAAATGCACCATTGGTGGCCCGAGAACCAAGAGTCTTACCCCCTTGAGTCCCCAAGCATGATAGGAGGCAATGACTATGCTTACATGTCCCCAAAAACCCATGCCATGCATTGCTGTCTTGCTGCTGCTGTCAATCTGTCTGCTGCAGGGACTTTCTGCCGGCCGGCAGTTTATAGTGCCGACCGGCACTGTTTTTGTGCCGATAAACTCCACATGCAGCCGATGGTCAATATCAGCAGCCGATGAGCTCTTCCCCCAGCCGGTGAGGCATTTCAGATCATTTGGGAGGTTTCCTGAAATTTTGGGAATTTTTGGAGAGGCAAGGCAGCAAAAACAGAAGCAGCAATGCCATGACACGGATTTTCCGGGCAAATTGGATCGAGCATGCATCATTCGCGCGCCCCAAGGCAGGGCTGAGGCCCCATTGCATTTCATTTATTTTATTTGCTTTAATTTTAGTAATTAGAATTTGTAATAATTAATTTATTCATTTATTCGTCGGACTGTATTATTATTTTGGTCCCTCCGAGCGAGGGCAAAAATGTAATAAGTGTGCGTGAGTGGGTGTATGTCTTCCAACCCCCATTTCTTTCTAACCCTTTTATTTACCTGCTTATGGTAGATTAGGGCACGTCTACTTTAGCATACCTTATGCAATGCATGTGTGCATTCATGCATCTGTTTACATATATCGGGCTCGGTACATCATACAAACTGCATCGCAATTTTCAATTCCAAAATTGAATACGTGCTATTCGCGCATTTCACATGCCATGTTTAGAGTTAGCCGAGCCTACTCTAGATTGCATTTCTGCCTGTGCCGCATTAGCCACTTAACATGAACTAGGTCATGCATGTTTGCTAACCAGTTTACTATTTTGGCACGGAGTACGATGTAAGTTTTTATGGCTTTAGCATATCGCATGCGTGTGAATGTTTACCATGACAGTATGCTTACCATGCGGCTAAGTGCTTACATGATAAACTGTTTGAATGCCTGTGGATGGAGGTTGGACTGCCTGAGTTGGAACAACTCGTTGAAATTCGTATTTTAGCCTACTTGCGAGTAGCAAAAGAAAACAACACGTTTTTCGAGACAAAACGGATATGCAATGTTTATTTCCAAGTTAGGCGATCTAGTCTATACTTTTGTGTTGTGCGCATCACATAGTAATTCTAGGTTAATAACCGGAATAAGAATGCATAAAGTTTTCAAAAACGGATATCACGGTTAGTAGAGGCCGGTTTTCGGACCGGGCGAAAGGGGGTGCTCATAGCTGACCTTCCCCGATCGTACCCAAGCTCCCGAGCCAAGACCACTTTGGTGATGACGGACATGTGGCCTTCGGCACCGAGTCAGGGTTTCCTAAATTTCCCATTTTAAAAATATTTAGGTGGCGACTCTGTATCTGGCAAAGCAGTCCATGTTTGGCACTACTTTTAAAAATCTGTTTTCTCAAACGATTTGCCGGATTTGGACTCTTTGGTTCAGATTTAGAACCGACACAAAAAGGGAGTCCGAATCAGAGCGAGGTCCTCGTGGGCGTGCTACGGTTCTGGCGACTTCTGGGATTTTAGAGAGCTTGACTCGAACTCGTGATATCCTGTTTTGACTACACTTATGTGTTTCTTTGCATTGCATGTGCATTGGTGCGCCTAGGACACCGTGTTGGCCATCTGCTATTCCTGAGCGGTTTGCCGGAGGCTTGTCTTGTCAAGGCATGTCCATAAGGCTGACCGGTTGCGGGCTCTGCCAGTATGGGAACACAAACCCCGGTTTTACCGGGGCACCCTTTTGAACCATTCGACCTAGTGCATATCGAGATCCATATTGACCATTCCAAACTAGGACAGGTTGCTTGCCCGATATTAGGTTGTTTGAAACCGCTGTGTGCGTAGTGAAACCCTAGCTCCTGACAAAATAGGACAGGGAAACCCTACCCCGATATAGGGGTGCTTTGGTTCTCATTTATCTGCTATGTGCTTTAGAGTGTAACTCTGCAGGGAACGTACAGATCAGTTTGCAAGTTTAAGTATCAGGCCCGAGGGCATCAGTATCAGTGTTTTGAGAATCAGTTGTCTGTGGATATCAGATTCAGGCCTAGGGGCAATGGTTCATGAATCAGTGATCAGTGTTTGAGAAACAGTGCATCCAGCATTCAACCGTTTACTTTAAAATACCCAACCGTGTGTTGTGTGTTTATTTACTTTGCGCCGTTATGCTGTCCGATTGTCTGTTTATTTATTTGTTTTATTTATCTTTTTATTAGGTAGTTGAGCACAATTGCTACCGATCCGATAGATATTCCCCAAGCACCCTGGGTCAGAGGCCGTCGACTCCTTCGATCTGAGGATCTGATAGACGGACAACCAGTGTACTACTCACTACCCCCGACTACTAAACGGAGGTCAGTAAGGCAGAGGACATCAGTACAACAGTCAGTTCAGAGGGCTTTGTCTACCCCACCTGTGCTCAGTAGAGATCGGGGTTTTGTGTTACCAAGAGAGGGGGAATTTATACCAGTAATCCAACCAGAACAGGATAGTATGGCCAGTTTGGAGGAGATGGTGCGCCATCTTCAAGAGAGCATGAAAACAATGCAACAGGATGCCGTCCATCAGGCAGACTTAACAACGAGCCACGATTGTGAGAGAACGGCAGAGACAATTGCCAGCCGAACAAAGAACCGGAGAATCTGCTTCAAGTTCCTCCCCACCAGAGTTCCTAACGTCGGAGACGGCCAATGTCCAGACTGATACGGAGCTACCCACAGGACCACCCCCACCTCCAACCCTACCCCAAATTCAACCTCAACTATCAAAAACACCCACCAATCTACCGGACTCTCCCTTTGAGTTCGAGACTAATCCCACCGCACTCAAATTAAGCAAGCTTGAAAAGTTATTCAAGAGATCCCAAGGGGCCAAGACTATCCCCGATATTGAAGATGGTTACAGCAGCCTTTTGTGGACGCCCGACAGATTCAAAATGCCGCATATTGATCGATTTGATGGGTCTGGGGACCCCATGGTACACTTAAGACTGTTTTCGGACGTTCTAAGGCCAATGGGCCTCAGTAGGCTCCAGAAGTTGTCTCTATTTGGTCGAACCCTGTCAGGTGTGGCGTCTGCATGGTATGCTAAGCTAGATGATGACGTGAAGAGAAATTGGGACGAGATGGCTGAGGCCTTCATCGCGCAGTATTCATACAACACACAGATTGAGATCACTACCCGTGATCTCGAGACAACCAGACAAGAGCCTAAGGAGAGTTTTTCAGAGTTCGTAACCAGATGGAGGGCCAAGGCTTCAATGATGACCTTGAGGCCTACGGACAAAGACCAGATTCGGATGATTGTGCGCAATCTACAGCCGAAATTGATGCAAAAGATGATAGTAGTCCCATTTCCCACCTTTTCTGACCTGCATGAAATAGGGGTGCAGATTGAAGATGCCTTGAAACAAGGCTGGATTGATAATGATCGGGAGCAACCCCGAAGGACCTTCAACCGCAACACTAATGCAGTTCGAGTGGCACATCACCACGAGCCTCCGAAGTAAGCATGGTCACCACTAACCCCCCACAAAGAAATGTAGCAGCTTCGCCATTCTCCAGTGCGTCCGGAAGCAACCCACAAACGACCAAATACCCACCCAAAAACTCCAGAACTTTCGCTCCACTCTATATGCCCCTATCCAAAGCTCTGGGGGTGTTGATCAAGAAAGGGCACCTGAGGCCCCTGGAGCCGCGACCCCTACCAGAAAAACTCCCTCCTACCCATAACCCGACCAAATATTGTGCATTTCATCAACAGCACGGTCACGACACCGACCAGTGCTATCGGTTACGCCATGAAATTCAAGACCTTATCGATAACGGGGTGATTTTGCCTCCCGAGAAGCCCAATGTTACTACAAATCCCCTCCCTGCACATAACCAAGCCCCACCACCTAAAAGACTTAATTTCATCTATACTGGGGCCGTGTCTTATGACCCTAGTGTCTATATCACATCCACCCACTTGCCTAAACCAGAGGTGTTCCTCCCTGAGTGCACTGACTTGTGCATGATGGACATCTCCGTAGCCCAACCTAAGCCATCAGTGGTGACCGCCGAGAACAGGAGAGAGGAGACCCCGAAGGAGAAAAGGGTTGTTGAATCAGAGTCTGCGGAATCTGGGAGTTACAGTGGGAAGACATACAGTCCGAGCGACTACATCTCGTTGATAAGCCAAGATAGGCCCAGGATGGAACTGCCAACAGGGGGAGAATTGTGCATGATCCGAGGGGATAGTCTGGGACAGGGAATCGATGATGTAACAACCGTAGGAGAGGACCTGGCCAATCTCCAACTCTACAGCGACCAATACCCAGAGGACGCAGCAGTTGCGTGGTTCAATTATGAGGATTCAGTAGAAGCTACCGGGTGGTTGGACGAGCAGCCCGATGTGGTAGGAGAATTTCAGGCAGAGCAGAGCTCAGCAGGAATGAGAATATCAGTGACGGCCGGAAGGGTCGAAGAGCAGAGCATATTGCCGGGGGGCGTCGGTGTTAAGAATTTCGCCCACGATTGGAACATTTTGAGTACGGAAATGAATGAACAGTCAACTATGTCAGAACAAGCAAGTTTTGAGGATTCCGAGAGAATCAGGAGGGCGAAGGCCCATGTGGGAGCAGAAACTGCTGTGTGCACACGAACCGAGAATGCTGCGGGCATGTGGATGGAAGGTGCGGCGAGCACGAGAACAGTCATACCAGGGCCGGACAAGTGTCTGTCGGCCGCTGACGGAATGTGGTGGGAAGACGAGGACCTATGTCTTGCCCATACGGATGAAGATTGGGGGAATAACCAACCCGATAACACCTGGTACCTTGGAGAGGTTGACCATATGACACGGAGTGGGCGGTATTTCAAACCCCCACACTTGGATCAACCAGAGGCCTCAGGGAAGGACAAAGAGGCTGAGAAGCAGAAGCAAAAGAGGAAGCCGTACTCAAACAGCTGAAAAAGATACAAGCAGATATCTCTATTTGGGGACTGCTTATGGCTTCTCGAGTGCATAGGGAGGCTGTTTTATCAGCCATGGATAAGGCAAAGCTTTCAATAGAAACAACACCAGAACAGCTAGTGGGGCTAGTCTTTCCGGGAGGAGCTGCCCCGATGTTGACGTTTGCTGATAAGGAATTACTGCCTTAAGGCACAAATCACAACAAGCCACTCTACATCTCCGTGGAGTGTAGAAACAAATGGATACCGGTAGTCCTTGTTGATACAGGGTCCGCCATCAACGTCTGCCCTGCGAGGACAGCTTACGCGATTGGTCTGAAAATCGCAGACTTTGTACCAACAGTCCAGGTCATCAGGGCATATGACAATACAAGCCGAGAGGTGATGGGAACCGTTAAAATCCAGACCAAGGTTGGCCCGGGACAGCAGGAGATAGATTTTCATGTCTTGGAAGTACCTGCGACTTTCAATTTGTTGTTGGGGCGGCCGTGGCTGCATCAGGTGAAGGCAGTATCATCTACTTTGCACCAAATGGTGAAATACCCCTATGGGAAGGGAGTAGCCATCGTCTTCGGGAATTCATCGATTCATCCACCACCGGAAGTATCCACGCCTGTTCATATCAGGCTTTACCTTGGCTGAGGCTCAGGTTGTACAGAATATCATGGCCGCTAATGAAGGGATATATGTTAGTGCCCAAGCAGTGTACCTCATGAACAAACTCCAATACATCCCCGGGATGGGATTAGGGAAGAGCGGCCGTAAGGGCATTGCAACACTGGCTGAAGTGCCGCACAACCCTCACACCTTCGGCTTGGGTTACCTGCCCACCAAGGAAGATTGGGTAAGAAGAGGAAAAGAGATGGCTGGAAGAGCCAAAGCAAAACAGATGGGGAAACCTTTTGAATTGATGCACCGGCCCATCCGGGGTACCTTGAACGGACGTTTCGTCCGGGAGGGGGAAGACTTCCCATTCTGTGGTTTTCCGGAGCCATGGCTGAATAAAGAAAAGAAACGCATGCCGGGATTTGAGATTTTCTTCGACTTGCAGTTGTCTGGGGATGATGTTGCTGAAGAGCAGACAGACCCGACAGTTGAGGCTGAACATAGCAAGGAATTGGAGTCTGCGGACACAGAGTTTGAAATGGGGGTAGCACTGGCATGTCTACTTTCAGATCCTTTGATCAACCAGTTGTGCTTGGGGGATGACTCCTCGGTGTCCATGATTAGAGATGAAACGGCTGTGGGCCAACCAGCGGCTATTTTGGATGCATCCATC
This sequence comes from Camellia lanceoleosa, assembly GCA_025200525.1. Classification (NCBI taxonomy): domain Eukaryota; kingdom Viridiplantae; phylum Streptophyta; class Magnoliopsida; order Ericales; family Theaceae; genus Camellia; species Camellia lanceoleosa. The sequence continues at coordinate 135,077 of JANUSC010000105.1, forward strand.
GCACCCTCCCTCATCTGGCAGTACGAGGAGGGATTTTTATCAAGCAGCACCGGGTCAGGTAGTGAGCCGGAATCTGATTCCACTGAGTCTTGTGAGTCGGAATCAAGTTCGGCTAAATGCGAGTCTGAGTCCCAGTATTCTGGAGCGATAACCCGATGCCACTGATCTGTGTCGTTTTTTCTTTCTCTTTGAGTCTGTTATAGAGGAATTGACGTTCGAAGTATCTAATGAGAATGAGGTAACTGTGGTTTCCGAGTACTTTTCTGTGCCTTTGGTTTATTGCTTAAATCAGGACTTTCAAAATTTTGATGAAAACGACGAGGATGAAATTCCTCCAGTTTTGCAACGACTAATTGAACAAGAGCAAGAGAGGTTTGTTAAACCCTTAATGGATGAAATCACTACCGTGAACATTGGTACTGAGAAGGACCCGCGGCTGGTCCAGATTGGGTCCACGTTGTCTTCGGAGGAACGCGAGCGCTTAGTCGCTTTATTAAAAGATTTCAAAGATGTTTTCGCGTGGTCCTACGAAGACATGCCTGGAATCGATCCTGAGATTGTACAGCACCGGATCCCTCTTGACCCCGAGGCTCGACCTGTCAAGCAGAAACTCAGGAGGATCCGCCCCGATTGGGCCATTAAGATCAAGGAAGAGGTCACCAAGCAGATTGACGCGGGCTTCCTGCTGGTATCTGAATACCCGACTTGGCTGGCCAACATTGTTCCAGTGCCGAAGAAGGATGGCAGAATCCGGGTATGTGTGGACTTCAGGGATTTGAACAGGGCCAGTCCGAAGGATGACTTTCCCTTGCCGCACATCGACGAGTTGGTAGATTTCACAGCGGGGCATGCTTTGCTCTCATTCATGGATGGCTTCTCAGGCTATAATCAGATAGTAATGGCACCCGAAGATCGGGAGAAGACTGCTTTTACCACCCCGTGGGGTACATATTGCTACAGAGTGATGCCATTTGGGCTAAAGAACGCTGGGGCTACATATCAACGGGCTGCAACTACAATATTACATGACATGATCCATAAAGAGGTCGAGGTGTATGTGGACGACATGATTGTCAAGTCCAAAGAAAGGGAATGCCACTACACCGCCTTGCAAAAGTTTTTCCAAAGGATCAGGGAATTTCGGCTGCGGTTGAATCCTCAGAAATGTACGTTTGGTGTTACAAATGGAAAAATGTGGGATTTCGACACATAAAGGCATCGAAGTCGACCCTTCCAAAATCAAGGCCATCTTAGAAATGCCACCACCAATGACTGAAAAGGAGGTGCGAGGCTTTCTAGGTAAAGTGCAATTCATAAGGCGGTTTATCTCAAAACTAACCTTGACTTGTGAACCACTTTTTGGTCTCTTGAAGAAAGGAAAGAAGTTCCAATGGGACGGCCAATGCCAAGCCGCATTTGAACAGATTAAAGAGTATCTACAGAATCCGCCCGTGTTGTCACCACCAAAGCCAGGAAAACCGTTGATACTGTACCTATCAGTAACTGAAACTACGATGGGCTGTATGCTCGCACAAGAATCGGAAGATAAAGTGGAAAGGGCCATCTACTATCTGAGCAAGAAGATGCTCGATTACGAGACTCGCTACACTCCGCTGGAGAAGGCATGTCTGGCCTTGGTATGGGCTACTAGGAAGCTGCGGCACTACCTGTTAGCTCACTCTGTAATGTTGGTTTCACGACTTGATCCCATCAAATATCTTTTCGAGAAACCAGCGCTTACGGGTAGGCTAGCTCGTTGGTTGCTGTTGCTCTCAGAATTTGACCTCAAGTATGTGACACGCAAGTCCGTAAAAGGGAGAGCGGTGGCAGAGTTCCTTGCCGACCACCCGGTTGAAGGGGATGAAGCGGTTGAGTACCTATTCCCAGATGAAGCTATTCTGCACGTCGAAGATGAAGCTTGGACGATGTACTTTGACGGAGCGTCAAATCAATACGGATATGGGATAGGGGTGTTGCTGATAGCGCCCGACGACTCCCGTATCCCTTTAGCATTTAAGCTCCGGTTCAAAGTCTCGAACAATGAGGCAGAGTATGAGGCTTGTATTGCCGGTCTGGAAGCAGCCCTAGAACTAGGGGCAAGGCGTTTGGACGTCATTAGGGATTCGAACCTAGTTGTATCTCAAGCGAAAGGAGATTGGAAAGTGAAGGAGGAAAAGATGATAATATACCACCAGACCTTGGATTTGTTAATCCCTCGGTTTGAAAAGCTAAATTTCACTCACCTAGTGAGAGAGAACAACAGGTTTGCAGATTCGCTAGCAACTCTATCTTCTATGATAGACATCCCATCTGGGGTCCGGATGCGTCCAGTCATTATTGACCAAAAATTTGCACCCGCCTACGCATCAATCTCTGCCATAGATGAAGTACAGGATAACAACCCTTGGTATCACGACATATGGAATTTCTTGGAAAAGGAGGCATATCCACTAGGGGCAAATGCCAAAGACAAAAGGGCAATCAGAAGAATGGCTGTTCAGTTTATCATCTGCGGGGGTAAATTGTACAAGAGAGGTCATCTGGGAATGCACAAGCTGTGTGTGGAAGCCGAGGAGTCGAAGCGCCTGATGGAGGCCATCCATGGAGGAGAATGTGGGGCACATATGAACGGGGTGATGCTGGCACGAAAGATCCTCAGACAAGGCTACTACTGGTCTACCATGGAGGAAGATTGTATCGGTTTTGTTCGGCGATGCCACAAATGCCAGATTCACGCAAACCGCATGAACATCCCGCCATCAAAGTTATACAACATGACATCACCATGGCCGTTCTCAGTTTGGGGAATCGATGTGATCGGAGCTGTTACCCCGAAGGGGTCGAATGGGCATGAGTTTATCTTGGTAGCAATAGACTATTTCACAAAGTGGGTCGAGGCCCAATCTTATGCCGTGTTGAAGGCTGCGCACGTCGCGAAGTTTATCCGAAACAACATTATCTGCCGTTATGGAGTCCCGAATGAGATCATTTCAGACAATGGTTCTCACTTCAAGAAAGAGGTGATTGATTTGCTGGAGAAGTATAATGTGGCTTTTCATAAGTCATCCACGTATCGGCCGCAGACCAACGGAGCAGTTGAGGCCGCCAACAAGAACATCAAACACATACTGCAGAAGATGGTGGAAACCTATCGGGACTGGCCAGACAAGTTGCCATTCGCTCTGTGGGGCTACCGGACTTCAATTAGAACTTCGACTGGAGCAACCCCTTATTCGCTGGTCTATGGGATGGAAGCCGTTCTACCGATTGAGATTGAGGTTCCATCATTGCGAGTGCTGGCTGAGTGTCAGATAGCTGAGGCAGATTGGCAGCAGAGCAGATTCGAGGAACTCATGCTCTTCGATGAAAGGAGATTGAAAGCACTGTACCATGTCCAAGGTTATCAGCGCAGAATCGCCCGGGCTTTCAACAAGAAGGTTAAGTCCAGGAATTTGAAGGAAGGAGATTTGGTGCTCAAAGACAACCGAGCTCCCATCCATGACCCAAGGGGCAAGTTCAGACCCAATTGGACTGGTCCCTATATCATCAAGTCTATCTGGTCAGGTGGAGCTGTGGTTCTGATGGACCTAGATGGCCTAGAGTTCTCCCAACTGATCAACATGGACAAGCTGAAGAAATATCACCCCTGAGAGGCTCGCTAGGCCGAAAACCCGGAAGGGCGACCTAGGCAAAATTCAGAGCACGAAAAACTAGAAAATATAAAAACCGAGCTCGCAAGGTTGAAAACCCGCAAAGGGCGGCCTTGGCAAAAGTTAGAGCGCAAAAGGAGAATGAAAATACTCGAGTGAACCCAAGCCTGAACTACGTAAGGCTTGATTCCCATTCTTGGGATACGTAGGCAGCTTCATCCTGAAGTTCAGCCATAAACATTTTCCCCGATCAGCTTTGTCTGTTTGATCATCTTGGTCATCTTTGTCCATCGGTATTCATCGCAATCTCCGGTCAAAGGTTATTCAGACTAGGGGCAACTTTCCGTTGCCAGGCAGAGCCACGGCACCATTCAAACTAGGGGCAATTTTCCAATTGCAGGAATCCGGGTTTGTACATCTCAGCGACAGATCTCAGGCGTGTCCAGTTTTGATCCATATCGAAAATGGTTTTGAAAAGTTTTGATAAAAGATGACTTTGTTCAAATAAATCTTTTTACAACTAAGACCATTTCTGGACCAAAACGGAAAATTTTCAGTACCACAACCTTCAATTTCATTGATTTCAAATAGAGTTCTCTTGCTCTTGCATGCAATTGAAGTTGCTTTTTATTACATTCACAAAGAAAACTTGAAAGTACTAATAAAGCAATAAATCCGGGGCATGGTCAAGTCAAATGTCCCTGCGCCCCCTCCCAGAGCTGGTCGAAGCCTCTGATGCCAAAGTGGGCCCTTCCTGTGCCTCTTCATTAAGCCAATCCAAGCACTCATCAGACAAAGTGCAACTGAAAGTGGGGGCGGGGGCCAGAGCTCTCGTCCTCCATGTTTGTGGCATACCCGCCAATCGTGAGCCTCGGATAAGGAATGCGTGGACTCTATCCTTCCGGGCAAGTCTGATCATGACCAAACTGGCGCAGGATACGGAATGGGAAGTAGAAAACACAGTGAGTCAAGCCAATCAATTGGATCCCCGGCTGACGGGTCATGCTGTAACTCATCATTGGGAGGTTGAGCCAAGGGCACCGCCAAGCAATGCGATCTGCAGACAAACTGCACATCCATTCAAACCACCAACCCTCGTCAAGGGCGTCAACTAGGCGTTGCCTGAAGAAATAGCCGCGCGCTGAATATGCTGGGCAAGAGTCCACGACCTTCAGTTTATCCATTAACCACACCTGGGGAGGGATGAAAAGATGAGAGAATAAAGAATAGAGAGAAGTACGATGAGAGAAAAAGTGAGAAAAGGTTTTGTGAGAAAAACCGAGCCTGAGGGCCGAGTGATGGGAGCAAACATAAAAAGTGAGATTGGGCGGGAAACATTACCTGCAGTAATAGTGGACTCCCTGCTAATCTGATCGTCTCCCGACGATAAAAGGCGTCTAAACCCAAAGTTGTCTCGGCCAGACCATGGCAATGCAGCTTTGCCCTCCTTCAAGCCTTGGGCAACTTCAATCAATCCAGGACCTTTGGATCCTCCGGAACCGAGACGAATGAAAATGAGATAGCATGCATAGACAGAGGCGTGCCGAAAGCCTTGCCAGTGATGGTCGCCACGATCACCAGTCTCAGAAAAACGACAAACCAAACTCAGAACATCTAGTGTCCCGTCACAAATCAGAGAACGAGCATCGGATATTGAGAGCCCACACATTTGTCCTAAGGCTTGAGCATGGCCAAAACGAAATTGGGGCAGGATTTCCTCATTGCGCCCAGATTCCATTAGAGCTTGGAAATCTTCGAAAGTGGGACACACCTCTTGCCCGCTAAAGCTAAAGACATGTGTTACCGGGTTCCAGAACCTTGCCGCGGCATGGAGGAACGGAAAATGCAGCGGGGTGCGGCGCAAAGTGAATAGTGCGTTTATGCCAAAAGTCCAGAAATTCAGCTTTTCCGAGCCGTCCAAGTTGTTAATCCAAGTTGAGAGATTTTGAGCAAGAAATTCCTCCATTTGGAGCCAATCAGTGTGGAAATGAAGAAGACCACGAAGCTGAGACCCTTTTGTAGAAGATAAGGTTGAGTGGAGGACACATGTCAACATTCTGCTGGCACAGGCAGTCTACAGCCGACCGGCATTAAATAGTGCCGACCGGCCATAATTTTGTGCCGACCGACCAAATTATGTGCCGATGACCATTCCCCCGGGCCGATGATCTTTGTGTCCAGCCGATAGTCTTCCTCCTGTGTTTTCTAAGCTGTTTTTGCTGAATATTGGGGAATTCCATCACTTACAGCACTCTCCAGTGATTTGATTCCCACCGAGTCGTGCATTTGTTTATCGAGTTGTTGTATATTTGCTTATCGAGTTGTATGTCACTCACTTTAAGTCTTTGCTATGTCTATCAAGTTGTGCTTGCACTTGGCTAGTCTGTCGAATCTTTGATTTGCTTATCGAGTTGTAAGTCAGTCCACTACCTGATTATTACGATGCGATGCTTTGTTTTCAAAAAAACAGTTTCAATTTCATTCACATTGTTATGTGGTGCCTTGTGATGCGATGCACACAAGTACAATACCTTTTCAAGCGGATAGCTGTTTCATTTCCATCATGTGTTTTTGTAAAAACCCGCAATTTCAAAAGAATTTAAACCTGCCTGAGGCAGTGCAATGTGCTCAAACTCCTAGTAAAAAGGAATGTAAAGCAGAAGGCAGCGGGGTAACAGAATACCGGATTGGATACCGAAAACCTCCCCTTGCAATCAGAGTACCTTTCATGCCCTTGTCCGCCGACACGAGGTCTGGCACCTTCGTCACTTAAGAACAGCGCGGGGAAGTGCACTTCTGGAATGTTAATGGATCTTCGAGTTGATTTCAAGCCATGACTTTTGTGAGCAATGCTCGGAACATGCGAAGGATGTCCCTTCTCGTATCCTTTTATGTCTCGTAAATTTCAAAAGAAATTGTTTCAATTATACTGTGTTGCAGTACGTTGCATTTCAACATCATGTTTTACCATGTTCAATTTCAAGTTCCTTTCTCTATACACATTGCATTGTATGCGTGCTTTGCTTTACTGATATGTGTTCAATTTTCTCTATACACATTGCATTGTATGCGTGCATTGCTTTACTGATATGTGTTCAAGTTCCTATTATACACATTGCATTGTATGCGTGCTTTGCTTTACTGATATGTGTTTAATTTTCTCTATACACATTGCATTGTATGCTTACTTTGCTTTACTGATATGTGTTCAAGTTCCTTTTTCTATACACATTGCATTGTATGCGTGCATTGCTTTACTGATATGTGTTCAAGTTCCTATTATACACATTGCATTGTATGCGTGCTTTGCTTTACTGATATGTGTTCAATTTTCTCTATACACATTGCATTGTATGCGTGCTTTGCTTTACTGATATGTGTTCAATTTTCTCTATACACATTGCATTGTATGTGTGCTTTGCTTTACTGATATGTGTTCAATTTTCTCTATACACATTGCATTGTATGCGTACTTTGCTTTACTGATATGTGTTCAAGTTCCTTTTTCTATACACATTGCATTGTATGCGTGCATTGCTTTACTGATATGTGTTCAAGTTCCTATTATACACATTGCATTGTATGCGTGCTTTGCTTTACTGATATGTGTTCAATTTTCTTTATACACATTGCATTGTATGCGTGCTTTGCTTTACTTATATGTGTTCAAGTTCCTATTATACACATTGCATTGTATGCGTGCATTGCTTTACTGATATGTGTTCAATTTTCTCTATACACATTGCATTGTATGCGTGCTTTGCTTTACTTATATGTGTTCAAGTTCCTATTATACACATTGCATTGTATGCGTGCATTGCTTTACTGATATGTGTTCAATTTTCTCTATACACATTGCATTGTATGCGTGCATTGCTTTACTGATATGTGTTCAAGTTCCTATTATACACATTGCATTGTATGCGTGGTTTGCTTTACTTATATGTGTTCAAGTTCCTATTATACACATTGCATTGTATGCGTGCATTGCTTTACTGATATGTGTTAAAGTTCCTACTATACACGTTGCATTGTATGCGTGCTCTGCTTTACTCACATGTGTTCAATTACAACTGTCTATACACGTTGCATCTGCCACACACCTCCAATCGTGCAACATGCATATAGCTAACAATATTGTACCTGTTAAGTTTGCTTTCTTTACAGGCACGATATTCCGGCCGGACACTGTGCAGTTGCTTTATGAGATATTTTCTCACAGCTGTAAAGCTTGTTGCCCTCCTCCATACACGTGTATGGAGGGATGAGCTCTTGGATGACTTAGCTTGTAAGTCTTACAAGTTCTATAAGAGGAGGACTCTTCCTCTTGGCTTAGGGTTAGAGTTTTTTGAGACAAAAACCAGAGCTCATATACATATATTTCTGCCATATATCTATATCTCCATCTCTCTCCTCTTGTGTGTGTGATTTTAGGCCAAAAAGTGTAGTTTTACCTCATTTTTGCTCCTTTACACACACCTTTACACCTTAGCTCGAGATTGAGAGGCTTGGGAGGTTGATTGTTGTGGTTTTGAGTTGGTTTTGATCACTAGAGGGTGGCTGGAACCTTTGTTCTTCAAGGGATCTTCAAGGGTAAACACTTTACTTTATATTCCCCACTCTTGCAACCTCTTTCTACCCTCTTTGCTTTGTGTTTTTGAGTTTGTGTTTAAGATAAAAAAAACTCTTGTTTTTACTTGTTCTTGAACCTTCATTAAGGTCATTTTGTGGTTTGAGCAAAGGCTCACCCTTTTAGGCCTTATTTGGCTATTTTGGTGACCTTCATCTTAGACTTTGTTTGCTTGTTGTTTTTGGCCTTCTCACCACTGAAAACCAGTGGGTTTTCAGTGGTGGGGAAGATGATTTTAGGTCTCATAAAGGGGAGGGACACCCCTCTCTCCTTGGTCCCTTGCTTGCCTTTATTTGGAGTTCAAAGAATAGCATGTGTGTATGGTGAGTTTTGGCTTCATTTCAGAGTATATTTGTGCTCAATATGACATGTTATACCTCTGTTTTTGGTTGTATTTATGGTCCTTAGCATGTCTCTCATACTTGCTTTGAAATGCTCTTTTATGCTTAAAAGTGTGCCACATGTCTAAGCCTTAATACTTGCATGTTTTAGTTTGATTTCATGGGGATAATAGCATCATCTTGCCATGTTAGAGGGCTGTGAGCCACTGATTTTGCCATGTTTGATGTGCTTGAAGTGGTTGCCTTGCATATTGGCTTGTAAACCTTGCTTGCATTCGGCCCTAGCATGTTTAATCCACTTTGATCTTATGATTTGACATCATTTTAGGTCACATTTTTGTCCTTAATCCATGCTCTTATACTTGCATTCACTTCCCCTTTCATGCTCTAAAGGTGTGTCTTTTATGCTTGGGAATAGGTGTGGTGTATGCTTGCATGATTAATGCATTTTGGGGCTGCCATATGTGGGTTTTGGGTGCCATTTTGTATGATAATATTCTGTTTTGGTGGCCTAATGCATGCCATGAGTGGTCTTGATAATAGTGTTAAGTTGCCCTCTTTGGTGCCCTTGGTTTTGGGCCTATTGCCTTGCATGTTTGCATGAGTTTTGGTCGCATTTTCTAGGCATGTTTTGCCACTGTTTTTGGGGTTGTTGAAGGCTGCCTCATTGTAGTTAAGTCCATAGCATGCTTGCTTTATGATTGTTGCATGTTTGGTTAACTAAGTGTTGAGAAATGTTGACCCTCTTGTTGACTTATTCATAGTTAGCATTACACTATGCATCTTGTATGTTTGAGCATCATGCACTTGCCATGATTAGGTCGCATCGCACTTGGCTAGCATCTTAGTCCCCATGTTTGTATGCTTGCATGTTTACATGTTTGCATGATTGCATTTCATTGCTTGGTTTGGGGTGTCAAACCAAGTGCGGGAGTTGAAGGGTGTTTGTACCTTAAGTGACAAAACACACCTCAACCCCCCATGTCGTTAGGACCCTTGATATTAACATGATGGGGGCTTAATCCATTCGTTTGTGTTGCATACATTTACATTAAAATGCAATCTTAGTTCTTAGGGCTATCATGCATCAAAATGCACCATTGGTGGCCTGAGAACCAAGAGTCTTACCCCCTTGAGTCCCCAAGCATGATAGGAGGCAATGACTATGCTTACATGTCCCCAAAAACCCATGCCATGCATTCTTTGTCTTCTTCTTCATTGCAACTGCTGTCATTGCAGGGACTTTCTCCGGCGGTTTATAGTGCCGACGCACTGTTTTTGTGCCGATAAACTCCACATGCACCGATGGTCAATATCGACCGATGAGCTCTTCCCCGGTGAGGCATTTCGATCATTTGGGGGTTTCTGAAATTTTGGGAATTTTTGAGAGGCAAGGCAAGAAAATGTATAAAGCAATGCCATGACACGGATTTTCCGGGCAAATTGGATCGAGCATGCATCATTCGCGCGCCCCAAGGCAGGGCTGAGGCCCCATTGCATTTCATTTATTTTATTTGCTTTAATTTTAGTAATTAGAATTTGTAATAATTAATTTATTCATTTATTCGTCGGACTGTATTATTATTTTGGTCCCTCCGAGCGAGGGCAAAAATGTAATAAGTGTGCGTGAGTGGGTGTATGTCTTCCAACTCCCATTTCTTTCTAACCCTTTTATTTACCTGCTTATGGTAGATTAGGGCACGTCTACTTTAGCATACCTTATGCAATGCATGTGTGCATTCATGCATCTGTTTACATATATCGGGCTCGGTACATCATACAAACTGCATCGCAATTTTCAATTCCAAAATTGAATACGTGCTATTCGCGCATTTCACATGCCATGTTTAGAGTTAGCCGAGCCTACTCTAGATTGCATTTCTGCCTGTGCCGCATTAGCCACTTAACATGAACTAGGTCATGCATGTTTGCTAACCGGGTTTTTGTTTTGGCACGGAGTACGATGTAAGTTTTATGGCTTTAGCATATCGCATGCGTGTGAATGTTTACCATGACAGTATGCTTGCCATGCGGCTAAGTGCTTACATGATAAACTGTTTGAATGCCTGTGGGTGGAGGTTAGATCGCTGAGTTGGAACAACTCGTTGAAATCCGTATTTTAGCCTACTTGCGGTAGCAAAGAAAACAACACGTTTTCGAGACAAAGCGGATATGCAATGTTTATTTCCAAGTTAGGCGATCTAGTCTATACTTTTGTGTTGTGCATCACATAGTAATTCTAGGTTAATAACCGAATAAGAATGCATAAAGTTTTCAAAAACGGATATCACGGTTAGTAGAGGCGGTTTTCGGATAGGCGAAAGGGGGTGCTCATAGTGACCTTCCCGATCGTACCCAAGCTCGAGCCAAGACCACTTTGGTGATAGCGGACATGTGGCCTTCGCACCGAGTCGTGGTTTCTAAATTTCCCATTTTAAAAATATTTAGGTGGCGACTCTGTATCTGGCAAAGCAGTCTATGTTTGGCACTACTTTTAAAAATCTGTTTTCTCAAACGATTTGCCGGATTTGGACTCTTTGGTTCAGATTTAGAACCGACACAAAAAGGGAGTCCGAACTGTAGCCGAGGTCCCTCGCGGACGTGCTACAATCGTCGCCTTGGAATTAACCTTGGCATTAGGCTATCCCAAGACCTTTGCTATGCTTTTGGCTAAGTCCTCCATTAAAAGGGCGTTATTTCCTTAGAGCTAAGGACACCGACCATCAACTAATCACTATGCTTTCCAACTCTAGGAAACAAGTTGATGATGTTATGGTCGTTGTCCAGGGTAACTGGGAATTTGGCGAAAGGGGAGGATCGTGTTGACCCTATTCCTAGACGGAGGGGCGAGCCAGGTCGTCGAGTATCTCCTTGTTGTTGTCATGTGTTCATTTTTATTGTAAAACCTATTCCATTGAAATCTTACGGCTTTGTCTCGTGCAGGGAGGGGTTTGAAAAAGGTACTATCTTCAACCCACGACGCCGTTCTTTCAGATATTAGGGTTGCTCTCAGGTATTTTGGCCGTCAAAGTCTTCAGAAACAGGGGAGGGTGGCTCACATTTTGCTTTGTTACGAGTCGACATACACAACCTTCTCGGCGGCAGAAAACATACCGATTCCGAAGGGTGAAGATTCCCTTATTGCTCTTATTCTGTCTGACTTCAAAAACTTGAGGCAGGTAGGCTTTGAAGGGTCCGATTCGGAGCGAAATGAGGTAGCTGATATCGCCGAATCAGATCAATCCGAGACCGAGTCTGAGGAGATATTGGATCCCGCCGATCCTCCATTTACATCGGGACCAGGGGATCTTCCTTCTGCCGACGTTTTTCAATGCTTAGAGGATCTTCCCGTCATAGACTCCGCGGATATGGCCGGATTGAGTCTAACGAAGCTTGCCAAAAAGGCGAATGCAGAGAGGTTAGCCGCACGGCAAAGAGCAGAGGGCCTTTCGTCTGAAATACCGCCCGCCACCGAATCAGAGTCCTTGGGGATTGTAGAGGAGACGGAAAAAGGTCAGAATGCCGAATCTCCGTTGGTCGGGGAAGTCGGCCAAAAAGTTGAGGAAAAGGCAGAGAAATGCTCTGCTAATCTCAAGGCCGGTTCAAACGAACAAGGTGGTAAGCGTCCTCGATTGGAGGGATCTAATGACGTTGTTCCTTTTGTCATTCGTCCAATGGTAAAGGACATGCCGGTTCCCTCTAACGCTTCGACGCTTAAAGATCCAGAAGTCGCATTCGGTGTGGCTACGTCTGTGTCGTTGCCGTCTGATATGGAGGCTTTCCGGGTGGAACCAGATCTGAATGCGACAGCACTAGCCATGCAATCGGCACTTCTGGTACGTATTCTGACTTTTCTTCACTTTATCCAAGTACTGTTGAGGTTCTGTTTTTGGGTTCTTCCTTTGCAGACCGTCGGAAGGATAGCCGACATGGGACGTCGACATCTCGACGCCGTCAAACAGATTGACCGCTTACGAAAGCAAGTAGAGGGCCAAAGGAAGAGGGCCGAGGATGCAGTTTTGAGAGCGAACAAGGAAGCTTCTCGGGCCGAGGCTGAAGTAGAAAAGGCTCGCATTGCAGATCAATCCCGAGCGGACGCCGAGAAGAAGGCGGACGCGACGCAGCGCTTAAGATCGTCCCGAAGCGGTTGCCACCGAGACCGAGTTAGGTGACATGAAGGCTGCTTCCAAAGTATTCGGCCGGAAAGATGTTGGGCTCCGAATATGTGGACCAGTCCCGCGGTTCAAACAAGGGGTTCAAGCATGGCCGCACAAAGCCCTTGTCAGGTGGAGTTTCACCGACTATGCCGGCCATATGAGCAAGTGGATGTCAAGCCGTTGGAGACCGATTCAAGGTCGAAAATGGGCAATTATCGTTAGGATTTCACAAATGTATTAGGATTTCACAGATGTATTGTTACAATTGTTTTGTCGACATTTTTGTGCTTATAGCTTATTTATTTTGCATATATAAAATGTCATGAGTTGTGCTCATTTATGCAGATGAAGAATGATATTACTTAATTTTGAGCTCGGGCGATCGGACTAAGTAATCAGCCCTTGCCTTAGCTGAAGCGGGCTCATGGGTTTAATGAGCAGATGGCTTTGAATCGTGGGCTGGCTCAAGCATAAGTTACTCGATGATCTCTTGAAAAGATAGCCGGCTAGATTAATGAATCTACCCTTGCCTTAGCCAGGGCGCGAGCGAGGAACGGAATGAGCCAATGGCTCTGAATCGAGGGCTGGCTGAGGCATAAATTACTCAGCGTTATCATTTGGAAATATAGCCAGCTAGATCAATGAATCCGCCCTTGCCCCAGCGATCTTAGGTTAACCGGCGACAGCGCTTGAATTATAGCTGACTAGATTAATGAATCTGCCCTCGCCTTAGCTAGGGCGTGAGCCTGAGGAACCGAATGAGCCGATGGCTCTAAATCGTGGGCTAGCTGAGGCGTAAATTACTCGGCGTTATCGTTTGAAAATATAGCCGGCTAGGTTAATGAATCCAGCCCTTGCCCCAGCGATACCGGCGATAGCGCTTGAAATATAGCCGAATAGATTAATGAATCTGCCCTTGCCTTAGCCAGGGCGCGAGCCTGAGGAACCGAATGAGCCGATGGCTCTGAAGCGAGGGCACACGACGCTTACGCCTTTTCTGACGTTTTCTCGGGGGAGCTGCATGTACCCCAGAATAAATGGGCGAGTTCATGCCAACAACTTGACTCATTTCTATTCAGGCTTGATCCAAACCTAGCAGGGGCCAACATTGGTTGGGTTTAGCGGTCAAAATGAATCACAGAAGCGAGCCTATTCACACGGGAAGAAGAGCATCCATGGATCGGGAAAAAGAGCGTCCCCCTAGTCGTCGAAGCAGATCACCCCGAAAGGACGGACAACGGGGAGATTCCCCGCGCCTATGACTGTTGAGTTTTGCAGTTCTCGTGAAGAATAGACCAATGACGGAGGCGGATTCTATAATTAAAGACCTAGATGTGGCGGTCGAGTTTGCTCGGCAGATTTTTCCATCGGAGGTCCAATAGTTGATGGTCGGACGTCGAGATTTCAAAGTATTTCGGGATGGCATACATGGGCCTGTCAAGGGACTGTATAGCGCTTATGAAGTCGAGATGCGTCTGCGCGAAGCCCGACGCGAGAGTGAGAAAAACAACTAAAGGAATCGTAGTCTAGAGGCTCATGGCGAAAAAGCATGGGGGAGAGGGCGAACCGAGAGGCCTCGGGTTATAAGAGAGGATATCAGGACGGCTTGAAGGCCGGGGTCAAGAAGACCAAAACAGACCTAGCTGAAGAAGTCTGCCGATGCGAAAATCGTGGTTTCAAGCATGGCTGGATCAAGGCCCTTCAAATCGTGGAAGCTCTTGGGTCCGTGGGCATAAATTCGGCTTTGCCCCTATATCATCAGCATTACCTTCCGTATCCCAAGTTTGAAATTGAGAAAAGCGACGATGAAGACGCCGACTTAGTGGGCCATAATGTTGAATAAATAGAATTACTTTATCAAATGCTTGAAATGTTTGGCGGCTTTTGAATAAATAGAATTTCTTTATTAGCAGCTTTTGAAATGTTTTGCGCGTAATTAAACGCCCTATCTCAATTTATTGTCAGCTTTTGTATTGCGTGATGTAAACGTTCAAACATGCATCGATCGGCTCCAATTAGGAACCATGTAGTTGGTCAGTTAAATCGTGATCCCCAAGAAGGGTGCTCCGAATCCGGAGACTTATTCGGCCAATCGTGGAATCCACGAAGGGCGCTCCGAATCTGGAGACTTATTCGGCCCTTAGATGTCATGCACCCAAAGGGGCTTCGAATCCGGAGACTTGTTTGGCCAATTGTGGTATCCACGAAGGGCGCTCCGAATCCGGAGACTTATTCGGCCAATCGTGGTATCCACGAAGGGCACTCCGAATCCGGAGACTTATTCGGTCCTTACATGTCATGCACCCAAAGGGGCTCCGAATCCGGAGACTTGTTTGGCCAATCCTGGTATCCACGAAGGGCGCTCCGAATCCGGAGACTTGTTTGGCCAATCGTGGGATCCACGAAGGGCGCTCCGAATCCGGAGACTTTTCCGGCCAATCGTGTATCCATGAAGGGCGCTCCGAATCCGGAGACTTTTCCGGCCAATCGTGTATCCATGAAGGGCGCTCCGAATCCGGAGACTTATTCGGCCAATCATGGTATCCACGAAGGGCGCTCCGAATCTGGAGACTTGTTTGGCCAATCGTGGGATCCATGAAGGGCGCTCCGAATCCGGAGACTTATTCGGCCAATCGTGGTATCCACGAAGGGAGCTCCGAATACAGAGACTTATTCGGCCCTTGGATGTCATGCACCCAAAGGGGCTCCGAATCCGGAGACTTGTTTGGCCAATCGTGGTATCCACGAAGGGCGCTCCGAATCCAGAGACTTGTTTGGCCAATCGTGGGATCCACGAAGGGCGCTCTGAATCTGGAGACTTATTCGGCCAATCGTGGTATCCACGAAGGGCGCTCCGAATCCGGAGACTTATCCGGCCAATCGTGTATCCACGAAGGTCGCTCCGAATTCGGAGACTTATTTGGCCAATCGTGGTATCCATGAAGGGCGCTCCGAATCCGGAGACTTGTTTGGCCAATCGTGGGATCCACGAAAGGTACTCCGAATCCGGAGACTTATTCGGCCAATCGTGGTATCCACGAAGGGCGCTTCAAATCCGGAGACTTATTCGGCCCTTGGATGTCATGCACCCATAGGGGCTCCGAATCCGGAGACTTGTTTGGCCAATCGTGGTATCCACGAAGGACGCTCCGAATCCGGAGACTTGTTGGGCCAATCGTGGGATCCACGAAGGGCGCTCCGAATCCGGAGACTTATTCGGCCAATCGTGGTATCCACGAAGGGCGCTCCGAATCCGGAGACTTATTCGGCCATCAAGAAGCGTATGAGCTGAGGCATAAAAACGAGAAACTTTTGCATTACAACAGAGTATTTACAAGTACCAAGCCCACAAATCGGGTCACTGGTAAAATTTTCGTAGATACGTTGAATTCCAAGGCCGTGGCAGGCTTCTTCCTGACATGTTCGAGAGCCAATATGCCCCTGGAAGTAATGCATCAGTTTTCTTGCTACCATGACCAAGGCTAGGATGAGTTTTTCCAGCGGAAGATAATGTGTCTCGGCATCGACCATTGCCTTGCTCGCATAATACACTGGCCGTTGCTGCCCTTCCTCTTCTTTTAATAGTACAGCGCCGACGGCCCTATCGGAGACTGCCAGATACAGAATAAGGGGGTCACCGGCAGCTGGTGTTGTCAAGAGAGGTACTGACCGGAGGTAAAAGCTGCTTCGCACTCGGCGGACCATTCAAAAGCTTTGCCTTGACGTAGCGTCTGGAAGAATTGTCTGCAGCGGTCTGTTGACCGACTGATGAATCTATTGAGTGCAGTGGCCATCCCCATCAACTTTTGGACTTCTTTCACTGATCGGGGGGAACCGAGTTCCAAGATTGCTGTGACTTGCCTCGGGTTGGCTTCGATTCCACAGTGGTTGATGATATAACCCAGGAATTTGCCGGAGTCGATTCCAAACACGCACTTGGGGGCGTTCAGTTTCATTCTGTATTTACGCAAGATGCCGAATGTCTTCTCTAGATCGGCTATGTGATCCTGTTCTTCTTTGGACTTGACCACCATATCGTCGATGTAGACTTCCATAGTGTGGCCGAGTTGTTCTTTGAACATACCGGTGACCAATTTTTGGTAAGTTGCCCCTGCATTCTTCAGCCCAAAAGGCATAACTTTGTAGCAGTAGGTTCCTCTTGGGGTGACGAATGCAGTTTTGTCCTGGTCATCCGGATGCATGGCGATCTGATGGTAGCCTCTGTAAGCATCAAGAAAACTCATGCGTTGGTGGCGCGCCGTTGCATTGACGAGTTGGTCGATTCTAGGTAAGGGAAAGCAGTCCTTGGGGCAAGCTTTGTTCAGATCCGTGAAGTCGACGCACACTCGCCAAGTTTCATTTTTCTTCTTCACCACCACTGTGTTGGAGAGCCACGTGGGGTAGGTGACTTCTCTAATTGCCCCGGCGTCAAGCAGTCTGTCGACTTCTTCTATGACGGCAGCAGTGTGCTCTGCGGCAGACCGACGGCCTTTCTGAATGATGGGCTTGCATGTGAGGTCGACGTTCAGGTGGTGCTATGAAACTGATGGGTCTATACCCGGGATCTCGTACAGAGTCCACGCAAAGACATCGAGGTTGGCAAGTAGAAAGGAGATCAGCTGCTGCCTATCGGCTTGGTTTAAAGAGGTGCCGATCATGAAGAACTTTTTCGGGCTCCCATCGATGTCAACTTGGTCTAAACCTTCGGTGGCCTTTTCGCTTGGCTGCCGCCCGACGTCATCCAGGATTTCCCGATTGGGTACCTTAATGGAGTTTACCTGCAATTCCTTTGGCATTTTGGCAGCCAGGAGGTAACATGCTTGTGCCGATTTTCGGGAGCCGCAGATCTGCTCAATGCCGTGTTCTGTTGGGAAACGTAACAATTGATGGTAGGTGCTTGGGACGGCCTATAAGGTATGCAACCATAATCGCCCCATGATGAGATTGTACGGCGATGGCAGCCAGACGACCAGGAATTCTACATCCACCATTCTGGAACCCGCTCGAACGGGTAGGTTGATCTTTCCCAGTGGGTATTCGGGGTTGGCATTGAAGCCGAATAGTGGATAAGGGGCCGGAGTCAGGTCCGATTCGGTGAACCCAAGTTTGATGAAGGTTTTATAATACATGACCTCTGAAGTGCTGCCCTGGTCTATAAGAACGCGTTCGACGGTGAACCGGTTTACGCGTAGCGCGACAACCAATGGATCGATATGAGGGAGTGTTACGCCGATCAAATCAGAGTCGTCGAAGGTGATGCTTGGCGATTCTCGGGGTCGCTTTGCTGGCGTGAGTTGCTGCTGAGGGCCTGGGAGGGACTGGATTGCATGTACGGCCGGGCTTTCGGCAAGCTGTATATCATATAGATGTTATCATGTGGAACATTTCGCTGGAGACGTTCGTCTTTTGTCAACTCCTCAAAATGTCAATTTGAACAACGAGTATCGGTGTTTTCTTTGTCGGAGACCGTAGATCGCTCGCCTTGGGGGTCGCAGAAACTGGCGACCGCTTTGTTTGGACTTTGCTATTTCCAAGGCCTGATCGCGGCAAAGGCGCTCGTTCTCAGCGATGGTTTTGTCTAAACTGTGTTTGGTCTTTTTGGCTCATTTCATGATGGCTAGCATCGTCTTCTGTGCTGAAGTCGTTTGTGAATCGACATTCAAGGCACGTCTTGCAGCGATGATTTCCTTCTCGAGCATATTTGCCGGAGTGAGGTCGACTCTCTATGTGACCGCATCGGTGGCTATCGGAGAATCTTGAGTCACGCCTTCCATGGATGTACTTGAGTATTCCCACAGACGGCGCCAATTGTGGGGAAGTGGTTTTGGAAATACTCTTCAGATCCTGGGAGACGCTCTTGATCCTCAGCTAGTCACCTACAAAGACAAATACTTCGGTCGGGGGTGCAGGGGTTAGCACTCCGACGGGCAAGTCAGTTCTTATACTCAAGAAAGCTTGTTTACTAAGTTTAGTGAAGTGATTCTTCCATACCTTTCCAAATCTGTAGCTCTTGTATTTATACTCATTCTCTGGACCTCAGGTCCAAAGCCTACTTTTTACTTATTATCCTTTTGTTTATTCCAACATACATCTCCCCGTCTATTCGGCGATCTCAATGTATTCGGTATCTTAGTTGATTAGTACGGAGCCGAACAGTCTCTGACTTCTGGGATACATCCTTTCCAACTTTTCTATTTATTCGGCTCCCACACATGTATAGAATGCTTTGAAAAGATATGAGAATAAAAATGTGAACTAAGCGGTCTGCAAAGCTCTGTAAAAATACTGGTTGGCCTTGATGTTCGCTCGAGCAGTGACTTTACAGCTTGAGGGGCCAATAAATTTTCTGTGCTTTCAAAATCAACAAAATAATTTCCAAACATATTTTCAAAACTTAAATTCTTGCATGAATCAATTTAAACATGTAATTTTATTAATAAAGATGAACCCATGACTAATTTTTCAATTTCTAATACAAAAATCTCTTTGATCATTAAGATTAAAACCAATAATTTCATGAATATAATAATTCCAACATTCTTCTTCTTTGTTTTATAAAACATAAATTAAAGCTATAAAACCCTTTCAAAATATTTACATGTAAGAAATTTAAATCAAAATCAAACTAATTTTTTATTCTCAAATATAAATTCTAATTTATTTCCAAATTTGTCCAAATTTAGATTTAATTTATTTTCTCCATATCAAACCCAATTTCAAATCCACAAATTTTAAAACATGAATTAAACTTTCTTCAAAACTCTTGAAAAATTCATAATGCATGTACAATTGAAACTCAATTTCATATTAAGACAACTAAATTCAAACCCAAAGTGATTAATTTCTAAGTTAATTTCCATAAATTTGAACCTAACTCCATTGCATGGATCGAATCCTCAATACATCATTGTTGCATGTAATTTTTATAACACAATTCAAGAATAATTTTCAAAATTAAACTCAAGCTTAACAAATTTAAGGAATCATAACTCATATTCTTCAACCTAACTTGATTTTACATACAAAACCCAATTTCTATCGATTAATATAATTGATTTTCAAATCTTCATTTTTAATCCACTCAAAATCCATCTTGAATCAATTTATGTCTAGATTATTTAAATAATACTAGAAAAAGGATGAAATTTCTTACCTATTAGTCTTCAAGATAGAATTTGGTTGAGTTCTCCACTTTTCCTTTTCTTCTTCTTTTTCTTTGCTTAGTTTTTTCCTTGAGCTTTCCATCAAACTCCTCCCAGCAGAAATGGAATAAGTTTCATCTCTCTCTCTCTCTCTCTCTCTCTCTCTCTCTCTCTCTCTCTCTCGGTTTTCTCTTTTTTCTTGCCTTTTTCTCCTTTTCTTCCAACAAAGAAGTTGAGGCCCACCCTCAAAATATTACACATATATACATATCTTCATATCTTAACCCATACAAGGACACGTGTACACACACAGTCAATACACCCACAAAATTCTCAACACACCCATACCCACAATTCTAGTTTGTTCCATAATTTAATTTATGTCTAGGATTAATTTAATTAAGCATCACTTAATTTTAATAAATTTTGATTAACACAAAATTAGTTAATTATAACTAATCTCAAATCCCACATAATTTAATTAGTCTAATTGACTTCCATTAGAGCCTAATTAATTATATTTAAATTTACCAATCTGAATCAGATTTTTAATCAAACTTCCAAAAGGTTCCAAATATCAAATTAAATTTATTTTCATCATCAATTTTGGCTTCTCACATTAAGGTCTTCAATTTCAGATTAACTCAAGATGTTCGTCAATAAATTACATATTCATTTGAACACCTCATAAATAAAGTTGATTCATAATAATCTTTAATTCCTAGTCCTCATAATTGAATTAACTCCAGTTCGGGACTAATTAACGAAATCTCAATTTTATAAACCTGAATTGAATATTTAATTAAACTCCCATATGGTCCAATACTCGAAATTAAAATAATTCAATTCACCATTTGTACTCTTTTGAGCCATTTAGGCTTTCAATTTCTAATTCCAAAATAAATCCTCAATAGACTCATATACGAATCAATCTCCATAATTTTTATAAATCCTAGATTAAATTAGAATAATTGGCAATTAAAATTCAAATCTCCTTAATTAATTAAGTGCTAATCATTATACGTGGTGGGGTCGTCACATCTATCGATGTGAGGCATCTTGAATTTTTCTGATAGTCTGATCGAAGCCTTGGTGTAACCGTTTTCAATGTCAGGAATGGAATTGAAGCCTTGGGATTTCTTAACTATTTTCTTGAGCCTGGCAATTTTAAACAAAGCTCGGTCAATATCATTGATGTCAAAGGGAAGGAGTCCTCTATGAGGTTGTGCTAGAGGCCTGAAAGCTAGCGCCTGTGGAAACATCACCTAAGCATCTGGGACCAAAGGGTTTTCAACTAGTGAAGGTGGATCAGGAATCGATTGGCCAGCTAGAACCAGGTGTGCAGTCGATGCCAATGCTCCAGATGAGCGTTACAATTCAACAATGGTTTCATCATGGGCAACGATTTTGTTATTCAAGGTATCCATAGTTCTTTGGAAAGCTGCCATCATTGCAACGACCTCTTCTGGACTTTGCGTCATGGCAGGCCTTAGAGAGTTAGCTATTAGTGAGCGGACAGGTGACTGCTGAATGATTTGTGCTGGTAGTGATAACTGCCTATTTCTTCTTTTTCAAGCAACTGGTGGGAAATAGACTAATGTTGGCTGACCATCAACAAGATCCTGGATTTTGCAAAGTCTGCCAAAGTAAGTCCACAAAACTTAGGGGATATCAGGTCTGTCTGAAGCTATGTTTGCAAACTACCTTGCAAAAACAATGGGACCCTTAATCAGAATTTTAGCAATGTTTCAACTCAACCGATCACTACTAACTCATGCTAACACGCTGAATTTGAGATTTCCTATATAGATCCCATACATTGCACATAACAAGAAAGAGAACAAATACCCCAATAGGGGATAAGGTTACCCTGTCTTAGCTTTTGAAATGATCTAGGGTTCACTATTCAAACAAGTGGCATCATACATCCTAGAACTAGGAGAGCGTCTTGTCCTAATTTTGAAAGGTACTATAGCTCACTATATGTACAAGGTTGGCTCTATTTTAGGAGTTGAAGTCAAGGTGACATTACCAAAGAGTCCTTTGGGTCATAACCAATGAAGATCCTAGGAAATCAGAAGAGTCAATATAGCCTCTCTTCAAAGTCTGAGAACCTTCAGATCTCAAAAGGTTATAACACAAGGCCTCCAAAGTAACGTAGAGATAGGTGTAGTGTCACAAAAAGTGTACCTGTGCTCCCACCAATATCTAGGCAACACAAGGACTTTAAGTGCACAAATACATGCAATGCAATAAATATATAATTTGAAAATAAAAGTCATATCATGGAGTTCAAGTCAAGGTTCCATAAAAATCCCCAGCAGAGTCGCTAGAAACTGTAACATTGCCCGGGAGGTACCCGTGCGTGTTAAATAGTTCGGACCCTCGATTTCTTTGATCTAGTCTCACGAGTGCAATATGAAACATAGATGAGCGTATTTGACAACTTTATAGAAAATAGATTTTATTACAAAATTATTACCATAAATGGACTGCGTCATCAGATCTTAGAGTCCATACCTAATATTTATTTTGGAAAAATTAGGAAACTCGTGACTCATGCCAAGGCCACTGTTCATCGTAACCAAGGATGTTTGGCTCGGAACCTTAGGTATGAAGGGGGAAGGTCATTAATTGAGCACTCCCTCTCACCCGATCAAAAGATCGGCCTTTACTAAACTATGATATGAATTTTATTTTCTTTATATGTTCATGTTCTAATTATTTAATAAATTCTAAAATTTTCTATGTGAAGCATACAAGTATAGACTATGCCATTCATTTTGGAACAATTTGATTTCATATATTTTGAGAGAGTTTTGAAGATGAACAACCCATAAAAATTAACTTAACAAACATGAAAAATCAACATCATTCCAAATTAAGCGACAAAATCTCCATTCATTGCATTCATACAGTTATATCACGTAAGCAAGTAGCCCTATGGCAGGATGTTTAAACATAATAAGAAAAAAACACACAAGCAGGAGTAGCGAGAGCACCAGTAACAATAGCAGCACCAGCGGCACCTCCTCCAACGATAGGGGGAAGAGGTAGACAGGTTCCAACACCCGGCTGAGAGGAGCATCGAGGTCGAGGCAAGGGCAAAGGTGCTTAGAGTCGGAGCAGCTCAGAGCCGGTTTTGAGTGGGGATGATACTGAGACCAACGACTCCGAGTAGGCAGTGGGCCAATGCTCTGCGTCTGAGAGCGGGGACGATGATGCTAGCACGGGGTCTGGGAGCAGAGACGACACCGAGGCTGGCTCTAAGTCAAAGAGCGGAGATGATGATACTGGCTTTGGCTCGGTGTCCAACTCTAATAGCGGCACTGATGGAGACAGTGCCCCTGAGTCTCCTCCGAAGAAGAGGACGAAGAAGGCCTCTCGAGCTTGATGCGACTGGCGCAGATTTTTGTACTTTTTTCCTTAGTTTCTTTTATTTTGGTAGCTTAGCACATGTATAGATTCAGATAGGCTTTTTACTTTTTCTTTTAAAAACTTACACTCCCTTTTGTAAAAACCATGATTGGGGAAAAACCTTGCAGTTTTATGAAAAGATTTGCGTCATGAGCACCACATTTGCATAGAATGAAAATGGAGTTGGATGTGAAATTGAGAAAGCTTGTATTAGAATAATGTTCTTAATCGGATAGTGAGCCGACCAACGACCAAAGTACAAAATACAACTCAATAAACAGGAAACAAAATAAAAACAACATAAACACAGCTAGACACACTTGCTATAAACAAAAGACTCAAAACAAAACCCCAAGACATAAAGACCAGGACAAAACCAAAATGCCAAACTGCTAGGCCATAGAGTGGACGGCCGGCCACAAAAAGTGGGCGGCAGGCCACTAAAAATGGACGGCCGACAACTTGTGGTGATCCACCAGATGGCTGACAGCTGGCCTCCACTCACAGCCCTATCTTCTACAAAAGGTCCTCCTTCGCAATTTCTTCACCAGAACCTCATCTTAGCTGTTGTTTTCATTGAAAAAGGAGATCTTCCTTGCCGAGAAACTCAAAGATTGGATAGCCACTTTAGATGGCACGAAAAAGATGAATTTCCAAGGTTTCGGCATAAACGCGCTTTTTCCATTAAGTTGTACTCCACTTTTGTCACGACCCAAACCCGCCCCTATGGTTTAGCACCGTAACCGGCCAGTAATCCTAGATTACCGAAGGCTTGCTTAACAGTAATCCAATGATACAAAGTACAGGGGCTTGGCAGAAGCCAATACAGTAAATAAACAATCTCCAATGAGCTGTGACAATCTGTATGCCAAAAAGATTTTTCATACATTTGTATAGAACAGTATACAAAACATTTACAAACATTCAGAACAGGGATCAAGTCCCTATTAACCAGTACAGTGCAGTCTATACAGTCTATACAGTAAACAAAACAGTACATGAGGGGGAACACTAAACACCCCTAGCCTTAGCTTGGCAGGCTCGGAACCTCGCAGTGAGGCACATAGGTTGGCTTGACAAAACTGGAAATACCCCAACGCTTCTAGCATTGGTTCGGTGCCTGTACACCTACATATATATATACATGAGCAGTGAGCTAAAGCCCAGTGAATAACATAAAGCGTAAAGGGGTTTAGAATGAATGTCCTTACAGTAGTGAAAACAGTTCATTTCAATCAGTATTTCAGTTGTTTAGTACAATCGGTCATATGTGGTACATCCATTAGCATAACAGTACAGTAAGATGGCCATCAATCAGTAAACAGTAGTGGTTCCACGAGGAAACCGACAGAGATCTCAGAATAAGAATAAAGAAATGAGGGTGCTAAGGATGCCACAAGACAGCCTGTAATATAGGACATACATTCATTCAAGAAATTCGGATTCGAAGTTAATCATTTTGAACATAGCTTTACACAATTGTTACTCACAGAGTTCTGGACTACAGTAGGCTAGAGCGTCTCCTCAAAATGCCAATCCTAAACAGTACAGAACGAACACACACTAAGCTACACAGTTGGGAAGGATAATAATAATTTAATCCCTAAATGCCTCGGTGTGTTCTACATCTATATCCTCATTAAGATGTCTTAAACTAGGCCTAAGAATGCCTAGGATGGGATGAGGATGCAAAGATGTATTCAGAAAACATTTTCAGAATTTTCAGAAAAACAGAGTCCCGCTCGAGCGCATATTTCCCCGCTCGAGCGGACATGCAATAAAGGTCCCCGCTCGAGCGTAAACTTTCCCACTCGAGCGGACCAAAAGTACTGGATACTCAAAAATCACGCTCGATTGGGCGCTCGATATCCGCTCGAGCGCAAGACACAAGGTCCCGCTCGAGCGCCAAAAACCCCGCTCGAGCGGACTGTAATGCAGTGCAAAGTACTGGATGCTCGAATTCCCCGCTCGAGCGCCACTTCCCCCGCTCGAGCGGGAGTGCAAAATCTGGAAAACCCAGATTGCACCTTCAAGCCAAAAATCAAGTTTAAATATACTAAATTCGATCCTCTTGGGCTAAATTTCTGGAAAACACAAGTAAACTCATAAAACAACAAGTTTCAAAGCTCAATTTGTGAATTTAAAGCCCAAGGGTGAGTCAATTAAAACCAATTTCAAACCCATTTTCATGAACATGAAGAACATGCAAACATGCATGAATTTAAATCATTTTAAAGCTTCAATTTGATGCTCTAGTGAGCCAATTGTTCCAAAAACAAGTTGAAAACATGGACCATTGCAAAATTATGAACATGCATGTGAGAAATGATGAATTACAACCTCAAACCTTGTCAATATGCACATCCATGCAACAATTGAGCTCTAATTCAACACCATTGAACCAACTCATGACTTAACTCTTTAATCTACCATGATCCATGCTAGATACACCTTAAATACACAATTAAGAGGATGAAAAATCATACCTAGATTCCTTAATTACTAGTCTTGAGGTTCAATTTGCCACTTTACACTCCAATTCTTCAAGATTCAAGCCAATCTCTATGTTGAATTCACTACTCTCACTCTCTATTTCTCTTGTTCGGTGGTGAGCTCAAAAATGGCTGAAGGATTGTTTTGTTTGAGTGTATAAGGCTCAAGGATATTATAATAAAGGGCCCACTCACAATGGCAATAATGTAAATAAGTGCACAATGCAATTTAACCTGTTTTAATCTAATTTAATCATACCAAATCAGATTTTAATTAAATACACCATAAAATCATATAAATTCTAATGGTCCTAAATCATCAATCAATTTCCGGTTCGGCCGCCGATAAGGCCTTCAATTATCAATTTAAGCACAAAACATGAACAGATCAATTAACAATCAACAGATAGAAAATGCATTTAAACAAACACAATCAATCAATCAGTTTCAGATTTCAGTCAGTCAATTCATTATTTCGAGTACTTCAGTTATCAATCATAATCAGTCTCGATTTGATAGTAATCAGCAGTTTATCGATAAATAATGGTGAGGGTTATTACAGACTCCCCTCCTTAAAAAGAGTTTAGTCCTCTAAACTCGAGTTACCTTCATTCTGGAAGAAAACAGGATTCAGTGGAAATAATTCAGGATATCTCCTAGCCATGTCATCTTCCCTTTCCCAAGTAGCATACACGCCACCATGGTTTTGCCAGTCAACTTTCACTAACGGGATCTCCTTGGTTCTCAGTTTCTTGATCCGTCTGTTTAGAATCTGTATAGGCCGTTCCTCGTAAGTGTAGTCGTCACTCAATACTACCCGAGTAGGCTCAATCACATGGAATGGATCCCGAAGATAATCTCTCAACATCGAAATGTGGAAGACGTTATGCATATGCTCCATTTCAAGAGAAAACGCAACTTGATACGCCACCGGATTGATTTTCTCAATAATCTCATACGGTCCGACATATCTCGGCGCTAACTTGCCTTTGACTCCAAAACGAGTCTGGCCTTTCATTGGTGTCACTTTCACAAAAACGTGATCTCCCACTTCATACTCTCTGTCTCGTCTTCTGACATCTGCATAACTTTTCTGCTGCGATTCATCGCAGCTAACAGACGCTTTTACTTTCTCAGTCGTTTCATAAACAATCTCGGGCCCAAGCAAAGGCCCATCTCTAACTTCTGCCCAGCAGATCGAAGATCTACATTTTCTGCCATACAATGCCTCAAAAGGCGCCATACCAATACTTGAATGATAGCTGTTATTGTAGGCGAATTCAGCCAACGGCAAATGGCTTTCCCAGTTTCCCTGAAAATCAAGGACACACATTCTCAGTAAATCCTCTAGAGTCTGGATGGTCCTTTCTGACTGTCCATCTATCTGAGGATGATAAGCACTACTCAGTCTCAATTCAGTACCCAATGCAGTCTGTAGGCTTTGCCAAAACCTCGATGTAAACTTCGAATCCCTGTCAGAAACAATGGATACGGGGCACTGCAATGCCTAACAATTTCATCAATATAAATTACAGCCAACTTATCCGCATTATAAATTGTCTTGACAGGTAAGAAGTGAGCAGATTTGGTCAGTCTATCAACAATAACCCAAATTGAATCCATACCTTTTCTAGAGCAAGGCAACCCAACGATAAAATCCATCGTGATATGCTCCCATTTGCACTCCGGTATGGGTAAAGGTTGCAGTAAGCCTGCGGGTCGCTGATGTTCCGCTTTGACTTGTTAGCAATGAAGACATTTTGACACAAAGTCGGCAATTTCTTTCTTCATTCCCGGCCACCAAAAGTTTTGTTTTAGGTCTTGGTACATTTTCGTATTCCCTGGGTAGATAGAAAATTTTGAGTTGTGGCCCTCTTGCAGAACTCCTCTTTTCAGTTCAGTGTCATTCGGTACACACAGTCTTTCTTGAAATTTCAGTACATTGTTTTCAAATTTGAATCCTGGTCTCAGTTTAGATTCCCTCTCTTTGATGACCTTCTTCAAGAAATCATCCTGTTGCTGTTTTTCTTTAATTTTTTCAATCAGTGCCAGTTGTGTAGAAATCGCAGCTATTGTCCCGCCTTGTTCTTTCAAAACAATTTTAATTTCAGATTTTTCAAGGTCACAAAGCAACTCTTTCTGTCCAGTGAGCAAACAAGCTAAATTTGCAATCGACTTCCGACTCAGTGCATCAGCAACGGTGTTGGCTTTTCCCGGATGGTACAAAATCTGTAGGTCATAATCTTTAATCAGTTCTAGACATCTCCACTGTCTCATGTTCAGTTCTTTCTGAGTGAAGAAATATTTCAGACTCTTGTGGTCGGTGTATAATTCACATGTCGCCCCATACAGGTAGTGACGCCAGATTTTCAGTGCAAACACTACTGCCGCAAGTTCCAGATCATGGGTTGGGTAGTTCTTTTCATATGGTCTCAGTTGTCGGGAAGCATAAGCAATAACTCTCCCATTCTGCATTAAAACACACCCCAAACCCTTATGAGAAGCATCACTAAAAATGGTAAAACCATCCGTACCTGAAGGTAGGGTAAGAACTGGTGCAGTCACCAATCAAGTTTTCAACTCTTAGAACGCTGATTCCCTTTGGTCAGTCCAGTCAAATGATATCCCCTTCTGTGTCAGTTGAGTCAACGGTAAGGCAATTTTGGAGAAATCTTTGACAAATCTTCTGTAATATCCAGCCAATCCCAAAAAACTTCGGACTTCTGTCACATTTGTTGGTCTAGGCCAGTTCACTCTGACTTCAATTTTTCATGATCAACAGAAATTCCATCTTTGCTAATAACATGCCCCAAAAACATAACATGATCAAGCCAAAACTCACATTTAGACAATTTAGCATACAGTTTCTGTTCTCTTAGGGTTTGCAGGGCAAGTCTCAGATGATGTTCATGTTCTTCTATACTTTTGGAGTAAATCAATATGTCATCAATGAATACCATAATAAAGTCATTAAGGTACAGTTTAAAAATTCTATTCATGAGGTCCATAAATGTTGCAGGTGCATTGGTAACTCCAAAAGGCATAACTAAAAATTCGTAATGTCCATACCTCGTTCTAAAAGCAATTTTATCAATGTCTTCTGGTTTAACTTTCAGTTGATGGCACCCCGATCTGAGATCAATCTTGGAAAACACTTGAGCATCCTGTAACTGATCAAATAAATCATCAATACGCGGCAATGGGTATTTATTTTTCACGGTTACCTTGTTCAGTCCACGGTAATCAATGCACAGTCTCAGTGAACCGTCTTTCTTCTTTACAAATAAAACGGGTGCGCCCCACGGTGAAGTACTAGGCCTGATAAACTTCTTGTCTAACAGTTCTTGCAGTTGCACTTTCAATTCTTTCAATTCAGTTGGAGCCATTCGATAAGAAGCCTTTGATATTGGCTGCGTTCCCAAAATCACATCAACGGTGAACTCAATCTCCATGTCAATCAGATCCCCTGGCAGATCCTCTGGAAATACATCTGGGAATTCTCTGACTATAGCAATACAGTTCACATCAGTTTTAACATTATCATCAGTAGATACAACAAGATGTAATACGATATCCTTTACACCCTTTTCTAATCAATTTAACAGCTTTCACAGAAGAAATCAAATACGGAGGAGGTACTACTCCAACCCCATTAAATACAAATTCAGGCAGACCAGGTGGACGGAAAACAACTTGCTTTGTTACACAGTCAATGGTAGCATGATATTTTTGTAACCAGTCCATCCCTAATATTACATCAAAGTGATTAATGTTCAATAGCAGTAAATCAATAAACAGATGCATATCCCCAACAATGATTTCACATGCAGGGTACATATAAGCACATGTCATGGATCCTCCTACGGGTGATGATACAGCTAACAGATAATTCATGGGTTCTAAGGGTCTACTCAATTTCCGTGAAAAAGCATGCAATACATATGAGTGTGTAGACCCCGAATCAATCAGTACATATGCATTTTGAGTACAAATAGAGAGGATACCTAACACAACGGTCTCAGTATTTTGTACATCTCCTAGATTAGGGCTTAACACTGCCTGCCTCATAGGCTCTTTCCCGGTAGCTTTGGGGTTAGGCTTTGGTGCTACAATTGATGCTGCTGCACTTGGTGCAGCTTTTCTATTGGTTTGCGAAGCAGAGGGGCAGTCTTTAACCATGTGGCCCACCTTGCCACACCTGTAACAAGCACCAGATAGTTTATAACAAACTCCCTTATGGTTCTTACCACATTCGGAACAAGGTGGTATGGAACCACTCCCTTGGTTGGGGCTAGTTGTTGACCCCGTATTCTGTTTTTTGTTCAATTGATTATGTTTGCCTTTCTTGAATTTAAAATTCTGTCTTTTACCCCGCCATTCAGACGCCGGTGTTTCAGATTGTTTCACAGCTTCGATGTTCGACTCGGCCATCAATGCTCGGTCAAGAACACCCACATAGGTCGGTAGCTTTAAAACACTTATCCGGTCGAGTATTGCAACATTCAGGCCGCCTTCAAATCTCCTGGACTTCTTATAGTCAGTGTCCACCATGTGTGGTGCATATCTAGCAAGTTCAGTAAATTTTGTCTCATATTCAGCAACGGACATTGTACCCTGTCTCAGCTGCTCAAATTCAGTCACTTTTCTGTCCCTGACACACTGAGGAAAGTACTTTTCAAAGAAGGCTCCCTTGAATTGAGCCCATGTTAGAACGGTGTTAGTGTCATGGACTAGCATCCACCACCTTCTGGCTTCTTCTTGCAAGGTGAAGGTAGCTAACAGTACTTTGTGTGTCTCCGAGCACGGAAACACTTCAAACAATTTCTCAATCTCCAAAACCCACGCCTCCGCTTTTAATGGTTCAAGGCCTCCCTGAAAGGATGGTGGTTTCAATTTGCTGAACTTCTGGGTAAGAGCAATTATATCCCCATCATCAACATTCACATTCTGTACATTCACATTCTACTCTGGTACAGCCGGAGGAGGAGGTGGGGGCTGTTGGTTCTGTTGTTGCTCTAATCTTGCAGTTATAAGTTCCATCATTCTTTCCATTTTTGCCATTCTTGCCTCAGTGGATGAGGACTCTGATTCATTTGCAATATCCATCTCACTATAAGCAATTATAGCAATTATAAATATAAGAAGTTGCATTCTTAAACAGTTTAACACATTAGCACATATTCAGTCATGTCATAACCGCACACTTATCATGCTCATGTAATGCCCTAATCGCTTTTCTAGGACATCCTATAGCTCATTTGGACACGTGTGTGCGGTATGACTCGTGGTTAAGTATCGCTCTGATACCACTCTGTCACGACCCAAACCCGCCCCTATGGGTTTAGCACCGTAACCGGCCAGTAATCCTAGATTACTGAAGGCCTGCTTAATAGCAATACAATAGTACAGAGTATAGGGGCCTGGCGGAAGCCAATATAGTAAATAAACAATCGCCAATGAGCTGTGACAATCTGTATGCCAAAAAGATTTTTCATACATTTGTACAGAACAGTATACAAAACATTTACAAACATTCAGAACAGGGATCAAGTCCCTATTAACCAGTACAGTGCAGTCTATACAGTAAACAAAATAGTATAGGAGGGGGAACACTAAACACCCTTAGCCTTAGCTTGGCAGGCTCAGAACCTCACAGTGAGGCACATAGGTTGGCTTGACAAAACTGGAAATACCCCGACGCTTCTAGCATTGGTCCAGTGCCTGTACACCTACATATATATATATGAACAGTGAGCTAAAGCCCAGTGAATAACATAAAGCGTAAAGGGGTTTAGAATGAATGTCCTTACAGTAGTGAAAACAGTTCATTTCAATCAGTATTTCAGTTGTTCAGTACAATCGGTGATATGTGGTACATCCATTAGCATAACAGTACAGTAAGCAGTAGGTCTTAAAGACCGAACAGTAATGATGGCCATCAATCAGTAAACAGTAGTGGTTCCACGAGGGAACCAATAGAGATCTCTATAACAGTAACAGTAAACAGTAGGTGCTAAGGATGACACAGTACAGTTCAAAATATAGGACATACATTCATTCAGTAAACAATATCAGTTCAGTAAACAGTTCAGTTCAGTATTCAGAAGTTAATCATTTTGAACATAGCTTTACACAATTGTTACTTACAGAGTTCTAGGCTACAGTAGGCTAGAGCGTCTCCTCGAAATGCCAACCCTAAACAGTACAGAACGAACACACACTAAGCTACACAGTTGGGAAGGATAATAATAATTTAATCCCTAAATGCCTCGGTGTGTTCTACATCTATATCCTCATTAAGATGTCTTAAACTAGGCCTAAGAATGCCTAGGATGGGATGAGGATACAAAGATGTATTCAGAAAACATTTTCAGAATTTTTAGAAAAACAGAGTCCCGCTCGAGCGCATATTTCCCCGCTCGAGCGGACATGCAATAAAGGTCCCCGCTCGAGCGGATATGCAATAAAGGTCCACGCTCGAGTGTAAACTTTCCCTCTCGAGCGGACCAAAAGTACTGGATACTCAAAAATCACGCTCGATTGGGCGCTCAATATCTGCTCGAGCGCAAGACACAAGGTCCCGCTCGAGCGCCAAAAACCCCGCTCGAGCGGACTGTAATGCAATGCAAAGTACTAGATGCTCGAATTCCCCGCTCGAGCGCCACTTCTCCCGCTCGAGCAGGAGTGCAAAATCTAGAAAACCCAGATTGCACCTTCAAGCCAAAAATCAAGTTTAAATACACTAAATTCGATCCTCTTGGGCTAAATTTCTGGAAAACACAAGTAAACTCATAAAACAACAAGTTTCAAAGCTCAATTTGTGAATTTAAAGCCCAAGGGTGAGTCAATTAAAACCAATTTCAAACCCATTTTCATGAACATGAAGAACATGCAAACATGCATGAATTCAAATCATTTTAAAGCTTCAATTTGATGCTCTAGTAAGCCAATTGTTCCAAAAACAAGTTGAAAACATGGACCATTGCAAAATTATGAACATGCATGTGAGAAATGATGAATTACAACCTCAAAACTGGTCAATATGCACATGCATGCAACAATTGAGCTCTAATTCAACACCATTGAACCAACTCATGACTTAACTCTTTAATCTACCATAATCCATGCTAGATACACCTTAAATACACAATTAAGAGGATGAAAAATCATACCTAGATTCCTTAATTACTAGTCTTGAGGTTCAATTTGCCACTTTACACTCCAATTCTTCAAGATTCAAGCCGATCTCTATGTTGAATTCACTACTCTCACTCTCTCTTTCTCTTGTTCGGTGGTGAGCTCAAAAATGGCTGAAGGATTGTTTTGTTTGAGTATATAAGGCTCAAGGATATTATAATAAAGGGCCCACTCACAATGGCAATGATATAAATAAGTACACAATGCAATTTAACCTATTTTAATCTAATTTAATCGTACCAAATCACATTTTAATTAAATACCCCATAAAAGCATATAAATTCTAATGGTCCTAAATCATCAATCAATTTTCGGTTCGGCCGCCGATAAGGCCTTCAATTATCAATTTAAGCACAAAACATGAACAGATCAATTAACAATCAACAGATAGAAAATGCATTTAAACAAACACAGTCAATCAATCAGCCAGATTTCAACAATACCATTATTTCGACATTACTTGCTTATCAATCATAATCACCTCGGTTTACAAGAATCGCAGCTTTATCGAAACAGTGGTGAGGGTTATTACAACTTTGTTTTCCATTCCTCCATGTCGTGGCCTAATGTTGGGACCCAACACATGTATTTCGCTTTGGAGCATAGGAAATGTATCCGACCCTTGAAGAGTTTCAAGCATTGCTGGAATCCCGACGTGATGAGGAGATCATGACTCAGCCCCATTTTTGCTATGCTCTGGCTTTGGGACGAATGCATGGGCTTACTTTGCACGAAGCTTGATCTTTGGCTCATGACAAGGAGCTAGATATACCGGGTTGATTCACCAATTTTTCAACATCAGCGACAGAGGTGACCTTCTTTGGCGAGGCTTTCAGCAACACGCCCCTTGTTTATGTATGCTCGCACATTTTCTTCTTGCCCCTAGTTGCGGCGGAGCCAGCATTAAGCTAATCGAAGTAGCCCAATGCCTAAAAAAGAGTAAGAGCTACATCAGTTTAGCACTGGCCGAGACCTTGATGGGTTTCGATGCTTTTCATCAGCGAGCAACCACCAAGTTTGCAGGGAGTCCACTACTACTCTAGGTATTGTTTCCCACACTTCCTTATATATGTGATTCTCATATCACTCGGCACTCACGCTCTATTTTCTCTCAAAGACATTTTCTTTAGTTTTCTGTCAACGTACATCTCTCTATTCTTTAATCTCTCTTCTTTTTCGTCCCTTCCCAAGTATGGCTCATGGATAAGCTAAAAGTGGTAGACCCTTGCCCCAAATATTAAGCCTGAGCTTACTTTTTCCGCTAGCTATTAGTGGACTTTCCCAATGGGGATGGTAGTGCAACTGAATGTGCAATAGATCTACAGGTAACATAGCTTGGCATTGCCCCCGGCTTAACTTAACCGAGATGAGCTACACATGTCCGAATAGCTAGGTATTCAGTTGATTGGCCTCACGCACTACGTGTTCTACTTCCCATTTCGGTTTAGACACCAGTTTGGACATGATCAAACCCGTCCAGATGAGGGGTTAGAATACCCAGCTTCATTCCTGCTTCGTGGTTCACACTTGACTCGATACCTCACTGCTTGGAGAATGAGAGCTTCTGGCCCCTGCCCCTAGTTTCAGTTATGCCCTTTTCCGGTGAGTGCTTGGCTTGGCTTGAGAACGAGGCACATGTTGGGCCAACTTTGGCGGCAAAGACTTATGGAAGCACGGGCAGAGGATGTAGAAACACCTGATCTCACCTATGCCCCTAGTTTATTGCTTTGACTTTTCTTTTCAAGTTTTATGATATAAAAACAACTTTGATTTGTATCAGAGAGTTTGGATAATGTACTTTTGTGTTGAAATCAATGGAATTAAAGTTGTAAGCACTAAAAATTTTCCTTTTGGTCCCAAAATGGTCTAAGTTGTAAAAAGGTAAAATTTTAAACAAAACCAAACTTTTATTAAAACTTTTCAAAACCATTTTCAGAAATGATTACTGTTTGACATGCACGGAATCAATCTTTAAGATGTACAGCCCCAAATCATAATTGCCCACAACTATATTTATCATCATTGCTCTGTCTTGTAACAAGCCCTTCTACCAAAATAGAGGTAACACAACCGAGATAAATAATGATGGACGAAGATGACATGATCAAACAGATGGACATGACAGTTGAGCTAGAGATGGTTAAGGCCAAACTTCATAATAAAGTTGCCTACATATCCCAAAAATGGAAATCAGGCCTTACGTAGTTCAGTTCAGGTTCACTCGTGTATTAAATCTCTCCTTTTGCGCTCTAACTTTTGCCAAAGTCGCCCTTTAGGGTTTTCAACCTTGCAAGCTTAGTTTTTTTTTATTTCTAATTTTTCATACTCTTACTTTTGCCTAGGTCGCCCTTCTGGGTTTCCGGCCTAATGAGCCTTTCAGGGATAGTATTTCTTTAACTTGTCTATATTGATCGGCTGTGAAAACTCCAGGCCATCTAGGTCCATAAGAATAATCACCCCTTCCGACCAGATAGATTTGATGATGTAAGGACCAATTCAATTGGGTCAGAACTTGCCCTTAGGGTCATGGATGAGAGCTCGGTTGTTGTTGAGCACCATGTCTCCCTCCTTGAGATCTTTGGACTTGACCTTCTTGTTAAAAGCCTTAGCAATTCTGCGCTGGTAGCCCTAGACATGATACGATGCCCTTAATCTTCTCTCATCAAACAACATTAACTTCTCAAATCTACTCTGCTGCCAATACGCTTCCGCTAACTGACACTCGGCTATAACTCGCAGCAACGACGCTTCAAGTTCAATTGGCAAAACAACCTCCATCCCATAGACGATATAATAGGGGGTTGCCCCTGTAGATATTCAGATTGATGTTCTATAGCCCCAGAGTGCAAATGGAAGTTTATTTGGCTAGTCCCTGTATGTTTCCACCATCTTCCGCAAGATGTTCTTGATATTCTTATTAGCAGCCTCAACAGCTCCATTAGTTTGTGATCTATATGTTGATGACTTGTGAAAAGCCACGTTATATTTCTCAAACAGATCCACAACCTCTTTCTTGACGTGCGAGCCATTATCTGATATGATGTTGTTCAGAACTCCATACTGACAGATGATGTTGTTTCTGATAAATTTGGCCGCATGCGACGCCTTCAACGCGGCATAGGACTGAGCTTCCACCCACTTCGTAAAATAATCAATTTCTACCAGGATGAACTCATGTCCATTCGACCCTTTTGGCGAGACTACACCGATAACGTCGATTCCCCAAACTGAGAAAGGCCATGATGAAGTCATGTTGTAAAGCTTAAACGGCAGTATGTTCATGTGGTTAACATGAATTTGACATTTGTGGCATCGTCGTTCAAGACTAATGCAATCCTCCTCTATGGTTGACCAATAATAACCTTGTCTAAGAATCTTCCGAGCTAGCATCACACTGTTTATGTGTGCTCCACACTCCCCTCCGTGGATAGCCTTCATAAGGCGCTTTGATTCCTCCTCTTCAACGCACAGCTTATGCATTCCCAAATGGCCTCTTTTGTAGAGCTTACCCACGCAGATGATATATTAGGCGGCCAAACGCCGTAGTCCCATTTGTCTTTGGCATTTGTCAGCAAACCTGTTGTTCTCTCTCAGCAAGTGTGTAAATGTCAATTTTTCGAAATGTCATAGTACCAGGGGTTCTTATCTTGATATGCCTCCTTTTTCGATATGCCTCCTTTTCCAGAAAGTTTCAAATGTCATAATATCAAGGGTTCTTATCTTGAACCTCATCTATAGTAGCAATGGTCTCATAAGCCGGCATGTGCTTCTGTTCAATAATGAGTGGGTGCATCTTCACTCCCAACGGGATGCCTACCATAAAAGATAGAGTTGCCGGTGCATCAGCGAACCTGTTGTTCTCTCTTAGTGCTTTGATTCCTCTTCTTCAACACACAGCCTCTGCATTCCCAAATGGCCTCTTTTATAGAGCTTACCCCCCGCAGATGATATATTGGGCGGCAAAACACTGTATGCCCGTTTGTCTTTGGTATTTGCCCCTGGTGGATATGCCTTATTTTCCAGAAAGTTCCAAATGTCATAGTACCAGGGGTTCTTATCTTGAACCATCTTCTCTTTTTTGACTTTCCAGTCTCTGTTTGCTTAAGAAACAACCAAGTTCGAGTCTCCGATGACGTCCAACCTTATTGCCCCTAGTTCTAGGGCAGCTTCCAAACCAACAATACACGCTTCATATTCTACCTCGTTATTGGACACTTTGAATCGGAGTTTGAAGTCTAAGGGTATATGGGAATCATTAGGTGCTATCAACAACACGCCTATCCCATAACCGTATTGATTGGACGCTTTGTCAAAGTACATCGTCCATGTTTCCTCTTCCACTTACAGAATATCTTTATCTAGGAACAAATATTCCACCGCCTCATCGCCCTCTACTGGGTGGTCTGCCAAGAATTCTGCTACAGCTCTTCCTTTAACTGACTTGTATAAAACATATATGGGATCAAATTCGGAAAGAAGAAGCAACCAATGGGCTAGCTTACTTGTAAGTGCTAGTTGCTCAAAAAGATATTTGACGGGATCTAATTGTGAAACCAGGATTACAGAGTGAGCTAACAAGTAGTGCCTCAACTTCCTAGTAGCCCATACTGAGGCCAAGCAAGTTTTCTCCAAGGAAGTATAGCGGGTCTCGTAGTCTAGCATTTTCTTGTTTAAGTAGTATATGGTCTTCTCCACCCTATCTTCAGATTCTTGAGCTAACATGCACCCCATGGTCGAGTCCGTTACCGACAAATACAAAATCAAAGGCTTCCCCGGCTCTGGTGGTGAGAACACAGGTGGATTCTGGAGATATTGCTTAACCTACTCAAAGGCAAGCTAACATCGATCGTCCCATCGAAACTTCTTCCCTTTCTTCAGGAGACCAAATAGTGGTTCACAAGTCAAGGTTAATTTTGAAATAAACCGTCTTATGAATTGCACTTTCCCTAGAAAGCCATGCACCTCCTTTTCGGTCCTTAGTGGTGGCATTTCTAAGATGGCCTTGATTTTGGAAGGATCTACTTCAATGCCCCTTTATGTGATCAGAAATCTCAGCATTTTCCCTATCGTTATGCCAAAAGTGCACTTATATGGGTTTAACCTCAATCTGTACTCCCTAATCCGTTGAAAGAACTTTTCTAGTGTAGTATAGTGACCTTCTTGCTCTTTGGACTTGACGATCATGTCGTCCACGTACACCTCAACCTCTTTGTGAATCATATCATGCAGAATAGTGGGCGCAGCCCTCTAATAGGTAGCCCCAGCATTTTTCAACTAAAACGGCATGACTTGGTAGCAGTACGTACCTCATGGTGTGGTGAAAGCTGTTTTTTCTCTATTCTCCGATGCCATCAGAATTTGGTTATATCCAGAAAACCCATCCACAAAGGAAAGCAAGGCATTGCCCATGGTAAAGTCTACTAACTCATCAATATGTGGCAGTGGAAAGTCATCCATCGGGCTGGCTCTATTCAAATCCCGAAAGTCAACACAAACCTGAATTTTGCCATCATTTTTCGGCACTGGGACGATATTGGCCAACCAGGTTGGATACTCGGATACTAACAAAAATCCTACATCAATTTGCTTGGTGACTTCTTCCTTGATTTTCAGTGCCCAGTTCAGACGAATTCTGCGTAGTTTCTGCTTGAGTGGTTGGACCTCAAGGTCGAGAGGGATCTGGTGCTGCACAATTTCAGGATCGATTCAAGGCATGTCTTCGTAGGACCATGCGAAAACATCTTTGAAATTTTTTAATAAAGTAATTAAATGCTCGTGTTCCTCCAAAGACAACATGGACTCGATCTAGACCAAGCGTGGATCCTTCTCAATACCCACATTAATGGCAAGGATTTCATCAAAACAAGGCTTGGCAAACCTCTCCTCCTCTCGATTAATCAAGTTTTTCAAAGCTAGAGGAATTTCTTCCTTTTCGTTTTCATTAAAATTCTGAAAATCTTGATCAATGCAGTAAACCAATGGCACAGAGACGTACACAGAATCTACTAAGTTTTCATTCAAAAGGTCTAGGTCTTCAATTACAAACTCAAAAGAAAAGCTGAAAGAAGACCCAGACAGGACTTTGGTATCTGGGTTACCACCCCCAAAAATACCAGACTCAGACCCCCCGGACTACTTGAATCTGATCCTAACTCCATAGACTCAGTGGAATTAGATTCTGGCTCATCACTCGATTCAAAACTGGAAAAAAAAGCCTTCCTCTAGCTGCCAAGTAAGACATGGTGCCCTCAATACATCCAAAATTCCAAAGGTTGGGTCCACACCCGGTTCTTCCCCGATCATGGAGACAGTAAAGTTATCCCTCAAGTTCTCTAGGTCAGTCGCAGGATCTGTCAGGAGACTGGCCAGTGCTACCTCTACTCCAGGCTCGTTGATGTCTGAGTCATCTTTCGTGCTCTAGTTAGCTTTGTTGCTCAGTTCAACCCTTTTTTCATTACTATCCTACAACAGATGGTCAAAGAAGATCTCAAACCTAGGGACACACTCGTTCAAGGAATTCACCCAAGGCTCAGGAAAGCCATAAAAAAGGAAATCCTCTCCCTCTTAAAACAAAACGGTCATTCAACATCTCCCGAATTGGCCTGTGGGTGAGCTCATAATGTTTTCCGGCTTTCTTGGCTTTGGCTCTGCATCTCATTTCTTCCCCATTTCTGATCCAGTCCTCTCTGGTGGGCACATAGCCCAATCTAAAGGCATGTGGGTTGTGTAGCACCTCTGCCAATGCTGCAACACCTTTCCGACCACTCTTTCCAAGCCCCATTCTCGAAATGTGCCGCAATTTGTTCATAAAGTAGATAGACTGGGCATTGACATACATGCCTTCATCTGCGACTAGAATGGTCTACACTATCCAAGCTTCAGCCAGACTGAATCCCGTGAGGAATACATCTTCATCACCATGGTTGATCTCTAGCACTGGCGTAGTAACCTCTGGAGGTAGATGGATGGATGAGTTCCCAAAAACAATTGCTACTCCCCCCTATAAACATACTTCAACATTTTATGGAGGGTAGAGGAGACAGTCTTCACGTGATGTAACCAAGGCCTCCCTAATAGCATGTTAAAGGTGGCTGGCACATCCAGTACGTGAAACTCAATCTCTTGTTCTGACGAGCCTACCTGAACCCGCACTTTTACTGTATCCATGACCTCTCTACTTGTATTGTCATACGCCCGTACCATCTAGGTTGTGGGAACAAAGTCTGTCGGTTTAAGGCCAACCGCATAAGCAGTACGGGAAGGACAAACATTAATGGCATAACCGGTATCTCCCAACACCACTAGCACCTACTTCTCCCTACATTCCACAGAAATGTATAATGGCTTGTTGTGGGCCGATCCTTCCGACGGTAGCTCTTTGTCAGAAAAGGTAAGCATTGGCTTGGCACCACCTAGAAAGACCAAGCTGACAAGTTGCTCGGGCGTAGTATCAATGGAAAATTTAGCCTTGTCCATTGCCGACAATACCTCCTATTGGTGTACTCGTGAAGCCATAAGGAGCCCCTAGATAGAGATATTAGCTTGGATTTTCTTGAGCTATTTCAAAACTAACTCCTCTTTTAGTTGCTTCTCTTTCTGTTTCTCGACCTCCCAGTCCTTTTCCGATGGCTCTGCTTGATCCAGGTGTAGTGGCTTAAAGTACCGTTCACTGCGGGTCAGATAATCTATTTCCTCAACATAACATGTATTATTCGGGAGACAGCCTCCCCAATCTTTGTCGGTATAGGCCAGGCACAAATCATTGTCATCCCAACACTCGCCATCAACTGCCAACAAGTAGTTGTCAGGCTCCACTTGAATCATTTTCACATCACAAGTGTCCTCCACAAGATGCCACGCAATTACAATTTTTCGATTGTCTTCATTTCTTTCGCTTTCAAACTGCCTTAATGTAGCTTCCTGTTCAGGATCTACAGTCTTCACAACGCCCATTTCTTGGGTTGGGTTTTCCTCGCATGCACCCTCCGACAGTTTTTCTTTCTCATCAGCCTTTCTAGCCACTGCAGCTACCTCTGTTTCTTTTCCCTCTAGTTTCATCCTAGTTTCTTCTTCCTTGTCTAGCTCATCACTCAGCCATCTAGTATTATCAGGCGATCCATTCAGGTCAAACCACCTGATCTCTACATCTCCCTGATCATGCTCATCAAAGAACTACAAATTGTCCATATCCTCTTCGAGATCTGCCAAATCATCTAACCCTTGGCTCGGGGAGATCCTCTCTGACCACATTGATGCCTACCGAGATTGGTTGCACCACTTCAAATCTGTTTTAACTGGTTAGCGCAATATAGCAACTTGGATCGTAT
Organism: Camellia lanceoleosa; assembly: GCA_025200525.1. Taxonomy (NCBI): domain Eukaryota; kingdom Viridiplantae; phylum Streptophyta; class Magnoliopsida; order Ericales; family Theaceae; genus Camellia; species Camellia lanceoleosa. Next base: position 176,430 of record JANUSC010000105.1, read on the forward strand.
GCCCTTTTAAACAAGTCCCTAGGACACTCTGATGATAGACCAATGCCTCACTCCGAGGCCAAACCCTCCTTTACCACTGGTATTGTCACCACATTGTGAGGCTCAGGTTGTGGCTTAAATGTGCCCATCATGCACAGATTTGTGCCCTCATGAATGAATAGCATTGGTTTCGGTAGATGGGAGGAGGCAATATATACACTGGGGTAATAAGAGGTGGCCAGTGTATGGATAAGGTTAAGGTTTCAGGGTGGGGGAACTTGATTATGGGCCGGAAGCAGATTTGTGGTTACATTTGGTTTTTGAGGTGGTGCGATCACCTTGTTGTCAATGAGATTCTAAATCTCAAAACGTAATCGAAAGCACTGATTGGTGTCATGACCGTGCTGCTAGTGAAAAGCATAGTATTTTTGGGGTTGTGTTTGGGTAGGAGAGAGTTAGGAAGTAGGCGAGGTTATAAGGGTTTTAGGTGCCCTTTTTTGACTAGCACCTGCATGGCTTTGATAGGGTTGTATATAGTTGGTTAAAATTCTTACCCTGAGGTCGGGTGGGGTTGGATGATGTTTGTGGGCCTATATTGGCAAAGGGGTCGGCAGTTTTTGTTGTGGTGACAACACTTACGTCCGATGGCCTCACAGTTGTGCTACCACTAGCAGCATTGAAACTGCGAACAAATGGCCTCTTGGTTGGCTCCTTATCCTCAGTAATAAGTCCATGTTTCATGGCATCCTCAATTTGGACCCCCATTTCATGAAGTCTGTGAAAGTAAATAGAGGTAGAACAATCATCTTCTGCAGCAACTTGCCATACAAATTCCAGACAACCATTCTTATCTGATCCTTTTCTGAAGGTCAAGTGGTCATCATTGAGCCTTTGGCCCTCCATCTTGTCAAAAACTTAGAGAAACCCTCATTCGACTCTTAACGTGTTGCCTCAAGATCATGAGTTGTGACCTCAATCTGCGTATTATAAGAGTAGCAAGGAAGGCTTCAGCCATCTCCTCCCAATTCTGTTTGATGAAATCTTCTAACTTAGCATACCAAATGGTAGCTATACCCGACATGGTACGACCAGAGAGAGATAGCTTCTATAGTCTAGTTAAGCCCATCGGTCATAAGATATCAGAAAATAGTCATAAGTGAACCGTCAGAACCCTAAAACCGTCAATCTTAAATCGATCCGACAATGTAACTGCAGAATCAATGTACCCATCCTCTATGTCTGGGATGGATTTAACACTTTGCGCTCTTTTGAATAGTTTCTCCAGTTTAGTGACTTTCAACACCATTGGATCAACTTCGAACTCGAATGGTGCCTCGATCGGATAAACTGAGGCTCTAGAAGCTTGTGCCGAGATAGATCCTGCTGGATTGCCCTAATTTTCTTAAACATTGGGCATTATTAGCAGTGGCTCCGGGTACTAGGATAGTTGTGGTAGGTACATGGGATACAGAGGCTATGGCCAGCTACAGTGGCTATTGTTGTAACCTGGTTATGACCTTGGCCAGACGGACTATAACCTAGGCCTGATAGGCCGCATCATGCTGTAGGGTCTCAACCGTTTGTTGCAAATGGAGTATTAGTTCCTCCATATTGGCCGGAGGATACTGTGCCATTGGAATAGATGACTGGTCTTGAATTGGACTGGAAGTGGATGACTGCTCTTGAACCGGACTAAACACAGGTGAGCTGAGAGGTGATTGCTGTAAGAATTGGACTGGTGAACTCAGTCTGATTCTCCTCCGTCTTGTAACCAGTAAGAGTGAGGTAAACACAGGTTGTCCCCAAACAAGATCCCTGACCTTGCAAAGTCTTCCGACTTAGGTCCAGAGTACTTGGGGGATATCTGAACTTTCTAAAGCTATGGTTTAAACTACCTAGCAAAAGAAATAAAGTAAAAGAGCAACAATCAAAAACCGTACAGCACTTCAGCTAAAAGTTTTATTAACACAGACATGGAACAAAGCTGTAAGACTGTACTCTACATAGAATTCTACCCCGAAACAGATACAACCTTGCAGCTGATATGCACATTCCTGTGTAGTTTCACTGTAAAGCACATACCAGTTAAGAGAGAGCCAAAACACCCCTATGAGGGGGTAGGGTTACCCTGTCCTAGTTTCGTCATGAACTAGGGTTTTACTACTCCAAGCAAGCGGTTTCACACATTCCTGCATACGCGTGAGCATCCTATCATAGTTTGGAACAATCTCTATGTCACAACCCGCTCCCTGTACCCAAAGGTTAAGTATCGTGATGGCTAGTAACTGAAGTTACCGCCAGCCAATTCTTAAACAAATTACTAAACGTGAACGGAAAAAATATTGAAGCGAGGGTACCAAAATAATCATTAGAGCATCTATTTTTATAACAAAATTTATTAACCAAAAAGGCCCGATACTTCCATATGAAAAATAGAATTATAAATACTATAAAAGTGTTGTGTATGTCTATTCTGCAGCCTTGTGTCTAAAACTCTCCAAAAGCTATTTCTGAATTGCATTATTTTCTGCAAATTGGTAAACAGCTATAAGCACATGACAGAGTAAGAAATATTATACTAAGAGCATAAGGGCATAAAATTCACCATAGATAATTATTGGCTAAACAAAACTTGATATTAAAATATAGTGTATATAATACAGAGATCATTTGACATATAATATAGAAATCATATAAACAAAATAATCATAACCACGGTACAGAACGGAACAGAACAGATGTATGGACTCAACCGGTGGCTCGTACGAACTCTAGAGGTGACACCCACCATAGTGTAACACTTAGCTCTGTACAGCACTTTGCTCCACACCAAAAATCACTACCACGGTACAGAACATAACAGATGTATGGACACAAGAGGTGGCTCGTACAAACTCTAGAGGTGGCTCCCACAATAGTATAGCACTTAGCTCCGTACAACACTTTGCTCCATACTAGAAATCAGAATGTAAGTGGATCCATGACAGACAGAGGGTCAAAAAGTGACTAATCAGAAGCTAATAGTTTATTCGAGTCCCCCAAGGCATAGGACTCCCGTGGTGGTACTTATAAAATAATTACTCAAGACACATTTTAATAAACAGTTATATCCATGGGTTTTCCTTATTATATGAAATAAGGTTCATAAATTAAAAATGTTAATATAATTTATAAAACATAATTTACATAAAATAGACTATGATAACTCAAAACATACATAAAACATATATTGGTAACTCAATGTATAATATAACTCACCTTAAAATTAATACCTCGCTCTTTCTTTTCTCCTCGTTGAAGAGCTTCCTACCATACTGTGATTATTCTCTCCAGTATTTTTTTCCCCTTTCTTAGTTTGTTTCCTTGCTCTCTTCAGAGCACCCCTCCTCCTTCTATACTAGGGAGTACTACTTGCTCAGCAAGTTTTGGGACACGTAGCCACACGATGTGGCCTTGCCATCATTATGCTCTAAATTGAAGCTTATCCCTCAAATGGATAAGTTTAAGTAATTGCATTACTAGTTTTTTTTTTCTTTTCTATAAATGACCCTGATGTAAATAAATTACACTTTATTTTATTTTACTCTTACGAAATATTTAATTAAACATTTAAGGTTTTTCTCATTTATAATTAAATAATACGAATATAAAATTTAAGGGATAACTTAAATTTTCGGGTTGTTACACTCTACGGCCTTTTTTATATGCAACTAGGCCAATTGGTCAAAAGGGATACCTCAGCAAGGCTACCTAATATACCTCACACCTATCACTAAGAAGTGAAAGGAGGATTAAGCAATACAGCGGTAGTCCAAATCCAAGGGTTGTGTTTGCACTATGGCAAAGCCCACGACCGGTCAGCCTTTTAGCAAGCTTTTGGGCAAGCCTCCGGAGAATCGTCTAGGAATAGCATATGGCAAACACAGTGACTTAAACGCACCAATGCAAATGCAATCCAAAGAACATATAAGTGTAGATAAAATTCCACATCATGAAGTTCGAGTCAAGTTCTCTAAATCCCCAACAGAGTGGCTAGAAACTATAGCTTGCTTTTCATGCTCCTTTCAGATATGAAAGCCCTACAGGTCGGACTCCCGTGGTTCTGAATCTGATTCCACAAGTGCAATGTGAAATTGATAAATACAAAAGAGTCCAAATTCGGCAAATTTTTTAGAAAATCGATTTTGAATAAAAAAATGCAAGAAAATGGACTGCTTTGCCAAATTACAGAGTCACCACCTAAATATTTTTGAGAAATTTAAGAAATCCGAGACTCGTGCCAAAGGCTACTCATCCGTCATCACCAAAGTGTCTCGACTCAAGAACTTAGGTACGAGAGGGGAATTCATGAATTGAGCACCTCACTCACCCGATCAAAGATCGGCCTCTACTAATCATGATATGATTCTTATTTACATTATATACTCTTATTCCAATTATCAGACTATTGTTACTATGTGTTGCACACAAATATAGACTATTTTGCAAAAATTAGAACACTTTGATTTCATGTTTGTTTGAAAATTGTTCGAATACGTACCACTTGAAAAAGTGATCTCATATATACATTACTCAAATTATCCCAATTTAAGCAATTAGCCTTCATCTACAGGTATTCAAACAGATATAGCACTTAAGCACTTAGTCTCATGGTAATCATGCTTGACATGGCAACAATCACACTCATGCGATATGCTAAAGTAGTAAAGCTTACACCAATTCCCGAGGCGAGCCAAAAAAGAGAAAATAGTTAGAAAAATGCATGATCCTAACTAATGAAATATACCTAATACAACACATGCAATATGCAATTAGAAGTTCGGCCACTAGCATAGCATATGAATTTATTTGATAGCATGTAGTGTTAAACACATTTTCAAAGAAGTATTTAAATGACAATGCTTGTTAGAATGAGGAGACGAACCTTATGCATGCAAGACACATGAATGCAAATCATAGAAAATGCTAAACGAAATGCGATGCTCTAAACTATCCATCATAAGCGGGTAAATAAAAGGAAAAAAGACGTGAGGTTGGAAGACATGCACACATTATTACATATTTGCTCTCGCGCAGGACGGTCCAAATGAATGAATTAGCTAAGCTACTTAACTAATTATTACAACGCAGAAGTTAACTAACTATTCTAGCTAATTAAATAGTTACAACTCTAATTAATTAATACAAATTAATTACATTACGGAATTAATTAACTAAATAATTAATTACAAGTTCACTAACAACATACTACTATTAACAAAAATTCAGTGGGTCCCGAAGAGCAAGGAAATGGCTTATGCATGCACATGAACTTCTCCCTCAAGAATGCCTCTGCACAGTTTTGCACCTCAGCCTTTGCTCTGCGAAAAAAAGTGGTATTGCCTGGCTGAAAAAGGTGGTCAGCAGGCCAAAAGTGGTGGCCGGCCGCCCACTAATAGTGACCTGCCATATGGTAAAGGTGGCATGCCGGCCACTAATGTTGGATTTCTTCTGCTACAACAGAAAACAAACAGAGCGCAAACAGAGCATTCTCAGGGGATGTTTGTCCACCCTACCTCTCCTTATCATCAAACAGCTCAAATCAGGGTTAGGCTTAATTCGCAAGCCATCAATCGGTGCAAATTCATTGCCTGATGACTTGTGAACCAAGGAATACAATTTCAATAAATGCACGATTAAAGACTCGTGAACCTTCTCCCTATCATGATATTGATCAAGGGAAGTGGTTGACATTGATTCTTGAACCGTTTTCATCACTAATAAGTATGAAACAACTCAAGACTCAATGGGTTCAATTAACATCCGATTGAACCCAAACTATTTTATTATCTTACTCCATTTTAAGCCATTGATTACCCTTTTTAATTACCTTTCCATTCATTAGTCATTTTAGTCCAAAATGAGCATTAAGTCCACTAAAGGAGGGAAGTGTCAAACAAAGGATTGCTTTGGGCATAAGAGAGATGCTATGTCGTTGGTAATGAACCTCCGAAGAGATTAAACCATTAAGCACAGCGATCTCTATCTCAAGCTTAAACAAACAATCAGTTTGAAACGACTCTCAAAACAAAGAAAAAGTCAAGAAATGAGAGAAGTACAGAGATGATTAGAGATGAACACAAGTATGGAAAGTTTGAAATAAATGCTATCAACTCAAATAGGTTGGTGTCTAATTCCTAAAATACCAAACCTATGAGGACCATTACACTACAAGCATGTAATGCAGCATAAATGACAATAACAACTTAAAACAGTCCTAAAATAGGCTAAAATAGCACTGAAATTAAGGTAAAAACATCTACAAAAGTAGGCTAAAATAATAGAGAAATTAAGCTAGTAAACAAGCCAAAGGAGGGGAGGCTAACCCCTCCATTTTTGGGACTTCAAAACCACATTTTAGCCTTCGAAAAATCTCTAAAAAATCAGTGGTAAAAAGCTCAAAAAAAGATAGTGAAAAGGTGGGAAACACAAGGAAAAAGCTTAGAAGACAAAGGTCAAAGAGGGGTGGTCCACTCCTCTACCCTTAATGGCTTTATACCACAGGTTTCAGCCCACAAAAATAGTTGAAAAACAGTTCAAAAGCAACAATGAATGATGGAAAATAAATAGGGGAAAGAAGCTTAGAGTTATACCTCTTGAAGAAGAGTGATCCTTTGATTTACAAACCACCAATTTCACACCCTCAAGAGCTAAAATGCAAGCTCAAATACCTCAGCAAAGAACCCTCAAGGTTTGGTTTAGAGTGTCTAGGCAAAGGGTATAGAAGTTGCAAGAGAGAGAGAGAGAAATGTAGAGAGAGAGAAATGTAGAGAGAGAAATATTTTCTAAAACTTTGCTCCACAAATTTTTCTAACCCTAAAATATGAGAGGGAGTCATCAATATATAAAAATATATAAAACTATCTCAGAAATATCCATACATACGCAACTGGTGCAAGGCATGCATCTGTGGAGATAGCTGGCATGGCTAGCAAATAGATCTGAATTTTTACACAAGTGGCCGGTAGGCCGCTAGTGGGTCTGCAAGTCTCTGGATGGTCAGGCTTGAAAAACTACTGTTTTGGTCCAAAAACAAGACACAAGGTTTGTAGGTTTTTGAGGCTCAAAACTGAGGTTTTATATTGCGGACATCGAGCATTTGGACAAGCGTATAAATTCATCATTGGGTGATCAATTGATAGTGCCCAAGTCTTAGGAGCGGTAAAAAATGGGGTGTCTACAAAATGCAAGCATGGTATGATCTATATTTCTTCATTCTAGCTCAATTCTCATGTTAATCCACTCAATTCTCTTGAATTCATGAACTCACCAACTCAAAGGCAAGACCAAAGGCTTGAATTCTTACCTTAAACCTTGAATTCACAAGTGTAGAGGATTAAACTTCTAAATTTTCTTCAATTCTCTAACAATTTCTAACAATCGTCCTTTTCCCTTGTTAATCTCACTTGCTTTCTTGGTCTCTCTCTTCCATACATTGGTAGCTCAAGAATGAGAGAATGAGAGAACGAGAGTGTATAAAATGTATACAAGGGTCCACTAGTGCCTTATATAGGCTTGGATTAAGGAATTCATTAATTAGGCATAATTATGCTAATTATTTCGTTTCGAATCGAATTTCAATTTAATCTACCATAATGTTCTAAAAATTCCAACTAACACATAATTCAAATCAATTTCGTGATCGGATACCGATAAGGCCTTCAATTCATAGAATAAAACAGAAACACAAACAGATATTCCCACAATAGACAGTTATAAACACAAATAATGCAATGCACGTGTAATTAGCTCGGGATTTCATCTTAATTACTTATTAGGCATACTTAATCATGGCTTAACAGTTAATCATGGGTCGGGGTTATTACATAAATAAATAACAATGTTCAATGCACATAGATGAGAAATTAGTTTTAATTTGCCTAATTCTCATACAATTTCTACAACACTCATAGTTATCCTCCACTGATAGCCCAAAATAGATATCTCTAAACATATAAATTAATTTCATTATAGATAAACTTTTCCACAATCTCAAAATGGGAGTGATAATACATATCCAACTCCACCCTCATCATTATCATCATTTCAATTTCACAATTTCCAAGTCAATTCCATTTTCTCTTTACAATCTCAAATATTCACATTTTTTTGGCAAAAGCCCTTGTCTCTTTAAAAATCAATTTCAATGTAGGAAATATCTCATTTCAACATATATCAATCCCAATTTCATACCCACAAGCTTTTCCAAGAGACCATTTGAAAACCCCTCTTTATCATTTTGATTTCAATCCCTAAGTTTTACTAAAACAACCCAAACCACTACAATCCTTTGAAATAGCAAGTAACCAAGGTAAAACTTATACAAGAGTGTGGAGAATCCCTACTTCAAGCTTAGAAGATGAGAGAGAGAGAGTGAGGAAGCTTCAACAACACCGAAACTCAACTTTGCTCGGATGAAAATGAAACTCCAAGTGAGCTCAACCTTTTTTCTTAAAGGGAGTAGAGTAGAGAGATCAATAGATCTAGGTGTTTTAAAAGGAAGAATGTGAGTTTTAGAAAGAGAGAGAGAGAAAGAAAGAAAGAGTGTGTGTGTGTGTAGATCTACAGTTTTTACAAAGTTTAGAGAAAGGGTGAAATGAAAAAGTGATATAAAAAGTGATTTTTACAGACTGATATACGCGCAATCTGCTTGAGTGCAAGAAGTGACGCTCGAGCATAAGACCCAAAAGGTGTGACTGCTTGAGCGTGAAATATAAACTCCCAGTACTTTTACAGACAGAAGACCAACGATTGAACACAATAAAGGCAGCTCGAGCCAAGACCGCTCGAGCGCGAGAAGTTTCGCTCGAGCATAGAATTCCACTTCGCAGTACTTTTGTAGACCTACAAAAGTATTGAGAGTTCACAAAGACCACTCGAGTGCAAAAAGTGACGCTCGAGAGTCGAAGCAAAATTATGGGCAACAAAAGTTTGAAAAACAAGCTACCAACCTATTCTAAACGCAACCAATACAACCCAATAGTCCAACTCAAAGAGAAACAGTGGAAAACAAGGCAAGAACAACTATATAAGGGGAAGAAGAAGAAGGAAAAAAAAAAAAAAAACATGAATCCATAGTCAAATGGGTTAAGTTGAAACTAGAAATGCTATAGTTACACTCTCAAAACATATTCGACACCTCTAACTCGGCGGGATCACCACGTCATTTCCTACACAAATTTCTATAGGGTGAGCACAAAACAAAGTAAGAAAAATCTTAACAAATTATATACATTTTATACAATCTCATGGGATAAATGCATATGTCATGCCATGTTCAAAAACATATATCTTTATCTTTTGAAACCTATGTACATAATGCAATCGTGAAAATTTAACAATTCAATAATTTTAATGTAGTTCAAAGGGGCAATGAATACGACTCAAGTAATCCCTAAGTTGGTATCTGCAAGTAGGCATAACATGCACTACCAATCCCTACTTTGCTAGTAGTTACCCGAAAGGCACGTGGTACCTCCTCCGCGCATGTTTTCGGTCTTTCACCATAGACACTCAGGCCAACTTAACCAATACTAGCTACACCCCCTATCCAGACTTACCAACGTATTTACCTTAAAAAAACACAATTCAATATGATCTTGTTTCACAAAATCATTTCCTTTCTCAAAACAATACCTTTTTCCAATGCAATATTCAAAATCCATTGCACCAATGTCAAAATGGAATGGCGATGCAAATGTCTAATGCAATAATAAAGTTTCACTCAAACATCTCAACAATACCAATTCGAAAGGTGATGATAAATAAATCAAGTGCCAATGCAATATATTTATATATCAATGCTTTGAAATTTCTCAATTCATCCACACAATTCTCCATTGTGATCAAATCTCACATCTCTTATCAATATAATATCATAGTATATTTTTTCAAGAGACAATATAACAATATCAACATTCATGTATTCTCCACATATTAAACATCATTTTCAGTATTTGGTCTTTCCAAAATAACACCAACAAGCTATTACTCAAGCTTTCCAATTCTACAATTTCTCATGAAATCTCTTCATTTGATACAACTATAGAATTTCCTCCATCATTTACTCACATAGTAAATTATCAAGTATCAATTTCATAAAATCACAACCTTTTCCCAAAATTCCAAAATTTTAGGGTTTTTGCCTTTAAGGCGGATTGCTCCAGAGAGCTGCATAGAAAATTACCCAAAATCCGCTCGAGCGATTTTTTGCCTAGAAAACTCTGAAAATTTTTGGAAAACTCTGTGGGGATCCACTCGAGCAGTTTTCAATTCCACATGAGCGGTTTTGCCCAGAACTTAGAAAGTGATTTTGCAAACCAAGGCAAGTTCTAATAACCAAAACTCAAAATTTTCAACCGGAAAAAGTTAAGAGAGGTTAAGTAGGAGTAGAAAAGGAGTCTCAACGACCCAATACAGTAAACAAACACACCAAAAGAAAAGCATACAATTCAAGCCCAAAACCCCGGGACATTATAACCGACCACCCATTGCACTCCTCAGATTTCTCTCTCAAGTAGCCCTCTTTCTCTCTCATTCCTTAGATCTCAGATCTCAAATCTCTCTCTCCCTCTCTCTTCCAATTAGAGATGATGTTGATGATGAACGTAGAATGGTAATGCCTTAGATCTGGAAGATTTGGAACCTCTCCAATGTTGGCTTGGTACCATCATCTCCGACGAGGTTGTCCTCCAAAGCTATAGGTATCAAGCTTTTCCAGTGAATCGACGGGTGGTTATGAAAGAGTAAGAGTCTATATTCTCTCTCTCTCTCTCTCTCTCTCTCTCCATTTTACAACATAATATTGTATTAGAAAATATTTCTTGTTGTCAAAATTGTATGTTTCAAAAAATTTCATGAAATTTTCTCTCATTATCAACATATAGATAAAATTAAAAAAAAAATTTGAATAGATAATAAGTTTGGATAGATATTTGAACAGATAAGGGAAAAAAATTGAAAAGATAGTCAAAAAATTTAAGTAGATAGTCAAAAAAATTTGAACAGATATAAAATAATTTGAAGAGATATATATAAATTTGAATAAATAGTCAAAAAAAATTAAACTGATAAATTAAGAAGTAAAATTGATAAAAAAAAAATGTCATTCAAAACAAACAAAATGATTTTTTGCCAAATTATTTTATAAAGCATGATTTCTCACTAATAAAAAAAAATCCACTGAATCTAATGTTTTATACACTCTTTAGGCAGGATTTTTAAATAATTTTCTCATAAAATTAATTTGCGAATCTCAAGTTAGCCACTAATTTAAATTTATGCTTGTATATGAATTTATCTGATGGCAAATAAAATTTTTACTTAAATTTGAATAAAATTTTTAGCAAGTGCCAGAGATTGCCTAATAGCAATTACGATCAATCGACATGGAAACCACCTATTTTGGGTTGTAGTTTGGTTTTGGAAAAATAACAAATCACTATCAATTTTTAAAAAAATAATTATAAATTCATGATAAATTTTATACACTTTTATTGATTAAAATTATAAATTCTTCTATAAATATGTAATAATTTTAGATGTACCACTGTGTAGACACCCCATTTTTGACCGACCTTAAGACTCAGACGTCACCGATTGAGCGCTCGGTGATGTTGCATTTTGTGCTCGTTCAGAAGTCTCAGAGTCGCGGCCGTGCGCCTTGCCTCCGGACTTCCGAACTCTCTTCTGTGCCTTGCCTCGGTTTGCGAACCGGACTCGATTTTCTCTGTTTTCTTTCCTGAGGGAAGGGAGAGGTCCCGTAGACCATCTCTCGGTGGCCGTGGGCTACATTTCGTGGCCGTAGGCCACTTTGCCCATTTTGAGCCGTCAGGCCGTGTGCCTCGGTTCGGGACCACCCAACCATCTCCGATTCTTCCGGTTTTTGGCATGCATCTCATTTACTCCCTTTCGAGGGACACTGGGTTCTTAGATACCCACTTCGTGGCCAAACACCACTTTTGGTGCTTAACGGCCGGTTTTCGGGACCCCGAACTGCGTGTTTTGGCCCCCGAGCATTCGTTTTGCATCGGTTTTTGTTCATTTTTGCCAGGTACCTCTGTTTTATCACTAGGAAGATCACTGGAGGGTGGGAGGCCAGCAATTGTCTCAGCAACCAGTTATGCTCCTCCGGCGCCCCCCGGCGCCCGTTTTTTTCACTTCCGGGCTAATGTTGAACACCCTAGGGCCATTTTCTTCGAGCCAAAACCACATATTTGTGTTGTACACACATGGGAGGACCCTAAAAACACATGGACGGCTAGTAATTCTTTTTTTCACTTTTGAACCTCTCCTAAAAGTGGCTTGCTGTCTCTCATGTTTTACAGTTGCCAATTTCCAACCACAGGGCCTTGTTGAGGAGACCTGGGAGGACACCAATATCTGGTGGCCGGCCAGAAAATCCACTTTTCATTTTGACCCCTAGCCGGCCGGCCATGGGGGGTGGCCGGCCGGCCACCTGCAACAAAAATGGCTGGCCGGCCGTGCTCCTTGGGAGGTGTGCATGGCAGCTGTATAGCTTTATCCCCCAAAATATCTGATTTCGGGGGATATTTTGTAAGCAAGGGAACTTAATCCCTTAAGGCCTACACTCTTTCACACACTTTGGCTCACCATCCTTGCATGCATACATCTCTCTCTCTCTCCCTCAAGAGTTAGAACACTTGCCTCAAGCTTACAAACAAATATCCATCTCCATCTCTTTGATTCTTCTCAAGTTTGGTGCCATTTCTTCATCATCATCAAGCACCACCGCCACCACTCCATTTCCAGCAGCAAGGAGAGGTTCTCAGAGGCTTAGAAGCAACATTCCTCAAGCTAAGAGGTAGAAAAGTATTGGTCTTCAAGGGTAAGTCTCCATCTCCCTCTTTTGTAGCATTTTCTTGCTTCTTTTCTTAAGCCTATTTCCTCGCTGTTTTAGGCTCCGACCCTAACTGAAAGGGTCCTTATTTTGAGCTATTATTCATGTTTGTTCAAGGGTTCAACCCTGTTTGAGCCCTCCATTTGGTACTTGCTTCAATACCATCTTGTATGCCTTTATTTTGCATGAAATTTCTAGCCTATGAGTGATCTGTTTTCGAACATGATGTAAACTGTAAGTGGGCCTATTTTGAGCCCCTCTTCAACATTGAAGAAGGGATAAACCTTTTTTAGGCCCCCTATCTTGCACTTACTTCATAATCTCTCCTATTTACCGTAAATTTGCATGATTTGTTTGGCCTATGTGTAAATTGTTTTGGAGCATGTAATGAACTGTGAGTAAGCTTATTTTGTGTCCCTATACAACATTGTATAAGGGATCAACCCTGTTGGGGGCCTCCATGTTGTACCTACCATTATACCCCTCTTTGGCCCCCATTTTTGCATGCTTTTTTAAGCTTATCTAGATTCTATTTTCGGCCATCATTAGAACTGAAAAGACTCATATTTTGATCTTCTTGACATATTTAATTAAGGGTCTTTTCTGGTTTGATGAATTTTTGGGGTACCTCATGTTATAGCCTTATGTATCCTAGTTCTTGCATGACATTTTTAGCATGTTTTCATACTGATTTGGGGGATGTCATCTACTGTAAATGTTCATATTTTTAGTCTCTCATCAGTGTTGTAGAAGGGTATTTTTCCATTTGGGCATCGCATGTATCACTTGCTTCAATACCCCTCTTGCGGAGCCATTTTTGCATACTTGCCTAATCCTATGTGTGCTTGCTGTTTAGCCTTTTTTATGACTGAAAAATGCTTGCATTGGGGCTTTCTTGCTACTGTATTTTCATTCCATGTCCATATTGTGTATGCATTCCATAGCTATAGGCCATTTCGGGCGCCTAATATCGCATTTCGGGATCATTCCATGCTTCAGGTGCACTTTGGCCATGTTTCGGGATTGTTTCCCCCCACATTTCAGTGCTGAAATTCTATTTGCATGTTTACATATCATATTCCATGCCATTACATTGCGTATGCCATCTCCTCGGTTTGCGTGCCCGTGTGCACGCATTTCAAGGCATCTCATTTTTCATCCATCGGCTTCTTATGTGAGTGTGGCTGAGGCTCACTCATGTTAGTGTAAGCCCATATCATATTTCCATGCCATTACATTGCGTATGCCATCTTCTCGGTTTGCGTGCCCGTGTGCACGCATTTCGAGGCATCTCATTTTTCATCTCTCGACCTCTTATGTGAGTGTGGCTGAGGCTCTCTCATGTTAGTGTAAGCCCATATTGTATTGTTTATGTCATTTTAGCATCATTGCATTCTGTATGCCATTGCCTCGGTTTGCGTGCCCGTGTACACGCATTTCGAGGCACTTCATTTTCATCTGACGGCCTCTTACGTGAGTGCGGCTGAGGTCCACTCATGTTAGTGTAAGTCCAATTGCATTGCGTATGCCATTTCATGCCTTAGGATCATCGCCTCGGTTTGCGTGCCCGCGTGCACGCATTTCCAGGCATCTCATTTTCATAGCATTGTGCATGCTAGGATTGTATTTTAGTTGCATTCATGCATATCATGCATATTGCATCATGTTGGGATAGGAGTTAGCAAGCACGGAACGAGCCCGTTTCATTACTCGAGTAATGAACGGGTCTCAATTCCCAAGTCACCGACACTCCGGATTACCCATGATGGAGTTAGGTTTTGTTGTAGCATTCATGTGCATTCATCCTATATTGAGTTGTGCAATCCGATTCCTCGGCCATCATGCATCGAGATCGTGATTGGTAACGAGGATCGAGGCATGCATATATTTGTGAAATACATTGCTATGCCCTTTCTGCTCTCTGTTGCGCAAAAATGAAGAATCAAGAACTTTTTGGAGTCCCGCACGCATTTAGAAACATTGCAAAAGAGGCTAATTGGGGCATCGGTGGATTTCAAAAAGGCACCAAAGATACATCATTCAATGAGTCAAGCGGTCCTTGGCTTGCATGCCGATTCTGATTTTCTTACTTAATCTGTATCATTCTTTTATTTCGGATTGTATTATTCTTTTATTTCGGACTGTATTATTATTTATTCGGACCCTCTGCGCGAGGGCCTAATTGTAATAAGTGTGGGTGAGTGTGATGTATGTCTTCCAACCCCACGTCTTTCTTCCCTTTTATTTACCCGCTTACGATGGTTAGATATAGGGCATATTTCAATTAGCATACAGTATGACAGCATTGTTTGCATCATTCATCTGTTTTGCACGCACCGGGCTCGGCGCATCATACAAACTGCATTTGTGTTCCAATTCCAAATTGAATACGTGTTAGTTGTAGCATTCCATATGCCATGTTTAGAATAGCCGAGCCTGCTATAGTTTGCATCTTTGCATGTGTTGCATTAGACATTTCAGTATGCTTAGGTCCATGCATGGATTTCTAACAAGTTTCTGTTTTGGCTTGGAGTACTCGGTGAGTTTTATGCTTTAGCATCCTTGCATGCGTGTGAGTGACTGCCATGAAAAGCATGCTTACCATGAGGCTATGTGCTTATATGATATAACTGCCTTGGATGCCTGTGGGTGGAGGTTGAGTTATCTGAATTGGAACAATTCATCAAATGTTTGTTTTAAGCCCACTAGATAGTGGCAAAATCATATATTCTTAAGCCCACCGGTGGCAAATCCGTCTTAGCCTACTGCGGGTAGCACCATCAAACCATTTTCAAACAAGCAGACACGAAGTGTTTTGTTCCAATTCGGCTCGATCTATACTTGTATCTTTGTCGCATCACATAATAACCTAGGCTAATACTTGAATAAGAACTCACAATGTTTTCAAAAGCAGATATCATGGTTAGTAGAGGCGGTCTTTGACGAGGCGGCGGGTGCTCACACAAGTGACCTTCTGTCGTACCCAAGTTCGAGCCGAGGCAACTTTGGTGATAGCGGACCGCGTGGCCTTTGGCACCGAGTCGGGGTTTCCTAAATTTCCCATTTTAAAATATTTAGGTGGCGACTCAGATCTGGGCGATCCATGTTTGGCACTTCTTTCAAAAAATCTGTTTTCAAAACGATTTGCCAGATTTGGACTCTTCGGTTCAAGATTAAGAACCGTGACATTTGAGTCCTTCGAACTGTAGTGACCCAATATCGAACCAGAACGGGGGGGATTCGCACTCCTTCCCCCGGGATGCGTTCGGGGACGTCTACAGTTTCTGGCGACTCTGCTGGGGATTTAGAGAACTTGACTCAAACTCATGATATCTGGTTTTGACTACACTTGTGTGTCTCTTTGCATTGCATTTGCATTGGTGCGCCTAGGACACCGTGTTTGCCATCTGCTATTCCTGAGCGGTTTGCCGGAGGCTTGTCTTGTCAAGGCATGTCCATAAGGGTGACGGTTCTGGGCTCTGCCGATATAGAACACAAACCCGGTTTCTGGGGCACCCTTTTTTTGACCATTCGACCTAGTGCATATCGAAATCCATAGTGACCATTCCAAACTAGGACAGGTTGCTTACCCGTTTATAGGTTGTTTGAAACCGCTGCGTGCATAGTGAAACCCTAGTTCCTGACAAAATAGAACAGGGAAACCCAACCCCAACATAGGGGTGTTTTCGGCTCTCACTTATCTGCTATGTGCTTGTTAGAGTGTGCCTCTGAGGAATGCATGTATCGATTGAGTTTGGGCAACGAGCTGCGGGCATCGATCAATATCGAGAATCGGTTGTCTGCGGATATCGGATTGATTTTGAAACGATGTCTGAGAGCAGTGATCGATTATCGAGGACGATGTATTTTTGACTTATCAACTGCGTGTTGTATGCATTGTGTGTTGTGTGTATTTAATTTAAATTTGTTATCTTTGCCGTTTTTACGGTCATTTATTTCCTTTTCGCTTTATTATCTTTTTGCTATGGCAATTTTTAGCACGATTGCTTCGGAACCACTAGATACTCCCCAAGCACTTTGGACACGAGGTCGCCGACTCAATCGATCCGAGGATCTGGTTGACGGATATCCAGTGTTCCACTCTTTACCCCGATTATCGAAGAAGAAGGCGAGGCGCGGTGTGTCGAACGAGGATTACGGGACGAGGGCTACTTTGTGATGCTTGATCGAGTTGAGATTTACGTATGCGCCATAGAGGTACATTTACCGGTCGTTCAGATGGAACAGCAGAATACATCAGGGATGGAGGCGATGATCGCCGAATGCATGAGAGCATGAAAAAGATGCAAGATGATGCCATCCATGGCGAATTTTATAAACAACAAGCGCGATCATGGCCCAAAGTAGAAGTGATTACTAAGGCTATGAGAATCGCGTCTGCTTCACATCGAGCTCCTCCTCCACCGGCGACTCCACTACGGCGAGGCATCTACTAGTCGAATACCTGCCAAATCCTCGAATATCCTCCGAACACCGAATACCTTACCCAATGTCCGGAATACTCAAGAGGACACAGTCTTCCAGCCGTGGCTCGCCCCACTTCTACGCATAGCGTCCAAGAATCTTACAACCAACCACCCGGTCTCTCTATTTGTGTTCGAGCTAGATCATCTGACTCTGGCCGAGTAAGTGGAAAAGCTTTTCAAGAAATCGCAGGGGTGAAGGCCATCGGACATCGAAGATGGGTACACCGATGTGGCCGTAACATTGCGAACAGATTCAAGATGCCGCAGTTGACCGTATTGATGGGTCCGGAGATCCTATGGCACATCTTTGGCTCTTTTCAGACATCCAGAGACCAATGGGCATAACCCGACCACAAAAGCTTTCTTTGTCTGGCATAACTTTGTCGGTGGTGGCGGCCAACTGGTACGCAAAGTTAGAAGATGATGTGAAAGCGGGATGAAATTTGGTAGGCCTTCGTTACCTGATACTCATATAATACCGACGAGATTACAACACGTGATCTCGAAACAACGAGGAACAAAAAGAGACTTTCTCGATTTTGTAACTTCGGTGGAGAGCAAAGGCATCGATGATGACCTTGAGGCCAACAGATAAAGATCAAATTCGGATGATTATGCAATCTCCAACCGGGTTAATCACGAAAATGATCGTACTCCTTTTCCCACCTTCTCGGTTACGAGATGGGAGTCTGGATCGAGGATGCGATAAAGCAAGGTTTGATCGACCGGGGCAAAGCGGCCGAAGGACATTCAACCGTAATAACACCGCAGGCCTGAGTGGCATTGCCAACACAAGGACTTCAGAGGTCGGCATGGTCACCACCACTCCCCCTTCCCAACCTAGGCCCGCAGCGGCCACACCCTTTCCAGACCTCAGGAGGCGAGAACTAAGCCGAGATACCAATCCAGAGGCCAAAGAACCTTCACTCCACTATACATGCCCTTGTCCAAGGCTCTCGGCGTTCTAATCAAAAAGGGGCATCTGAAACCCCTAGAGCCGAGGCCACTACCAAATCCACTCCCCCCTTCCCACAACCCAGCCAAGTACTGTGCGTACCACCAGCAGCATGGCCATGATATAGATCAATGTTTCCGGCTGAGTCACGAGATTCAAGACCTCGTTGACAAAAATATCATTCTACCTCCCGAAAGACCCAACGTCACAACTAACCCACTCCCCGCACATAACCAAGATCCACCACCCAAAAGAGTCAACCTCATCCAAACCGGGTGCTTTCCTCGATCCTAGTATTTATATTACTCCTCTCACCTACCCAAGCCGGAGGTAATCTTTCTGATTACTTGACTTGTGCATGTTGGACACCTTCACCCAATCTGAGCGGTGGTGACCTCCGAAGATGAAATGGAGCGGGTTTGAGGAGGAGAAGCGGTAGTGCAGGATGGGACGACCTCGGAATTATCTTTGAAGAGCTTATGATCCAAGTGGGTATATCTTATCGATGAGCGATCTGGTGAGTGTGAGGCCAGAAAAAATTTGAATTGTGCATGATTCGGGGGGACGGACTTGAACAATGGGCAGATGATCTGACAACGGTGGAAGAAGATTTTGCCAACCTCCAGTTCTTCAACGACCAAGCGAGGATGCAACAATCAATTGGTTTGAATATGGAGTCGGCGAGATTGCGGATGGTTAGATGATCGGCCGGATGTTGTGGAAATTGACGAGCAAGGCGGCGAGGTATCAATGATGGCCGGAAGGGCCGAGAGTCAGAATGAATTGCCGGAGAGCACCGGTACAAAGAATTTCGCTCGGGATCAAGATATTGTGAAAACCGAACAACAAACCCTACTAACACAGGAGAAGCAAGAGAAGAGGTGGGATTCTGAAAGAATCCGGAAAGCCAAGAACCATGAAGAGGTTGAAAAGTGCTGCGAGCACAAGAGCAGGACATGCTGTGAGCATGTGGGATGAAAGTACCAAGAGTACGAACTTGCCAGAACCAGATAGGTGTTTGTTGAATGTCAGTGGGATGTGGTGGGAAGACGATGACTTATGTCTTGCCCACACAGATGAAGATTGGGCAGGCGCTCAACCAGATGATACTTGGTACCTCGATGAGGTAGACCATATGACTAGGAGCGGGCGGTACTTCAAGCCCCCACACCTCAACCAACCTGAAGCATCTGGGAAAGAGAAAGAGGCCGAGAAACAGAGAGAGAAGCAAATTGAAGAAGAAGTCAGATCTTGAGGCAGTTAAAGAAGATACTGCACATCTCCATCTGGGACCGCTTATGGCCGAGGGTGCAGACAGTGTCCTATCTGCTATAGACAAGGCCAAACTCTCCATCGAAACTCGCGGAAGCATTTGGTTGGGTGGTTTTTCGGGAGGAGGTTCCCGGCATTAACCTTTTCGAGACAAGGAATTGCCACCGAGGCGTGAATCATAACAAACCCTCTACATCTTCGTGGAGTGTAGAGATAAGTGGATACGGTGGTACTTGTTGATCTGGGTTCGCTATCAATGTGCCTTGATCGAGCGGCATATGCAATCGGGTTAAAACCCGGACTTCATACCAACCACTCAGTGATCAAAGCTTATGATAATACTAGTAGGGAAGTGATGGGGAATTTGTCAAGGTTCGGACCGGGTTGGTCGAGACAACACAACATTGAATTTCATGTCTTGGGCGTTCCGCAACCTTTAACTTGCTCTTAGGCGGCCGTGGTTGCACCAAGTGAAAGCGATCTCTTCCACTGCACGGATGTTGAAATACCCTCACGGGAAGGGGTTGCAATTGTTTTGAAATTCATCCATCCATCCGCCGCGAAGTGTCTCGCCAGATTTGGAGATCGACCACGGCACGGAGGATGTGTTCTTATCGAGGTTCACTTTGGCGGAGGCGGGTAGTGCGAATATTATGGTTGTGAATGAAGGTGTGCGTTAGTGCTCAATCCGTCTACCTCATGAACAAGTTACAACATATCCCGGGATGGGATTAGGAAGCGGCGGCGAAAGTCATTGCGTTGGCGAAGTGCCACACAACCCGCATACCTTTGGATGGGTTATCGCCCACCAAAGAGGACGGTGAGAAAGGAAAGAAATGGCGGTAGAGCAGGCGAAAGCGGTGGGAAGCCTTTTGAATTAATGCAGGCCCATCCAGGTACCTGAGCAGACGCTTTGTCCGGAGGGAGGGCTTTCCATTTGCGGCTTCCCGAGCCATGGTTAAACGCGGAGAAAAGCGTGCAGGCTTAGTCTTCTTCGACTGCAACTATCGGGGATAGCGTTGCCTGAAGCGAGCAGACCCAACAACTGAGGTTGAGCAGAATAAGGCAGTGGATCCTGAGGGCACAGAGTTGGAAATGGGGATAGCACTGGCATGTCCCCTCTCTGATCCTCCGATCGACAAAGAGTGCTTGGGGATAACCGCGGTTTCCATGATTGGGGATGAAAGCGGTGCGAGCCGACCAGCGACTATCTTGGATGCATCAATCGCACCATCTCTCACTTGGCGGTCTGAGGAGGATTTTTGTCCAGACGGCAAGTCGGTAGTGAGCGAATCTAATTCCACCGAGTCTGTGTGAGTGGAATCGAGTTCGGCTCGATGAGTCCTGCACTCTGGGAAGCTAACGGATGCCTGATCTGTCTGGTCGTCTTTTTCCTTTTCATTTGAGTCTGTTGTAACCAATGAATTGGGACGATTTGGATGTACCTAATGAAAATGAACTATCTGTGGTTTTAGTACTTTTATGTGCCCTAATTTATTGCATTAATTGGACTTTCAAAATTTTGATCAAAAGCAGCGAGGGCGAAGTTCCTCGGTTTTACAACGTTTAATTGAGCAAGAGCAAGAGAGATTTGTTAAACCATTAATGGATGAAATCATTACCGTGAACATTAGTCTTGAGGACCCGCGGCTAGTCCGGATCGGGTCCACGTTGTCTTCGGAGGAACGCAAGCGCTTAGTCGCTTTATTAAAAGATTTCAAAGATGTTTTCGCGTGGTCCCACGAAGACATGCCGAATCGATCTGAGATTGTACGACGCCGGATCCCCTTGACCCCGAGGCCCGACTCAGCGAAACTTCAAGGATCCGCCCAGATTGGGCTCTTAAAATTAAGGAAGAGGTCACCAATCAAATCGACGCAGGCTTCCTGCTGGTATCTGAATATCCGACTTGGTTGGCCAACATTGTTCCGATGCCGAAGAAAGATGGCAGGATCCGGGTGTGTGTAGACTTCAGGGATTTGAATAGAGCTAGTCCGAAGGACGACTTTCCCTTACCGTACATCGATGAGTTGGTAGATTTCACAGCGGGGCATGCATTGCTCTCATTCATGGATGGCTTCTCAGGATACAACCAAATAGTGATGGCGCCAGAAGACAGAGAAAAGACTGCATTCACCACCCGTGGGGACATCTTTATCTAGGGTAATGCCGTTTGGGTTGAAGAACGCTGGAGCTACTTATCAACGGGCTGCGACCACAATACTACATGATATGATCCACAAAGAGGTTGAGGTGTACGTGGACGACATGATTGTCAAGTCCAAGGAAAGAGAGGGCCACTACACCGCCTTGCACAAGTTTTTCCAAAGGATCATGGAATTCCGGTTGCGGCTAAACCCTCAGAAATGTACATTTGGTGTTACAGCGAGAAAAATGCTGGGGTTTTTGATTACACAAAGAGACATCGAGGTCGATCCTTCTAAAATCAAGGCCATCTTAGAAATGCCACCACCAAGGACTGAAAAGGAGGTGCGAGGCTTTCTAGGTAAAGTGCAATTCATAAGACGGTTTATTTCAAAACTAACCTTGACTTGTGAACCACTTTTTGGCCTCCTCAAGAAAAGAAATAAGTTCCAATGGGACG
Source organism: Camellia lanceoleosa (assembly GCA_025200525.1). Lineage (NCBI taxonomy): Eukaryota > Viridiplantae > Streptophyta > Magnoliopsida > Ericales > Theaceae > Camellia > Camellia lanceoleosa. Next base: position 198,626 of record JANUSC010000105.1, read on the forward strand.
GCCGATGTCAAGCTGCATTTGAACAGATTAAAGAATATCTACAGAACCCACCCGTTTTATCGCCACCAGAACCAGGGAAACCGTTGATTTTGTATCTGTCAGTGACTGAAACTACAATGGGCTGCATGCTTGCACAAGAATCAGAAGATAAGGTGGAGAAAGCCATCTACTATTTGAGCAAAAAGATGCTGGAGTATGAGACCCGATATACACCGCTGGAAAAGGCTTGCTTGGCTCTGGTATGGGCTACCAGGAAGCTGCGGCACTACCTGTTAGCTCACTCTGTAATGTTGGTTTCGCGACTTGATCCCATCAAATATCTCTTCGAGAAACCAGCGCTTACGGGTAGGCTAGCTCGTTGGTTGCTTTTGCTCTCCGAATTTGATCTCACGTACGTGACACGCAAGTCAGTGAAAGGAAGAGCAGTGGCAGAGTTCCTTGCCGACCACCCGGTTGAGGGGGATGAAGCGGTCGAGTACCTATTCCCGGATGAATCAATTCTGCATATCGACGAAGAAACTTGGACGATGTACTTTGACGGAGCGTCAAATCAACATGGGAATGGGATAGGAGTGTTGCTGATAGCACCCGACAATTCCCGTATCCCTCTAGCCTTCAAGCTCCAGTTCAAGGTCTCGAACAATGAAGCAGAATATGAGGCGTGTATCGCTGGTCTAGAAGCAGCCCTGGAACTAGGGGCAAGACGAATGGACGTTATTGGGGATTCGAACCTTGTTGTGTCTCAAGCTAAAGGAGACTGGAAAGTGAAAGAGGAAAAGATGATGATGTATCACCAAACCTTGGATTTGCTGATTCCTCGGTTTGAGGAGCTAAGTTTTACTCATCTACTAAGGGAGAACAACAGGTTCGCAGATTCTTTAGCAACTCTATCTTCTATGATAGACATCCCGTGTGGAGTCCGAATGCGTTCGATCATCATTGACCAGAAATTTGCACCTGCCTATGAATCGATTGCAGCCATAGATGAAGTTCAGGACGAACACCCCTAGTATTACGACATCTGGAACTTCTTGGAGAAAGAAGCATACCCGCCAGGGGTAAATGCCAAAGACAAGAGGGCAATCAGAAGAATGGCAGTTCAGTTCATCATCTGCGGGGGTAAATCAGATAAACGGGTCATCTGGGAATGCATAAACTGTGCGTTGATGCCGAAGAGTCAAAGCGTCTGATGGAAGCTATCCACGGGGGTGAATGTGGTGCACACATGAATGGGGTAATGTTGGCACGGAAGATCCTTAGACAAGGTTATTACTGGTCCACCATGGAGGAGGATTGTATTGGCTTCGTCCGGCAATGTCACAAGTGTCAAATTCATGCAAATCGCATGAACATCCCGCCGTCAAAGCTGTACAACATGACTTCGCCATGGCCGTTTTCCGTCTGGGGAATTGATGTAATCGGAGCTGTTACGCCAAGGGGGTCGAATGGGCATGAGTTCATCTTAGTAGCGATAGATTATTTCACAAAGTGGGTCGAGGCCCAATCTTATGCGGTGTTGAAGGCTTCGCATGTAGCAAAATTTATCAGAAACAACATTATCTGTCGCTACGGAGTCCCAAATGAAATCGTTTCAGACAATGGTTCCCACTTCAAAAAGGAGGTGATTGATTTGTTGGAGAAATATAATGTGGCTTTTCATAAGTCGTCTACTTACCGGCCGCAAACCAATGGAGCAGTTGAGGCCGCCAACAAGAACATCAAGCGCATACTACAGAAGATGGTGGAAACCTATCGGGACTGGCCAGATAAGCTGCCGTTCGCTCTGTGGGGCTACAGGACTTCGATCAGAACTTCTACTGGGGCGACTCCGTACTCATTAGTTTATGGGATGGAAGCCGTTCTGCCTATTGAGATTGAGGTCCCGTCATTACGAGTATTGGCCGAGTGCGGATAGTCAAGCGGATTGGCGACAAAAGCATTTGAGGAACTCATGCTTTTCGATGAAAAGAAATTTGAAAGCACTGCACCACATCCAAGGTTATCAACGAGAATTGCTGGGCTTTTAACAAGAAGGTTAAGTCTAGGAATTTGAAAGAAGGAGATTTGGTACTCAAAGACAACCGAGCTCCCATCCACGACCCAAGGGCAAGTTCGGACTCAATTGGACGGTCCTACATCATCAAGTCAATCCGTCGTGGAGTAGTTACGATGGATCTAGATAGCTTGGAGTTTTCTCAACCGATCAACATGGACAAGTTGAAGAAATACTACCTGAGAGGCTCGCTAGGCGAAAACCGAAAAGGCGACCTAGGCAAAATCCAGAGCATAGAAAATTTGAAATTATAAAAACCGAGCTCAGAAGGTTGAAAACTCAAAGGCGGCCTTGGCAAAAGTTAGAGCGCAAAGGAGAGTAAAAATACCTGTTTAACCCAAGCCTGAACTACGTAAGGCTTAATTCCCATCTTTGGGATACGTAGGCAGCTTCATCTTGAAGTTCAGCCACAATCTTTTCCCCGATCAACTTTGTCCATTTGATCATCTCAGTCATCTCTATTCATCAGCATTTATCGTGATCTCCGGTACAGTGTTATTCAAACTAGGGGCAACTTTCCGTTGCAATAAAGTGTTGCGGCACCATCCAGACTAGGGGCAACTTTCCATTGCTATGAATCGCCGAGGCACTTTTCAAACTAGGGGCAACTTTCCAGTTGCTAGGATCCGGGGTTGTGCATCTCAGTGACAGATCTTAGGCGTGTCCAGTTCTGATCCATATCGAAAATAGTTTTGAAAAGTTTTAATAGTTGACTTTGTCCAAATTAATCTTTTCACAACTAAGACCATTTTTGGACCAAAGCGGGGAATTTTCAGTACCACAACCTTCAATTTCTTTGATTTCAAAACAGAGTTCTCTTGCTCTTACATACAATTGAAGTTGATTTTTTATTACACTCATGATGAAAACTTGAAAGTACTAATAAAGCAATAAATCTGGGGCATAGTCGAGTCAGGTGTCCCTGCGCCCCCTGCCAGAGCTAGTCGAAGCCTCTGATGCCAACCTAGGCCCAACTCAGGCCTCCTCATTGAGCCAATCCCAAAGACTCGCCGATAAAGTGCAACTGAAAAAAGGGGGGCAGAGCTCTAGTCCTCCAAGTCGTAGTATGTCGGGCAAGGTGTGCACCTCGAACTGGGAAAGTGACCGGGTATTCAATCCCCTCCGGAGGGCAAGTCTGATCATGACCAAATTGGCACAGAATGCAGAATGGGAAATAGAATACACAATGGGTTAGGCCAATCAACCGGATCCCAGTATCCTGGAACATGCTATAGCTCATCGCCGAAAGGTTAAGCCAAGAACAGCGCCAAGCAATGTGTTCAGCTGACAAGTTGCACATCCATTCAAACCACCATCCCTCATCAAGGGCGTCAACCAGGCGTTGTCGAAAGAAGTAGCATGGCCGAGTAAGGTGGCAAGAATCCACAACTTGCAATTTATCCATCAACCATATCTGGGGAGGGATGAAAAATGAGAGAATAAAGAATAGAGAGATGTGCGATGAGAGAAAAGTAAGATAAGGGTTTTGTGAGAAAAACCGAGTCAGAAGGCCGAGTGATGTGAGCAAATACATATGTGAGCTTGGGTGGGAAACATAACTAGCAGCAGTAGTGGACTCCCCGCAAACCTGGTTGTCTCTTGGCGGTAGAAGGCATCCAAACCTAGCAGTGTCTCGGCCAATGTCATGGCGGTACAGCTCTTTCCTTCCCTCAAGCCTTGAGCGACTTCAATCAAACGGATGCTAGCTCCTCTGGAGCCCGAGACAAACAGAAAATGAGATAGCATGCACAAGCAGAGGGCATGTTGTCGGAAACCTTGCCAATGATGGTTGCTGTGGTCATCGGCATCAGAGAATCAGTAAATCAGGCTCGGGATATCCAACATGCCATTACCAATCAGAGATCGAGCATCATGCGCGTTGAGACCGCACATCCGCCCTAAAGCTTGGGCATGGCCAAAACGAGACTGAGGCAACATCTCTTCTGAGCGTTCAGACTCCATCAAAGCTTGAAAATCTTCAAAAGTAGGACATACCTCTTGCCCTCCGAAGCTGAAGACATGCGTCGCCGGGTTCCAGAATCTCACTGCGGCGTGGAGGAAAGGAAGGTGCAATGGAGTCCGGCCCAGCGTGAATAGTGCATTCAAGCCGAAACCCTGGAAGTTCAACTTTTCCGAGCCATCTAAAGAAGAGATCCAAGATGTGAGATTTTCTACGAGAAATGCCTCCATTTTGTGCAAAGCAGTGATGAAATGAATGAATTCCAAGGTTGGGGCTTTTATAGAGGGTGAAACACTATTCAAAGGACACGTGTCACAATTCTGGAAGCTGCAGGGAGAGGTGGCCGGCCGGCCACCTATTCTAGCAGCCAACCCTTGATTCAAAAGGCCGGCCGATTGCCACCCTCCAATCCCCAAAAGCAAATGTGGCCCACCATGCTCATTGGTCCTGCTTTTGCCTCCTGAAGGAAGTTTGAGGCACTTTCACGATCGGAACGAAGGCCTCCATTTCTCTCGGCACGCTCCATCATCCGCATCGTCCGTCCGGCACGCTTTTGTTGTATTTTTGCTTATCGAGTTGTTGTTTTGTTTATCGAGTTGTAAGTTTTGTCGAGCTGTCGCATTTTGTGTTTTGAGTTATTACTTTTTGTTTACCTTTTGTTTACGCGATTTTTGTTGAGTCTTGTTTATTGAGTCGTTAACACTGTTGTACTTTGCTTATCGAGTTATAAACTTGCTAAGATTCTGTTATTTCTTAGTGAGTCAAGTTTTTGATTTGTTGCGTCGGTTCATTACCTGACCCGGTAAATACACAAGGCACATTTTTCATTCAATTCCATTTTGTGCAAAATGATGCGTTGCGATGCTAAAAATTTCGAATACAAACATCTTTTCAAAAGCTGTTTCATTCCATCATGTTTTACAACAAAATAAAGGTACAAGTTTTACAGGAAATAAAACTGCCTAACAATATGCAAAGTGCTACAAACTACTAGCAAAAAGTAAAATAAAGCAGGAAATAGCATCAATATCCTCGAACGGAATGAGGAGGCCCTCTCATCCTCTTCTCATGACAACCTCTCGCACCATCATCACCATCCAGTCGAGCTATCATCCTCCAGATCCCCTCACCTGCCTCCACTCCCGGAACCAAGACCAGAGCCTCCCTCCCCAGCGGATGTCTCTGACTCACGGTCTGCGACCTCCTCCTCCTCCTCCTCAATAATGGGTGCCCTGCGTCTGCGAGACAACCCTGCTCCTCGAGCTCCTCGAAAAGGCCTAGATGGCCCAGCTCCCTAAGAAGGCCTGGATGGCCCGGCTCCTCGAAAAGGCCCAGATGGCCCAGTACCTCAAACAGGTCCAATACCTCGACTTCCCTGAGAAGGCCCGGGTGGCCCGGCCTGCGACGGAGCATACACGGGAGGCATCTAAAAGTGAAAAGTTCAAATACATCAGTTCAAATATGAAAAGTAGATGTATGAAAAGCAGATGCAAGTACAATATGCGAGTGGGGTGTGTGTCAGATGTGCTCTACACAGCCTATCAATACAGCAGAATGTTCAAAACCAGCATGTCATCAGAAATATGCTAAATACAGGGAAGATGAACAAGACTCAGACGCCCATAATGGCCAGTTGTGCCTCCCTCCGTAGGATCATGCCCTCGAATGTGGCCAGCATCCCAAGTATCTCATCCGTGTACTCAACTGGAGGCTACAGATACAAATGCAAAACTATCAGCGAGGGAATGAATGTCCAAGTAATCTGACTGATAAATCAAAGCTGTAAAACATACCGGGGGTGAATCAGGATCCCTGACATATCTGTGGTCAAGAAGAGGAGGCTCTAGCGAGACCTGGTAAGGAGTCCCGAACCGCCAACTCGTCAACTCGGTCGGCATGTCTGGCCACCCAGGATGATGAAGAGATTGAGAGATCGGAGGAATCGAACTACCTCTACCCCTAGATGCACCAGCCCTACTAGAGAAAGGGATATCCGTAGCACAGGCACGACTCGAAGCTGGTGCATCAGTAGGCCTCCGTGGCGGAGCACGCACTCCCGTCAAGGGGGGCATCAGATATATATGACGATAGGTGGAGTAGTCCCCCTCCATGGGATGTAACAAAGCATCGGTGCCCTGCATATCATTAATGACCTCCTGGGAAGATAGTCTATCGGCGATCAAGATAGTGGCCGGAGGTACAGAGGGTCCCGAGAATCGCACCCCCACACCGACGCAGAAGCGTTCCCCAGAACCATGCCCTACCAACAGTCCTTCGGTAGGAACCTATATCGAATTACCCGATCCTCCGGATACCGATGTCGGAGACCATCACCTAAGACCGCCAGGCCGCCAAGTAATCATGGATAGCCAGTGCATAAATCAATCAGAAATCAGGAATATACAGGGTAGATCAAAGATGAAAATGAAAGGAACTGAGAGTTCTGAAATACCTTTGTCGTCCGCGACAAGATCAAAATATCACGCAGTAGAAGAGAGTCTCGAGGTCTCTCGGTGCTCGCCCTCGAATACCGGTGAAAACGGAGTCATAAGGAGTCCCGCCACCTCCATCTCCGGCTAATGTGGGAAAATATACGTACACCCATAGCCGAGAAAAGCAATGGAATGTGAATACAAAGTGCTAAAGGCGAATCAGAATGCAAAGTGCACCGTGTGCAATGAACAATGAGGAGCAGAAATGTAAATCAAGAGGACAGAACGCATTCCTGTGCTCTTCAATAGCCGCCGAGTAAGTCTCCGCCATGAGAGGTCAGACTCATGTAACAATAGAGGGTAGCCAGGCCAGCGCCACTCCAGTCATACCGACTGACCTGTGATAGGTCCACTAGGGCACTCAAAAGATACAACCCGACAGTGTTCCCCCTATCAGCAAACAGAGTGGTGCCAAAGAGGAACATAAGGAAACCTCGGGTGTACTGCTCAACCTCCTCAGGAGACTCAGGCTCCATCTCCAGCCTCCGAAAATGGGAAGAGAACCAGGTGTATCGGACTCTCCCGGAAGCTCTGTCTACAGGTGGGCGAGCCCCCAATAGATGTACCCAAGCAGCCTCCCACTCTCCTATATCCTCGTCATAAGGTATGGGCCAACCGCCTATGTCTAGGCCGGTGAGTACGGCAAAGTCTAGCGGAGTCATGGTCATATCCCCGGTGGCAGAAAAATGGAAAGAATTGGTGGTGTCCTACCATCTCTCCACCAAAGCAGCTAACAATGTCCTCGTTGGCAGATAAAGGTGATAACCTCTGCATGAATACTCCGAACCCTGCTGAGTCAACCAAATCCCAAACAGCCTCCGGAAGCTTAGCGTACCACTCTCTCGCAGCAATGGAGCCATATCCTCGCACGGTGCGAGAGCCGACCTACATTCAAAATGAATACATGTGTTCAGTACACAGTAAAATGCAAGCCGTATGCAAGTAACAAGCTGTGTGCAAATGAAATGTAACAAGCTGTGTGCAAATGAAATGAAGTAGCTGTGTGCAAATGAAACGGCTAGACGTGTTCACTTCAACTGGCCGCGTGTTCAAGAACTGCTTTTGGGTCGTGTGTTCAATCCTTAATCGGAATGCGTGTTCACTTCAACTGGCCGTGTGTTCAAGAACTGTTTTGGGTCATGTGTTCAATCCTTAATCAAGGGTCAGGTGTTCACTTCAAATCTGGGTCATGTTCAAGAACTCTATGTTTTGGGTCAGGTGTTCAATCCTTAATCAATTGCTGTGTGTTCACTTCAACTGGGTCAGTGTTCAAGAATCTGTTTTGGGTCATGTGTTCAATCCTTAATCAATTGGTCGTGTTCACTTCAAATCTGGGTCATGTTCAAGAACTGTATTTTGGGTGTGTGTTCAATCCTTAATCGATGGTCATGTGTTCACTTCAAATCTGGGCTGCGTGTTCAAGAACTGTGTTTTGGGTGTGTTCAATCCTTAATCGATGGGTCAGGTGTTCACTTCAAATATGGGCCGTGTTGTTCAAGAACTCTGTGTTTGGGCTGTGTTCAATCCTTAATAGTGGGCCGTGTGTTCACTTCAAATCTGGGCCGTGTTCGAGAAATCATGTTTTGGGTCAGCGTGTTCAAATCTTACTCGCTGAGTCATGGTTCCGCTTTAACTGGGCCGCGGTTCGTAAAATTTGGTATTTGGGGTCATGTGGTCAAAAAATTTGTGGGCTGTGTGTTCACCTCAAATCTGGATGGTGTGTTCAGAAAATCAGAAAAATTAGTGGGACTGTGTGTTCTACTCTCAATCAGTATGGGCTGTGTGTTCACCATCAACTTGGACTGCGTGTTCAGAAAATCAGAGTTTAGGGACTGTGTGTTCTACTCTTAATCAGTTTGGGCTGTGTGTTCACCATCGACTTGGACTGTGTGTTCAGAAAATCGGAGTTTGGGACTGTGTGTTCTACTCTTAATCAGTGTGTGCGGTGTGCTCACCTTCAAATTCGGGCTGTGTGTTCGACAAATCAGTGTTTGAGCCGTATGTTCAATTCTTAACTAATGTGTACCGTGCGTTCACAATCAATCAGTCAATGAGCCGTGTGTTCAGCAATTCAAGTGTTTATGTCACATGTTCAGAATGCAAACAAAGTACTATGTCATAAGCTAAAACTGTGTGTTCAAGCATGGAAAAGCTACAAAATGCACGAAAAATACAGAAAATAAAGTAAAATACCTCTCGTGCATCGTGAGAGAGGTGCTGCTCCGGCTCTCGCAGAAGTAAATCCCCGGGTGCCCGGTCATTGAACCCAGTGAAACGACGAAACGGCCATGAAGCATATGTACCGGCATGATCTCCTGAACAAAAGGGCGGACTCTCAGGGGCAGTGTCATGATATCAAAATCATCCCCAGTACCTGGAGGACCTCCACCATGAGGGTAATCACCCGCCATTTCAAGAAATCTGCAAAAGGAGCAAAAATGAGCCAAAATTGGAAAAAGTCAACAAAAGTCAACCCCCGGGAAATGAAAAAGTCAACAAAAGTCAACTCCCGAGAAAATCTTCCAAATATTGAGACAAACTTACGAAGTGGTGAAAATGAGAAAAGAAGCCCGAAATCAAAATTTAATCGTTCAAAGTGCTTAAACCGAAGATTTCGCTAAAACAACTTATGAAGGTAGAAAAGCGCGTATAAAGTGCAGATCTGAAGGAAAAAATGGTTTGGGGAGCAAGGGAAGGAGTTTTTGCTGCTGTGGGAGTGATTTCGGAATGAATGGATGAGGATATATATAGAAAATGAGGCAAAAGACAAAATTGCCCCTGATTTTGTGCAGGTGGCCGGCCGGCCACCTTTTCTAGCTGGCCGGCCATTTGCTTTTTGTTTTCTGGCCGGTGACCTCCCCTAGGGCAACCACCTGGCCGGTGGTGTTCCCCACTTTCCCACCTAGCTCCCTGCAAATTTTGAGGAAGATCGGAGTTCCCAGGACCTGAAAAAGTTCAAGAAAAGTGCACTTTCTGGCGCGAAATTGCTCCGCCGGAACTTCAGCTGCAATTTATGACAAATGTCTCATCATTACTCATCAAAATCAGAGTGTATCCTCTTTGAGCATGTTGTAACCTCTCCGGGAGGTGAACCAGAGGCCGCGATCGAGTCGCCTTCGCCGAAATGCGAGTTTTCTTACTCGTTGTTTCGCAACAAACGGGCACCCTGATTTATGCTCGTTTTGCATTGTTGTGCATATAACTTGCATTCTCATGAACATTTTGCATTGTTACGCATGATTTCTTGTTGTACCATACCTCTGTGCTTGAGCGTGCGTTGTCACGCACGTTCCTTTCTCGCATTGCGATGCATTCACTTGCCCACACTGCGTGTGTCAAACTTTCGGAACCACAGGAATCACATTGAATATATGTTGTTGGCATATTGTTCTTGTTGAATTTCTCTCTTTTGCAGGCACGATATTGTATGTACGGTTCATTTGAAATTTGGTCAGTGCGACTGCATTTAATCGCGCAGGTATCGTATCTTCTCCGTGTGAGACGCGACGAGAATTGAATGATTCTCCGCATTCCTAACTGCATGAAATGTAGTTGTTGCTTTGCATTCTTGCTTAAAACTATTGCATCTATTTGCGAATACTTGCCTCATTACAGCTTGCTGCATTTGCATCATCATTTGGCTCTGTGCATGTCGCTTTGCATTTTGCCCCCCTGCCTGCAGGCACGCTTGCGGGCACATATCTCTGTTCATCTTGTATGATTGTCTAAGTCTTCGGCCTTGTCAAAAATGGGTCGTCTCTAGGCTTTGACATTCACTCCCGTCACTTCTTGACTTCCGAAGTTACACAAAGAGGGGTAATCAGAGACACCCCATTTTTGACCGACCTTAAGACTCGAGACGTCACCGATTGAGAGCTCGGTGATGTTGCATTTGTGCTCGTTCGAAGTCTCGAGTCGCGCCGCGGCGCCTTGCCTCCGGACTTCAACTCTCTTCGTGCCTTGCCTCGGTTAACCGGACTCGGTTTTTCTGCTTTTCTTTCCTAGGGAAGGAGAGGACCCAGAGACCATCTCTCGGTGGTCGGGCTACATTTCGTGGTCAGAGGCCATTTTGCCCATTTCGAGCCCGGTTCCCGATTTTTGAGCCGTCAAGCCAGTGCCTCGGTTCGGGGCCACCCAACCATCTCCGATTCTTCCAGTTTTTGGCATGCATCTCATTTACTCCCTTTCGAGGGACACTGGGGTCTTAGATACCCACTTCGTGGCCAAACACCACTTTCGGTGCTTAACGGCCAGTTTTCAAGACCCCGAACTGCGTGTTTTGCCCCCGAGCATTGGTTTTGCATCGGTTTTTGTTCATTTTTTCCAGGTACCTCTGTTTTATCACCAGGAAGATCACTAGAGGGTGGGAGGCCAGCAATTGTCTCAAAGAACTGTTATGCTCCTCCCTACGCCTGCTTTACTCACTTCCGGGCTAATGTTGAACACCCTAGGGCCATTTTCTTCGAGCCAAAACCACATATTTGTGTTGTACACACATGGGAGGACCCTAAAAACACATGTCCGGCCAGTAATTCTTTTTTTCACTTTTGAACCTCTCCTAAAAGTGGCTTGTTGTCTCTCATGTTTTACAGTTGCCAATTTCCAACCACAGTGCCTTGTTGAGGAGACCTGGGAGGACACCAACATCTGGTGGCCGGCCAGAAAATCCACTTTTCATTTTGACCCCTAGCCGGCCGGCCATGGGGGGTGGCCGGCCGGCCACCTGCAGCAAAAATGGCTGGCCGGCCGTGCTCCTTGGGAGGTGTGCATGGCAGCTGTATAGCTTTATCCCCCAAAATATCTGATTTCGGGGGATATTTTGTAAGCAAGGGAACTTAATCCCTTAAGGCCTACACTCTTTCACACACTTTGGCTCACCATCCTTGCATGCATACATCTCTCTCTCTCTCCCTCAAGAGTTAGAACACTTGCCTCAAGCTTACAAACACATATCCATCTCCATCTCTTTGATTCTTCTCAAGTTTGGTGCCATTTCTTCATCATCATCAAGCACCACCGCCACCACTCCATTTCCAGCAGCAAGGAGAGGTTCTCAGAGGCTCAGAAGCAACATTCCTCAAGCTAAGAGGTAGAAAAGTATTGGTCTTCAAGGGTAAGTCTCCATCTCCCTCTTTCGTAGCATTTTCTTGCTTCTTTTCTTAAGCCTATTTTATCACTGTTTTAGGCTCCGACCCTAACTGAAAGGGTCCTTATTTTGAGCTATTCTTCATGTTTGTTCAAGGGTTCAACCCTGTTTGAGCCCTCCATTTGGTACTTGCTTCAATACCATCTTGTATGCCTTTATTTTGCATGAAATTTCTAGCCTATGAGTGATCTGTTTTCGAACATGATGTAAACTGTAAGTGGGCCTATTTTGAGCCTCTCTTCAACATTGAAGAAGGTATCAACCTTGTTTAGGCCCCCTATCTTGCACTTACTTCATAATCTCTCCTATTTACCGTAAATTTGCATGATTTGTTTGGCCTATGTGTAAATTGTTTTGGAGCATGTAATGAACTGTGAGTAAGCTTATTTTGTGTCTCTATACAACATTCTATAAGGGATGAACCCTGTTGGGGGCCTCCATGTTGTACCTACCATTATACCCCTCTTTGGCCCCCATTTTTGCATGCTTTTTTAAGCTTATCTAGATTCTGTTTTCGGCCATCATTAGAACTGAAAAGAGTCATATTTTGATCTTATTGACATATTTAATTAAGGGTCTTTTCTGGTTTGATGAATTTTTGGGGTACCTCATGTTATAGCCTTATGTATCCTAGTTCTTGCATGACATTTTTAGCATGTTTTCATACTGAGTTGGGGGATGTCATCTACTGTAAATGTTCATATTTTTAGTCCCTCATCAGTGTTGTAGAAGGGTATTTTTCCATTTGGGCATCGCATGTATCACTTGCTTCAATACCCCTCTTGCGGAGCCATTTTTGCATACTTGCCTAATCCTATGTGTGCTTGCTGTTTAGCCTTTTTTATGACTGAAAAATGCTTGTATTGGGGCTTTCTTGCTACTGTATTTTCATTCCATGTCCATATTGTGTATGCATTCCATAGCTATAGGCCATTTCGGGCGCCTAATATCGCATTTCGGGATCATTCCATGCTTCGGGTGCACTTTGGCCATGTTTCGGGATTGTTTCCCCCCACATTTCAGTGCTGAAATTCTATTTGCATGTTTACATTTCATATTCCATGCCATTACATTGCGTATGCCATCTCCTCGATTTGCGTGCCCATGTGCACGCATTTCAAGGCATCTCATTTTTCATCCATTGGCTTCTTATGTGAGTGTGGCTGAGGCTCACTCATGTTAGTGTAAGCCCATATCATATTTCCATGCCATTACATTGCGTATGCCATCTTCTCGATTTGCGTGCCTGTGTGCACGCATTTCGAGGCATCTCATTTTTCATCTCTCGGCCTCTTATGTGAGTGTGGCTGAGGCTCTCTTATGTTAGTGTAAGCCCATATTGTATTGTTTATGTCATTTTAGCATCATTGCATTCTGTATGCCATTGCCTCGGTTTGCGTGCCCGTGTGCACGCATTTCGAGGCACTTCATTTTCATCCGACGGCCTCTTACGTGAGTGCGGCTGAGGTCCACTCATGTTAGTGTAAGTCCAATTGCATTGCGTATGCCATTTCATGCCTTAGGATCATCGCCTCGGTTTGCGTACCCGCGTGCACGCATTTCCAAGCATCTCATTTTCATAGCATTGTGCATGCTAGGATTGTATTTTAGTTGCATTCATGCATATCATGCATATTGCATCATGTTCGGGATAGGAGTTAGCCCGGGCACGGGAAACGAGGCACGTTTCGTACTCCGAGTGACGGAACGGGTCTCAATTCCCAAGTCACCGACACTCCGGATTACCCATGATGGAGTTAGGTTTTGTTGTAGCATTCATGTACATTCATCCTATATTGAGTTGTGCAATCCGATTCCTCGACCATCATGCATCGAGATGCGTGATTGGTGGCACGAGGATCGAGGCATGTATATATTTGTGAAATAGATTGCTATGCCCTTTTCCTGCTCTCTGTTGCAGCAAAAATGAAGAATCAACAACTTTTTTGGAGTCTGGCACGCATTTCGAGAAACATTGCAAACAGAGGCTAATTGGGGCATCGATGGATTTTCCAATGGCTTGCATGCCGATTCTGATTTTTCTTACTTAATCAGATCATTCTTTTATTTGATCAGATTATTCTTTTATTTGGATCAGATTATTATTTATTCGGACCCTCTGCGCGAGGGCATAATTGTAATAAGTGTGGGTGAGTGTGATGTATGTCTTCCAACCCCACGTCTTTCTTCCCTTTTATTTACCCGCTTATGATGGTTAGATATAGGGCATATTTCAATTAGCATACAGTATGACAGCATGTTTGCATCATTCATCTGTATTGCACGCACCGGCCTGCCAAGATCATACAAACTGCATTTGTATTTCAATTCCAAATTGAATACGTGTTAGTTGTAGCATTCCATATGCCATGTTTAGAATAGCCGAGCCTGCTATAGTTTGCATCTTTGCATGTGTTGCATTAGACATTTCAGTATGCTTAGGTCCATGCATGGATTTCTAACAAGTTTCTGTTTTGGCTTGGAGTACTCGGTGAGTTTTATGCTTTAGCATCCTTGCATGCGTGTGAGTGACTGCCATGAAAAGCATACTTACCATGAGGCTATGTGCTTATATGATATAACTGCCTTAGATGCATGTGGGTGGAGGTTGAGTTATCTGAATTGGAACAATTCATCAAATGTTTGTTTTAAGCCCACTAGATAGTGGCAAAATCATATTTTCTTAAGCCCACCCGAGGGTGGCAAATCCGCGTCTTAGCCTACCTGCGGGTAGCACCATCAAACCATTTTCAAACAAACAGACACGAAGTGTTTTGTTCCAATTCAGGCGGCTCAGTCTATACTTGTATGCTGTGCGCATCACATAGTAACCTAGACTAATAACCGGAATAAGAACTCACAATGTTTTCAAAAACAGATATCATGGTTAGTAGAGGCCGGTCTTTGATCGGCGAAGGGTGCTCACGGCGTGACCTTCCCAATCGTACCCAAGTTCCCGAGCCGAGGCAACTTTGGTGATGACGGACACGTGGCCTTTGGCACCGAGTCGGTTTCCTAAATTTCCATTTTAAAATATTTAAGTGGCGACTCAGATTCTGGCAGCGATCCATGTTTGGCACTTCTTTCAAAAATCTGCTTTTCAAAACGATTTGCGATTTGGACTCTTCGGTTCAAGATTAAGAACCATGACATTTGAGTCCTTCGAATCAGAGTGACCCAATATCGAACCGTAATCGGGATTCGCACTCCTTCCCGGATGCGTTAGGGACGCCTACCTTGATGTATAAATTTCCCTTTGATTTTTTAACTAAATAAAAATAATAATTACCAGTTGATTGGGTGTAATAAAATCTTTTAAACTATTGAGAAATATCATTTTGATCTCCTAAACTATAAAAGCGTACAAATTTTTCCTCTAAACAGTTGAAAAGTAACTCATTTTGCCTTCTAAATTATAAAAGCTTATAAATATCTATAAATTATAAAAACGTACAAATGTGACCGTTAACTAAAGAGTCACAGTAAAATACATCAATAGTCTAAAGGGTCTATGTGTATGTTTTTATAGTTTAAGGAAATAAAGTAATACTTCTCAATAGTTTAAAAGTGTCATTCATATGCTTTTAAAATTTAAAAAGTTAAAGTTGTACACCTTAATAGTTTAGAAAATCTCTGTGTAAATAACACTAAATAAAAATCAATTCTGAAAAGAAAAAATAAAACAAGTGTGTTTTCTACTACATTCCTCAAAATTTCTCGTGTCTGGATCCTCTAAAGTGGAGTGGGCTTCGATGGAGAGTCTTCTTGCATCGATTTTTTGTAAGAAAAATTCAATATAAATATAAGAATTGTTTAGGATGATGTAAATAAATATATTTTAAAACTTTTTATAAAATTATGTAAAAGAAAATAAAGATGTGATATGACCTAAATAAATATATTTATCTAAATAAGTGTACTTATTTAATTTTTGCCAAATTTTAAAATTGATTTAGTGCTAATTATCTAAAAGTCCTATTTACAAATATTATGGTAGATCAGGTTCTATTTAAGATTTTTTAAACCAATAAATCTTATTTAGTAAAACTGATAATATTATCAATTTTTAAAAATTTTTAAAACTAACAATATTATCAATTTTGCATACTAATGTTCCATATAATTGTTTTACTAACTAATAAAAAAATAAAAGATGAGATTAAACGTTTTTACCTTTCTACTTATTGGTTTGATTCAACTATCCAATAAAATTAAGAATATTAACAGTTTTTTTTTTTAATTTTAAAACTGAAAACATTATCAATTTTTTCATTTTTAAAGTTTTTTTTATTTTTTTATTTTTCACATCAATGTTCCATGATTATGCTCCTTTACAGACACAAAATTTTCAATTTTATACAAAAAATAATTCAATTTTTTCAAAATAAAAATTATTTTCTTTTTTTGCACACACACACACATATATATATATATATATTAGTTTTTTCAATTTGAAAGTTGATATTTTAAAATTTTAAAAATCAAAATAAATCTCAAATTATCATTTTTTTTTTATAGATAATCATAAATAATAAACAATCATTATTTGAAAGGTAATTCCAACTATAAAAAATTTAATAGGACTTGAAAGTCTAAAAAATCTTAGTTAGAATTTAATGAAGTGTAAGTTTATAAATTAGGACTTGTGCGTAAATGTCTTATTTTTTTATTAGTGTTCGACATTGGTGTAGATATTTACTTGAGGTCAACTGTCAAACCGTTCGTTTGGGGTGTAGATTGACTTTTTAATTTTTTGACTATTTTAACATGAAACTAAAAAACCTCTTTTGTGCTAGATTTTTTTAATTTTTTTGACTTTTATAAAAGAAAAAAAAATAATTATATTAAAATAATAATTTTATTCTATATATACCTATTTTAACCCAAACTAAAATCCCAATTATAGCAAAAGTCTAGTCTTTGCAGTGTTGTGGAGGCAAGAATAGTCCGAGTCCTGGGAACCAGACCCAACACCCAACCATAATTACCAGCCATAGATCCACGGGAAGCTTCCCATCTGTACAATCCAATCCAACCAAGTATGTTAGATCAGGATTTGGGTCGGCTGTTGTGTGCGGCGCACAACAATTATTGTCGTGCAGTTAAATAAGTTTATATTTTAGTTTATTTCGATAATTTAAATTATTCACATTTTAAAATATATTAAATAGAATATATTTATAAAAAATTAAATTAATCGGATATCGTTTACCCTTTAATCCACTTACATTTGTATTCATTTTAATATTTTAAATTACAATTATTATTTATTTTTGTAAATACAAATGTGAGTCAATGAATGAGTAAACAATATTCAATTAACTTTATTTTTTAAAGGTATGTTCTACTTTATGTATTTTAAAATATGAACAGTTTAGATTATCAAAATTAGTCCCAAAATTGATCCATTTGACTGAATAACAGTGACTGTTGTGTACTTCGCACAATAACCATCCCAAATCCGTTAGGATGAAGCTTTTGCATATACACTGCATAGATTGTTATTAAAGGTTGTTTTGAGAAGTAATTTAAAAAATAATTTTTTGATTTTTTTTTTAAAAAAAAATTAGAAAAATATAAAAAAAATAAAAAAATGATATGACTTAAAAATATTAAAAATTAAAAACAAAACCAAAAAAGTCAAAGTTGCCAAAATGCGCCCATATATGCACAAAAGAGCTATTTTGGTTACGTTCATATAGTTTTTGCATAAATGGGGTGGGTTTCAATAGGTATTATTTCTATTTAAGATTAGCTTTGTTTTTGTAAATTTAGGATTTATGATATTTAATGTCACGACTCACTTCCCGTACTTAAGGATTAAGGATTAAGTATCGTGATGGTCAGTAACTGAGGTTATTTTCGGCCAAAATTAAAGTAGATCAATAAACGCAAGCGGAAGTAATATTTAATTAAGGGTACCAAAATAATCATTGGAATTTCTATTTTTATTATAAAATATATTGACCAAAAATATCGATATTTACATATAAAAATATCATAAAAATATTGTGTGTGTCTATTCTGCAGCCCCGCATCTAAGACTTTCCAATGCTATTTCCTGAAAATTGACAAATAACTATAAGCACATGGCAGAGTGAGAAATATTATACCAAGAGTATAAGAGACACGAAATAACCATGGATAGTTAGTTAGACCAAAACATTTACATAATTCAGTTTGGTAAATAAATCATTTAAGTAATAGAACTGAAATACAGAAATTATGTAAATAAATAACTATAATCACTAAATGTAACGAGCGAGCAGAACAAAGGTCACGAAGTGGCGGTAACAGAGTAATGGATTCAAGAGGTGGTTCATACGGATTCTAGAGGTGGCTCCCACAATAGTGTAGTACTTAGCTCCGCACAGCACTTTGTTCCGCACAGAATAGAGGTCAATAGATCCATGATAAACAGAGGACCACAAAGTGGTCAAACAGAGGTCAATGGTTATTTAAATCCCCCAAGCGTGGGACTCCCGTGGTAGTACTTACAAAACATAATTATATATATAAGGTCATAGCCAAATATTCTTTAAAATATAAACAAACATATCCATAGGTTTTCTTTTAAGCAAATAGGGTTCAGATATAAAACCACGTAACTGAAACCTTTATAAAATATAACTTTTATTAATATACTAATAAAACATAATTTATATAAAATAGATATGGTAAGGCAAAATATAAGTAAAATATATTTTGGTGACTCAAGATATAATATAACTCACCTTAACTTCAATACCTTACTCTTTCTTTCTACTATCACAGACCTTTTTAACTATTACCATTTTTTTCTTCCTTTCCTCTCATTCTTTTCTTTCTTTCTCTTTTCTTTTCTTCTTCTCTCTTTTCTTTCCTTTCTTTTCTTCATTCGTTCCCAGGTGAAACTATTCGTCTCTATTTATAGCGCGAGAGAGCAGACGTGGCTCGTATGAGATTCGATTAATAATTATATAGATTTATTTTTATTTTTAATAGATATTTAAAGTAATTATCTTTTAACTTAATATTTTAATATAAATATATAAATAATTTAATTTATAATTAAATTACACTTTATCATATATTAATGAAAAATTAATTATTTATTTTAATATCATACACATTATTATTATTATTATTATTATTATTATTATTATTATTATTATTATTTATATTATCTATATTATTATTATTTATATTTTAACCCTTAAATTTTTAATAATTATATTATTTTACAAAATTATACATAATAATATATAATAAATTTTATATTTTCTGAACCGAGATTAAATAATATTAGTATAAATTCTACAGAATAATTAAAAATCTGGGTTGTTACAGTCTTTCCCCTTTTAAAATTTCGTCCTCGAAATTTGTCATGTGTAAATTATCCACTGCGCACTCTGATAAATATATATTATATGATTAATCTGATAGAAAATAATACCTTAAAAAAAACTTTACCAAAAATAACTCACTGTCTAATTGTCAAAAATTAGTTTAGACCGAAATGAGAAATAATTGGTGACTTTAAAAAAAAATTTCACTCGTTTTATTTACGATAAAAACAAATATAAATAAATAAAATAACAACACAATAACAGAATTATATATAAGAATTGAAATTTTTGAAATGAACATTTCATTGATGGGAAATAGTTTCAAAATTAGTATCTTTAAAATTTGAATCCATTTTTTTTAAAAAAAAACATCAAAATAAATAAATTTTTTTTACAATACTGAACTGAAAATTATATATATATATATATATATTTTTTAATTATATTATAATTTTGGTGAGTGCTTGAGCCCGACATCCTTCTTTTCTTGTCATTCTTTTACTAGAATAAATATAAATTATATCTAATATCTTTCACAAATTAGGCACACTAAAAAAAATTATTATATATATAATCATATAAAATTATAATATAATTAAATTGACGAACAAAATATAATATTTAGGTACTAATTACCTGTTATCCTACTTCTTAAATTTGCATGTGTCCTATACTCCAATGATTTTTTTTTTTCCCTAAAAAAAACCATTGCTCTGATACCATTTGTCATGACCCGCTCTCCGTACCAAAGGGTTAAGCATCGTGATGGCTACTAACCGAGGTTATCTCCGGCCAAAACTAAAGCAGATCAATAAACGCAAGCGGAAGTAATATTTAAGTAAAGGTACCAAAATAATCATTGGAGTTTCTATTTTTATTACAAAATATATTGACAAAAAAGGCCGATATTTACATATAAAAATATCATAAAAATACTGTGTGTGTCTATTCTGTAGCCCCGTATCTAAGACTTTCCAAGGCTATTTCCTGAAAATTGGTAAACAACTATAAGCACATGGCAGAGTGAGAAATATTATACCAAGAGTATAAGGGTCACGAAATAACCATAGATAGTTAGTTAGGCCAAAACATTTACATAATTCAGTTTA
This sequence comes from Camellia lanceoleosa, assembly GCA_025200525.1. Taxonomy (NCBI): domain Eukaryota; kingdom Viridiplantae; phylum Streptophyta; class Magnoliopsida; order Ericales; family Theaceae; genus Camellia; species Camellia lanceoleosa. The sequence continues at coordinate 218,714 of JANUSC010000105.1, forward strand.
GTAAATAAATCATTTAAGTAGCAGAACTGAAATACAGAAATTATGTAAGTAAATAACCATAATCACGGTACAGAATAGAACCGAACAGAGGTCACAGAAGTGACAGTCAGAACAGAGGTACGGATTCAAGAGGTGCAAGGCTATTTTCTGAAAATTGGTAAACAACTATAAGCACATGGCAGAGTGAGAAATATTATACCAAGAGTATAAGGGACACGAAATAACCATGGATTGTTAGTTAAGCCAAAACATTTAAGATAATTTAGTCAGAACAAATAATCTTTTAAGTAGCAAAACTGAGATTATGTAAACAAATCATTTAAGTGGTAGAAGCTAAAATACATAAATTATGTAAGTAAATAACCATAACTACAAAGAGCGTAATGTAAGTAGTCAGAGGCAGACAGAGGTACGGATTCAAGAGGTGACTCGTACGGATTTTAGAGGTGGCTCCCACAATAGTGTAGCACTTAGCTTCGCATAACACTTTGTTCCGCACAGAATAGAGGTCAATGGATCCATGACAAACAGAGGACCACAAAGTGGTCAAACAGAGGCCAATGGTTATTTAAATTCCCTAAGGCGTGGGATTCCAGTGGTGGTACTTACAAAACATAATTATATATATAAGGTCATAGTCAAATATTCTTTAAAATATAAACAAATATATCCATGGGTTCCTTTTAAGCAAATAGGGTTCAGATACAAAACCACGTAACTGAAACTTTTATAAAATATAACTTTTATTAATATACTAATAAAACTTAACTTATATAAAATAGATATGGTAATTCAAAATATAAGTAAAATATATTTTAGTGACTCAAGATATAATATAACTCACCTTAACTTTAATACCTTACTCTTTCTTTCCACTATCACAGACCTTTTTAACTACCACCATTTTTTTCTTCCTTTCCTCTCATTCTTTTCTTTCTTTCTCTTTTCTTTTCTTCTTCTCTCTTTTCTTTCCTTTCTTTTCTTCATTCTTTCCCAGGTGAAACTATTCGTCTCTATTTATAACGCGAGAGAGCAGACGTGGCTCGGGTCAGATTCAATTAATAATTATATAGATTTATTTTTATTCTTAATAGATGTTTAAGATAATTACTTTTTAATTTAATATTTTAATATAATTATATAAATAATTTAATTTATAATTAAATTACACTTTATCATATATTAATGAAAAATTAATTATTTATTTTAATACCAAACCCATTATTATTATTATTTATATTATCTATATTATTATTATTTATATTTTGACCCTTAAACTTTTAATAATTATATTATTTTATAAAATTACACATAATAATATATAATAAATTATATATTTTTCAAACTGAGATTAAATAATATTAGTATAAATTCTACAGAATAATTAAAAATCTGGGTTGTTACATTTAATTTGAGCAAAATATAATTTGAGATTATTTTTGTGATTATAAATATTTTTTATGCTCTTTACAAAAAATTTTGTTAGTTGGAACATTGATATTATTGCAAAAACCTAATAATTGCCCAATAATATTCGTGTGAATTTCGCTGTGAAGAATTTGTTGAATAACAAGAACATGTATTTTTAATTAACTTCAATGCTCCATTGAACACTCTTTATGTATATAATGTACCTATTTATACACACACACACATATATATATATATATATATAAAATGGTATGTTTGACACTATTAAGAATGAGGTTGTCATACAACAATTTCAAAAAATTGCACCTCGTCGAATATAATTATAGAAGTTTATGGTTTTTTTTTTTTTAATTTTGTTAAGGCAGTAATATTATTCACACCCCCCCCCCCCCCCCAAAAAAAAAAGATCATAATATTTTATTAAAAGTTTATTTTACTTAAAGCTGGAGAAGTTTAAATTTTAATTAGTTTAATTTTTTTTTCTCATAAAATTTGTGAAACTTAAGTTTTTGGAGTCATCACATTCTTATAAATTTCTGGAGTTGCCACTGTATATAATACAAATACCTTAAAATTTTGAAATAAAGTGTAAATTTTGGAATAAATAGTAGATTGTATACTTGTAGGGCTGTTAAAATTTAAGAAGCTAAAGTGATATATCGTACTAGTTTAGGGAATTTTTGTGTAAATAACTCTAAATAAAAATCAATTCTGAAAAACAAAAAATAAAACAAATGTGCCTTCTACTACATTCCCCAAAATGTTTTGTGTCTGGATCGTCTGGAGTGGAGTGGGCTTCCATGGAGTCTTCTTGCATTGAGTTTTTTAAAAGAAAAGTTTCAATATATATTTTTAAAAAATAATTATTAATTGATGAGAGATTTTATAAATATTAATAATTAAATTTTAAATTTTTTTATCAACTTTGTAAAAATATTACTGGATGATAATTTTTTCGAAGTCTAGTCTTTACAGTATAAAAACATTACGCGTTCGGCTTGTTGTAGATATTGACTTGAGGTCAACTGTCGAAGTCTAGTCTTTGTAGTGTTTGTTGGTGGAAGTGGGGTGAAAATCACTGTTGGTAATTCATAAGAAAAGGTTTAAAATTAAATCAAATAAAAATTTAATTTATGGGAACAATTCTGAAACAAATACAGAGAGCACTCTTCTTCTACTTTTCTCCTACATATTTAACTCTCATAATACAATAGCTATTTATAGATAGCCTAGACAGTTTAAAAGCATACAATCATAATGTGAAAGCCTCCAGCCATTGTTTACTTCCTGCCAATCTTTCTTCAACAATGGAGGCTGTCAAATATGGTGGGTGATACCTACCATGGCTGCCTATCAAGCTTATTTTCAACATCCCCCTTAAGCTTGATTTTCCATGTTGCTTCATTCCAACCATTATCTTCATTTGTTGAATATATTATTTTTCAATGGTTTTGTGAAAATATCTGCAAGCTGATCTTGGGATTTGCAAGGCAATAATTCCACATCTTTATTTTTCATATGCTCTCGGATGAAATGATAGTGGGTGTCAATATGCTTATTTCTTTCATGATAAACTGGGTTATTTGTCAATGCAATTGATGAGCGATTATCAACATACATCTCAGTGGATTTTTCTTGTGGAAATCCCAAATGCTTCAGTATGTTCCGTAACCATATTGCATGACACACAGCTGAGTTAGCTGCAATATACTCAGCTTCGCAAGTTGATAATGTCACAATGGCTTGCTTCTTGGATAACCATGTGAAGGATGCATCTCCCATAAAGAAAGTAAACCCCGTAGTACTTTTCTGTTCATCCAAGTCACGTCCTCAATCGCTATCTGAGTAGCCAACAAGACTGAAATTATCAATTGATTTATTGAATAAACCATCATCGACTGTACCTTTGATGTAGCGAAGAATCCTCTTTGCTTCATAAAGGTGTGACTGATATGGTTGTCAGGTGGGTGGATGAATAATGGATGGTTGTTAAGTGGGTGGTTATTGGTGAATGAATGCAGGGTTAATAATGGATGGTTTGTGATATTTAATTTGGGCAAAATATAATTTGAGATTATGTTTGTGATTATAAATTTTTGTTATGCTCTTTACAAAAATTGTCATGGTTGTTAATTGAAACATTGATATTATTGCAAAAACCTAATAATTGCCCAATCATATTCGTGTGAGTTTTGCTGTGAAGAATTTGTTGAATAACAAGAACATGTATATTTAATTAATTTCAATGGAGTGTTTTGAAAAGATGGTTAAAAGTTGATTTTTTTTATTTTTTTGACTTTTTCGTGTGAGAGATGATGTGACCAAAAATGAGTTAAAAGTTGACTTTTGACTTTTTTGACATGTTGCCAAAACAACCCAATGTTCCATTGAATACTCTTTATGTATATAATGTACCTATTTACACACACACATGCGCGCGCGCGCGCGCACACACATATATATATATATATAGAAAATGGTATGTTTGACACTATTAAGAATGAGGTTGTCATACAACGATTTCAAAAAATGGCTCCTCGTCCAATATAATTGTAGAAGTTTATGTATTTTTTATTTTTATTTTTATTTTGTTAAGGCAATAATATTATTCACCCCCCCCAAAAAAAAGACCATAATATTTTATTAAAAGTTTATTTTACTTAAAGTTTGAGAAGTTTAAATTTTAATTAGTTTAATTATTATTTTTTTCTTATAAAATTTGTGAAACTTAAGTTTTTGGAGTCATCACATTCTTATAAATTTCTAGAGTTGTCACGGTATATAATACAAATGCCTTAAAATTTTGACATAAAGAGTAAATTTTCGAATAAATAGTAGATTGTACACTTGTAGGGCTGTTAAAATTTAAGAAGCTAAAGTGATATATTGTACTAGTTTAGGAAATTTTTGTGTAAATAACTCTAAATAAAAATCAATTCTGAAAAACAAAAAATAAAACAAATGTGCCTTCTACTACATTCCCCCAAATTTTTTGTGTCTGGATCGTCTGGAGTGGTGTGGGCTTCCATGGAGTCTTCTTGCATTGAGTTTTGTAAAAGAAAAGTTTCAATATATATTTTTAAAAAATAATTATTAATTGATGAGAAATTTTATAAATATTAATAATTAAATTTTAAATTTTTTTATTAGCTTATTAAAAATATTACTGGATGATAATTTTTTCGAAGTCTAGTCTTTACAGTATAAAAATCATTACGCGTTCGGCTTGTTGTAGATATTGACTTGAGGTCAACTGTCAAAGTCTAGTCTTTGCAGTGTTAAGGACAAGAGTGGTCCAAGTGATCCACTGGATGCTTGCCATCTGTACAACCTTAATTATCTGTTGGCCCCATAATTAAACTATCCAGTCAAAGGTTAGGTGTGGAAAGTAAACGGCAAGCAAAGGAAATTATGCGCATGCACAAGTCATTAAGGAGTCCCTCCTTCGAAGCAACTCACATGAGCAGTGTAAGTTCTAATAATTACAAGTGTAAACTATCAATAGATTTTATTTTAGGGATTTATTATTCAATAGGTCTTATTTTAGAGATTTATTACCTATTAAGTCCTATTGATAAATTTATTAAGTGATAAAGATAAATTTATCAGTTTTTTATTTTTATGAATAAATTTATAGTGATAAATTTATCAGTTTCTTTGTTTTTATGAATAAATTTTTAGTGATAAATTTATCACTCTCTTATTTTTATAGTATTAAATTTATTAGTTAGGACCTGTAGGTAAATAAGTCTAGTTAATAGGACTAATTGGTAAGTACCCCTTATGTTTGTTCAATACGTGAGAAGCAAAAGAGAAAAAGGTTATCAAGTCAGCGATTATGTACGCACAAAAATAAGAAGTAATCTTAAGGTTAAGTTTGACATTTTTAAAAAAAATTAAAAAGTTACTATCTTATTTAAGACACATCATTTTATTTAAGTCACATCACCTCTCTATCACATCACTTCAAACTCAACTCATATTTCATAACAAGTCAAAAAGTACACTTATTTAAAATATCCTAAACAACCCTTAAGAAGTAGTTAAAAGAAAGAAGATAATGGCAAGGAACAACAACTCAATTGTTTCGAAGGCTAAGAGAAGACTATAAATAGACAAAAACAAAGATGAAAGAGCCCCCGAATAAATCTAGACTCTATGTCTCTATCATTTCATTTATTTTTAAATTTCAGCACTGCGTTTTCTTTTCATAGGATTAGATTAAAATAACTCTTGTATTTCTAGAACTCAACTTTTGAAATTACCCTTATTAAAAGTAACATTTTGTAATTATATTATTCAATTAATAAATTGCATTTTTTGTGTAGTCTCTTACTCCCATTCTATTTCGAATTCAAGCTACATTGCATTGGTTCTTACTAAAACATAACTATTAAAGTTCTCTTTACTGAGGTTGAAGAACCTAATCACAATTGGCTGATAAGTAAATTGACTTATAAATTTTGTAAAGACTTTTCAGATCTTTACTGATACGCGACAATTATATTTTTATCTTTCGAAGTATCAAAATAGCCAACGATACTATATTACTTTAATATATTATTTTTTTGGGTATAGATATATTATTATACTATTATATTTTAATATAAAAAATCATTTTATTTATGTAGAAGAAGAAAATCATTTTATTTCAGTCCATCAATAGTAAACAGAAAAACCTCCAAAAAGAACAAACTCTCAAATTTGTACATATGATTAATTAAATTAATTTATTTATCTAGAATTTACAACAAAACCCAAGAATTTATAATGGTACAGTGAGTTGAAAAAAGAAAAAAAGAAAAAGAAAAAGAAAAATAAATGAAAAAGAAAGAGAAGAAAGTCCTTGTCATGAGAGGGATGCATAGGAATTTCTAGTGACAGAAAATCAACCACCATACCTACCCATCCCATGCCACTACTAATATCCTAACTTACTATGAGTCCAATCCTACATCTTGTCTCTAAAAATAAACGGAGCCATAGTTTCATAAAATGGGGTGGGCTTTTGTGGGCAAGTTTGCTATTAAGTGGGTACTGATAGTTTTGGTTCATCTCAATGGACACAGTAGTGGTTGCTTGGAAGAGGAGAGGAGGGGTCTATTGGAATTGAAGGATTTCCTCAAATCCAACGGTGCTGTGGCAGACCGTATTCTCCCTACCTGGACTGACAGACCAGCAGATCATCATCTGAATGAGTGCTGTGATTGGGAGAGAGTCACATGTGATCCCACCACTGGGCACGTGACTGAGCTCTCTCTGTATAATATAAGAGATATATCAGGCCGTGAATATTTTTACGGACATAAAAATTTCAATGTCGAATTCGAATCTCTATCTGAAGAAGATTTCAGAGAATACTTCCAAAACAGAACTTGGTTCATAAATGCCTCTGTCTTCCTTCCTTTCAAAGAGCTCCGAAACCTCAACTTGTCTCGTAATTTATTTAGTGGTTGGATTGACAATCAAGGTACGTAACTCTGCTAATATGGTCCATGACCCACACGAGTTTATCCGGACTTATTATTTCACCATAATCATTCATGTTATAAGATTTATATTATGTATATATGAAAAATAAAGTTAATTAAACAAGCATAAATATATGATTAACCCTTAATTATTTTTTAAAAGATTATGAAAATCATACTAATTGTTTATTTTATTCAAATATAAATGTGATTTTGTTATGAGGTTACATATGTCCAATTATCTTGATTTTTTAGGATAACCTACCATTAGGTCCTAATAATTTGACTTAATTCTTATCAAGTCTTATTAAAAATAAATTATAATAAAATTGTAGCTAAAAATAATTTTTTGTAACGATTTTTTACATATGTCGCTAAAAATTGACAATTAGTGACTTTTTTTGTCACGATTTTCATAAATTGTCGCTAAAACTTAGCCTTAGTGATTTTTTTTGTGATGAACTTACAAATTATCGTTAAAAGTTAAAAATTAGTGACTTTTTTTATAATAATTTTTTTAGACTGTCGCTAAAATTTATAATTAGTGACATTTTTTGTGACAAATTTCAAACTGTCGTTGAAAATTAACAATTAATGACATTTTTTTAATAATATTTGATGAAAAATACCATTAATTATCATAGGGCTTATTAGATAATAAGTTCACTTATTAACACTTACACATAATTTTTTTATTTTTTTATTTGTATGAATAATTTATTCAACGAATTCTGCAATCTGAACACTTAAAATAATTCAAATAGATGCGGGACACGGCCAAGATTCACAACACAGGTGCTGACTGTTTGTATTTTACATTTCTAAACAAATCTTAAATCGTACAAAAGTTTCTATACAATATCCACTTGAATGGGGTCTACTCCAGGCTCTATTAAGATGATTTGAACTATTAAATTTGCAAAATTTATCAAACAATTCATGTAAAAATTAAATTGATTAGATATCAATAATTACATAATCAAATTATATTTGCTTTTAAAAAATTAAAAATTTATTCTCGAAATCAAATTTATGGTTAATTTTTTTTTAAAAGACAAATATAATATGATTATGTAGTTATCCAAGTCCAATTAATTTAATTTTTATATATATATATAAATAATCTTCTACCTATTCTATAAGATAAATAATTTAAATCATCTTGATGTTCTATAAATAGACCCACCCAAGACGGACAATTAGGCTCCTTGTGCTTGGGCACAATAATATCCCAACTCCATCCCGTTTGAAGATTGACAATTTTTTAATTTTTTTAAAAAATACAAATAAAAAAATAAATAGAGTAATAGAGTGATGTAATAATTTATAGTGATTTTTAAATTTTTGACTACAAATTCAAGTCACCAAATGGAGCCTATTATTAAAGTAGAAGAATTTCTAGTTTATGTTAGCTTGATATATATATGTTATTTATTTATTAGTGGGTGCATTGGTAAATCTGTAAAAATATAAATTTTGATTTTGATATAAAATTTATTATGCCGGACTTTTTTAAGGGATTTTGCTAATAACCGTCCTTAGGATTGTCAATAAGCACCATAATTGGCCAAAAAATTTGTAATTCAAATACATTTTTCATATATTCTAAAACACTTTTACACATTTTTTCAATACTAACAACAACTCTTAATATTGTTTTTAGCATTTTCTTTCTTTTTTTTTACTAACTTTTAGGGACAATTGAAACCTTCAGGAACAATTTATGATCTATCACTTTCAGTTTATATTCGTAACTTGATATACATTTTGGACATATTTTCTTTTCTAATAATTTAAGTTTTAGTGACATTAGTAACTTGACCCTTTCAATTTATATGTCACAAAGAAATTAAAGGGAATTTTATTAATAAATTCCATATTTATAACTTATATTCCATTTAATTCTATTCATAATTTACAATTCAATTCCATAACTTTTAGGAAGAATTACTTAACAATTAGACAAAGAAAAAGAAAATATACAAATATGGAGGGGTGCAACTTGCACCTCACCACAAATTCACTTGCACTTCACATGTTTTTAAATTTTTTTCTATGCCCCACTGTCAAGTTATTCTCCCTAACTTTTAAAATGGCCAAAAAACCCTATCTTCAAATTTGGAAATGGAATGTAACTTAATTATAATATGGGAAAATAACCAATAAGCCCTATTTTACTCATAAGATTACTATTGAGTTCTATCAAGTTTCAATATGGATAATTAAGTCCTATTTTTCATAAACTATTTTCAAAAAGTTCATTACTCCATAATGATGTATGTTATCTCAATTTTACCCATCATTTAATATGAAGAATTTATAAATATTTTTAATTTAAGTAAAGTAATATTTTTTAATTGTAGAAAATATGATATTGTATTTAAAAAGAATGGAGTATTTATTCATAAATCTCTTTTTATCTACTTATGTTCCATTTAGTTCTAATTATTTTCTTATATTCAAATAAATCTTATGGGTGACATAGTTATTAAAATATTTCTAATAATAATAGGATAAAGTGTGCATTAATATTTATATTGACAGTATGAATGTTTCATGATGTGAACATTCACATTGTCAAATTTATTTATTTGTTTTTATTTTATAAAATTACATATTCGAGTGAAATCTTATTTGACAGATCTCGAAAACTAGGTTTCAAAAATATAAATTTCATAAATATATATATATATATATATATGTACAACAAAAATTATGAATTTTTAAAGTTTAATATATAAAAAGTACAAAATAGTCCAAAATATTGCACACCAAGTTGTCAAGGGTTCAAAAAAATATTTGTAAGGGCAAAATTATCCATAAATACTTTAAATATGATAATTAGGATTTTGTGGATCAACTGTCCAAATAATAGCACATATTGGAATACAAGAATATAAATTATGAACTAATTGGGATACGAGTATTTGAAAGAGAATTTCTAGTAAATTTTCCTAAAATAAATCATAAACCACAATGAAAAAATTATCAATAAGTTCTATTTTGTTTTGAAAATTACTATTGAGTTATATCAAATTTCGATATTAACAAATAAGTTTTTTTTTATTATAATTGTTATAAAAAAAAATTTAATTGTTCATAATAGTATATTTTATTTTAATTTTATCTTTCTCATTGAAATATGAACCAAAATTTTCATAAATAATTTTAATTTATTTTTAATTGTTCAAATTAAATGAATTTTCATAAACAAAAGTATAAATATAAGATCCATCAACTATCTCATGATTGAGAAATATATAAATTTTTCATAGTATTATTTTTCTTAGCTTTTTGTAATTTTAATAGAATTTAGCCTTTTAGATTTTTTTACACTAAAAGAATTCATAATTTGGAATAATATGTTATACTATACTTGCTTCGATTAAATTGTTATTTATGATTTTTCTAATATAATATTAATAATTTTTACAATTAAAATTTTAAATTTTAATTAAGTTAAAATTATTTATAAAATTCTTATTCATATTAAATAAAAGTAAAATTGGGATAAAATATACCATTCATATTAAATAAAAGTAAAATTAGGATAAAATACACCAGTATAAAGCAATGAATCTTTTGGGAATCATTTATTACAAACATGACTTAGTTGTCCATATTGAAACATTTAATAGTAATCTTAAAAGTAAAATTGAATTTATTGATTATTTTCCCTTATAATATTTCATTAGGGTATCTAATCTAATTTATCTTTTACACTATAATCTATTTTTTATTTAGTTTGAATTTTTAAATGATGTAATAATTAGTAATGTGAATATTCATACTTTCAATAAACAAAATATTATGCTTTTTTAGAAAATGTAAAAGTTGATGTAATTATTCACATTTAAAAAAAAAATATTCATATTTTTCAAGCACTCACACTTATCTTATTCATTAAAAATGTGAATATTTGCACTTTTTAAAAAATCACATTATTTTTATTTGTAACAAGTGTGAACATTCAAATATTTTATTCTATAAAATTACAAAAATATTGAATAAAAAAATTATGAACTCGCACTTTTTACATTTCAAAAATATGAATATCACTTTAAAAAAATCTTTAAAAAAAGGAGAAAAAAAAAAAAAAAAACTTGTCTTACTATAAAAATTCACTGTGAAATTTATTTCTATTTTTTTAATATTTAAAATATGTGAAATTTTATACTATTAGAAATTTAAATTTTAAAAATTTTCAATTCAAAAACTATGTGAAATTTTAAAAATATGTCTAAAATATGTGAAAATTTAAAAGTTACATTTTCAAATTTAAATTTTCACATATAAAAAAGTGTAAAGTTTTATATCTATTTTTTTGTTTTTCATAATTTTATATTCAATGAAGATCTTGTTTGATAGATCTCGGTCAAGTAATTTTAAAAAATATAAATTTTATCAAAAATAGATGTGTAAATTGAAAGTTACAAAATTTTAAAATTTGAAGTATAAAAAATTACAGTTACTATATAAGTATATGGCCACCGCTTCTCTCCAGTCTTTAATTAGACTGGATGATGCTATTGGACCATGCTAGACCCGATTTTGGGCCTATCTATCATGCCCCGAACTAATTAACTCAAAATAGATTCATCAATCCCCAATTACTTTATCTTGTTTCCAAAATCAACTCTTCCAATGCTTAATATATATATATAAGAAAATAAGGCCTCAACATAGACATCATCATCAATCTCTATCATGTATGTTCATTTAATTCTAAAGATTTACAAAAATATTTCACATGCGAGTATATATTCAACATTCCCAAAATATGAATTTATAGCATGTGGTACAATAAGTCAATACAAATCAATGCCCTCAAGGGGCTACAAATTCCAAGTCTTAAACCCGATTACACAAAAGTGGTTTTTTGAACCCATACACATAAAGCCCTTGCCTTGCCAAAATAATTACAACAAAATAAAAGAGTCTTCTGCTCTCAAAATATACTCCACGCCTCTAACTCGACGAGATTACCACATCCTTTCCTGCACAAAATCCCATAGGGTAAACACAAAGCCCAGTAGAAAAATCTTAACAAAATATATACATTTTATACAATCTCCTGAGATGAATGCATATTCTATGCCATGTCTAAAAGCGTACACCTCTATCTTTTGAAACTTTTGTATACAATGCAAATTTAACAATTTAACAATTCAATGATTTCAATGTAATTTAAAGGGGCGGTAAATACAACTCAGGTAATCTTTAAGTTGGTATCTACAAGTAGGCATAACTAGCACTACCAAATCTCACTTTACCGGTTGCTAACCGGAAGGCACGTGGTACCACCTCCGCGCGTGTTTTCGATCTTTCATCCCCTATCTGGACTTACCAGCTACACCCCCTATCCAGACTTACCAACGTATTTACTCCAAAAACAAATCAATATGATCTTGTTCGCAGAACATTTTTCTTTCTCAAAGCAATACTTTTCCAATGCAATATTCAAAATCAATTGCATCAATGATAAATGGAATGGCGATGCAAATGTCTAATGCAATAATAAAGTTTCATTCAATAATCTCAACAATGCCAATTCGAAAAGTGATGATAATGAAATCAAGTGCCAAGCCAATGTATTTTTATATCAATGCCTTGAAATTTCTCAATTTACCCGCACAATCTTCCATTATGATCAAATTCCATTTCTCTTATTGATATAACATCATAGTATATATATATATATGTATATCCAAGAGACAATATAACAATATCAACATTCATATATTCTTCACATGTTAAACATCATTTTTTAAACTTGTTTTTCCAAGACAAACCAATGATGAGTTTCAAAACCAACTATTCCCATCTCCTTCATGAAATTCCCTCATCTCTTATCATTATAACATCAAAATACACTTACAAGAGATAAAACAACACAATATCAACCTTCATGCATTTTCCATATATATTTATTATTGCTTTGGCATTAGGTCCTTCCAAAGTAATAACACAAGCTATTCCTCAAACTTCCCAAATCAACAATTTCTCATTTTCTCATGAAATTTCTAAATTTGATACAACTATAAAAATTTCCTCCATCATTTACTCACATAATAAATTATCAAGCATCTATTTCACAATAACTAAACTTTTTCCCAAAATCTCCAAATTTTAGCATTTCGACCAAAACAAGATTTTTGTTCCATTTTTGAAAAGATTTTTCCAAAACAACACCCACACCTTAGACCATAGCTCATATTCTCAAAGTTTTGAGAAAATAGATAAAATCATCATCTAATATCATCTAGGGTTCAACAACCCAAAGTTTATAACTCAAACATGTAATAAATGTTCCAAACATGCATAATCTTACAAAAACATATAGATAACTTAAAGATTATCCCTACCTTAAGATTGGGAGATGAAGAGGAAGAAAACCCTAGAAATCAAAGTTGATGAAAACACGATCCAATTGATTACAAATGTAGCCCTCGTCGCCCTTTTCGATTTGGTGTGCAAAGCTTTCTCAAACTCTTGAAGATTAGAACTAAATCTTAGAGAGAAGGGAGAGAAAATATGAATATATATATATAGAGAGAGAGATAAGAGAAAATTTTGTGCAAAACACTTTTTGGCATCAGTTTTAAGGAAAAGAGCACAAATTTTGAGATAAACGCGCTGAAATCCGCATGAGCGGTTTCAATTCTGCACGAACGGAATTTCCAGTCCGCATGAGCAAAATTTTGCCTCACAAGCGGATCGCTCCAGAGAGCTACCCAAAAAATTTCACCAAAATATGTTGTAGCGAGACCTAAAATCTGCTCGAGCAGTTTTCTGTCAAGAAAACCCAGAAGATTTTGCAATGATCTGCTCAGGCGACTCCCAATTCCGCACGAGCAGTTTTGCCCAGAAAATCCAAAGTTTGATTTTGTATTTCAAAACAAGTTCCAAAGCCAAAAACTCAAAATTTTCAACCCAAGGAAGTTAAGAGAGGTTAAGTAGAAAGGGAATCTCAACAACCTGTTATGGTAAACCAAACACCGAAAGAAAAGCATACTACCCTTCTACATAATACTATTCAAGTCCAACACCCGGGACATCACACCATCTCAATAATTCAAACCGTCGATATGTAGATCTCATTGAGCATATCATCTCTGCAAACATTACGTTGATCGAATGTCGATAGCTATTTGATTAGATTGCATTTGTTTCAACGACAATTATGATTTAAAAAATAAATCGCAAAGATAAATGCATGTTGATCAAGTGGCTATCGATATCCAATCAAAGTGATTTTTTACAAGAATGATGTACTCAACAAGCTCTACATATTATGCGGTTTAGGTTATCGAGATAGGTCCGGAGTCGAGCCTGCAACCGCCTAACAATACCATCCAATTCATTTCCAGACTGGAAAGGAGCCGAATCCCAAGTATCTTGACTATTTCAATTCTTCCACATAAATAAGGGTAAAAATATCTAAAATTTTGAAAAAAGACTTAATCTTGGATGGCTCTATTTGCAACCAAAAGATTGGTTGGACACCTTTACTTTATAAAATATTTTTATTATTATTACGTCACTATTTAAAATGACTAAAAAGTATTTGATATTAAAAAAAAATACAAATTTTAGTGTTTTGGACACTTCATCTCATAACCAATTTCAATATTTCCTTTGTTCTTCTCGCTTCTCTTCTCACTCTATTCACTTTGCATCTTCCTACTCAATCATATTTTTTATTGAATCTATCATTTTTACATTTGATTTCATATTGAATTTAATAATAGACGATGAAGAAAACGTTTCCAAACTATTTTTTTTTTTTAATAAAGTGTAGATTTTCTGTTTATCTTCATCATTTTTGGTCAATGGATTTATGAAATTTGTTTGGAAATTCAGTATCAAATAAATTATATTTTATTTGAAAACTTATTTTTAAAGAAATTTCATATATTTGGCACTGTGTTCTTAAATTATTTGACATTGTTCATTATTTATTATCCGAACAAATTATTTATGTTTGACTTTATATTTTCAAACATATATTTTTTTAACTTTTTCATATTCCAATTTTGAACAAAAAGAACTATTCAGTATTATATTTCCAAACAAATTGCATATGTTTGGAAATTTGTTTCCAAATAAATTAAATTTTGTTCAGTATTGAATATTTAAATAAATATATATATATATATATATATTCAACTATGTGTTTTCGTACCTTTAAAATTTTGACTTTTAACGTCATGGGGTGTACTAAATATATTTTATAGGATTTTAGGGATATAATGGATATTATTTGGAACAACAATGATTCATCCCACTAAAAACATCACCACTAATAGCACTAATGCATTAAAAAAATAGAAAAAAAACAAAAAAAATACAACTCCAAGACCAAAACATCACATCATTTAAGGGATCGCTTTTAATTAGTGGGAGCACTAATTAGTGCTCCCAAGCATTTTTCTATTTGGAATGTCTAAAATAATAGAATAAATTTTAGTGTAGGGACCAATCTGTTGTGGGGGTAAATAGAGTCACCCTTTAATCATGTAAGCAACTTAAATGATAACTAGGGCATTTGGTGCTGTGGTTGTATAGGACCCTTTGTGGTGTGAGATTTTGGATTCAACTCTTATGGAGAGGAGTTTGATACTCTTTGTGGTGATATTTATTTTCCCCCCATTATAGGAATTGTTTGTGATTAGTAGTTATTGGGCATGGGCTGGCGAACTTAGTTTATTGGTTGACTTTCTAACCATTGTGAGTTAGTAGTCTATTTAATGATGTAAATATTTCTTATATTTGTAATTACTCTTCTATCAATTGACCAAAAAAAAAAAAATTTATATGACGAGACTTTATTGATTAAGAAAAAAATTACGAAACCTAATGAAATACAAGTACATCAAATAGGATTTATCTCTAAATTGAATTAGGCTAAGCCTCATATTTTAAGTTCATCATTGAAGAGATGCCACCTCAATTAAGTTATGCATATTAACTACATTTATTTATTTATTTATAGATTCTGATTGATAAATTTATCACTGTAAATTTATTTGTAAAAATAAGAAAGACTGATGAATTTATCAATAAGACTTAATAAGTAATAAATCTCAAAAGTAGAACCTATTGGTAATTTATTCTGACTTATTTGGATCACATCACCTCTTTATTTTTTATATGATTTTTCATAATAAGCCAAAAAGTAATTCGAGTCCATTTTAATGATCTAAATTGTAAACTTTTTGAAGTTTATCAAGTAAAACATATCTGTAAAAAATTAAATTAATTGAATATCGATAGTCCTTCTATTAAATCACATTTGTATAAAAAAAAATAAATGTTAAATGTAATTTGAATATAAAAATGTGATTTGATAAAAAAAACCTACTGATAAATTATATCTATATTATAAAAAATAAATGACTACTTTTAAAATTATAATTGTCATCTATTTTTTTTTTATTAAAACAAATATAATTTTATCTAATCATTTTAGTTTTTAAATATTCTATTTAATGAATCTTAAAAAATTGACAATCCATATTGCCAAAGTTAGCTGAAAAATAAGCCCACCAACCCATATAAAAATTCATGTTTCAAAGTTAGCTGGAAGTAGTTTTTGCAGGATTTGAAGGGTTGTCAAGTTTGAGGAAGCTGGAGAAGTTGGATCTTGGTTCCAATCTCTTCAATGACAGTAATATATTTCGATATTTGGGTGCTCTCGCTTCAATTAAGACTTTGATTGTTAGTTACAATTCCTTGGGTGGATACTTCCCTGCACATGGCACGTTTTCCCTCCATGCCCTCCTACAATTCTATTCTCTGTCTCTGTTTCTATATATATATAGATTCTTTAATTATATATATAGTTTACTTACTCATATATATTCTTAGTGCAGAATTAGTAGCATTGAGAAACTTGGAAACGTTGGATATAGGCAGCAATGGTTATATTGGCTGTCTCCCACTGCAAGGTACGTGGCACAATAACTATATCTATCTACCCGTTCCATACTAAAATATTAATCCCTCATTTCATTTTTTATTATCTAAAAATATTAGTCAATTTTCAAAAATTAAAGACTAAAATAATATGTTTTATTTTTATTTGTTCGTTTTTTTTTTTATTTTTTTATTTTTCTTGATTTTTTTAGTACTTTAAACATTTTTTTTTTAGATGCACCTAATTTAGATATACTTAAGAAATATAATATTTTGTGATTTTTTTTTAAGTACGCCAAATATAAACAAATACAAAAATTCAGTAATACTGTAATAAATGTGAATTATGTTCAGGTAAAATTTAATGATGAAAAGTTATAGAATGTAGTCATGATGATAAGAATAATAAATGGTAGGAAAAATGACAAAATGGTCATTTAAAAAATTTTAGGGCATGACATCAACAATCCAAAGGCAATTTGTAATAAGATTACAAATTTTAAGGAGAGAAATGTAATTTTTCAAACGTGGGGAGGGAATCTATATTAAATAGAAATCTCAAGGGTTGCAGTGTAATTTACCCTTCCAAAAAAATGTACTATTAAAAGATAATTTTATAAAATTAATATTTTTAAAGTGTAATAATTGTACTACTAAAAAACAAATACATTTTCCAAAAGTGAGTATTATTTTGGGACGGGGGAGTATGTTTTTATTGTCAAATTGGGCTGTAAAGAAAGAAATTGAATATTTTCCTTTGAAAAATTAATGTCTCATTGAATCAGAAGGTATAGTTTTATACAAGACAATTCCAACAATCATGCTAATCTATTTTAGGTAAATATAATAGCTAATTGCAGCAAATTATAGCAATCACAGTACATATTCTCAACACTCTCCCTTAAGTTGGAGAGTGAATGTCTAGAACTCCCAACTAAAGTATCATAGTTGAGAAAGCTTCCTTTCCCAATGGCTTGGTAAACACGCAAGCTGATTTTCTGAAGCAACATATTTGGTTGCAACCAAACCATCTTGTATTTTATCACGAATAGAGTGACAATCCATCTCTACATGTCTGGTTCTTTCATGAAAAACAAGATTGGCTACTATGTGTAAACACTACGCCAAAACAGGGCATTAACGGCGGTTTTTTTAACGGCGGTGACGAAAATCACCGTTAATACCGCCGTTAAAAAAACCGCCACTAAAAGTGTCTTTAACGACGGTAATGAAACCCACTTTTAACGGCGGTAACGAAACCGCCGTTAATGCCCACTTTTAACGGCGGTAACAAAACCACCGTTAATGCCCAATCATTACCGCCGTTAATGACGGCGGTCTTTGCCGGCGGAGCTCTGGCGAAACTCCGGCGAGCTCTGGCGAAACCATCTACAATAAAGTAAAAGTAATGTTTAAATATTTATTTAGGGAATATATTTCATGAAGAGTGGCTATGGCAGAGTGGTTGGTGTGGGTGGATGAGAGGTCTTGGATTCAAAACTTGGGGAGTACAAAAAGAAAGAATTATTTTTTGAAAAATTTGAACCTATTTACGGTGGTAAAAAACCGCCGTTTTTGGTCGACTTTTAACGACGGTAATTTACCTTTTTACGATGGTTTCACTTTTTCCGACACGCGCATAAACGGCGATAACGAAACTGCCGTTAATACTGTTGTTAAAGGCTTTAACGGCGGTTTTACAGCCTTTAACGGCGGTAAAAAACCGCCGCTAAAGCCCAATTTTTGCGTAGTGAAAGCTGCTTTGTTATCGCAATATAACAATGCCGGTTTCAGATGTAATATTCTCAAATCTTTCAATAATGATCGTAGCCAAGATAATTCACAGCAGGTACCTGTCATGGCTCTATATTCGGCTTCTACTAAGGAGAGAGACAGTTTTCTGCCTTTTTGTCCGCCAATAAATAAGAGAAGATCCCAAGAAAACACAATAACCCCTGGTGGATCTACAAGATGTTGGACAACCAGCCCAATCCGAATAAAAAAAGGCTTGCAAAGACAAATTATTCTAAGAAGGAAAAAACAAACCTTGTCCTAGATTACCTTTCAAATAACGCAAAATGCGCAAAGCAACTTCCATATGTGGCTTGCGTGGTGCATGCATGAATCTGCTCAAGACATGTACCGAATAAGTGATATCCAGCCAAGTAACAATCAAGTAAATTAGGCATCCAACAAGATGCATATATTGAAATGGATCTCTAAGCAATTCACCTTAATCCAAGAGCTTTAAAGTTTGCTCCATGGGAAAGTTCACAGGTTTAGCGCCCAAAAAACCACCATCCTTTAGGATTTCCAAAGTCTATTTCCTTTGTGAGATGGAAATACCTCTCTTTGACTGAAAGACTTCAATGCCCAAAAAATACTTCAAATCAGCCAAATCTCTAATCTGGAAACGACTAGGCAAAAATTGCTTAAGAGCAAAAATGGCAGTGAGATCATTACCCGCAATAAGAATGTCATCAACATATATCAACAAAGCTGTAAAGGATGTGCCTTTTCGACACGTGAACAAGGAGTAATCTGCTTTAGATTGAACAAATCCGACAATTTGCATAGCTTGAGAGAACTTGGCAAACCATTGACGAGAAGCTTGCTTTAAACCATATAACGACTTGGTGAGGTGACACACTAAGTTCTCCCCCCTGTCGTGGAAGACCAGGAGGCAGAGACATATAAATTTCTTCATGGAGATCACCATGAAGAAAAGCATTGTGGACATCAAGTTGGTGAAGAGACCAATTTTGGGCAGCGGCCAAAGCTAATAAACATCGAACAGTAATCATTTTGGCAGTGGGAGAAAAAGTGTCATGATAATCAACACCTTCTATATGGGTGTATCCTTTTGCAACCAAATGAGCTTTGTAATGCTCAATAGTACGATCGGAGTGACAACCAATGGATGTCTTGCCAGGAGGGAGAGAGGTGAGAGACCAAGTGTGATTGGCTTTTAAAGCTGGCAATTCAAATTGCATTACGGCGTGCTAGTGGGAATGAGGAGCGGCTTCAGCATAAGAGGTAAGCTTTAATATCCTGACTGATAGTAGAAATAAATTAGCGATGGTGCGGGGAATAACGATGATAAGAAAGATAATTGCAAAGGGGATATCGTGTACCCTGTGGAGAACGAGAGGACGAAGGCTGCAATTGGTGGGGAGACGTCTCTTGGTTGCAAACATAATCACGTAGAGCTGTGGAAGGAATATGAGGTCATTGGGAATGATGTAAGGCTAGTGCGGGAGAAGGTCTAGCGAGAGTGGGATAAACAGGGCTTGAAGGAGAAAGTGGTGAGACAGGTACAAGGACAGGGTCAAGCAAGGCGAGGGTAGGAACCGGGTCCAGTGGAGGGGTTGGAGTTACGGGGGAAGGGGAAGTATCGATCACAGAAAGAGGAATGACAGATGCAAAATTTGTGGCAGTGGATGGAATGGACTCATAGGGAAAAATAGTTTCATGAAAAACAACACTGCGACTAGTGAACACCTAATGAGTGGCAAGGTCATAGAGTTTGTAAGCTTTTCTTCCAACTGGATAACCAAGAAAAATACAACGTTTGGCGCGAGGAGCGAATTTATGAGAAACATGCACTTTAGTAGCATATGCAAGACACTCGAAAACCCGAAATTGAGAATAAGAAGGAATCTTGCCATAAAGCTATTCAAAAGGAGTTTGGCGAGAAATGAGTGGTGTGGGCAAACGATTAATTATATGGATAGCAGTGGAAACACAGTTGGCCCAAAAAGGTAAAAGGAGATGGGCTTGAAAACGAAGGGCTCATGCGGATGCAAGGATATGGCAATGTTTGCACTCAACCACCCCGTTTTGTTGAGGTGTAGAGGTACAAGAAGTTTGATAAATGGTTCCTTGTTGTTTATAAAAGTCTCGCATAGAAAAGAATTCCCCACCATTAACAACCCGAATGGTAGTGATAGAGGCATTGAATTATATGTGCACAAATAAGAAAATTTTGGTAAGTAAAGGCTAAGTTTCATTTTTGTGCTGCATAAAAAAACCCATGTGAATCTAGAATAGTCATCCACAATAGTCAAAAAATATTTATCAACAGAAAGAGAAGCAATTCTGTAAGGGTCCCAAATGTCACAATGAATTAATTCAAAAGGTCTCACAGATGAAATTGAACTAGAAAAAAAAAACGAAGCCAACTCTGTTTGGCAAGTGCACAAATATCACAAGCATTATTGGACTTGAAAAGAAAATGTGACAAATTTTTTGCCATAAATCTAATCTAGAGGAAGATAAATGCCCCAATTGGCGATGCCACAAATCGATAAAGGCGTTGCCTTGAGAACAGGATGAACGACTAGTAGTGGCGGCTGTGGATCGAATGTTATGGTTTGGCTGCTCCAATGTTAACGCAACCAAGTAATAAAGTCCTTCTCGTTGTTCACCCAAACCAATCGTCTTCCCCATCATCAAGTCCTGCAAAACACACCAATGAGGGAAAAAGGTTACGGAACAATTGAGGTCTCTTGCAACATGACTCACAGGCATTAAATCCATCTTAAAAGATAGAACACCAAGCACATTTTTCAAAGAAATAAATGAATTCAAGGGTAAAGTTCCAATAGATGTGATTAGAGCCTGTTCTTCACTTGGCATAACAATGGGTGGCAAAAGAGTGTTCTCTGTATTGTTGATAAGTAGAGTAGGAGTAGAAGTAACATGGTCTGTGGCACTACTATCGATAATTAATCATTGGAGGCGTAATAACACTTGTGACAAACCTGAAGAAGCACTGGCAGGATTAGCCTTAGGATTGGCGGATTAAGATGTCTTTTGACCGTGCACAATAGATAATATTTGCTGGATTTGCAAATCAGAGAAGCCATTGGTCATCGACTGCATTTCTGGCTTAACATTGTTGACCGAAGATTGATGGTTGTTGTTGTGTTTAGAATGAGTGCCTCATTGATTGGACCTATTAGATACATGTTTTGGGTGCCCTGGTAGACACCTATTCAATTTCCAACATGTGTCTCGCACATGATGGTCTTGATCACAGTAAAAGCAATGTAAAGATTTTCGATTAGATGAGTTGGAGCAAGAAGAAAAACTTTGGCTATGTCGAACAACTAGAGCTACCGGTTCATCCCTTCGAATGACCATGGCTGAGGTCTCTGTGATCTCATGTGCAATGCCCAAGCATCATTGCTTCTCTTCTTGGACAATGGAAGAGTAAGCCTTGGCAACATCAGGAAGCGAATTTATCAAGAGGATTTGCCCTCAGATTGCACTGTAAAACTCATTGAGTCCCATGAGAAATTGCATCAATCGGCGTCGCTTATGGTCTATCCCACAAGAGTAAACAGTATCATTATAGGATCCCAGTTCATCCTACAATTTTTTAAGTCTGGTGTAGTAAGCCGCAACAGTCATCTAATCTTGAGTGAGACAAGCGATGTCCCTCTCAATCTGTAAAATACGTGGGGCATTGCTTTGAGACAAACGATCCCAAAGGTCTTTCCATACCTCCCGGGCAGTGTTTGAAAAAATAACGTTGTCGGCAAGATTTGGTGTGAGTGAATTGAGAATCCAAGATAGGATCATATCGTTGCATTTTTTTCCATGATGCATAGTCATCTAGTTAGGTTTTGGCATTTGGCGTTGTGATGGTTCCATCTATGAAACCCAACTTGGATTTGGCATTCAAAGAGATGGTCATGGCTCTACACCAACTTGAATAATTATCCCCATTGAGAGGCTTGGAAACAAGCACCATGCCGGGATGATCGGAATGGTGAAGGAAATATGGATTGGCGGCATCAGGCTTGCCTCCATTCGAACATTGCTTGTTTGCCATGATGATAGGAAACAGTGAAAGAGAGCAAAAAAACAGAGTGCTAGGGTATCGTTCCCTGCTCTAATACCATGTAAGGAAAGGAATATAATATTTTCCTTTGAAAAATTAATGTCTCATTAAATCAGATGCTATAGTTTTATACAAGACAATTCCTACAATCATGCTAATCTATTCTAGGTAAATATAATAGCTAGTTACAACAATATATTACAGCAAATTATAGCAATCACAGTACATATTCTCAACATGAGAAACAAATTGAAAAGGCCGATTTTCTCAATACACAGTTCAGTCTTGATTATTTTATGCTTCAGTCCATAATTTTATAGTTAGACCATTTAGATATATGTATATATATATAATTTATTATGCATCCAAATATCTTATTAGTGTCAAATATATATGCATAAGTTGTAACTTTTTATTCTTCCAAGTTTGTTGTTGTATCTAAACAATTATCTAAACAATTCTTGGCTTGTGAATTCTAAAAATCGTGATTCCAAATTAAATCAGACTACGGTTTGATGGTTTAATTCCAAAATTTTCATGATTTAGCTTGATTTCAAATTTCATAGAACCATAAGTAATTGTTTTACTCCTAAATTGAACCAATTGAACCATGCTCACTCTTATTGTCAATTGGATGTCAAAGAAAGGATCAACTGACTCAAAACTTTTAATGAAATAGCATTATGCATGATAAATAACAAAATATGCAAGCAGTTTATTAATAATTAATAATATATGGAAAGGGGAGAAGAAAAACAGGATTGTTTTTCTTGAATTTGTAAAGGTATTTTCTATACTATATGTTGTTAAATGAAAATTTTAAATTTTATTGTAATGAAAACTATTCAGTGTGTTTGGTTTGAATTTTCTAGATTAAGTTTTTTAAAAATTGAGTTTTTTGAATTCCGTATTTTTTTTCTTTTAGTGAATATTTTTAAAATTTTAAACATTTTTTTTTTACTTTTTTAGATGCACCTTACTTAGATGTATCTAAAAAGTAAAAAATTTGTGAAAAAATATTTTAAAAAATTAATAAATACATAAAAATATTAAAAAAAATGTACTGAATTCTTGTTTTTTTTTTTTTTTTTTTTTTTTGTATTTTTGGTATTTAGTGAATTTTTAAAAGATTTTTTTTACAATTTTTTTTTACTTTTTAGGTTTATTTATGTTAAGTGTGTCTAAAAAGTAAAAAAATTGCTTAAAATATTTAAAAAATTTAGCAAAAACAAAAAAAACATGAAAAATAAGAAAATAGAATTTTCTGAAAAGTGTTTTTGGAAAAACGGAACCAAGCAAGCTGATTATTTTGCAAAATGGAATGTTGCCTTTTAATATAAACATTCGAGGACAATGCTCGTGTTTATATCTTGCTATGTGGATGTTTTGAGCTATGTTATATGGACTCAGGTACAATTATTATATGTGGGTGTATATTCAAGTGTTAGACCATAAATTAAATTGTGGGATATTAGGATACGTATCCAAAATTGGATATAGGTATGGGTTGAGTAATATACACATAATACATATATATATATATATATATATATATACATATATTGCATATTATATAATTTTCTTAGATGAGATAAGATATTGTAAATTATGTAGAAATTTATTAGAAATTAAATAATATTCAGAAAAAAAAATATATATATATATATGAAATTTCTATATCTAATTTACGTGAGAGGCTAAAACTATTATTTTACTAGCAAATGTGAGTTTTTCTTCTTCATATATCATCACAAATTAAATGATTCGAGTGTCTAAGTTGGCTACGATTGTCTGGCACATATCCCACACTTGGTTACAGAAATTGCTCAAACCAGCCTTGTTTCTTTCTAAGAAACGTGCAAGAAACGCGATTTTCTCTCGAGAGAGAGAGAACGTGTTTCTATCTAAAATGGGATCGTGGGTGAAATCCAATGTCCGAAACTTGATGGTTTTGCTAGAAAACTAACTTTTCAAAGTACACACTAGTTTTTGCAACGAATCTCAACAAAACCTTAAATCAAAGCATAAAGTAATAGAAAAGGAGATAAAATAAAGAGAAAGACCAGAATTAAGAGAGAGATTGACTGAGAGAGGAGGAGATGACTTGGTTTGGTCTTGCTATTGCCGAAATCTAAAATCCTTGAGTTCACAACTAGCAATTAGGTCTGCGAAAATGAAGACTGGGCCTTCCGATGTAATCTTTTTCCTGGTATTATGGGTGATTCTATTTATACCATTTGTGCCATTCGAATATCAACTTCCGAACAAAATATAAATGCTTGAATATCTACTTTTGAACAAAATACAAATGTTTAGATATCAACTATTGAACATGATTTTTGTTCGAACAAATAGTTTTGTTTAGAAGTTGATTTTTGAAAATTTTATTTTTGATCGAAAGTTGATATCTGAATGGCACAAATGGTGTATAGTGAGATAAAATATGGTGTAGGAATAGAATTACCCAGGTATTATCTTCTTTGGTTGTCTGAAAGTGACACAGCAGAATGCACACAAAATTAGATATCATTCTAGTAGACAAAGACTCTTGAATCCACAAGAAAGAAACCCTTGAATCTACAAGAAAAATAGAGTAACTTGAAAATTATATTGATAGAGAATGTCATTGCCTCTAGGCTTGCATGACTATTTATACCAGATAAAGTCTTAGTCACCAAGCATACTTGGAGACCAAGTAATATAAGAAACTAATTAACTAGGATAGTACTAGTCTTGGACACCAACTATACTTGGAGACCAAATAATATAAGAAAGTAAATAGTTAGGATATTCCTTGGTTATCAAGGAAATTATATTCTTTAATTAAAATTCTTGCTATCAAGCACAGACACTTCAAAACAGGTGACGTAGTGGTATCGAACATAGGGACATGCTGGGGACACATGGGGGACGTGTACGGGACACACCATTTGGCGTGCTCCATTTTTTTTTCTTTTTTTTTTGTATGGGACACGGCGGGGCACGGAAGTGGACACGGCGAGGTTAGAAAGCCCTAATTGAATCCCTGCTTCTCCTCTCCAAAGCTCTAATCAAAGCCCTAATCAAAGAGAATAAGAGACCTAATCGAAGCTCTAATTAGAAAACCCTAATCAAAGAGAAAAAGAGACCTAATCCAAAATTAGAAGGAAAAAAAAAAAAAAAAAAGAGAGAAGAGAAAAGTGAACATGTGATTCTCTTACTTCTATTTGTCATCTGTCGTCTCTCACTTTGTCAATCTTCGTGTTTTTCGTCAATCTCCATTCATCGAGCGAAGTCAATTGTTGATCTCATCTCTCACCTCTTTGTCGTCTCTGTTGTCTCTGTTGTCTCTCCTTCCTCTTGTCTCACTTATTTATGTCGTGTGAGTCTCTCTTTCTCTCTCTCTCTCTCTCTCTCTCTCTCTCTCTCTCTCTCTCTTGTCTATTGAATATATATATATATATATTCAATAGACAACAATAAATATATAACATTTTTTAAATATCATAGATATATATAATATTTTTTTATGTATAATAAATATCATATTGTATTCTATTTTGTTTATATATATATATATATAATTTTAAAAAAAAGAATTTATTTATTACAAATACATATATATAATTAAAAAAATAAAATTTTATTTATGGCAAATACATATATATAATTATAAAAAAAAAAAAAATTTGCCATGTCCCCCATTTTTTTGAAATCGCCATGTCCTGTGTCTATGTTCGTATTTGTGCTTCATAGAATTCTTGGTAGCCAAGTAAAAATTGTACAAAATTATCATTTCCCCTTTATTCAATAATTTGATTTCCTTGACATGTGTTTGTCCAATTGCCTCAAGAAATCTGCAATTACTTATTCTACATCAGTCTCTTTTACTTGGAGAGAACTCGACCTTGAGTTCAAATTTGGATAGAAAGACTCTTCAGCATGATACTCAAAAAGATCAGCGACATTAAAAGTCTTGGAGATATTAAAGTCTTCAGGCAAATCAATCATGTAGGCATTGTCATTGATCTTCTTTAAAATCTTATATAGACCATACTTTCTTGGCTTAAGCTTGTTGTATGTACACATTGGAAACCTATCTTTGCGCAAGAATGCCATCACTGAATCTCCTTCTTTGAACACCTTGGTACGCCTACACTTGTTAGCTGTCTCTTTGTACCTGCCATTAGTTTCTTCTAGTTTCTGTTTCACCTCATCTTGCACTACTTGAGCTTGTTTAACCATGGCTTCTGTTGCAACACTTTTGGATTTCTTGGTAGATGAACCAAATCAATTGCATGCCTCAGAGGTGTCACAAATACCACAAAGAATGGTGATTTTCTAGTGGCATTATGAATTACATTGTTATAAGCAAATTCGACTTGAGGCAAGGCATGATCCCATTGCTTCGGCATGTCTTCACATATGTTTCGAACTAGCCACCTCTATCTAACCATTTGTCTGTGGATGTGCGGTAGAGCTTCAATTTAATGAAGAATCGAACATCTTCCACTACCCAAAAATGGCAAAGAACTTCACAATGCGATCAGAAGTAATAGATTAGGGGTACTCTATGCAAGCAAACCACCTCTCGAAAGAACAATCGAGCCACATGGAATGCGTCTGATGTCTTCTAATAAGGCATGAAATGAGCCATCTTAGAAAACTTGTCGATAACCACAAATACAAAATCTACTCCTTATTGGGTACGAGGGAGTCCTAACACAAAATCCATAGAAAAGTCTTCTCAGATATTATTAAAAATAGGTAAAGGCATATAAAGACCAGTATTTTGAGACTGGCCTTTAGATACCTGACATGTGTAGCATTTCCTTTCGAAATTCCCAATATCTCACTTCAATTGAGGCCAAAGGTAACATTCTTCCAAGCTTGCTACGATCTTGTCTCTACCCAAGTGTCTGGTCAATCCTCCTCCATGTAGGTGTCAAATTAGCTTTTCTCGAAATGACGTCTTGGGAATCCAAGGACGATTTCCCTTGAATAAGTATCCCTCAGTGACATGAACATTATTAACAAGCTAATTCTCTTTACATTTATCCCCATCTCTCTAAAATCTCCATCTTTTTGGTAAAGCTCCTTTAGAAACTCAAATTCCATGATCGCATGTGTCAATGTAACTAGAAAATTTGCACGATGGCTCAACGCATCTACAACTTGGTTCAAAGTCCCTAACTTGTGTCGGATGGAAAACTTCTAAAGAAATGTAGACCATCTGACATGCATGTTGCTTAGGTGCTTCTAACTCTTGATGAATTTTAATGCATGATGATCTGTGTTTAAGACAAAGTCCCATTGCACTAGGTAATGTTTCCAATGCTTGAGAGCTCGCACCACCACATAAAACTCTTGGTCATAGGTACTCCACTTCTGTCGAGCTTCAATTAGATTTTCACTAAAGAAAACCCCAGACTCTTCTATTATGAAAGAATTGCTCCAATTTCTACACCTCTAGTATCATACTCCACCTCAAAAATCTTTTCGAAGTTAGGTATAGCTAATACTGGCATAGTGCAAAGCTTCTCTTTAATTAAAGCAAAGCTCTTCTCAGCATTTTCTCCCCAAAAGAACATCCTCTTCTTTATGCACTCTCTGATTGACACCATGATTGAACTAAAGTTGCGTATGAATTGACTGTAGAATGTAGCCAAGCCACAAAAGCTTCAAACTAACCACATGAATACCTTATGAACTAACCACATACCCCAAGAATAATAGACTACTTGTCATGAAACTACACTTCTTGAGATTAACAAACAACTTGTTTTCCTGCAAAACCGTTAGCACTTGCCACAAATGCTCTATATGGTCTCTTCCAGATTTTCTATAATCAGGATATCATCAAAATAAAGAACTACAATTTTTCTAGCAAATGGCTTCAATAACTGATTCATAACACGCATGAAAGTACTAGGAGCATTGGAAAGTCTGAATGGCATAACCAACCACTCATAGAGGCCAGCATTGGTCTTGAATGCTATCTTCCATTCATCTTCTATCCGGATTCGAATTTGGTGACATCCACTTTCTAAGTCAATCTTGGAGAACCACATTGAACCTTCAATTATATCAAGCATATCATCCAAATGTGGAATATGAAATCTGTACTTGATGGTGATTTTGTTGATAGCTCAATTGTCAACACACATATGCCAACTTTCATCTTTCTTTGGTGTCAAAAGAGCTAGAACAACACATCTTTTACAAATATGCCCCTTTTGTAGCAACTCTTCAACCTTTTACCTTAAAATCTTGTTCTCCTTTGGGTTCATCCTATGGTGTGATAAGTTTGGAAAATTAGCTCCTGACACAAAATCAACATGATACTGGATATCCCTCATCGGTGGTAGCTCATTGGGTAGTTCATCAGTGGCGAGCTTTTTAAACTCCTCAAGCAATGATTGTATCTTATTTGGAATTGTATTACTATTTTCTTCTTTCTTTCCTCTACTAAATCTTTGACAACCATCACATAAATTTCTTTTGAAGCTTTTAAATTTGTCACAAACTCAACCTCTGAACTAGCTACGGTGAGAAAAGATTGTCCCTCTACTTTAGGTGGTTTGGACACTATTTGTTATATCGAAGGAACCATAGCAATTTTATGAGTCTTCCACATAAACAAATGACATCCACATCAAACTGCCAAGGCCTACCCAAACGTATGTGACTAGCATCTATATAAATCATATCACAAATATCTTCTTTGTAATGCTTGCCAATGGAAATAGGGACCTGACAAATCTCAGTTACCTTCGCTGTCGAAGCCTTCTTGATCCAACCAATGTCGTAAGGATTGGGATGTGGCTCAATCTATAGTTTTAAGTGCTCCACCAATCTCTTTGCAACAAAATTCTCACAGCTTCCACTATCAATGATCAAGTCACATACTTTTCTAGTTGACTGAACAACATGATCGAAAAAAATTATGGAGCTAATTAAAATCCTTTATCTTTGGTGTGAATAAAACTCATTGGACCACATAGTTGACTCGTTCTCCATCCTCTATGGCGAGCTTAGCCCCATCATATGGATCATGATTATCATGTTTTGCGCCCTCATCGACTCCAAAGTTATCGTTTTCTTTCGCTAGATTAACTAGTCATTGCTCTAGACAGACATTGGAACGGTGGCCAAGTTTGCCACACCTATAGCACTTCTCTGTTGTTGGCTTGACATATGGCTTAAGAGCTTCTCTAACGTTGAACTTGTTGCCTAGTTGTTTCCTTTACTATTAGCACCTTTGGGTTGGTTTGCAACAGTCGATGTTTGGACCCTTTTTTCTTTTCAGATATAGGAAAAGAAGAACCGTAGTTGTCCATTGATAATCTGAATATGTTGGTTTGCTCTCCAACAACTCGGCTTTGAGAGCCATGTTGTGTGCTTCCTCCACGGCTCACAAAACTACCCAACCAAACTTCTCTCGAATTGTTTGCTTTAATCCATTGAGATATCTAGCTACTTGTTGTCCTTCTGTTCATTTAGATTGTTGCGATCTGAAAGTCGAGAAAACTCAATAGTGTAGTCAAACACAAATTTGGACCTCTGTGAGAAATTTTGATAAAGCTAGAACAAAAATTGCTCGTAGTCTGGCGATAGTTATCTATCAATGAGAAGCTACTTCATCCGTCGCCAAGTCCAAATTGGGTCATTTTGTTGTCGCTGTCTAGTTCTTTGTAAGTGGTCCCACCAAACTGCAACGCCTCCATTTAATTTGTATGCAACTAGTTTCACCATCATTGACTCTGAAACCTCCATTATCTAGATGAACCGTTTAACTTCGGAGATCCAATCTAGGAAATCTTAAATATATAGATTTCCATTAAATTGGGATATATCAATTTTTAACCGATAGTCATTGATCCATTGTTGTTGTCTCCTTGGTTGACGACCTTCGTACTCCTCTTCAATCTATGGCTTAAACTCTTCACTGTCTGATTGATATCGGGCTTGACATCTCAAGTTGTTTTGGATAAGATGGCCTTAGGCAATTCCTTCAATGCAAACTCTATCTCGGTTAATTTGTTGGCCTTGGGCAACTCCCTTAGCGTGTGCCTGATCAACCACTGGTGGTCTGTTGTTGGCTTTCAGAGTCAATTCGCAATCATGTCATGAATCTCGTTCAACTGTCGTTGTCTCTCAAATGCTTCCCACAAAGCACCCACGATCATCACAAGAAAGTTTGTGTGTACTTCTCTATCTTGTGCCATTAAGCTAGCCAAATCTTTGCTTTGATATCACTTGACACAGTGGAATGCACAAAAAACTAGATATTGTTTTAGTAGATAAAGACCCTTGAATCCACAAGGAAAATAGAGTAACTTGAAAATTATAGAGTAAATTACACCCTGAGGTTTGGTAAAATTACATCCCACTCCTATGGTTAATAATCTCATTTCGTTAAACCCCCTGCTTATATAAAAAGCAACAACTCCTAGTAAAAAAACAGAGTAAATTACATTGGGAAAAAAAAAAGTAAAGCAAAGGCAAGAAAATAGAGGAAAAAAAAAACAGAAGAAGTAAAGCAAAATAAGAAAAGAGAAAATGTATGAGTTCAATGTCTTCATTCCGTCTAAATAATTACAATGACAGGAGGGTTAGTATAATTTTCCAAACGTTTGGGGGTGATATGTATTAAACCTAAACCTCAAGGGGTGTAATTGTAATTTATCCAAAATTATATTGATAAAGAATGTCATTTCCTTTAGGCTTTACATGACTATTTATACCAGATAAAGTCTTGGTCATCAAGCACACTTGGAGACCAAGTAATATAAGAAACTAATTAACTAGAATAGTACTAGTCTTGGACACAAGTATACTTGGGGACCAAATAATATAAGAAAGTAATTAGTTGAGATATTCCTTGCTCACCAAGGAAATTATATTCTTTAATAGAAATTCTTGGTTGTCAAGTAAAAATTGTCACAAATTATCATTTCCTCTTTGGTCAATAATTCGATTTCCTTAACTTGTGCTTGTCCAATTACTTCAAGAAATCTGCAGTCCCTTATTCTATATCAAAAAGTGAAGATCATCTCTCTCACCCTTAATCCGTCCCTCCTTTTTCTTTTTCTTTTTCTCTCTCTCTCTCCACTTTCATGTCTATGAGAGTCTTCTACTCAAGTTTAAGACTTGATGAATTTTTTATTTTGTATTTGTACAACGTGACTTTTGATATAACTCTGTAGGTAGTGAAATCCAGCTGGCTTTGTATTGTTTTATTGCAAAATGTATCTTGCACAAATATGCATGAAATCCAACTAGTTGATTTGGGGGGAATTTTGTCGAAACTCCTTCTGATTATAGTAAATATTATTTTTAAAAAATTATTATTTAAATAATGAAATACTGTCATCATCACAAGCATCATAGTCACTATAATTATTAAAAAACAATTACAAAAAAAACATAATTTTAACCGAGTGAAATGAAATAATAACTTTAACAGAGTAAAATTTTACTATTAATTTAAAACAGAGCATCAACAAATAATAGACAGATTACATATTATTATAACAAATTAGAGTAAAATTTTACTCTTTTAAATAGAGCATCAGCAAAATAAAATACCTGACATATATAATCAGAGCAAATCAAAGTAAAATTAATCTAATTGCAACAAAAATACTATCATTTGATCAAATTCGATTAAAAAAAATTCATAATAAACAAAATATACATTGTTTAATTTTCAATCTTATCTGAAAAAACTTCAATAATTATGTACTCATCATTAGAATCAAAATTGATTTTCTTTTTTTTTTCCAAATTCGGATGAATTTTAAAGTTGGTGATCTATGGGATTATGAGCTCTATGGAATAGAATCGATGAAGAAAAGAGTGTGTTGAAAGATTTGATTCAAATCTATACCATATATATTGAAGAGCAAGATCTTGCATGAAAAATTTGAAACAAATTTTTTTTGTCCTTAAGGAAACATTACTTCTTGAGGGGGTTCACAAAATAAAATAGTTGAGGTTGTCCTTTTCTCTAAAAAGGGGTTCAGCAAGGGGGTTTTGGCCAAATAATCCTTGATTTATCCCATGTGACTGTTGTATTGTCCCAATTAAAAATAATAAATATATATACATATATATTTTGAATAAAAAATACATATGTATATAAAAAAATAACGAAAATACACATTATATATTTAATAAATATTTAAATAAATCTAATATATATATATATATTTCTGTATTTTTTAATTATTTTAAATTATATAGACATAATTGTAGACGTCCCCCGTGGGGCTTTCGCTCTACAGTTCGGACTCCCTTTTGTTTGTGTTGCGGTTCTAAATCTGAACCAAAGAGTCCAATTCTGGCAAATCGTTTGAGAAAACAGATTTTTTTAAAAAGTAGTGCCAAACATGGACTGCTTTGCCAGATTACAGAGTCGCCACCTAAATATTTTAAAATGGGAAATTTAGGAAACCCTGACTCGGTCAAGGCCACGGTCCGGCTATAACCAAAGTGACTTGGCTCGGGAGCTTGGGTACGATCGGGAAGGTCACTATGAGCATTCTTTTCGCCTTATTCAAGACCGCCTCTACTAACCGTGATATCCGCTTTTGAAAACTTTATATGCTCTTATTCCGGTTATTAACCTAGAATTACTATGTGATGCGACAACACAAAAGTATAGACTAGATCGCCTAACTTGGAAATAAACATTGCATATCCGCTTTTGTCTCAAAACGTGTTGTTTTCTTTTGCTACTCACAAGTAGGCTAAAAATACGGATTTCAATGAGTTGTTCCAACTCAAGCAATCCAACCTCCACCCACAGTGCACTCAAACAGGTTTATCATGTAAGCAACTAGTCGCATGGTAAGCATACCGTCATGGTAAACATTCACACGCATGCGATATGCTAAAGCCATAAAACTTACATCAGACTCCGTACAAAACAAAGAAACTAGTTAGCAAAACAATGCATGACCTAGTTCATGTCAAATGACTAATGCCACACAAGCATGCAAGCTAGACAGTTCGGCTATCCTAAGCATGGCATATGGAATGCTATCACATAGCACGATTCAATTTTGGAATTTGAAAATTGCAATGCAGTTTGTATGATGTACCGAGCCCGGTGCATGTAAACGAATGCATGGATGCACGCATGCATTGCATAAGGTATGCTAATTTAAAATGCCCTAATCTACCACTGAAAGCGGATAAATAAAAGGGTTAGAAAGAAGTGGGGATTGGAAGACATACATGCCCACTCACACACACTTATTACAATTGCGCCCTCACTCGGAGGGACCGAATAAATAATTACAGAACAAATAAATAATTAACTAAACTAGCTAATTAAATATTACAAATTAACCAAATTAATTAATCGACTAATTAATCTAATTAAGCATTAAATGCCTCGGGATGAGGGCTAATCGCAATACGTGCTTGGATTCGCTTTAATCACACCGCTGCACGGTTGCCACTGCTTCTCCTCGCTTCTTCTCTGAAAATTCCCAAAACTTCAGGAGTGCCTCTCAGAGAACTTGGAAACATCATCGGCTCAGACAGAGGGCCACCGGCTGAGGATAATTTCCATCGGCACTGGATTTAATTATCGGTGCTAAGAGGCAAATGTAAGACTAAAGAGTGCCGATCGGCACAAATTGTTTCAAGAAACCCGCAATCGACAAAGAAATAGAGGGAACAAAAGGCAAGGCAATGCAATTCAAGGTATATATGCACCAAACACATCCCAAATCATGCTATGAACTTAAGAGGGCATGTGCCTCGATTCCCGGGCCACCAATCGCGCATTTCCATGCGTGATGGCCCTAAGAACCAAGAGTGCAACTTTGATTTCAAATGCATGCAATGCAAACAAAGGTGCCAAACCTCTATCAAACTCACTTCAAGAGGTCCAACATGCACAATGTCAATGTAACCCTAAGCATGTCATCTAGCGTGCACTATGGCAATGCAATGCAAGAATATTGTTGTGTAAACATACAAGCATGCAAAGTAAAGTAGGAATGGACTTACACATGAATTGGACAGCTCTAAAAGGCCCAAGAACAAGGGCCAACATGCTCGAAAATGAAGGCTAGAATGCACACACACATGCATACAATTATGGTCCAACACTTAGGCATTCATAAGCAACTCTCATGCATTCTTAAAGAGGCCAAACATGGACTAATAGCATGCATTGTAAGCTCTGAAAATCAAACAAAACATGTTGCCAAAACATGCAACAAAGCAAGCCAAATACACAATAAATGGCCCAAGTACTTGAAACAAGCCATGAAGGCTTAAACCAAGGCCGAACCCACCAAGCCTCACAAGGCCAAGGGGGCTCAAAACAGGTCACATGCGCAGACCTAAACAAGGCTAGGGGCACACCTAGATAGCATCTAAAAGGCTCAAAATCAAGGGCATGCACACATGCACTTTCAAAGGGGTGTACAACACATGTAACCAAAGCATTAAAGATGCATGCTAGGCAATCAAATAAGCATGTATGGGGGACTGAAATAGCATGGAAGATGGTCCCAACCATCAAACACAAAGCTAGAATAGCATACCACACATTCATGCTTTTAAGGCCAACAAGCCAAATACAAAGGAGCTACAAAATGCATGCTAAGAATGACCAAAATGATCATGGACAGAGCTAAAGCATGGCAAAATAAGCTTACAAACTTCACAAGTCTAAGCCTAAAACATGCTAAAAACTAGGGCTAACAAGCTAGACATGTTAAGACAATATTAAGGCATTACAAAGTAACTATGCAAATCATGCAAAGAGTACTAAAACCCACTTGAAAACATGCTATAATATGGCAATATAAGCATGGTAAACAACCAAAACATGCTCAATACACAACTAAACATGGAACTCCTTAAGGAAGCAAGATTTGTCCTTTTCAAGGACATCAAGGAGAGGGGGTGGCCCTCTCCTTCTTGAGACTTCAAGGCATGCTCTTCACCACTGAAATCCCTCAAGATTTCAGTGGTGAAGAGATCCCAAGACCAAAATCTCGGATCTCTCCAAAATGGCACAAAAAGTGGCCTTTTCAAGGCCTAAAGGTGGTCAAAGTTCCTCAAACCACCAAGCACTCTTAATATACAATAAAGAGGATCAAAAATCAGAACTTTTATGTGCCAAACACTAAGCTCAAAAACTGTTTTAAACTAGGTAAAAACAAGTTGCAAAAATGGGGTAAATAAAGTGAAGTTCTTACCCTTGTTGACTACCTTCACAAAGGTTGTTGTGCTTGGTCCCTTGAGCTCCAATCCAGTCAAGAATCACCAAAAACTAACCTCTAGAACCTCTGGACCAAGAGAAAGGTGGGACACTAGGTGCTAGTGTGCAAAAGTAAGGCACAAAACACCTAGTTAAACAAGAGAATGGGAGAGATATAGAAGTTATATCTATTCTAACCCTAAAACCAGAGCTCTAGCTCTCTAACAATGGCTAACCTTCAAAATTGCTAACCCTCGGTCAAGAGGAGAGCTTTCTCTTATAGAACTTGTAATGACTTACAAGCTAAGCAAACAAGACTCATCCCTCCATACACGTGTATGGAGGGTAAGTAAGCTCAAATGCTCAAAATATCTCGTAGCAAGTGTAAAGTGGTCGGTGGGCAAAATGGTCATTTCGCCTAAAATAGTGCCGACCGGCACAAAATAGGCCGACCGCACAACATAGTGCCGGTGACAACTACAGCCACCCAGGTAGCCTCTAGCCCAGGTGGTGTGTGGGGATGCCTCGAAGGCATTCCCCGCCTCAAAGGTAAACACAAGTGTTTGGTGCAAAACCAAACACAACGGCCGAGTTCGGAGGTCCCGAGGCACGGCGCGAGCCGAGAACTCCGAACTCCAAACGAACACAAACACGGATAATCACCGAGTGTTCCAGCGGTGACGCCCGAAGTCTTGAGGACGGTCAAAAATGGGGTGTCTAGCTGCCCTCTTGACAGAACTCGAAAGTCATAACCATGACGAGTGAATGTCAAAGCCCAGAGACACCCATTTTTGACAAGGCAAGACTTGGACAAACATACAAAGCGCAAATGGTTGAACTCGCAAGTCGCCACGTATCCCTTAGGGAATCAAACCAACAGAAGTTCAAACAGAGGCACACATGCCAAGGATAAGATATGCTACCAGAGGCGGGGCAAATGCAACCGAAAATGCAAGAAGCCGAGCATAACTTATGATCATGCAAAGAAAGTCAGAATAAAGCATACATGCGATAGTTATAAGCTAACATGCAACATCTACACTACAATGTAGAAAGGATGTAAGAGAATTATGAAATTCTAAACGCCTCACTCGGAGAGATACAATACTGGGCGGCTCGTCCGGCTTCCACGGCGGTAAATGAGCCGTACATACAATATCGCGTCTAAAAGAAAGCAAACTTAACAAGTACAATATTGTTAGCAACAATGCATGACAATGCAATGAAGTGCAAAACAATGCAATGATATGCAATTGAATCTAAATGTAATGCAAATGATATGCAAAACTACAAAACAAATATATACAATGCAAATACTATGCAATGTAATATGCAATGCAATTGAATCATGATTCAATCACGAGCGTTCAAACCACACAAATGTCGTAGATTGATGGAAGTAACAAGTCCGCGGTCCCATAGAACGATGTCCGATCTATGGGGAATACGACGAACACCGTGTCCCATAGAACGATGTCCGATCTATGAGTAATACGCACGGATACAAGAACAGATATTGAGTGGATTGACATAAGTGGGGAAACGATCCGCTGGGGATTGGATAATAATCCTAATGCCGGATGCAATAATTACAATACAATGTAATGGAAATGGATACAATGGATATGGCACGCGGGCCAAACCGTATTTTGCCTAGGAAAGGCATGCACGCATACAAGCCATGTTTAGCACAGAAAAGGGGTGCCGCAACCTCAGACCAACATACCAACGTGGAGTAGGCGCGATACACGAACAGAACTATGCTTCAACATGAGAAGTATGGGCACATACCAGACCAAGCTCAACAAGGAAAGGCGCAAGCCATGGATGGAAGATGATGCAGTGAAATGCACGCAACTATAATGCAATAGAAATGGACAGCTACAGAAAATGCATGACATATGCACTATACTACGAGGATGATGCATGACATATGCATGTTTTTTTTTGTTTTTGTTTTTGAAAATGCATGACATATGCAATAGAATTGATGATGCATGGAATGCATGTTTTTTTTTGTTTTTGAAAATGCATGACATATGCAATAGTATTTACAATGAAATGCATGATAAATGCAATGTGATGCAATGGTTGCGATTGCAGTTTTCCCTATCTTACCAACCGGGCGATACACTAGGTTGGTTCAGTATCCAGAATTGGGGCGTAGACACACCGCCTCAACCTATGGGGCTACCATACAGATTTCAAGCCGAGGGTGCATCCCCCTGGGTATTTAAACCAGACTTTAGTCTCGGAAATTCCGAACCTTTACGTTCTAGGCATAAGCCGTTCGAACTCTAGTTTTCACCGTCCCCATTGGTCTTCTAGGAACTCACCGCAAGCACAGACAGGTGGCTTTACCAGACCACCGAAAGTCGTTCGGGCACGACAAACACCAAAGGAATTGCACCTTTAGAGGATTTAAGGTCTCCTAGACCGTGTGTGTTTAAGGCCTCGCTAGACCAGACGGGGCAACGATGAAATGCGCAAAACAACGCTATGAAATGCATGCAAGATGCAATGAGGGGCAACTCTAATGCATCGAAGGTCTTGCACCTCCCGAGGATTTAAGGTCTCCTAGACCGTGCGTGTTTTTGGTCCTGCCGGACCGGGGAGGGCAACCGATGGGGTGCGCTAAATAATGCGATGGAATGCATGCAAGATGCAATGAGGGGCAACTCTAATGCACCGGAGGTTTTGCACCTCCCGAGGATTTAAGGTCTCCTAGACCGTGCGTGTTTTCGGTCCCGCCGGACCATGGGGGGCAACTGTTACACAGTACTCAAATGCATGCAATGCAAATGAGACGCGCATGAGACGTGCGTGCCTCAAAAGATGGAAAATGAAGTGCAAAACGAGGCGTATGTGCCTCGAGATGCAATGAAACGCGAAATGAGGCACACGTACCTCACTTGATGGAAAATGAAGTGCAAAACGAGGCGTACGTGCCTCGAGATGCAATGAAATGTGAAATGAGGCACACGTACCTCATTTGATGGAAAATGAAGTGCAAAACGAGGCGTACGTGCCTCGAGATGCAATGAAATGCGAAATGAGGCACACGTACCTCATTTGATGGAAAATGAAGTGCAAAACGAGGCGACGTGCCTCGAGACGCAATGAAATGCGAAATGAGGCACACGCGCCTCATTTGATGGAAAACGAAGTGCAAAACGAGGCGTACGTGCCCCGAGATGCAATGAAATGTGAAATGAATGTGACGAGGTACACCTTAGTGCACCGAAGGTCTTGCACCTCCCGAGGATTTAAGGTCTCTGGACTGCGTGTTTTTGGTCCCGGACTGCGTGTTTTCGGTCCGCCGGACCCGCATGGAAAATGAAATGCAAACGAAGCATGTGAGGTAGCACACCACGGACTCAAGATGAAATGCAAAATGAGGCAAGATGACACGCATGCCATATGACACGTAAAAACGGTGCAAGTCGCAAGGACGCAAGATGGCGTGATACGATACGCCGAAATGCGATGGATGGGCGAACGACACGGGCAACTTTTGAATCTCTCAGAAATGACGAAGGATACAAAAGGATACAATCCGCTTGAATTTGAGTGCCACACACAGAAGACACAATCCGAAGGCGAAACGGAGGCCGGGTGAACATCGGAGATGCACTTTATTGCACTTTCTTGTGCTATGAAGTCCCCAAACTCCTCAATTTGCCTAAAAATAGCCTTGGGAACACCACCGGCCGGGTGGGATGGTCACCGCTACCACCGGTCATGAACTCATCCACCGGCACAAAAATGTTCCGGTCGTCAAAAAAAGGCTGTTCGAGGGCAGTTTTGACAATTTGCCTCGTCTTTAAAATAGGGTTCCAAACCCTATTTCCCATTCTCTTCCTCAAAAACTCTTCCTCTCTCTCTCTAGAGTGTTCTTCCTTTGATTTTCGCTCACTTCCTCGAAGCCATTTTTGCCGTCCGATTCATGGTTCACCGCGTCTCGGACATTTTGAACCGAATATTTCTCCATTTCGGTATTCCTTTCGCTATTTTCGCTTTTCGACTTGTTCCTCGATTTTCTTCATTCTTGTGTCTTTTCACATTCCGACCCTTCCGCCATTTCCGACCCTCCTGGTTGACCTTCTCGGTTGACTTTTCGTATTCGCCCATTTTTCATTTTCCGCATTTTCTCGCCATCACTACCCATGGCGACGATATTCCACATCCGACTCTGCACCATGAGATGGACCCCGGTCGAGCTCCTCCGCTGAGCGAGCGCCCATTCGATCCGGCGACCTATCGCCTACCATCCACGTGCTACCACCGACGGATTTCGCCATTTCGCGACTTCGACAGGTTTTGGACCCGAGCTGGCCGCGAGCCGCCCCACTGCCTTTCGGCTGCCGAGGTAACATTCTCGCTTTTTATTTTCGCAATGTAGGATTTCGTCAATCGCCGTAGCTAATCGAACCCATTAATCGCTAGTTCGATGTACTGCATCAGAAGTTGATCAGACAAACTCATAACTGATACCCGCCTAGGACCGACGCACATGCACACACACCGCACTAGTCTGAAGCACCCAAACATACGGCACACATTGCACTGCCAATTTGCCGACACTCGGCGCGTATTTGATTCTGAAAACCCGCACGCATGCTAGATTTGCACAAAACTACACCAACACGCAGCACATCACACGCCGAAGTTTCATCAAACATACCGAGACCTGGCTTCTATTTGAACGTTGAAAAGCACGCACACACGCTGTTTACACCAACCCTCATAGGAGCACTGACATGTCACAGACCGTAGCCCACCCACTGGTAAGCTGAAACCCGATATCTGCTTGAATCTGAAAAATGTGCACACATGCACCGCATCTGCATGCTAACCTTCACAAACACACTAATACATCACAGGCTGTAGCCTATCTCAGTACACTGAAACCTGATGTTTGCTTGAATCTGGAAAATGTGGCGATATGCACTGAGTTTACACTGGAGCATCTAAAACACACTGACGCCCCACGGGTTTGTAGTTTACTATAAGCACACCGGCACCCGGTTTTTGTTTGAATTTTAAAGATAATCCGCACGCATACTAGATTTATACCTGCTGCATATCTTCATATGGCTTTGTAATTTCTTGACTACAGGGAGACTCCCATACTCTCCGCGGGTATGGGAACATTACCGCTCGCGACCAACGCCTGACGCCGTTAGTCATGCATTGTGGATCGAGCCGCTTGGTACCTTCGCAGAGGGCTTTCCGGACTCTCCACTTGCGCATCTTCTTGTCGCTCGCAGAGAGGTGGTGGGACACCACCGATTCTTTCCATCTATCGTGACGGGGACATGACGATGACCCCACGACTTCTCGATGCTTATCGCATCGGGTGGGGGTGATCCGATCCTTGACACGCACATGGACGAGTGGATCGCCGCCAGTTTATTTGTTTCGGCGAGGCGCCGCCGCTTGTTCGCCTGTGGTTCGGCCCGCTATTCCCGGTTTGAGGTGCGCTGAAAAGTGACCATGCTGGTGGACGCGTCCGGCGACCCAGAGGTCGCTGAGAGGTATGCGCGTGGCTTCTCATGTTTTTGCTGGGACCACCTATTCGCCGACCGGCGAACACTGCCTCTTTGCCTCCTCTCAACAGACTGTGGACGCCCGACGGATTGTGCAAGATGATCGTGGTGCGGCTCGCCACCCTTACGGCTATATGAGCTCCGCTCGCGTGGCAAAGCATTTCGGGGCTATCAAGCAGCCTCGAGGTATGTCTTCTTCGCTTATTTCGCATTTTTCAGACATCGCATTAATCGTTGTTCTCAGATATCGTACACACGCACATACATATTGCTTATACCGACCGTATAATCGCTCACACTGTACACCCTGCTCAACACAATACACAACACACGGCTCATATTTCGCTTATTCTCAGACTGCATTATCCGATAGTCGCTCGACGCTCTGCTTTGGTACCGTGGGTGTATGCCTACTTCCCCAGATCGAGCAGACGGAGACGGAGACCCTCTGTCGCCCCTCTTCTTCGCCAAGATGACGGGCGATGTGTCCGGAGACCCCGGACACTTTCAAATTCTACCGCTGCTTTCGATACTATCACCCCCATCGAGGTATGTTTTACTTACAACCGCTTTGAAGCTTCGCTTATGTGTACATTTCTATATCGAGATGATCAATCAGATTTCATTTCAGTCACTGGCGGTAGTGGGCTCCACTCCCACGGTGATACGAGACAGTATGCCGGCGCCATCGAGACCTCGCTACCGGATTCTCTGGAGGGTCCGGCCTGGCTTTGCCCTGTACTTGGGTGAGCGCTTTGCTCAAACCTTGGGATTGCCGAGCAGAGATAGTTCCGATTCACCTCCCGAGCGCATGAGGGTACGGCTTCCAGCAGATGGAGGACTACACTCTTGGCTGGGCCGTGGATATTGACGCTGACAGGGGCGAGGGCGACTATTCAGAGTACGTCCGGACCTTCATCATGCGACCTCTGAGCCGGGGCTCCCGAGCTGATCCAGTGAGACCTGCGGCGCCAGCGGCCCGGGCAGAGACAGGAGCGGGAGCGGGGCCATCACAGAGGGCTCGAGCTCGCGGCAGGAGGGGGGTGCAGAGGGGACGAGGGACGGGCTGGCCCGCTTTGCCTACTATGTTGACTTATAGGGGGCAGAGCGGGGAGACCTACCAGATCCCTTTTGCTCCTCCTCCGACTGGTCACGAGTTGGCCTAAGATTCCCGAGTTGCTCCCAGATGTATTACTTTATTTCTGATCTTGCATTGTCTTTCTCATTTCGCCTTCAGATATCCCACGTATCATCGATGTATTTAATACTTTTTGCGAGACCTCCTCGAGTACACCCGCCACGGTGGAGTCAATGCCTCCCTCGCCGATGCCGCAATGACTTCGATGCTTTGGCACAGACGGCTTGCCGGATGTTTTATCGACTACGCCTCGAATCATACTGCTTTCGCATAATCGCTTCACCGCACAAAAACTGATAAACCGCTTCACGGCTTCCATACATTGTACTTATATATCTGATTCTCAGACCGATAAACCGCCACGGATTCACACACCGCACTCATTAATCAGATCCTCGACCGATAAACCGCACCAGATTCACACATCAGACTATACATCGTGATTCTCAGACCGATAAACCGCCACGCTTTCTAATGTGTTTGTTCTTTATATTTTCACCTCCTTTCCCGATCCTCCAAAGGTGACACTGCCCACTGGCCTCCTGCCTCTACTGGGATGGCGGATCTTCCTCGCACTGCAGGGGACGTGGTCATGTGGGGAGTAGCTCACGAGCC
Source organism: Camellia lanceoleosa (assembly GCA_025200525.1). Classification (NCBI taxonomy): domain Eukaryota; kingdom Viridiplantae; phylum Streptophyta; class Magnoliopsida; order Ericales; family Theaceae; genus Camellia; species Camellia lanceoleosa. Next base: position 261,894 of record JANUSC010000105.1, read on the forward strand.
CAGGCCTGTGAGATGGGGAGTCGGAGGCGGGATCGAGTCATTTGCGGAGGAGGCCGGGATAGTTCTCGGGCAAAGGATTCGGCTCCGACGACGCTTTTGTGCTTCTGCCGAGGAAGAGGGCGAGGACAGACCCTTAGGCATGAGGCCTACTGCTGATGATGATGATTTTGCTGCTTTTTTTTCTTATTTCTTTTCTTGTACTTTTCTCTTTTTTGGTAGATAGAGTACCGTGTACTGCCACATGCAGGTTTTTGCTTTCCAAAACCATGTACTGGAAAAGATTATATATAAAACAAACTTTTTGTCTAAAAGAGTGTTATATCTGTATGTCTGTGTATACCTGCACATTTCATGCTTTGCATCGCATTGCACCATACTACACCTCAAATGTAAATGATATTGATTTGTATCTGACAATTGAACACTTGCACTGTGATAATCAAATAACCAACCAATTAAGCAAAGAAACAAATTTCATACGAACCACTACTCAATCAACATACAAACCCATACTCTACTGGGACCGACTGCTGGGATCGATTTGCATACAAATTTATAACACAAGATTTGGTTCATTCTGCACAAAGAAACTCGAACAGATAGCCCTAACTCGATGAGACAGATCACAAAGTCGACACGGTTGCCAGAATCAAACACATTCGGATGTCCCGAATTTTCCTTTTCTTCTTGCTTTGCTGGATGTAGAGAATGGCACAAAGATTCTCGAGCACAAGCGTTACCTTGAAATAAGGAAGGGTTTTTCAACCGGGTGTCGAGCCTACCACAGACACGACGAGGCGTACTCAAATAAAGAAACAAAAGGCACACGACCTAGCACAACGAGACACGCCGAAAAGACTTTAAGGCCAAAATTGAGACCGACAAATCAAAAGACACGACACACAGACATGTTTACAAAAAGAGAGACCTCGCATTTCGAGGAGCCAATTCCTCCGGGTATAATTCCCACCCCTTCTGATTTGTAATACTCGCATCGCTCGACCCTCGAGCTCGGCTTTTCTCACAAGACCTTCTTCTCACTTTTCTCTCGACTTACACCTCTCTATTCTTTAATCTCTCATTTTTCAATCCCTCCCCAGGGTGCTTAATAGATGAATAGGAAGTTGCGGATTCTCATCCAATGCTGTTAGCTCGCGGCTATTCCTTCTGGCGAACAGAGTGCCTCTCGGGCAATCAGGTTAATGGGGGGAAGACAGAGGACCTGATTCAAACGTGCCCCTAGTTCGTCATTTTGACCATTTTTGTTGTGTTTTCTAAAACAGTTCTGACCAAAATGAGAGTTAGATTAACGCACTTATTCAATTTTGATTTGAAAATTACGCGAGTCAGTCAGTTAATCGAAAATTCTCCTTTTGTCGGATCCAAACATGGTCCAATTTTAAAAATGAAACAGTTTTTGAGAAAATAAGTCGACCTCAGTAAAACTTTTCAAAAACTATTCTTGCAAACAAATGATGCTCAACGAGCATGAAACTTACCCTCGAGATGTGCAACCTCGGATCGAAGGCAATGGAAAATTGCCCCTTGCTTAAAAGGGGAAGGGAGGCAACGGAAAGTTGCCCCTGGTTTGAACGGTAGCTCAGGGCAATTTATGGCAATGGAGGGCAACGGAAAGTTGCCCCTTGTTTGGATGATGCCGCGGCATGTTTGTAAGCCAGTCTTTGTCGATGACGATCGGACCCTCGGATGCGGAGGAGTTGAAGATGGCTTGAATCAATATGTGGACACAGTCACCTGGAAGGTGTTGGTGGTTGGACTTCAAGAGGAAGTTAATCACGCAGCTCCGGGTTATTGTAATTAGGACATTGGATTCGGAGGGGGCACAAGTGATCAAAAACCATGACATGGACTGAGACGCTATGGCAGCGTTGGGGGCTGGACTTCAGGATGAAGTTGCCTACGTATCCCAAACATGGGAATCAAGCCTTACGTAGTTCCGGTTAAGGTACACTCAGGTATTTTAACCTTCGCTATTTTTAGGCTCTAATTTTTGCCAAGGTGCCCAATGCGGGTTTTCGACCTTGCGAGCTTTGTTCTTTGTTTTCATTCTCTTTTTTTCTTTTTCTTTGTTTTCTTTTCTTTTCTTTTTTGTGGTTTTCTTTTCTTTTTCTTTGCATTTTTTCTCTTTTTTTTTTTTTTTTTTTTTTTTTTTTTTTTTTTTTTTATTCTTTTCTTCGCTCTAACTTTTGCCTGAGTCGCCCTTCCGGGTTTTCGGCCCAGCGAGCCCCTCAAAGGGTAAAAGTATAGCAAGCCCATGCCAAATGGTTATGAGATTGAAGCCTCTCTCAGATCCGGGGAGAACGGCTATTGTGCCGATTTGCGTAAAGGCCCATCACTACATTTCTGCTTTGCTTGGTGGGATTTTGATCTTCCCGACGGACTCGATGCCTCTTGCTCGAGGGTCGCTTTGAACTGGCCACACAGGCCGCATTGGTAGCTATCTTTTGAACATTCTCGATATCGATCCAAGGTTTGAAAATGAGGGGTCGAGCCTCGAGGCTGAGAGCGATCCTAGGCTGCACAATCTCAAGAGTGATTCCACACATGTCTTCGCAAGACCGCGCAAAACATTTTTGAAAAATTTTTAAAGGGAGCGACAAATCGTCACACGAAGACATGTAAGACCAACTGGATCGGCTAGGGTCCTTCTCAGTACTCACGCCGACAAGCATGATTTCATTCATTAAGAGCTTAGCACGCCTCTCTTTCTCTCAGATTGATCAAAATTTTGCAAAGCCCGAGGAATTACTTCCCCTTTGTTTTTATCACCGCAGTGTTCAAAGAAGGTTTTGAAAAACTCAGTCAAAACAATAATTTTAAGGCACAGAAGAGCGGTGGAATGCAATGTCACCCCATTCAATTCTCCGCACCACTAGCCCAACATAAATAGTACGGATCACGATAGTCATGGCCGTTTCATTCGGGTTCCCTAGATGTAAACTGCTCCACTAGCAGGTAGACCCAAAAGAAAGCAAAGAAGTAATTACAAAACAAAAGCGGTGCTTGAGGCAACAACCCAAGTCACCTAGTATTCTTATACAAAGAGGAACTGACTCATTACAATTAGACAGACCCTTAAGCAAAAAGGACTGACTCAAAACAATGAGACAGACTCAAGACAAATCAAAAGACTGACTCGACACCCAAGTCAGGTTCTACAAAACTAGCATCGGCAGGTGCTCAAAAATGCGCGCCAAACGCCATATCCCAAAAAAATGTACCAGATATTGCCCGCAGGCAGTTGAATCCCAATTACATACTCGCAGTATCGGTGTCCTCGGTATCTGTGTTCTCACAATCCAAGAACTCTGTAGTGACTGATTTGGCCGAGGTAGGCGGGAGGATGACCTTGTTATCAATCAAATCACAGACCTCATGGAGGCGGAAGCAATTATCGCAGTGGTGGCTGTTGCTGATGGTACGACAAGATCGAGTGGCATCATGGCCTGTTGGAAGGGGTTTGGGGAGCGGCCTAGGATCAAGGGGCCTGAGATGCCCCTTTTTGGCTAAAATCAGAAGTGCCCTAGACAACGGCATGTAGAGAGGATGGAAGGCCCTGCGTCCTCGGGCAAGTACTTGAATCGAGGACTCTTGCTAGATGCACTAGCGAGCGTCGTGAGTGCGACCTTGGGTTTCTGATCCTTTCCGGATGCAGGGCTGGGAGTGGGAAGAACCTTCTTGGCATGACGGGGCCTATCCCGGTTCTCTGATTGACTGGAACTGCCCTCAGGCGAAGTAGGGAAAATGTCATCCATACTCTTGGTTACAATCGCGGATACCTGTTGTTTGCTCATTCCTCCGGTTTTCAAAGCCTGGACTGCCCACAGCAGTTGTTCCACAGGATCGGCCTCGGCCTTTACTTTGTCTTTGCCTCTGGCTTCAGCCTGATGAGAGGTTTGGGTTGGTACTGGTGCGTCATTGTTGTGGGTGGAGGTCATCTCCGACTGATTGAGCTCGATCACAATCCGCCCCAGTATCGGAGGCTCCTGGGGTTCGAAATTTTCAACATACGGTGCAACCGGTGGCGAGGTTGACATTCTGTAAGCGAGATCCGCCACGGACCTCTGGAGCTCGCCTATCATTCCCATTAACTCGAATGTAGTAGGCTCGCGAGCCTGATAGAACTGAGGGGCCCAGATTGGGTGTGCAGCGGGCGACCTAGGCGGGTGTGGCATATCAACAGTAGCCTCATCTTGTGGGGTGGTTCCTTGACTCGGCGCGGCCGTCATGACCACAATCTCTTCCGAGTTCTGCATCATGTTCGGTCCTGTCTCAGCGAGGAGAAGACACTAACTGTTCTGACTCAACTCTCTGAATCACTGAACTGAAACGGAAAACAAGCAGCATTTCAGCCCTAATCGGATCAAGCACGGGTGTAGTCAAACAACTGTACTACTCATCAACACTGTTCCTCAAGTCACATCCCCAAATCAAATCGATTTCCACAGATATAACTGATTCTCAAAATATCGATATCGATGCCTCGGTAGGATCTGTGAGACTATAAACTGGTATATGCATTCCCTGTAGAGATACACTCTAAAAGCATATAGCAAGTAAATGAGAGCCAATACACCCCTATGTTGGGGTAGGGCTTCCCTGTCCTATTTTGTCAGGAACTAGGGTTTTACTACGCACGCAGCGGTTTCAAACAACCTAAATCGGGTAAGCAACCTGTCCTAGTTTGGAATGGTCACTATGGATCCGAATATGCACTAGGTCGAATGGTCGAAAAGGGTGCCCCAGTAAAACCGGGGTTTGTGTTCCATCTTGGCAGAGCCATAACCGTCAGCCTTACGGACATGCCTTGACAAGACAAGCCTCCGGCAAACCGCTCAGGAATAGCAGATGGCCAACACGGTGTCCTAGGCGCACCAATGCACATGCAATGCAAAGAAACACATAAGTGAAATCAAAACAGGATATCACGAGTTCGAGTCAAGCTCTCTAAACATCCCAAAGAAGTCGCCAGAATCAGACGCCCCCGTGGGGCTTCGCTCTGATTCGGACTCCCTTCTAAATCTGAACCAAAGAGTCCAATTCTGGCAAATCGTTTGAGAAAACAGATTTTTAAAAAGTAGTGCCAAACATGGACTGCTTTGCCAGATTACAGAGTCGCCACCTAAATATTTTAAAATGGGAAATTTAGGAAACCCTGACTCGGTGCCGAAGGCCACGTGTCCGTCATAACCAAAGTGACTTGGCTCGGGAGCTTGGGTACGATCGGGGAAGGTCAGCTATGAGCACCCCCTTTCGCCCGGTCCGAAGACCGGCCTCTACTAACCGTGATATCCGTTTTTGAAAACTTTATGCGTTCTTATTCCGGTTATTAACCTAGAATTACTATGTGATGCGCACAACACAAAAGTATAGACTAGATCGCCTAACTTGGAAATAAACATTGCATATCCGTTTTGTCTCGAAAAACGTGTTGTTTTCTTTTGCTACTCACAAGTAGGCTAAAAAATACGGATTTCAATGAGTTGTTCCAACTCAAGCAATCCAACCTCCACCCACAGGCACTCAAACAGTTTATCATGTAAGCAACTAGCCGCATGGTAAGCATACTGTCATGGTAAACATTCACACGCATGCGATATGCTAAAGCCATAAAAACTTACATCGTACTCCGTGCCAAAACAGTAAACTAGTTAGCAAAACAATGCATGACCTAGTTCATGTCAAATGACTAATGCCACACAAGCAGGCATGCAGTTAGACAGGCTCGGCTATCCTAAGCATGGCATATGGAATGCTATCACATAGCACGTATTCAATTTTGGAATTTGAAAATTGCAATGCAGTTTGTATGATGTACCGAGCCCGGTGCATGTAAACGAATGCATGGATGCACGCATGCATTGCATAAGGTATGCTAATTTAAAATGCCCTAATCTACCACTGAAAGCGGATAAATAAAAGGGTTAGAAAGAAGTGGGGATTGGAAGACATACATGCCCACTCACACACACTTATTACAATTGCGCCCTCACTCGGAGGGACCGAATAAATAATTACAGAACAAATAAATAATTAACTAAACTAGCTAATTAAATATTACAAATTAACCAAATTAATTAATCTGACTAATTAATCTAATTAAGCATTAAATGCCTCGGGATGAGGGCTAACTGCAGCGCGTGCCCGGGATTCGCTCGGAATCACACTGCCGTGCACGGGTTGCCACTGTTTCCTCTGCCCTTCTTCTCTGAAAATTCCCAAAACTTCAGGAGTGCCTCTCAGAGAACTTGGAAACATCATCGGCTCAGACAGAGGGCCACCGGCTGAGGATAATTTCCATCGGCACTGAATTTAATTATCGGCTGCCAAGAGGCAGCCGGCCGGCACTAAAGAGTGCCGATCGGCACAAATTGTTCTGCAAAACTCGTGAATCGACAAAGAGAGGAACAAAAGGCAAGGCAATGCAATTCAAGGTATATATGCACCAAACACATCCCAAATCATGCTATGAACTTAAGAGGGCATGTGCCTCGATTCCCGGGCCACCAATCGCGCATTTCCATGCGTGATGGCCCTAAGAACCAAGAGTGCAACTTTGATTTCAAATGCATGCAATGCAAACAAAGGTGCCAAACCTCTATCAAACTCACTTCAAGAGGTCCAACATGCACAATGTCAATGTAACCCTAAGCATGTCATCTAGCGTGCACTATGGCAATGCAATGCAAGAATATTGTTGTGTAAACATACAAGCATGCAAAGTAAAGTAGGAATGGACTTACACATGAATTGGACAGCTCTAAAAGGCCCAAGAACAGTGGCCAACATGCTCGAAAATGAAGGCTAGAATGCACACACACATGCATACAATTATGGTCCAACACTTAGGCATTCATAAGCAACTCTCATGCATTCTTAAAGAGGCCAAACATGGACTAATAGCATGCATTGTAAGCTCTGAAAATCAAACAAAACATGTTGCCAAAACATGCAACAAAGCAAGCCAAATACACAATAAATGGCCCAAGTACTTGAAACAAGCCATGAAGGCTTAAACCAAGGCCGAACCCACCAAGCCTCACAAGGCCAAGGGGGCTCAAAACAGGTCACATGCAGACCTAAACAAGGCTAGGGGCACACCTAGATAGCATCTAAAAGGCTCAAAATCAAGGGCATGCACACATGCACTTTCAAAGGGGTGTACAACACATGTAACCAAAGCATTAAAGATGCATGCTAGGCAATCAAATAAGCATGTATGGGGGACTGAAATAGCATGGAAGATGGTCCCAACCATCAAACACAAAGCTAGAATAGCATACCACACATTCATGCTTTTAAGGCCAACAAGCCAAATACAAAGGAGCTACAAAATGCATGCTAAGAATGACCAAAATGATCATGGACAGAGCTAAAGCATGGCAAAATAAGCTTACAAACTTCACAAGTCTAAGCCTAAAACATGCTAAAAACTAGGGCTAACAAGCTAGACATGTTAAGACAATATTAAGGCATTACAAAGTAACTATGCAAATCATGCAAAGAGTACTAAAACCCACTTGAAAACATGCTATAATATGGCAATATAAGCATGGTAAACAACAAAACATGCTCAATACACAACTAAACATGGAACTCCTTATGAAGCAAGATTTGTCCTTTTCAAGGACATCAAGGAGAGGGGGTGGCCCTCTCCTTCTTGTGACTTCAAGGCATGCTCTTCACCACTGAAATCCCTCAAGATTTCAGTGGTGAAGAGATCCCAAGACCAAAATCTCGGATCTCTCCAAAATGGCACAAAAAGTGGCCTTTTCAAGGCCTAAAGGTGGTCAAAGTTCCTCAAACCACCAAGCACTCTTAATATACAATAAAGAGGATCAAAAATCAGAACTTTTATGTGCCAAACACTAAGCTCAAAAACTGTTTTAAACTAGGTAAAAACAAGTTGCAAAAATGGGGTAAATAAAGTGAAGTTCTTACCCTTGTTGACTACCTTCACAAAGGTTGTTGTGCTTGGTCCCTTGAGCTCCAATCCAGTCAAGAATCACCAAAAACTAACCTCTAGAACCTCTGGACCAAGAGAAAGGTGGGACACTAGGTGCTAGTGTGCAAAAGTAAGGCACAAAACACCTAGTTAAACAAGAGAATGGGAGAGATATAGAAGTTATATCTATTCTAACCCTAAAACCAGAGCTCTAGCTCTCTAACAATGGCTAACCTTCTGAAAATTGCTAACCCTCAGTCAAGAGGGAGAGCTTTCCTCTTATAGAACTTGTAATGACTTACAAGCTAAGCAAACAAGACTCATCCCCTCCATACACGTGTATGGAGGGTAAGCAAATGCTCAAAAGCTGTCTGAAAATATCTCAGAAAGCAGCTGTAAAGTGGTCGGCTGGGCAAAATGGTCATTTCGCCCAAAATAGTGCCGACCGGCACAAAACAGTGCCGACCGGCACAACATAGTGCCGGTGACAACTACAGCCAGCCGGTAGCCTCTAGCCCCAGCCGGTGGTGTGTGGGGATGCCTCAGAAGGCATTCCCTGCCCCTCAAAGGCAAAACACAAGTGTTTGGTGCAAAACCAAACACAAACGGCCGAGTTCGGAGGTCCTGAGGCACGGCGCGCGAGCCGAGAACTCTGGGAACTCCAAACGAACACAAACACGGATAATCACCGAGTGTTCCAACGGTGACGTCCGAGTCTTGAGGACGGTCAAAAATGGGGTGTCTACAATAATATATAAGCGCTCCCTCAGACTCTCCCAACTTAAGAAGCTTCTATATATTCACGCTTCCGTGCTCCCACTCTCGCTTCATGCAACTAAGATCCCACACCCTTACCCATGTCATATCGGATTGATACAGAGTCCATGTAACACTTGTTTTGAGTTATAATTCCTGCATATTTTAACTGAATTATCTATTAGTAAGAGTTGATGATTTATTTCCTCAAACTTTTCATGTTAACGCGTACTTTCATGAAGTCTCAATAATTTATTTCCTCAAAATTTTCATGCAGGTTTTGAAACGCTATCAGTTTTGAGAAAATTGGAGACTCTAAATCTCGAAAATAACGAATTCAATAATAGTCTTTTGCCATCTTTGAGTGCGCTTACATCCCTTAAGACGCTTAATCTTGGTTCGAACAGATTCGAGGGATTATTTCCAGCTCACGGTATCTTCAATTGTGACACCTGTCTCTAAAAACTCAAGATTTTTCTTATTGGTGCAGGGAATTGTTATTGTATTTATAATTACATATTTATCAAAATTTTCATGCAGGCTTTGAAAAGCTATCAATTTTGAGAAAATTGGAGACTCTAAATCTCGAAAATAACGAATTCAATAATAGTCTTTTGCCATCTTTGAGTGCACTTACATCCCTTAAGACGCTTAATCTTGCTTGGAATAAACTTGAGGGATTACTTCTAGCTCACGGTATCTTCTTTTGTGTCATTGTCACTGAAAATTCATGATTTGTTTTTAGTCAAGAAATTGTTATCATAATTATAATTACGTAATCATTCTTACTATTTTATATTGTTATTACTATGTTATAAGTTCATGACTGTATATGTTATAAGTTCATGACTTTATTTATTTATTTATTAAACATTGTTACTATGATGTTGTTTCTTTGGGCAGAATTGGCTTATTTGGGGAATGTGGAAACGTTGGATTTAAGTTATAATCAACTTAGTGGGATCCAGGGTAAATCTTACAACTTCCTGAAACTTACATACCTGCCTCAAGTTTTCAATTAGAAGATTAAAGAACCATATATTATATCATTTGTAGATTTTGATGTTAGTTACTAATAATAATGTATTACCTTTCCCATCCATTTGCATTGTGATCACTGATTTGGTTCATAATATCTCAGCAATATTATGAGCTGAACCATAATCTTGGTAGGCAGAAAAGCTCCTCCTAATATGGGGAGTTGAGTCACTGGAAGTATACTCATTCATTAGTATCATTATTTTCGCCAATAATTCTACAGACCCAACCATTCATAGAATCTACCATAGAAAATATACTTTGAATGACATTAGTGGAGTAGTCTTTTTAGTTGTGGGTCCCACGACCTAACGCATATGATCATATTTATATAACTTTAATTTATTTAAGATAAAATAATATTTTATGTGACATTGAGGTGCTATTTGATAAAACTTAAAATTGAAAATTAAAAATTAAGTACTAAAACTAAATATTGAATTTTTTAAGTTGAAAAGTTGTTTGAAAAAAATTTAAGTACTAAATTAAAATAATTTATTTGATATGTATAATATTAAATTTAAAATTTATTATTTTTAAATTTATATTATGATAGTGAGTTGGTAGTGGTGGTGGTGGGGACTACAATGGTGCTTATAGCGCCAATGACAATGGTGGTGTAGATAGAGAGATAGTGGTTGTGGTGATGGTGGAGGGGTGATGAAGTAGTGATAAAAAAGGGGTGACGGCGGCGGTGTAATGATGGTATTTATTGTGGTGGTGTTATGGCAACAGTGACGATAGTTGTGAAGGTGAAGGATTGTGGTAGTTTTTTAGTGTTAGTGTTAGTAGTAGTGGCGACTGTGGTAGTAGTGAAATGATGGTGGTCGAGAAAGGGTTGCAGTGGTGGTGGCAGCAGCAGCGACAATAGTGAAGGTGGGGATCGTAGCAACGGCGGTGATGATGATGGAGGTTGTGAAGTTAAAACGGTGTATCTTGATACTTATGTATAAATATTTATAAATTCAGTTAGAATTAAGTAAGTTTCCTATCACTTAAAATTTTCTTAATTTTTAGTTTATATTTTAAGAGCTACTTCAATTTTTAAGTGATACCATTTGTGGTTATCAAACAAGTTTAATTGATTTTTACTCAATACATTCAATTTAGTGTTGAATTAGATTATCAAACACCACCTTAGTGTCAAAAAGCTATTTTACTCATTTGATAGCAATATACAACAATATATGCATATAGTGATAGTGTCACGCCCTCAAAATTAAACCCATAATATATAATATTAACATGCATCAATATACTAAAACAAGAAGATAATCCCATTCATCAGAGTATTAAGCAATAAAACATCAAAATAAATGTCCTACGGGCTTACATCTTGCCAAGCCGATACTTGGACACAAATCCATGAGTTCTAACTTAAAAACAAATAAAGCCCTAGGCTTGAGTGTTTTACATATAAAAGCAAATAAACTAAAAACAAATCTTCGAGTTCCAATTCCTCACAAGCTAAGTTCTTGGAGGCAGTGAACCATCTGCACCTGAAAAATGAAGTTCCCATATAGGGTGAGCCACAACCCAGTAGAGAAATACTAAACCAAGCATAAGAATTAACTAAAGTATTAGCATCTGATATATATAATTAACACACTATACTCCGATTACAGTTTTCATGACATGAATATCTATATTGCCTATGACACATTGTCTATGGCACATCTCACCTTCCACCTACGGCTCAGGACCTGGCCAAATAACTCAACGGGACTTCCCTCTCTTATTAACATTAATTGAACAAGGCTAACAAGTCAAGTTAAACCTCTCTACAACATAACAAATACACATGCTGGTATTGTATCAATCATAACCACATTCACTTCCATACTTCCCAACTGATACACATGGTGGTGATGTATCATGCCAACAATAAATAGAAATACTTCTGTTAACAATAAAACATCATGTATGTGATGCAAGTGGGGTCCATCCCCTTTCTCCTCCCAACACATCTGGTTTAGAGGTCCATCCCCTTTCTCCCCCTAAACCCTCCAACAAATTCGGTTTAGAAGTCCATCCCCTTTCTTCCCCTAAACCGGGAGTTCATCCCCTATCTCCTCCAAAACCAAATGCATATGCAACATAATCAATACTTGCCATATACAACACATAATCAATACAAGTAATGTTCTGTATTAATTCAACAGCCAAATAGTTGACTCAATTCCAGTTATATCTAAGCCACATGCAAGGTCTACAACAATCACTGGCTATCCTCCACCGATAGCCCAAACAATTATTTCTAAGCAGAAATAAATATACAATACATACAATCCTAATTCCACAGATAAGTAATTAAGTATCCAACTACATCAATTTATCCCATAATCCCTCAATTTCATGAATTAAACTCAATCCCACATACTTCCCTTAAATTAATTACACAAATTAATCTAAGTCAAAACCTAGGGTTTCTCCCAAAATCACCAAACTACCCCCCCCCCCCATATACCAAAATACCAACACTTATGATTAAAGCGTATAAATGGCGTAGGAAATCCCTACCTTAAACAGAAGAACCCAAAAGATGAAGAAGAAGATGATGCTCAAAACCCCAAGTGCTCCAAATCAACAATTTCTCCGGTTAAATGAAAGCCCTCACTCTCCTCTACCTTTTTAATGAAGGAACTAGGTTAGAAACGCCCTCTAGATAGATCAAACCCAAGGAAAAGATGAGTTGAGAGAAAAGAAACTCGGAACTAGGGTTTCTGGATCAAAAATTGTGAAAAAGGACGTTTTAAAACTGCTGCTGCGTTTAAATACTGGACAGGCTCGCTCGAGCGAAGACCTGGTCGCTCGAGCGACCAGACACAAAAACAGACCTCGCTCGAGCGAAAAGAAGCTCGCTCGAGCCAAAGACAAACCATCTCGATCGAGCGAAGGAAAGCTCGCTCGAGCCAACAAACACTGCCTTCAGGTCTAGCACTGGACGCAACCCTCGCTCGAGCCAAGAAAGGCTCGCTCGAGCCAAGAAAGGCTCGCTCGAGCGACGAACCAAGAAGGACCTCGCTCGAGCGAATAGAAGCTCGCTCGAGCGACCAAGCCAAAAACTGAACAACAAGAATTGGTTTCTAGACTCAACCAACCTGTAATCAACCTGCCCAAAACATCCTATAACCAAAGAATAAGAAGTCAAGGACAACAACGACAATAATATGACAACGGAATCCACGGAACATAAGTCCGGATACAATAATCAAATGGGAAAAAGACCGGGGTCGCTATAACCTCCCCCCCTTAAAAGAATTTCGTCCCCGAAATTAAGCATGAGTTTGTAAAAAAATAATTTTTTTCTCAATTCCCAATGATATAAACACAACAATAAATAACAATTTGACCCAAAACCGGTCACTTCATCTCTTATCAAGAGCCATCTCACAGTATGTATAAATTAATATATATTTCAACTTGCATCAATAATATGCATTATTCTTCTCAATGTTAACAATTTTTTTATATCATATTCAATCTCATGATATAAACAACACATTCAATATATATAAATGTTATACTTCACTTCCATAAAAAGGCAAGTTTCAACATGTTGACATTAAACCAAAACATTCTCAATGTTTTCTCGCTTAAGACATATATAAAATTCCCAAGTTCCACAATATTACATAATCTAAACACAATATTACAAATCCACAAACAAATCCGGATATTTCTCACGGACTTCCAACTCACGTTCCCAAGTGGCCTCCTCCACTCCGTGATGCTTCCACAAAACCTTCACTAAAGGGATGGTCTTACCACGCAGGACTTGATCCCGCCTATCCAAGATTCGAATCGGTCTCTCCTCATATGAAACATCCTCATCAACAACTAAATCGGTCCAATCCAACACATGCGATGGATCCGGCTCATACTTCCGAAGCATACTCACATGAAACACGTCATGAACTCCGGACAACTGCGGTGGCAAAGCTAAACGATAAGCAACCTCGCCAATCCTCTCAAGGATCTCAAAGGGGCCAATAAACCGAGGGGACAACTTCCCACTCTTCCCGAACCTCATTAAACCTCGCCTAGGTGAGATTTTCAGAAAGACAAGATCACCTACCTCAAACACCAAAGGTCTCCTCCTACGGTCGGCATAAGATTTCTGACGACTCTGGGCTGTAACAAGTCTCTTACGGATAAGCCCAACTTTCTCCGTCGTCTCCCTCACTAACTCCGGACCTATCAAAGGTGCATCACCCACCTCGGCCCAACAAACTGGAGATCTACACGGTCGGCCATACAAGGCCTCAAACGGTGCCATACCGATACTAGACTGAAAACTGTTGTTGTAGGCAAACTCCACCAATGGCAAGTGCCTCTCCCACGACCCACTGAAATCAAGAACACAACCCCGAAGCATATCCTCAAGGATCTGAATGGTACGCTCTGACTGCCCGTCAGTCTGAGGATGGTAAGCCGTACTAAAGGTCAACTTAGTGCCTAAAGCACTCTGCAGACTCTGCCACAACCTGGCAGTGAAACGAGGATCTCTATCTGAGACAATCGTCGTCCTTTGGAACCCCATGCAACTTTACTATTTCCGAACATATAAATCGGCAAGATGATCCACCGAATCTCTCACGCATAGGAATAAAGTGTCTTGACTTAGTCAACCGATCCACAACCACCCAAATAGCATCATTACCTCGTGAGTCCTAGGAAGACCCACAACGAAGTCCATAGTGACATGCTCCCACTTCCACTTTCGGCAATAAGTAAGGGTTGCAACAAACCCGCTGGCCTCTGATGCTCGGCCTTCACTTGCTGACAAGTAAGGCACTTAGATACGAAAGCTGCCACATCTCTCTTCATACCTCGCCACCAAAACTGGCGACCCAAATCCCTATACATCTTAGTGCCTCCCGGATGCACCGCAAGGCGCGAATGATGAAACTCTCGGAGTACCTCCTCTCGACATGACTCCGGCACAAACAGACGGTCTCGGTATCTCACACTCAGGTCGGGATACACCGTCAAACCCTTCTCAACCTTACCACTAGAAATCTTCTCCCGGAGAGATTCTACCTCAAGATCACCCCTCTGAGCCTCTAACACTCGAGTCACAAGTGTAGGCTGTGCAACAACAGAAAACAAGGTCGCAGCCTCAACGGATTCGCCCAGATGCAAATCAAACTCCCCAACTGCACCCAACATCTCCCACTCTCGGATGGCTATACTAGCAACGTCACCAACAGATTTCCTACTAAGGGCATCGGCCACAACATTGGCCTTTCCCGGATGATAGTGCAACTCGAAATCATAATCCTCAATAAATTCCATCCACCTCCTCTGCCTCAGATTCAAGTCTTTACGTAACAGATATTTCGAACTCTTATGATCGGAGAATACTTCAAATTTCTCACCAAGCAGATAATGCCTCCAAATCTTCAAGGCAAATATCACATTTGCTAACTCTAGATCATGCGTGGGTAATTCTTCTCATGAACTTTCAACTGTCGTGAGCCATAGGCAACCACTTTCCTCTTGCATCAACACACAACCTGCACCCTCTCGTGAGGCGTCACAATAAACCGTGATAACCCAACCCTCTCTCGAATAATCAAGACCGAGCGGTGGTCAATCTAACCTTCAACTCTCAAACGACTTTTCACAAGTCTCACTCCATACAAATTTGACCCCTTCCGAGTCAATCTGGTCAACGTGAAGCTAACTTGGAGAAATCCTTCACAAACCGACGATAATACCCTGCCAATCCCAGAAAACTGCGGATCTCAAACACACTCTTAGGTTGTACCCAATCTTGCACTGCCTCAATCTTGGATGTATCAACAGACACCCCTTTCCCAGAAACTACGTGGCCTAAAAACTTTACCTCTTCTAGCCAGAATTCACACTTCCCAAACTTAGCATACAGCTTATGGGCTCTAAGTAACTCAAGCACCACTCTCAAATGCTCCTCGTGCTCCTCCTCTGAAGGTGAATAAATCAGAATGTCGTCCACGAAGACCACAAAACGATCTAAGAATTCCCGGAAGATCCGGTTCATCAAATCCATAAACACTGCCGGTGCGTTGGTGAGCCCAAACGGCATCACCAGAAACTCATAGTGGCCATACCGCGTACGGAATGCCGTCTTTGGAATATCCTCCTCCCTGACTCTCAACTGATGATAACCCGATCTCAAGTCTATCTTAGAGAAACAACGGGAACCCTTCAACTGGTCAAACAAGTCATCTATACGAGGCATAGGGTACTTATTCTTAACCGTAGCCCGATTCAGTTTCCGGTAATCTATACACGCCTCAAAGCACCACCTTTCTTCTTAGCAAATAGGGCCGGTGCTCCCACTAAACACTAGACGAATATAGCCCTTATCTAGTAACTCACAGAGTTGAACCTTCAACTCAACTAACTCGGCCGAGCAAAACGGTAAGGTGCCATAGAAATCGGCGTCGTCTTCGCACTAAATCAATAGAGAACTCAATCTCTCGATGAGGTGGCAAACCAACAAGATCCTCGGGAAGGCGTCCGGTACTCACAAACCACCCTCGGTAACACAACCTCGGGTCTCATCACCCTCACTAATTGAAAGACTAGCAAGTAGACTACTAAGCTCACTCCGCTCATGGATCATACCCGTGGCAAACACTACCAACCCTCCCCCGAAACGGAACACTCCGTCCACGGTACAACAAGTGACCCTCGACGGTAGCAATCAATAATCGCCGGTATGACGACAACCAGTCCATACCCAAAATAACATCGAAGCCCTTCATGGGCATAACCACAAAAGAAAAAGGGATTCTATGATCATCGACCTCTATATCACAACCCCTAACACCTTGCTTCAAAATTAACTCGCCCCCAAGTGGTGACACTACACAAATAGGAGATGCTAACTGTGCTAACTCCAACTCCAAAATAGATGCGAATGCAGCAGACACAAAAGAATGAGATGCACCCGTATCGATCAAAACACTAGCAACTGAATTGCAAAACAAGAAGGTACCTCTCACAACCGACGGAGCTGGTACAAGATCCTGCGCGGTAACAGCATACACGCGCCCAGATGACCTCTGATCAACCTGCTCACCCCTAGGAGCATAAGACTGCTGCACCGAATGGGACGATGAAGCCCCCTGATTAGCCCTCGAGGCCTGAACAGGCCGACTCGAAGTCCGCCTCAAACCAGATGCATTAGATGTGCTACTCAACTGTGGGCAAAACCTCTTCAGTGCCTGGTGACCGTGACCGAAACAACTCAACCCAGACGCACAGTGTGCCACTCAATCAGGCGTAACCTCTTCATATGCCCCGGCTGACCACACTGAAAACAAGAGAGCGACTGGCCTCTACCCTGACTCTGGCTCTGAGATCGAGCCGATGAAGATGCTGCCCTTTGCACTCCTCCCTTCTGAGGACAAACTGAAGACTTATGGCCCACCGCCACACTTGAAACAGTAATGTCTCCTGATCGCTTTTCCTGAACTAGCACTCGGCACTGGAAAAGTAGATCTAGAAAAACTACTCTGAGACTGTTGAGGAGTAAAACCTCTCTACCACCTGCCATCACCCTGACCATCCTGACTCCTCTTGGAGCCTTTCTGTCCTTCCTCCTCCTCTCGCGATCGCATCTCGGTATGGGTCTTGCATCAACCAAACGCCCAAAATCCCTAATCATAGTCGGCACAACTCTCAATTTGAGGCCGCCTCGGCTTCTTCTCGAACTCTATACACCGGCGCTCCTGACGCCACTAACTCAAAGTAACTCGACAAACTAGTAAATAAGGCCTCAAACTCACCATCGATGAACTATTCGCTTCAATGCAGAATCCGATCTCAACGTCTCTGAGCAATTTGGAGACAAGTACTTCTCTGAAAAGCATCAACAAACTCCTTCCAAATCGCCCAATACGACTCTTGGTGAACTTCCACCATCGACCGCATCCCCTTCACCGAAAGATGCCAAGGTCACCTTCAACCCTCGTCTTCGATGCCAAGCATCTCAAACGTTTTCGTTGTCTGCTCGAGCCATTAAATGCGCTTAAGCGGCTCGCTCGGATCACCTACAAACACTTAGGTTGAGACCGGAAAAATTCCCTCTTCGGAAAAAGAGAGGCCTGCATCTGCGGCTGCTGAAATTCTCACTGAACCGGCTGGATTCGCACCCTCGTAATGTCCATCGACGAAATGCCCTCGCTATCTCTTGGGCCAGCGCCCATGCCTGGCCCTCTTGGCTCGGCCACATTGGCACAGCCAACACCCTCTGAACCGCCGGAATTTCCTCCCAGATAGGCACTTCTTGCACGGCTCGCCCACCACACCTACCACGACCTCGTCCTCGCCCCGACATCCTAATAAAGGAAACAAAGACGTTAGCACTCTAAATAATATGCCAAAACTATGACACTCGCCCCTAACACATTGGACAACAATAAATCACACCACGTAAGCACATAATCACATAAGCACCTCTGAATTTCATTTACGGATAGTGATATTCGAGACGTCACTAAAGTTCCGCTGGAAACAACATTGATCAAGTGCCTTTCCAACAAGACTTTCAGAGACTCAAGGGTCCAATCAATATCCTAGAAACTACATTCCATACCCACATAGTCACATAAACATGTTATCATATAAGCATGCAATCATTACACTAAGTCTCTATCAAACGAGACGAACCCATTGTGATGCTAATCACTTCCCACGTACCCAAAGTATTCGAACCCGGTACGCTCTGATACCAAGTTGTCACGCCCTCAAAATTAAACCCATAATATATAATATTAACATGCATCAATATACTAAAACAAGAAGATAATCCCATTCATCAGAGTATTAAGCAATAAAACATCAAAATAAATGCCCTACGGGCTTACATCTTGCCAAGCCGATACTTGGACACAAATCCATGAGTTCTAACTCAAAAACAAATAAAGCCCTAGGCTTGAGTGTTTTACATATAAAAGCAAATAAACTAAAAACAAATCTTCGAGTTCCAATTCCTCACAAGCTAAGTTCTTGGAGGCAGTGAACCATCTGCACCTGAAAAATGAAGTTCCCATATAGGGTGAGCCACAGCCCAATAGAGAAATACTAAACCAAGCATAAGAATTAACTAAAGTATTAGCATCTGATATATATAATTAACACACTATACTCCGATTACAGTTTTCATGACATGAATATCTATATTGCCTATGACACATTGTCTATGGCACATCTCACCTTCCACCTACTCGGGACTGCCAAATAACTCAACGGGACTTCCCTCTCTTATTAACATTAATTGAACAAGGCTAACAAGTCAAGTTAAACCTCTCTACAACATAACAAATACACATGCTGGTATTGTATCAATCATAACCACATTCACTTCCATACTTCCCAACTGATACACATGGTGGTGATGTATCATGCCAACAATAAATAGAAATATACATTAACAATAAAACATCATGTATGTGATGCAAGTGGGTCCATCCCCTTTCTCCTCCCAACACATCTGGTTTAGAGGTCCATCCCTTTCTCCCTAAACCCTCCAACAAATTCGGTTTAGAAGTCCATCCCTTTCTTCCTAAACCGAGTTCATCCCCTATCTCCTCCAAAACCAAATGCATATGCAACATAATCAATACTTGCCATATACAACACATAATCAATACAAGTAATGTTCTGTATTAATTCAACAGCCAAATAGTTGACTCAATTCCAGTTATATCTAAGCCACATGCAAGGTCTACAACAATCACTGGCTATCCTCCACCAATAGCCCAAACAATTATTTCTAAGCAAAAATAAATATACAATACATACAATCCTAATTCCACAGATAAGTAATTAAGTATCCAACTACATCAATTTATCCCATAATCCCTCAATTTCATGAATTAAACTCAATCCCACATACTTCCCTTAAATTAATTACACAAATTAATCTAAGTCAAAACCTAGGGTTTCTCCCAAAATCACCAAACTACCCCCCCCCATATACCAAAATACCAACACTTATGATTAAAGCGTATAAATGGAGTAGGAAATCCCTACCTTAAACAGAAGAACCCAAAAGATGAAGAAGAAGATGATGCTCAAAACCCCAAGTGCTCCAAATCAACAATTTCTCCGGTTAAATGAAAGCCCTCACTCTCTACCTTTTTAATGAAGGAACTAGGTTAGAAACGCCTCTAGATAGATCAAACCCAAGGAAAAGATGAGTTGAGAGAAAAGAAACTCGAAACTAGGGTTTCGGATCAAAATTGTGAAAAGGACGTTTTAAAGCTAGCTGCTTTAAAATATCGACAGGCTCGCTCGGCGAAGACAGTCGCCGAGCGACCGCACACAAAATAGACCTCGCTCGGCGAAAAAGAAGCTCGCTCGAGCCAAAGACAAACCATCTCGACGAGCGAAGGAAAGCTCGCCGAGCCAACAAACACCGCCTTGGTTCTAGCCTCGACGCAACCTCGCTCGAGCGAAAGGCTCGCCGAGCGATTTAACCAAGAAGGACCTCGCCGAAATAGAAGCTCGCTCGAGCGACCAAGCCAAAAACTGAACAACAAGAATTGGTTTCTAGACTCAACCAACCTGTAATCAACCTGCCCAAAACATCCTATAACCAAAGAATAAGAAGTCAAGGACAACAACGACAATAATATGACAACGGAATCCACGGAACATAAGTCCGGATACAATAATCAAATGGGAAAAAGACCGGGATCGCTATAGATAGTCTTAAATATGAATATATAAAAAGTGTCCTATGAAAAGTGTTAAACATATATCTCACATCCTTATTCAAGTGTTAGGTATTGGTATTTTTTATTTTGAGGAGTCCATGTAACTTAATTTCTCCTTCAACCATTGTTTACCTCAACTTTTGGTATTCTCTAGAATATATTATTTGGAGCACAACTCACTTTATTCAATCAACTTGATTTTTCTAGGATAAACTAAAAAATGACAATGATCTTTAAAAAAATAAAAAATAAAAACTAAACCAAAACTATGTATGTAACCGGTAACTATGAACATGATGGATTATCCTAGTGTTTTGTTTAATGTCGTTCTTCTAACCTTACAACTTTATTGAAAGACAGATCAAGTTAAATTTGCATTAACTAAATATGACCATAAGTTTACAATAACTGCAGGTTGTGAGACCTTGTCAAGATTGAAAAAGCTGGAGACTTTATCTCTTAGTAACAACCACTTCAACAAGAGCATCATTCTATGTTTAAGTTCATTGATATCTCTGAAGAATCTTTTTCTTGAATTCACTTACTTGGGAGATTCGTTTCCTGCCCGAGGCATGTCTATCTTTAATATAACTCCCAAAAATAATATATGTTATCCATCCTTATCTTACTAGTATCTTCTATTTTGTTTTATTGCAGAATTAATAGTGCTTGAAAACTTGGAGATGTTGGGATTATTTGGATGTGAGCTTAGCTCCCCAACAATGCAAGGTATATCTCAACTTCCTTGATTAACTGGATGTGGGCTTATCTTCTATTTTGTTTTATTGTAAAGGGCACAACTGTAGCATGTGGGTTGCATTGGAATGGATCGAAATTTATTTGAAAACTTCTGTCAGCTCCAGCCCAACTTTTAGAACATTAAGTTTGTTGCCTAAGCCCCTACTTTTTAAAAGTGCCGCAGATTACTTGTCCAAATGCCCAACCACAACACACACACAAAAAAAAAAAAAAAAAAAACTGTCAGGAGGCATAAGTAAAACATAAAAATTACACCTCCTTACCCTATGTCAAGAAAACCAATCTCAGTTCGGTCCATTATGAAGTGAAAATCTTTTCAATAAGTCTGTCATGTTCACTATGTTCTCTGTAGTTGACTTCTAATGGCATTTGATCGTGGTCATATGCTCAGATTTTAAACTACTATCTAAGTGGAGCAAGATGAGACATCTAGATCTAAGTCGTAATTCTTTCGACAAGGAGATCTTACGGATTTTGGGTGCTCTCCCGTCACTTAAGTTTCTATCGTTAGCTGAAAATGTGATGGAAGGACCACTTTCTAACCAAGGTGCACGTATTTTCTTTTTCTTTTTTTTTTTTTATTCTTGCTCTTTAAGTTTATTTTTTAAGCTTCATTTGAGTGTTGAGAAGACTTAGAGTAGTTGGAAAATGAAATGTTACAGCTACATGCTGGCTAAGTGACTTTTCACATCTTTATTTCCTTTTCCACCTCCTGGTAAGCAAACTGTGGAAACTACGTTTTTGTTTATTGTGTTTTCCTTTTCTGGTTTTTCTAATCTATCAATGCGATTGTAGACTGTAAAAATTTAAAATCATTTTTTTTAGTTGGCCCTGAAGCACTAACTGATTGACCTGGAAAAAATATATATATAAAATAATAATTGTCCCTTCACTTTGGTAACCGAGGTGCCCATAAATGTAGGTTGCATTGCAGCATCAAATCCAATTCTGTTCATCTCTATTTTCTTTGTTTCAGTGTATTTAACATATTGTCCCTTCACTTTCGTAACAGAACTGACTTATAATGTTAGCAATTTGGAGGTCCTCAGCCTCAGAGGGAATCAGCTCAATGGAACATTGCCAATGGAAGGCAAGAAATTTGTCATTTTAAGTTACATCGTTAATTTGTTTTCAAATGGACGTCAATTCATCGTCTTTATTATTATTATTATTATTATTATTATTATTATTATTATTATAATCTTAAGATCATTTTTTAGCTCTGTTATTTTGTAAGTTCTTTTGGCATCATTACATGAAAAAAATATCATAAAAATGATCATGAAAGATTCTCCACTGTTAGATTACACATACAAAAAAATATCACACACTAATCAAATGATAAGAAATCTTCATAAAACATTTCATGATTTTTTTTTTTTTATGATTCTTAGTATTATTCTTTATCTTTTATTATATGTTTTGGCAGGTTTGGCATCTTCTCTGAAAGCTTTATATTTGAGTTCAAATAAATTTAATGGTTCTTTACCCATTCAAGATAAAAATCTACCATGATGGTTTGTTAATGTAATTGTAGCAAACTAAATGACAGACAAAAAGAAATTTAAATAAAGATGCTAATTTGCTGGGTCTTATTTGTTTATTTGTTATTATTATTATTTTAAGTTCATTGCTTTGTGCTTGTTTAATTTGTTCATCATTGATGAAAAATTTGAACTATCAATATCTTTCCTTTTAAGAGGTAGTCAATTTCTTATAATAACAAACATTTTGAAGAGTATCGTATAAATTTCTTCTAGCATGACCAGTGAGGTGGACATTACATTAATTTGTTGCTTTTGCAGGTTTATGTGAACTGCAGAAACTTGAAGAGCTCGATCTCAACTACAACCACTTTGAAGGAATCCTTCCTCCATGCCTAAGCAATTTGACGTCTCTCAGGTTGCTTGATCTTTATGCGAACCAATTCACAGGAAACCATTTATCATCTCTGCTGGGCAGCCTCAATTCCCTAGAGTACATTGATCTTAGGTATAATCGATTTGAGGGATTATTCTCATTTAGCTCATTTGCGAACCATTCCATGCTCCAGGTGGTTGCAATTACAAGTGATAATGACAAATTTGAGGTGGAAACTGAATATAAAGATTGGTTACCCCTGTTTCAGTTGAAGGTCCTTGTGCTACCAAATAGTAATCTGAACAAGCGCTCTGGTGATTTTCCGAAGTTTCTTCTCCTCCAGAACAAACTAAGTTTTATTGATCTCTCCCACAATAACTTGGAAGGTTCATTCCCAAACTGGCTACTTGTGAACAATACGGAACTGGAATTTTTAAGCCTGCGGAATAACTCTTTTGTTGGTGAATTTTGGTTGTCACCATATTACAATTCTTATACTAATTGGATGGATGTTTCAAACAACCAATTAATTGGGCATATTCAACTTAATATGGGGGAGATGGTTCCATATCTTATACACATAAACCTATCCAGGAATGCTTTTGAAGGTTGTATCCCATCCTCAATAGGTAAGATGAGAATTTTGGAGGTTCTAGATTTATCTAGTAATAATCTTTCAGGAGAAGTACCAAAGCAGTTAGTCAGAAATTGCAGATCTCTACGTTCTTTAGAGTTATCAAATAACAAATTTCGTGGCCGAATGTTTTCAGATGACTTCAAATTGACTCAGATAGAGTATTTACGATTGAATGATAATCAGTTTATAGGGCCTCTAACAAATGTGGTCTTCAATTTGTCTGAACTATATTTGCTGGATATTAGCAACAACAACATGTCAGGTAAGATTCTAGGTTCGATGAATAACATGATAAGTTTGAGAACATTGATCATGCGAAATAATGCATTTAATGGTCAGTTCCCATGTGCACTGGTTCCAAATGTGTTTATGGACATCTCTCATAACTCATTTTCGGGATCACTTCCTTCTTGCTCAAACCCAAACTTGGGAATCGTGGGGCATATGCATTTGAAAGGGAACAAGTTTGCGGGTTTCATTCCAAAAGCTCTTCTTAATTCATCAAAACTTGTGACGTTGGACGTCAGTGACAACAACTTGTCTGGTAGCATTCCCCTCTCCATTAGGTTGCTTTCCAACCTCAGGATTCTTCTGTTGAGAGGAAACCAATTGGGTGGTTCCATTCCAACACAACTGTGCCAACTGAATAAGATAAGCTTGATGGATCTTTCCAAAAACTCTTTTACGGGGTCTATACCTCGTTGTTTAAGTAATATCACATTTGGGGCAATAGGGGCTACTAATCTTGCTTTCACTCAAACACCTTTAGAATTTTACAGTACTACGGTTATCTCCTATGAGTATGAAAATGATCCAGAACTACGTGGGGTCTTTGAGATTGGTGACCCGGATGGCTCATATGATAAAGTAGATGAAGTTGAGTTTGTTACTAAAAGTAGGACTAACTCTTACTTGGCTGGCAGCATCCTTAATTTCATGTCCGGATTGGATTTGTCATGTAACAAACTAGCAGGTGAAATCCCTTTTGAACTAGGGAAGTTAAGTGGTGTTCGTGCACTGAACTTGTCTCACAATCTCTTGACTGGACCCATCCCGAAGACCTTCTCTAGCCTTACCCAGGTAGAGAGTTTGGACCTTTCTTACAACCGTTTGAGCGGAAACATCCCAACAGAACTAATTAATCTAAATTTTTTGGAAGTGTTCACTGTGGCTCACAACAATTTATCAGGTAAAATATTAGACAGGAAAGCACAGTTTGGGACCTTTGAAGCGAGCAGTTATGAGGGAAATCCATTTCTTTGTGGACCACCATTGGAGAAAAATTGCAGAGCCATTGTTGACTTGCCATACTCGCCAACAACAGCATCCTCAGATGAAACTAAGGGGAAATGGTATGATATCGATCGAGTCGCTTTTTCTGCAAGTTTTGTCGCAACATACATTACTTTCTTGTTTGGATTTGCTGTTGTTCTTTACATCAACCCGTACTGGCGACAAAGGTGGTTAGATCTGATTGAAGAGGGTATGTGTTCAAGTTATTATTTTGTTTATGATACTCTTTACAAGCTTTTACGTTTTCAGCCTTCTGTATAATTAGCTATGCATGGTTTGTTGTCATGGACAAGCACAACAAATGTTTGTGATAGTTAACTTTCTATTTCTTATGAACAAAAAACAACGATTAGTAGCCATTATAGTCTACTTATTTTCAACCTTTTTGTTGTTGTTGCTGTTACTGCTGCTGCTGATGATTTGAAACATTTCTATCAACTTTTATAAGTTGATATTTTACTCGGGATGCATTACAAGTAGGGTCCTAGACAACATATCTTGCTTTGGGAATTTTCTGGGTCGAACTAGGATGATTTTTTAATTTTATAAGAATTATTTTCCTAACTTTTTATTTCATTAATATTTTATAATGTGGAATGAAATAATCTCTAATTATTTCACATTTTAAATAATAACATCAATTTTATGGAGTCAATTTTATTAATACGAGAGATATATGTCACTTATTTTTAAATTTTAAAATCAAATGGTATGTATACTTTTCTTATGAGTAATGCTAGAGAACTTAAAACGTTACCCATAAATTTATTCACAATGACATAGTAGGAGTTAGATCTTAATTAATTGATTTCTAAACAAATAACTAACATGTAACATTCAACGCCATTGATCGTAAATTTAGAAGTCATGTTTTAAGAGTCTTAAGCATTTTTCATTTTTTATTTATTAGATTATATCAATCAATAAAATAGGCATAAAATAGTGGTTTAACCATTGCATATTGAGATTTAATAGTTCAAAACTAAATTTTTTTTTTAAAGATTTATTTAATTTTATTATGAAATACTTTTTTCACAACATTTATATAACAAATTATATTAAATTACTAATGAACCAAAACTAATTCAATATTTTTATGCATATATGTTGGCCTCTCCCGGACAAAATTCCTAGTTCCGCCCCTGATCTTAATGCACACTATTTGTGTGGTTCTAATATAAATTTTTGAACAAAAGTCAAATATTTGAACATAAGCTTTTAAATAAAAATGAATTGTTTAGATATATATATATATATCGTTTACTATTTATGTTCCAATAATTGTTCTTGTTCATAAATTTATATTCAAACATTTAACTTTGTTTAAAATTTTATATTTAAATAATATATATATATTTTTTTTTTGTAGTGTACAAATAGGATTATTCTTACTAGTGCTGTAGAAACCAAAAAAAAAAGTTGTACCTAAGGTTCTTTCAAACTTGAGTGGCATTTGTTCCGTGTTGAAAATCATCATAAATATAGTAAACTAGCACGGTTGATGAGTTTATTTCACAGAAGGTTGGATAAAGACCAAAAAGATGATATTGTATGTAAAAGGCCTTTTTTTTTTTTTTTTTGTTGGTTGTAGATCATATGATTTTAATGGTGTCAATGTCATATTCTAACATGCTATAGCGTGGAAATGTCATATTTTGAGAGACTCCGCTCTAACAATGCATGTGTTAATTTTTTATTTTTTTAAAAATTAAATGCACTCTAATAATTAATATGAATAAAAACTTCACCTTAATAGTTTATCACGAGATCCAACACTCAAATAGATTAAACACATTGCTCGTCATCATATGATTCAATCTTTTAAATTTCATCATAGATTTCGTAAAGATCTTATTTAATGTGTTTGGTTTGAGTTTTTTCAGATTAAATTTTTTAAAAATTGAGTTTTTTGATTTTCGTATTTTTTTGTTTTTAATGAATATTTTTAACATTTTAAACATTTTGTTTACTTTTTTAGATGCACCTCACTTAGGCCTACTTTGAAAAGTTGGTAATAATCAGCTTTTTGGTAAAAAGCTGCTTATAAGCAGCTTATAAGCAGCTTTTTTATGAGAGAGGAAGTTGGTAATAATCTGAAAAGCAGATTATTACCAACTTCCCAAAAGAAGCCTTAGATGCATCTAAAAAGTAAAAAATTTGTGAAAAAATATTTTAAAAAATTTAAAAATACATAAAAATACAAAAAATGTATTGAATTCTTATATTTTTTTTTTGTATTTTGGGTATTTATTGAATTTTTAAAAGGTTTTTTCCACAAATTTTTTACTTTTTAAGTATATTTATGTTAGCTATGTCTAAAAAGTAAAAAAAAAATTGCTTAAAATATTTAAAAAAATCAATAAAAAAAAAATACGAAAAACAAGAAAGTAGAATTTTCTAAAAGGTGTTTTTTGAAAAAACTAACCAAGCAAGCTGATTGAAATTTGAACATATATGATCAAGGCAATAAGAGTAGAGTTGTCAAGTGTGTTTATATATTTGAAATGTTTTTAAATTGCATTTTAAATTTAAATTATTTTAATAGGATGGTCAATATTTATTAAAAATATAAAATTTAATTTTAATATCAATTTATTGGTTTTAATAAATTTATTTTTAAAAAATACATGCCATACCATTTTTTTTTAAGACAAAATAGCAAAATTTAAAAGTCAATCGTCAAACATATCGTTTGGGAATATGCTACTTTAGTAATTTTTTGGCTTTTTACGAAAAGATGTGCAGAAAAGTAGAGAGGTGATGTGACTAGTTTTAGTTGACTTTTTGGCTAAAATAGCCAGTCCCCAAACGAGATAGCTCATATGTTGGAGTTCTTCTAAGACTCTATTTGGATTATAGATTTTGAGTAAAGATTTATAATAAAAAAAATGAAAAATGTGTGAAAACCGTAAATGAAATATAATTTAAAAATTTTCACTATTTTTATTTTCCTTTCTTTTACCAAATTTCTATCCAAAATTTATGATCCAAATAGCCCTTTTTTTGAACAAAAATACAATGCAAGTCAAGGGAGCGGTTTCTAGTGGGAGATTTTCTCTTTCTTCTAGGTTCCAAGTGTTTGTAGAAAGTTGTTTTTAATGAGAAAAATGTTCCATATATTCATCCAGTCTCCTTCACCAGAAATACTTCATCTTAGCGGTAGACTGGCTTGACTATTGATTTGGGCATCTTCAATTTCAGCACTATACAAAGTAATGGCTTGAATTTAGATTTGACATTGGATTTGATAATCCAAAGCAAGTTGGAGGTGGTAATATTGAGAGATAAGCAACTAAACAGAAATGTATATTGACTTAAAATGTATATTTTATTTTATTAATTTTAAAATCTACTTATCATTTTTATGACTTAATCTTGATTACGTTAATCTTCTTCTAAAAAAAAAAAGTGTCAATATAATTATGTTAAGAAGTGCAATTTATCCAAATTTTATTTTAATATGTGGTTGATTATTTACAAATATCATAAATAAATCTTTTTTTTGTTTTATCATAACTAAAAAAATTAAATCATAACAAAAATAACTTTTTAAATTAAATAAATATTGGAAATATTAATAATTAAAATCATAAACTTTTTTATTTTTATAAAGAAAAATGATTGATCCACATAAAAAATAAGGAGAATCACATGCACGAGGGAGTTGAAGGAAAACATTAGACATGGAGGATGAAAGTGTGTCTGTGATGGGTGCAAATGAAAAAATATGTGGGTGCAATGTGTTGGTAATTTTTTTTCTTAACTCTCACTTGCATGTAATTCCTCCATATGTTGGTAATTTTTTTCCCCTACTCCCACCTGCATATAATTCCACCTCAAATTTCAGAATTTGGGTTCCAATCCCGCTACATCCACACAAAAGGCCCAGCCCGAATCCCCCGGACTTATGTGGACTAGAGGTGTGCACGGTGCGATTCGAGCGATTTGAGAGTAAAATTACAAACCGAATAGCGGATTGACGGATCACCGGATTGACAAATTGCGATTTGAACTGTTTTTAGCGAATTGAAAAATACTCTAACTAATTATCACACATTTGTATAATATATAACACTAATTTGTATAATATTTTTTAGATATATAACACAAGTAATTTTATGTAATATGTCTCATATATATAACTACTAATTTGTAATAAATTTCATATATTTCACACTCATTTTTATATTGATATTTCATTAGAGGTTAAAAAATATAGGAAAAATTACCCACAGGTCCTATTTAAAATATATGTACACTATCTAATCTAGCAACTTTTTGAGTGGACCCAAAAGTCCTACTTTTCCCCTCTCTCTCTCTCTCTCTCTCTCTCTCTCTCTCTCTCTCTCTACTTTTTGCCTCACTCTTTACGTTTTCCTCTCTCTCTTTTTTTCAGCATTTTTCTCTCATCTTCTTTGTCATGGACGACGATCGGTGATCACGTCATTCTTATTCTCTTTCCCTTTCTAATATATAATTACGGGTGACCGACGATCACCATTGATCGGGATTCACCGGTAACTACCAACCATCGAAATCAACTCGTGACTTCACCCTCACCGACGGCGAAATAGATATATTTCCGACGAAGAAGATGAGTAGATCTATTCAGATCTGATGTATGAGTAGATCTACATCAGATTTGGCTAGATCTAAACAAAAAATAATTGCCGGAGTACAATCCTTTCTCTATATCCGCCTTTCTCTTTCGATCTCTTTTTTTTTTTTTTTTTTTCTCTACTATGCACTTCCCTTTTTCTGTTCTAATGTAGAAAATTTTCAAATTCTGAACAAGTAGTTTTCGAGTTTTAGTTACAGGTGGTGAAAACTGTAAAATTTTGCAGTTTCAAATTTTTTTTGGTGCTGAAATGAATCATGGTTTAAAACTGTAAAATTTTGCAGTTTCAAATTTTTTTGGTGCTGTAATGAATCATGGTATAAAACTGTAAAATTTTACAGTTTCATAACATTCTTTAGAACTAGAAAATTTTATAGTTTCATAACATGTTTTTCAGCTTAATTAATAAGAATAAATGCTTAATAAATTTTTGCTTTGAAACTGTAACATTTTACAGTTTCAAAACTTGTTTTTCAGTTTGATTAATATTGGAGATTATTTGCTTAAACTTTACAAAAATTTAAAAATAGCATATGTTTTTCCTATTGTTGTTGTTTTTTGTCGTTTCATTTTTTTTCCTTTTAGTTTATCAATATTTAGCACATTTTACTATATTTTTTCGCTCTAATTTTTCCATTTATTCTCTTTTTTTTCCGACAATATTCTAGACATTCTGGTGTGTCTCCAGTGATGTTCTAAACGTTTAGTGAATATTCTGAACATTTCGGCGACTTCCATTAACGTTCTTAACATTCCGGTGAACTTCCGGCGATACTCCAGCGACTTCCCGGCGATACTCCGGCAACTTCCCGATGATGTTGAACATTCCAACGAGTCTCCGGCGACCGTTTAACGGAAATCCGACGGTAATAAGATGTAACAATGTCTGTAAATTTTTTTTAAAAAAAATAGAATTTTTTAGTAACAATTAAAAATGTATAAGACTAATTGGTGAAAGTGTTTTATTTGAGGATTAGCTGGGTCTTGAACTTTGTATATGGGACTTATCAGTAAGTCCCCCAAAAATATATATATATCTATTAACTATAGTGGAGTGGAGTGGAGCAGTTTGGTTGATGGATTATAGATTTTTTAAGTTTAAACCGCAGTTAGCAATTAAAGTGGTACGAATTGATACAGATCAGTATAATCTTAGCGGATTGAACGGCATTTTGCGAAGCCCTACAGAGTCTGTGAGGACGGAATTTGTGAACCACATACTGTGTTGTGCGTGAGACACACGCACAACAAACCTGTCTCTCTCTTTTCTTTTTTTCTGAAAAAAGCAAACGGTCCTTTCTTCCTTAAACAATTACTTGAAGCTCTGGTCCTGCAGGCTCGGTTCTGGAAATGCTCTTGCACGGTTTGGATCATAGCTTTGGTTTTTTTTTTTTTTTTTTTTTTTTTTTTTTTTTTTTTTTTAAAGAAAAAAATTCCATGAAACATAAAGTTAGTTCCATGGTGTTTCAATTTCTGGGGTTTTTAGTTAACTTTCATGGAATTTTTTTTTTTTTTTGGTTTTCTCATTGTGATTTGCAGGAACAACTTCTGGATGTATTTATCCCAAGTTTGGCTCTTTTTCTCATGTCATGAACATGATATTCAGCACTTTCACTTTCACTTTCCAACCTTTCATCTTCCTCTCTGTTCTCTCCCCTGTTCCTCCACTTTCCTCCATCTTTAATGGCTGCCCTATACCCACAAAGCCATTAAAAAAAAAGTAACAAAATTTTTTTTCCTGGGTTTGTGATGATATACTTCGAATGTTCAGAAACTTGATTTGGGTATATTTCATAAAGCTTGATTTTTTTGGATCTTCAAATTCTCACTTGGGTTTCAACAATTTATCGGGTAAAATACCAGATGGGAAAGCACAATTTGGGACTTTGAATCGAGATGTTATGAAGGAAATCCATTTCTTTGTGGATCGCCATTGGAGAAAAATTGCACAACCATTTCTTACTTGCCATCGCCAACAACAACATCATCTTCAAATGAAACAGAGGGGAAATGGTATAATATTGATCCAATTATATTTTATGCAAGTTTTGTCAGGACATACATCACTTTCTTGTTTGGATTTGCTACTCTTCTTTACATCAATCCATACTAGCAACAAAGGTGGTTCTATCTGATTGAGGGAGGTATGTATGCTAGTTATTATTTTGTTTCTGACACTCTTCACAAGCTATTGAGACTTTCTATATGATTAGCTATGATTTGTTTCCATGGAAAGTATGGCAAATGTGTAATAGCTATTATTTTGTTTCTGATACTTTTTACAAGCTATTAGGCCTTTTGTATTACTAGCTATTGCTTGTTTCCATGGACCAGTATGGGAAATGTTGCAATAGTGCTAGCTTTGTGTTGCTTATGAATAAAGAACAGTGAATTAGTAACCATTATTAATAACTTAGTTTCATTTCCTTTATTTGCTAATTGGAATATTTCTAGGAGCTTTTTATATTATCCTATTCGTTGTTACTCATGAGCATGCTGACCAATTAAACAAAACGAATACCTTTATACTGTCCCACTGGTGCTTTTGTCCCTCTAGATTTGTGCCACTTTTATTCTAATTTACTTGTGGCGAAAGTAATAGATGGAAATCATGTTGTATTAATCACATTCATGTTGTGTCATCTAGGATATGTGTAGGAATTTTCTCAATAATAACTCAACCAATTTAATTTATTTATTTATTTGTGTTATTGTGTCATGTTCGTATTCTGTGTTAACATTTAATGTATTAAAACTCAATTTTGAAACTGAAAATTGAATTATAGTGCTTGAAGTTCCCATGTTGTCAATTTGAACCAAGTGTTAACGATTGTATTTTAGACACGACTGTTGTTAGGCTTACATAAACGAGTATTTTATAATTAGCTATGTGATTTATTATGTATCTGTAAAATCCTTGATTTCTAAATACCTCTTTTGTTGAGTTTATGTTCCATGTGTGAATGGAAGCCATGGAGTCAAGGAAAGATGGCTACATACCTTGCCAGCCGACGTGCCGTGAAGGTGGACGGCCACCGAAAGACAAGTGAACAGCTGGCCATGTGTTGTGCCAGCCAAGCTCTTCAGCTTCCTCCATCTTGGTGTATAAATAGAGAGGCTGAGAGGAGAGTTGAGTAAGAAAGCAAACCAACAGAGAGTGAGAGATGTGAGGCAGAGAGACTGTCTCTCTCGGTGTGAGAGAGGGAGACAAGTGAGTGGGTGAGTGAGGTTGGTGTGAGCTCCTCCTCTATTGTTATCTCTCCATTGTTATAATGATAACCCGTTTACCCTCCTGTGGACATAGGCATTAGGGCCGAACCACGTTAAATATGATATTTCCTTGGGTGTGTGTGTGTTTTTCTACTTGGTATAATTTCTAGAAGGTCTTGGGCTAGATCCTAGATCTCCAACAATTGGTATCAAAGCTTGGTGGTGAAAAATAGTGTGCTTTTCCGAAATGGCCTAGAAATCAAGTTGCTTGAAATCGAGTTTTGAGCGTACCAGGAGGAAGGTCTCAACGAAAGGAATCTAGACCTAGAAAAATGAGCTCAAATGGAGACTGGGGTGGACCTCATGCGCCCTCTGAAACTGGCGAGTGAGGACCACTCTTGGACACGTGCCACATGCGCAACAAGAGGTTGAAGATGACCACTGTTCACCAAAGCCGTCGTGTTTAAATATAATTTGAGGAAAATATAACACAAAGCGTGGTTCTGACAGAGTAAATAAGGTGTTGTGATGTGCATATGGTCAGGGGTTCGAAACCCCTAAGCTGCGTCTTCAAAATTTATTTTTTTGGGTAAAGGATGACGCGAGAATGACTTTAGCAAATAGAATATTCTTGGTGATAATAGAATATTCCCAGGGATAACGTCAATGGATGGAATATTCCTAGCAATAACGGAATATTCTCTGACAAATTCTGGAAATTACAAAATGGCCCAAAATGTGCATGAAATTATAATTTTACCCCAAGTTTTGGGAAAAATTTTCAGTGAGGTCCTCGAAAGTGCAGTGAAGGTTAGTCTTAGCTAAATGGACCATTCTGGATGTAACCGCGAGATCAGAATAGTGAGATTCTGAATGGTTTTTCGAAGATAGCCAAAATATGAGAGTTTGTCATCTTCGATAGTTAGCGGAGGTTGCAGGATATTATAAAACACTGCGGATTCACTAAAGAGATTAGAATGGGCAGATGCTGACCAGATTGGACAACCAGATACAGATCGAGATAGATCATTGGAGACCAAAGGAGATCAGGCTTGATCAAATGACAAATCGAGGGAGATCAGGATTGGTTAAGGGCGATCAGAGGATTACAGAGATGATTATCTCCGAAGTTCATCGGAAGATCTGGTTCAATCAGAAGAGAAGACCATTCATCGATGCATAGATGATTTGGCAACAAGTACAGGCTCAAGGAAATATTGTGGCTATTGGAGCTACTGTATACGAGTAGGTACTGGTGGTATGTGGATGTGTGGAACAATAGTTGCAGAGGAGCATACTAAGCGCAGAAGTACAAATGCAGACGTGCAGCTGTGCAAAGATATGCTAGAGTGTCGTACAAAGGCGAGGAAAGAGTGTGCAGCAGCAGGTTGTTGAAAGTTCACAAGAACTTTCAGACAAAGAAATTGAGACAGGTAAAACGCAAGAGAGCACGCCAAGGAGTGGCAAGTCTTTTTTTTTTTTTCTCTATGGTTGTTTCTTTAGTTCTATGGCAGCAAAGGATAGAGTTGATGCGGATCTCTCAAGCAAGCTCGACACAGGGAGACCAGAAGCTATAGGTGCGAGCACTGTGCAAGGAATTGCATAGCTGACAATGCTTTGACAGATGGAGCTACTGTCAACTATCAATCTACTGAAGAGTAAATCAGGGATTGGAAAGGCACAGACAACGAGCATATGTGGAAATGCTAGAAGGTTGTTCAAAAGTGTAGAGGGCAAAGGCTGGTAAATCAAAGGAAAAGCTCCGAACAAAGAAAACCGAGGACGTTGATAAGACAAATGATGAGTTTTCTGTTGCTCCAATAAGTGGTCATGCAAGGTGATGCATGTCAGTCCAAGGCATCCTTGGCAGAGGTGCAGGGCATCCAATCAAGGGGTGTCAAATACCTTGGTTACGCAAGTTTAAGCATAGTGTAACATGTCCGGGGGTACCCGCGCGCGTTAAACAGTTCAGACTCCCGAGATCTCTTTGATCTCATGTCTCACGAGTGCAATGTGAAAACATAGATGAGGGTCCAGATTTGGCAACTTTTATTGAAAATCCATTTTATTGCAAAATCTTTTGCCAGAAATGGACTGCGTCATCAGATCTCAGAGTTGCCACCTAATATTTATTTTGGGAAGATTAGGAAACCCATGACTCGTACCAAGGCCACTGTTCGTCGTAACCAAGGATGCTTGGCTCGGAACCTTAGGTATGAAGGGGGAAGGTCATTAATTGAGCACCCCCGCTCACCCGATCAGAAGATCGGCCTCTACTAAACCATGATATGAATTTTATTTTCTTTCTATGTTCATGTTTTTATTATTTAATAAATCCTAAAATTTACTATGTGAAACATACAAGTATAGACTATGTCACCCATTTTGGAACAACTTGATTTCATGTAGTTTTGAAAGAGTTTTGAAAATGTACAACCCAAATAAATTGAGTTTACAAACATGAAAATCAACATCATTCCAAATTGAGCGACACAACCTCCATCCACTGGCATTCATACAATTATATCACATAAGCAAATAGCCACATGGTAAGATGCTTAAACATAGTAAGAAAACCACACACAAACGGGATGCTAAAGCATAAAAGCTTACATGTTTGACGACCCACGAACAAGCTACAAAACAAAGTTAGTAAAATATGCATGATCTTATATACAAAGTCCTAATGCAATTCACTCATGAGATGCAACTAAAGATTCGGCTTCTAAGATATGACATGTGAATCATCTCAAGAACATGAGGTAGCGCACATAATCACATAGGAATTAATTAAATCCACAAATGCAAACTTCACCGAATCAAGATGCATGAAACATGGATGCAAAGCATGAATGTGATGAAAAATAAATATGATGTTTATGTTCAAATAAGGAAAGCAAGTAAAAGAATGGGATAGAAAGAAGTTGGGGCGGGGGGATTATTACAATGCTTTGAATAAATTATTACAAACCAGATAAGAGAGAGAGAAGGGAATATTACAACAAGATAAAAAACCTCACAAACTCTCAAAATAAATATAAAAAAAAATAAAACAAAATAAAGAAACTTCATATGCGCCAAAAAATATTCTGCTTGACATAGGAAGACCGCTCCATTCTGTCCGGGGAAACTTATTCTGCAGGAACACTATTCATCCCGAGATACTATCCACTGCCAGAAGTTACTATTCACCATGACAATTACTATTCACCTTTCTTGATCGTTATTCATCTTACCGGGCATTTTTCATCCGCAGTTACTATTCATCGCCGGAGGTACTATTCATTGACAGGGTTACTATTCACCGCCGGAAGTTACTATTCACTGCCGGAGGTTACTATTCACCGCCGATCACTATTCATCCGGTGGGGTCACATCTTTTAACAAATTAGGTGGTTCGACCAACCATTTAAAGTGGTAAAATTACAACAATTTAACTAGTAAACTACAACATTTTATGTAAATTACAACAATTTATATACAACAGTAAATTACAGCAGATAAAGTGGTAAAATTAGGTGGTTTAACCGACCATTTAAAGTGGTAAAATTACAACAATTTATAAATAGTATACTACAACATTTTATGAAATTACAACAGAATTACAACAATTTATATACAACAGTAAATTACAGCATATAAAGTAGTAAAATTAAGTAGTTTGACCGATCATTTAAAGCGATAAAAAAAAAAAGTTATGAAAAATAATAAATGAAGTACTTAAACAAATTATATCACATTTTGAAATTAAATGAAAGTTTGCGAAAACTCACATTTCGGGGAAATCATGAATTTTCTGATTCACAAACTTTCTTTTAATTACCCTCAAGTTTGTGGAATGTGTTCTCAATTCTCAATCCAAAAGTTGGAATTACAACTTCTCTTTCTGATTCTTTTTTTTCTCTCAAAATTCTCGCACTACTTCTCTTTCTCTTAGACTTTTTCTTTCTTCTTTGATCTCTCCAGCCCCAAAAAAATCCCTTCATCCTTCTCTAACCTTTCCCCTTTTATAGAAAATGATGGTAAGAAAAAGACGAAAGAAGAAACGGTGGGAGGAGTTGTTTTCAAAAGATGCACAGTGATTTTACTGTGCATCGCACAGTAAAATTACTATGCAC
The DNA here is from genome assembly GCA_025200525.1 of Camellia lanceoleosa. Classification (NCBI taxonomy): domain Eukaryota; kingdom Viridiplantae; phylum Streptophyta; class Magnoliopsida; order Ericales; family Theaceae; genus Camellia; species Camellia lanceoleosa. The sequence goes on from JANUSC010000105.1 coordinate 298,864, forward strand.
TTTATAATATAATAATATATAAAAGGGATTATTAGCATAAATATATGTACAAATACCCAAAAATATATATAAAAACACACAAATATGTAAAATTAAAATACATGGACTAATAAAATATATTTTAGTAGGCCAAATATGCAACATAATTTGACCAAAACGGGTTTAAAGGCACAGAAAACAAAAAGACACATGATGGGAGTGTCGTGAATTTTCGCAAAGGAGGAATAGTACCCTTATATAATATAATATTATATATATACAAAAGTATGGTGCGTGGGTGAAACCACGGTACCGAATAAATTTAATAAAATATTATATAGTAATATAACATAATATATATATATATATAATACATAATAAAGGGAAAGAAAATAGAGAAGGAGTCAAATAATTTGGCAAAACAGGTGTAAGACTGGGATTAAAGTTTACATTCCATCTTTTCACTGAGAATTTTGTGAGATAGCATATTCCTATTCTCATCATCGAGTAATCAAAAGAAAGTGCCCAAGTCTTAGGGCCGGTCAAAATTGGGTGTCTACACATAGCAAGTGAAGATATCCGAGACAGAAAACATGGAAGAGATCTGTGGGAGATAGGAGTAGAGACTCTCTCCAAATCAGAGAGGTGTGAGTTGAGTTGAGGATGTAGGATTTCCTCCTCCTCTTGTATCTCTGGTGTATTATCTCTAGCTTCAAGGGATACAGGCGTCATTGAGGAGATGTAGACCATGCTAGATTTTGGGCGTAACAAGTTTGGCAGTAGGTTTTATTACGGATATGACATATCACCCCACATGAGCATAAGGGGGTGATTGTTGGGTTTCTGCTCCATGTGCGAATGGAAGCCATGGACTCAAGGAAAGATGGCTACCTACCTTGCCAACCGATAAGCCGCGAAGGTGGATGGCCACCGAAAGGTAAGTGAACAGCTGGCCATGTGTTGTGCCAGCCAAGCTCTCCAGCTTCCTCCATCTTGGTGTATAAATGGAGAGGCTAAGAGGAGAGTTGAGTAAGAGAGCAAGCCAAAAGAGAGTGAGAGATGTGAGGCAAAGAAAACGTCTTTTTTTATGTGAGAGAGGGAGATGGGTAAGTGGGTAAGTGACGTTGGTGTGAGCTCCTCCTCTATTGTAATCTCTTTGTAATCTCTACATTGTTATAGTGATAACCTGGTTACTCTCCTGTGAACGTAGACATTAAGGCCGAACCGCGTTAAATATAGTGTCTCCTTGGGTGTGTGTGTGTTTTTCTACTTTGTATAATTTCTGGAATGTCTTGGGCGGGATCCCAGATCCCCAACATCTTTCAAACTTGAGATTGTAGTCAACCCATCCCAATTGCTTTGTTGTTTCCCTCTCCAACATGTAACGTAACTCACCCTTTATACCTGTTACTTTGGACTTTCAAGACTTTTATGGCTTCTTGTTGAATAAAATGATTAGAAAAAATTTATTTTCAAGAGGCATGAAATTCTAACTGATGATTCAATAAGTGTCAATTGAGTAAACTTATAATTTATCTGCCTTAAGAAAGTCATACTTGAAATTATTTGCTTAAAATATAGTAAAGGGACAAGATGATTTACTGCAGAATTGTTTGTAATTGTCCAATTATATAATTTATGGGAACACCAACATTATGTAGGTTTGGCTCATTTTCTATACAGAATCAAATACAATGAAGACGTAGATAACTTTTTTTTTTTCCCCCAACGGAATAAATAAATTAAAATACTGATCAATATAAATACAGTCACTCTTGTTCTAAGAGGACTTGGTTTTTTATTGAACCAATCTACAACGAAATTCAAAAAATATGAGCAAAATTTGACCTAAATTTGCATAAAAGCTTCTTATCGGCAGCACAACTAGGACTAAGCAAGGAAACAAAATTTGCAAACCGAACCAGTCCAAACTAATTTGGTAGGTTTGATTTGGTTTTTTAATTCGTGGTTCAAACTTAGTTTGAAAAATTAGGAAATCGGCCTCCGTAAGTTGGTCCTGGATTAAGGTTCACAATTTCGTATTTGAACCGAATCAGATTGTATAACTTAAACAATATATATTTATTTGCTAAATGTTATGTTGGTTTAAGTTAATGATAGAATAATATGCATGTTTATGTTTTGAAAGTTTATGTTTCAAAAAATCATGACAGATTAATGTTGAATAATGTTTGCTTAATCTTATATTTTTACTTACTTGGTGAATATGACGAGAGTAGTCTGTTCGATAGGAATGTTATTTATTTTTATAATTTATGATAAGTTGAATTTTTTTAAAAATATTTTATGATTTGAATAAAACTATACACACCAATTGGTACACTAATTAATATACTAATAGGTGATGTAGCATAGTTTTATTGATTTTGAGTCTTTGTAGTTTGTATAATATGTGGGGTCCGTAGTTTTAATGTTGCAATGCTATAGCATGTGTTGGTACACTAATTGGTATACCAATTAGTGCATGTAATACCATTGTTACGATTTTTCTTACGAACAAATTATGTGAAATTGTGATTCTAAATCAAAGCGAACCGTGTTTAAATGGTTTGATTCGAATTGGTTCCATGATTTTAATAGTTTTATTTGATTCTAATTTTTATAAAACTGTAACTAAAGAATTGATCCTAATTTCATCCCAAACTAATCCAAACTAATTGATCTCAAACCAATCCAAACCGAATGCCCCTAAGCACAACCGTCGATTCTAAGCAAGAATTCCCCCTCATTTTTTTTACCACACCGTTCTTTTACCACACCGTTCTTTCCTGCATTGTTGGCATTCAAAACAACAAATTATGAAAATATCTGAATTTGGTACTTTTTAAAATTTGTTTTGTATTCAATAAAATTTTAAAAGATTTTTGCACAAATTTTTACTTTCTAATATATCTAGACTAAGTGAATTTAAAAACTAAAAAAAAGTGATTCAAAATATTTTTAAAAATTTACTAAAAATAAAAAAAAATATGAATTAAAAACTCATAAATTTATTTTTGAAAACTCCAAATCAAACAGATTTTAGAATAAAAAAAGGTCAAAAATTAAAAGATTAAAAAATACTAATAAAAAGTTTAAAAGATTGACTAAAAAAAATCATATATTTCAATCATTTACATTTTTGTAATAAAACTACACTCCGTTTGTTTCGACGAAAAGTATTTATTATAAAAAAAAATTAGAAAATATTATCCACAGAAAACGTTTTCTTATGTTTAGTTGCATTCTTGAAATTAATGTACTAATGGTTGCATTACTAGTGGTGGTAGTGGTGGTAGTGGCGGCGTGATAAGGTAGAGGTGAAAGTGGTGGCCGCCATGGCGGCGTCGGTGGTGGTGGCGGTGGTGGTAATAATGAGATAGAGATGGTAGTACTGGCAGTGGTGGCGGCGATGGTGGAGATTATGGTACTGATGGTAGTGGCAGTGGTGACAACGACGGTGGTAGTGGTGGTGGTGCAGATGAAGGTTGTGATGGTAACATGATGACATTAATAAATTTTTTCTTTGGACTATTTTTCATCTTTTAAAAGTGAAAAACTTTTTCTGCCCCAATAGGCTTATTTTCCATTGATTATGAAAAATATTTTCCATTAAGTTTTGTTTTTTGTTGTACCAAACGACAGAAAATACAAAAAACATTTTCTAAACAAACGGAGAAACAAGTCATTTCCAAAACACATCTTTTTGGTTTTTAAGTTTTCAAATACAATTTTTGAGTTTTTGAATTTTTTGTTCTTAATAGTTTTGTATTTTTAGTAATTTGTTTATATTTTAATCAAATTTTTATACGATACATTTAAATTAGAAAAAAAAATTTCAAGACAACAAAATACAAAAAAAATAGAAAACTCAAAAAATGTATTTAAAATTTCAAAACTAAACAAATGTTTTACTATTTTTTTTATCTCATAAAAAAAATAAAAAATAAAAACTCACTTAAAAAAAATAGATAAATTACAAATACATCCTATAATATTTTCTTAAAGCACAAATTGTCTCCTATAATCTAGAAATTACATCTCACCTTTCAAGTTTCTAATCACATAACAGATCATTCATTTTATTAATAAATTATGAATTCAATTAACAATTTTTAATAATATCATAAATATATTTTAATTAATAGTTCAAGTAATTTTATTATTATTTAGGAGAGTAGTTATAAATTTTATTTTTTCTAGTTAATTATGCTAAATAAAAAATTATGATAAGTGAGCATATTTAATTTCTAGAACCCCAAGAACAACTTGTATTTTAAACAAACTTAAAGAGATGTATTTGTAATTCATCAAAAAAACAAAAACAAACTCCAAATGAGGCCTTAAACATAGCACTACTTTTTTTTTCTTTTTTCTTTTTTTTTTTTTGTGGGTAAATTACATTGACAGCCCTTGAGGTTTGTGTCTAATAAAGTTTCTCTCTTGACATTTAGAAAACTAGGGGTATAAGCCCACCCGATGAGTATGCTATTAAATTTGTACAATATAAATTTTAATTTTGAATTAAAAATATATGTAGTGTTTGTTGATCAAGTGGTGAGGGTGTTGTTTTCCAAACTCAAGATCTTAAGCTCAAATCTTGTGTACTTTACTTTATAAATTTTTTTTCTCTTTTTTGATATAAAAAAATCCACTTGGCAAAAGGAAAGAGTAGGGTTAAGTGAGTTGTTCACTTATATAATAACAATATCGTATAGATAGATATAGATATAGATTATATCCCCCTCTACCAAGGTTTAAAATTGCATTGCAAAATACCCCTCCGGTTAGTCAGCCGTTAAACCAGTTTAAGACTTTTTTTTTAATGTCAGCAACTAAACTTCACAAAATACCAATTTTAACCTCCATTTTTCTTTTCCTCTCCACTTCGTTCTCTTCATTCTCTTCTCCTAAATCAACCTTTATCTTCCATCATTTTACTTCTAGTCTCCATCCATTATAAATGGCTGAGATTTACATATCCTATAGAGCACCATCCCGTCCTCTACAATGGAGCACGACTCTACTGGTATGTGATTTGGGTTATAGTGGTTATAGGTGTTGGTGGACAAAGGGTTCCATATATTGAGAGGTTTAATAGGGTATCGTCAATACATACATACAGAGGCTTCACAATGACAGTAGCAGCAATGGCTTCCACCTTTGTCTCCATCCCCACCACTATCATCGACCACCTTTACTAAAATTTCATGGTCAACGCATATGTTTCTCTATGTTTCCCTATACATCCCACCAACATCCATATAATTGAGGCTACCGTTTCAAGTTAAGAGAGAGAGAGAGAGAGAGAGAGAGAGACATTTTGGTCATCATCAGTGGGTTTCTAAAATCTCTTTGTCAAGCTTCCACCATTATTTTATTATTACATATTATTCATATATGTATATGTGTGTTTGTATCACTACAGGAAAAATGGCCTACAGCAACGTTTTTTTTATGGCGTTTAGGGAAACGCCACTATAAATTAACGAAACACAACATTTTCGAAAAACGTTGTGTCTGATCTCAGTGAAACGGCGCCGTATTGAGTCAATGTATTGACCGTCAAAACCTCCGTCTCTTTGAACTCAATTTCTCTTTCTCAGTCTCTACCACAACTCAATCTCCTTCTCTTCCAAAACCCTCGATTTGAAGCTCTCACTTTCTCTCGCTTAGTTTCAAACACACACACTCTCGCTCGCTCGCTCAATTTCTCATTCTCAACCATCGATTTGCTCGATTGCAGATCCAAAACCCTCGATGGTTTGCGCTTCATCGATCTCTGTCGCTCGCAATCGAACTCTCTAGCTATTCTTCATCGATCTCTGTTGCTCGAGGGCTTTGCTCTAACTGTTCTTCATCGAACTCGAACTCAATTTGTTCTTCATCAAGTCACAGATCCAAAATTCAAAATCGATCTGTTCTAGCTGATCTCTCTTGCTCTTATATCAAGTACATTTTTCATTCTCTACTTTTTCATTGTCAAATCTGCTGATCTGTTCTACTTTCTCTGTATTTTTTTCATTCTTTAGTTTAAAAAAAAAAAACTAGTTTATATAATTGTTTATGGTCTCTAATTGGCTTTTGTATATCACTTGTTTGACAAACTATGCTGTTTTGATAGCCTGGAAATACACTAGTAAACTATGGTGAGGTTAAATTGTTGGCAATTTGTTGTCTGTTTTTAGATTTTAATATTTGCACTTCAAATATTAAAAGGTCAACTAGTTCAGTCTTCCAACAGTTAGAATTTGCAAGTCCATACCAAGTGAAATTGATAAGCCAAGCTTGAATGACAGATACCTAAAAGATGTATAGTTCAGATTTGTTTCAGCTACAAAGTAGAGCGTAATATTGTCAAATATAAAAACTACACATTCGAAGTGGCTGTTTCTACTGTTTCTGATCAATTGATATATATATATATATATATTGCTGCTATATATGTTTATTTGGATGCTTTAGTTGGAGTCATCCAGTGGTTCTGTGCAAAAGATCTCTTTGGGCCCAATGATCTAGTTTGGTTTATACTTGTGTTTAGAAAATGTTTTGGAATTACTTGCCAAAATAACGGTGTTTAAATTATATATTATGTTGATTTGTTTTTTTATGTATAGCTTGCTTATGTTGACTTTATTTTATTTTTTTTGTTGGGGAGGGGAGGGGAGGGGAGGGGAAGGATGGGGGGTTCTCATGTTGTGTTCTTAGTATTCTGACGTATTTTGTTTGATGACAGGTGTCAAATCATGAGATTCAGGATTCTCCATGTACAAAAAAGATGGTAAGCTACTCTGACATTAGTTTGCCTCTTATTCTTTATGGATTTCTTTTCAATTTCCTAATAAAATATAGAAATTCATGGTTAATGCAAGTTATGTTTAATTATCTGGGATAGCTTGCTTCAAGTTCATATCAAAATTTCTAATTGGGTGAAAACCAAGAAACTTCCATGCTATAACTTTTAAGTTTCAACCATGTAGGTTTAATTGCCAGAAATTATAGATCGATATATAGTGGCTCATAACATATCACCACTATTGTTGTCATCAAAACATTAGAGTAATGTCAATGGTGGCCTCATTTTTGCTTTGTAAATCTTACCGTTACATGAAAGTGGTTGTCAAATTTTTTTTTTTTTTGATCAGCAAAAGAACTTTATTGAATTAGAATCAAGGATAAAACCTTACATCAGACATCAATAAGAGACAAAACCTAGTAGGTGCTATAAGCATCAAAGTGAAGGACAGTTATCCCAACTAGGTTGGCACAAAAGAACTCACCCAATCATATGCAGCACCTACAGAACAAGGCTGAGGAGGGATCAACCAAACGGATCAGAGACCCAACAAGTTAGGTAGTCATACCCCTTATAGCTTTGATCCTAAACACCAAGTCAGAAACAGAATAATTCACCCCTTTGACATGATATTTAACCCATAAGGCTATATGCATTAAGATGGACTCACCCAACCGTTCCCAGGTAATACCACGACCCAAATAACTTGCACCCATTTCTGGCCTTCCATAAATTCCATATCACAGCAGCTGGAATTGCACCCCAAATATTCTTTTCCAACTTTGTGAAGTTGAATCTGTCCCACCACTCCAACAACTGGGCCACAGATTGAGGAACCACCCATGTAATGCCCCACCAAGACAAAATCTCCGACCAGATCTTCCAAGCAGACCTGCAATGAAGTATCACATGGTTCACGTCTTCATCACAAGAAGTACAGAAAATGCATAACGGCTCTACAGTAGGGTCAAGAGCACCAATGTTATGAAGAAACACTGAAGTTTTTAGTCTGCCTTTCCAAGCTAGCCAACAGATGAATTGCATCTTAGAAGGAGCAATGTTCAACCATATTGCTCGAGGCACAGAAGGCAAAGGACCAAGAGTGAGATTGAATTGATCATAAACTGATTTCACAGTGAACAACCCGGAACCTTCAGCTTTCCAAACCAGTCTGTCCTTCTCTGGTTCACTCAGAACAGGGCTACCATTAAGTAAGTGAATAAGCTGAGAGCATTCATCCATTTCCCAAGCAAACAATTGCCTGCGGAAAGAGAAATCCCACACACCTAGAGTAGATTTTCTACTAACGAACTCCAACACCGTACCCTCATTCTCTAGAGACAAAGAGAACAACCTCAGAAATAGCTATTGCAAGCTACCTTCCCCAATCCACCTGTCAATCCAGAATCTACATCGTCTCCCATTACCAAGATGAATCCTTACATTCGACTGATAAAAAGCAAGAGCGCTAGGGTTAGAAAATGCTGCAGACAAAATGTCCTTCCATACTCTTGAGATGTTGGGTTGAGGATCAAGAGATGGGAACCAATCATTAGTAGCATAGTTATATTTGCGGCATAAAATATCCTTCCATAGAATCCTGTTAGCACACCCAAATCTCCACCACTATTTGACAAGGAGGCTTAAGTTCATAACACTTAACCTTCTAATCCCCAGACCCCCTGCCTCCCTCCTTCTAGTAACATCACTCCACTTAACCATGTGGATTTTCCTCTTTAAATCAGAACCTCCCCACAAGAATTTAGCTTGAATACTTTCAAGATCTTTAATCACAGAGACAGGCATCTTGAATAAGGATAAGTAATACACCGGCAAACTAGACAACACAGATTTGACGAGTGTTAGTCTGCCCCCGAATGATAAGTGTCTTCTCTTCCAATTTGCAAGCCTCGCCTTGAATTTCATGACAATAGGGTTCCAGGTAGACTTTAATCTAGGGCTTGCACCAAGAGGCATGCCTAAAAACATGAAAGGGAGAGCATGTTTGGAACAATTAAGTGCATCAGCAAAATCATTAAGAAGATCCTCCACCACCCCTACACCAATCGCCATGCTTTTGGAGTAGTTAATTTTAAGCCCAGAAATAACCTCAAAACACCTCAACAATCGCTTGATGCATAAAACTTCCCCCCAATCCGCCTCACAAAAGAGAATAGTGTCATCTGCAAATTGTAGATGGGATACATTGACCCTATTGGCTCCTATATCAGACCCCTTAAGCAGGCCACCCTCCTTAGCTCTCATGATTAGGATGTTGAGACCTTCCACGATCAAATTGAACAAGAATGGAGAGAGTGGATCACCTTGTCTCAAACCCCTCTCAGTACTGAACTCAGAAGTAAGGCTTCCATTCACTAGGACTGACACCCTTGCTGAAGAGATACAACACTTTACCCAATTCCTCCATTTCTGACCAAACCCAAAGCTTTCCAACAAGTTAAGCAAGAAAGACCAATTGACACAATCATAAGCCTTTTCAAAATCTAGTTTGAAGATCACCCCTTTCTTCTTTTTCACTTTCCACCAATCCAACACCTCGTTGGCCACTAACACTCCATCAAGGATATGCCTTCCTCCTATGAATGCTGATTGAGTGGCACTGATAACAGATGGAAGTACCTTCTTCAGTCTAGAGGACAACACCTTGGCCAGGATTTTATAGATTGACCCAATTAAACTAATAGGTCTGTAATCAGAAAGACTGCAAGGGTTATCATTCTTAGGGATTAGTGCTATAAATGAAGAGTTCAAACCAAAAACTAGTTTGCCGTGGTCGAAAAATTCCTTGAAGAACTGCATCACTTCTACCTTCATAAACTTCCAACACTTTTTAATACCCAATAGATTAAATCCGTCTGGCCCCGGGGCTTTGTTCCCATCATAAGACTTGAGAGCGCACTAAACCTCAGCTATGGAGAACTCTTTTTCTAAGTCTGCTACAGCCTGAGAGTTAGAAATAGTTTGGAACCCACCTATTAATTTTGGTCTCTTCTTCCACCTTTCAGAGAACACCCCCTTGAAATGGTTCCACACAGCATTTTTTAAAGACACCGGGTCCTCTAAAGACACACCATTGACCACAACTGAATTTAATAAGTTAGTGTTATGCCTGCATTTGACCATTATGTGAAAGAACTTGGTGTTTCTATCCCCTCTCAAAGCCCAATCCTGTCTAGACTTCTGAAGCCAAAACCAATCTATCTTTTTGCTCAGACTCCAAGCCTCCCTTTTAAGCTCAGTTCTTCTGCTGCATTCTGAATCTAGCAACACTCTGGATTCAGCTACCAAGTCCAAGTTGTGTAACTCCGCCTCAACCAGCTTCAACTGACTGTGAAGATTACCAAACCCAGATGTGTTCCACTCTTTTAAAGCCCTCTTCAGGTGACCCATTTTGCTAAAAAGTCTGAACCCTGCCCACCCATCAACCTGCACCTCCCTCCAGGATTTTTCAACAAAAGCCAAAAAACCTGGATGGAGAACCCAACAATTCAAGAATTTGAAGGGCTTTGGGCCCCAATCTCTACTATCCTCCGTTAAAAGAAGAGGGCAGTGATCAGATAAAATTCTGGGCAAGCCCCAACACTTGTAATGGAATCGTAAAAGCCAATCCGAATCCACGATAAATCTATCGATGCAGCTCCATCTACCTTCCTCTCTAGAGTCACTCCAAGTAAATTTTCTACCCAGTAAAGGCAGCTCCACTCCTTCCAAACGATCAATGAAAGCATTAAAGTCATTCATATCCACATTTCTCCTAGAGCTTCCCACCCTTTCCCCTAAGTGCCTGATCTCATTAAAATCCCCAGCCATACACCAAGGGTTGGGAAATGAAGGCTTGATTCTAGCTATCAAATCCCAGAGGTCCCTTCTACTGGTTACTTCATTAGGGGCATACACATTTAACAACACACAATCAAAATCTGGCATGATCTTTCCAGCTAAGAGAATAAAATTTTTGGAGCAGCAACAATCAACTAATTCAAACACAGTAGGATTCCAAATGCACAATAGGCCTCCTGCTGTCCCAGAAGCACCCACTTCCATGTACTCGAAGTCAACCTCTGGCCAAATTGATTGAACAAGGTTTGCATCAAAAGCAGCCCGTTTTGTTTTTTGCAAAAACGCCATATCCACCTTATTCTCTTTGATGATTTTCTTTATTTTCCTTATTTTCCCTTCCCTACCAAACCCTCTAATATTCCAAGATAAGATCTTCATAACAACCGTTTTAAGCAACCACATTACACCCAAGATAAAAGGAGTTACCTGGCTTGAGGTTTTTTCCTCTGCTTCGCCCTCTTAGCATCCAATTCTTCGAGCTCCATAATCTTCTTCAGTACATCATCTTCTTGCCCTTCAAAATCAATTCCAAGTAATTTGCCCATACGAATTGTAGCTTGCGCCTCATCAAGGATGATTTGGCCTTTACTTGGGCCTGCATGCGAAGCCGAAGCCAAGGAGAATGCTGCAACTGCAGCTCTGAGTGTTGCCCCTTTCTGAACTGTAGAATTCTGATTTTTAACCCTTTGACCTTGAGATTTGTTCTTGCTCTTCCCTTTTACAGAAATGCGTGGTGCTTTGCTGCCAATGATACCCATCCGTGAGTCCAATCCGGTGTGTAATTGTTATGGTTTGGAGCCCATGCTTGAGCTGCTGAAAATGTCATCATCTTGAACTACTGGAGTACATGCTTGAGCTGCAGCCACCACTATCTGTGTGTCTGCTTCAGCAAGCATTGCCCGTGTATTGGCCAACACACTGCCCTCCCCTGTAATATCCACTGTCCGTGTGTCTACTTCAGCAAGCATTGCCCCTCTAATATCCATAGGCCCATTAACCATCAGCCCATTCCCCTCTATTTCCTCAATTAAACAACAACTAACTGGTTGGGGCATATCCAATACCGTGGGCTTCTTCAGAACAATTTCCAAATTGAGCCCATGGCATGGCCCAATAGAGCCACTAAAGCTCCTCATAAACCCAAGATCCGAACCGTTGTTAGCTTGCCTAACGTTAACCACTAACTGTTCAAACTGACCCTCGCTTGTGCCGACATCCTTTGCGAAGCCACAGTCTGCTAAAGTGTTTTTAACCACCGAAAAGGAGTACCCAAGGTCAGATGCCACCAACACCGAGTTCCCATGCTGCTTTTGGTCCGCCGCAACAGTGTGTTCCACCTCCTCGAGCGAGTTCCCATGCTGCTTTAGGTCCACCGCAGCAGTGTGTTCCACCTCCGCGGTTCTGACGTCGTGTAGATGGTTAGCTCCGGCAACTGAACTCTCCGACCGAGAAGGTGAAGAGATGTTGAACCCCCATTTCTGGCGCATCTCCCTATCAAAATCTGCACTGTTAAGTCCTTCCCCCACCGAAACCTTGTAGGTTCTGTTCTTGCACTGAACCTCTACCGAGGTGTTTATTGTTTCCATGGACCGAGTATGAATCAACACTTTGCCACAGTTAAGAGAAGTTAAATCCACCAAGTTATCCTCCAATCTGATGATCTCCCCCCATAATGACCCAATACTATGAAGTGTGCTATTGTTCTAAGCATGGAAAGGTATACCATAACAGTGCAACCAAGCTAGCCTTGAAGTCTCCATAGGCAAGTCTTCATCCCACAATCTTATATCGTCACAGAGACCTTGAATGAGGTCTGCCACCAAACTGAATTTCTGGTGCAGTAACTCTTCTGCTGGGAAAGATAACAGGATTAAGTTACCACCCCCCAAACGGAAATGAATTTCTTGCAAGCTGTTATTGAAGATTACACGCTGCAACTCCGCCAGCAACGACATGCTCTTGATACGAACCACCATACATCTCTGTAGCCATTCACTGCCTTCATCTGAAATTACCACTTGTAACAGCTTCCTGACATCGCCCCCCCTTCCTTCACAGTGTCCGCATACGATTTTGTTCCTCTGCATGAACTCACCCTGATGCCTTTAAGATCAGGCACATTGGATGTATTTGGTTTACTGTCATCCCCTGCTACACACTGCACTCTTGGGTTGGTCTGAAGCTCTACTCCAGTCGCGGTTCTGTGAGGCCTCTTCCCATTATCATAATCTGCAAACTTTACCTTCAGTTGTTTATTGCCACACCAGACCCCATTTGCCTTCTGGATGGCCATCTTTGCTGCCACTATACACTCGTAGCGAACAAAACCAAATCTTGTTCCCACTTTGCTTCTCTTAAAGGATATGAAAACATGCTTCACCACTCCAAACTTGGAGAACATATTAAACATGCCTTGTGGATCCATATCATATGGAAGGTTGTCAACAAAGAGGGAAACCAGCTTCAAACCTGTTCCACTTCGTCTGTGACCAGCCACTCTCCTTCTGTAGAACACCGATTGCCAACCCGCTTCAAAGCTTCTACCATCAGCTCCTACCATTTCTCCTAAATAGCCAAAACCTTATCCAGTTAGTTTTTGATAGAGGAACCTAATGGCAGCACTTCACATGCATGACATTATGGAGGATTCTCTGTGATATTGAAAGTGGTTGTCAAGTTAACAGTTGTCATATAATTATCTCAAGAAACCATGCGAAAGACCAAAATTTAAAGGGGGCAGGGACAGATATACAGTCACATAGTATAGAAATTTTCTTGAACATTTTAGCAGATTTGTTCTTAAGGATTGAATCACTTTGAAGTAGTAAAGCAAATGAGAATTGTTGAAATGGTAGTTCTTCTATTATTATTATTTTTGAAATGGTGGTTGTCATTAATTTTCTTTCTTTAATCTAATAGTTCTTCCTTCTTTAGTGTGAGAAGCTGGGTCAGCTTCCTTGTCTTCTCATCTGGAGGAGTCAACAACTGAGAAAACTTGTCCTAGTACAAGTATGGTGTTTGATTTTGACAGAAATTCATTTCCTTGTCTTGTGAAGGTGAATATGATCCTTTTCCTTTGTTTTAATTTACAGATATAAAAAATATCATCCCTATAAAGCATTCTTTAGCAATATTGCTTCATCTTTGTATTTCCAATGATTTATGCAGGTATATGACTCTCTAGAAGCTGACTTGAAGCTAAATGATGTTTTTGAGTTTGTGGGTGTCCTCACTTTTGATCTGGAGCCTAGTGTAGACAAAGATGATTCTGATGAGTTCACAAGTACTTTATGTGAAGATGAATTGTCTCATTCGCCTCCTAGCAAGGTTTTGAATATATCTTTTGTTTGCAGATATTTTGTCCAGGGTACAAGGCTTGTCCTCATAGTCACAGTTCTTTAATTTTATATAACGTGTTCTATGAAGCCCAAACATAAGATATTATACCTTTTCATAGTTCCATCGGAGCATTTCTTATTCCAAAACATTTGATCTCAAATTTGTTGTGCTAGATTTATTGCCTTTGCACATTTTTTGACACTAGTAACAAGTTTCTTTATAGCAGGTGCATGCCAGGGTTGACACACTTGCAGTGGGGAAGCTTTCACTAAATCTTACTGATTTTAACAAGGAAAATGTGTCTTTTTTTGGCAATCATCTTAACCTTGCTGTCAAAAATCTTGTGCCTTTCACTCATTTTATACCTCTTACCGTGGATTATCTCAACACTACTTTACTTTCCCCAAGAAAAGATTACGAAACAAACAGGTAAAGAATTTTTGGTTTGTGCAACTAGAGATTGACATCTGTATTGGTCATTATTTTCTTACAGGTTCATATGCTTATGCTCCATCGGTGTCCGAGTTCTGCTAAATGAGGGCTCGCACATGATGATTGATGAGACATATTTACAAGCCGGGACACTCAACTCTGTCGGGGTTGAAAACGCAAGATTGATAAAGAATCTAATGGAGTTGCAAAAAGTAATTTCCAACTTATGTCCCAATTGTATACATATCATGTAGTAAAATCTTGCGATAAAGGTTTATGATAAGTGTTATGTACACAAGCATTGGAAAGCTGTATAATTTTACTTTTATAATCTTGTTCTTATGCATTGTTGAATGACTACAACATTGATTTCAGAGGCAACTTTTGGGGCTAAGTACATGCTTTTGTGTCTTTCACTTGCCAGGTGGAGTATGATTTTAAGTACTATAAGATGGAGATGGAAGCAGATGTCCAATTACTAATTCTTTCTGAGGGGAAATCAAACATCCTGCCGGCTGATCTGGTTCTTCCTTTCTGTCCATTGTCAGTGGAGTCTTGTGAAATTGGGGATGCAGAAGCTCTGAAAGCTTGGAGATGGTACTTGGCTAGTCTAAAATCATTACCTCATTCCATCGAGCCAGACATGCAAAAGGTATGAGTTGACTGTCTCCTTTGGCTATACATGAGTAGTTTGTATTTTAATAAGATGGATTTCCATTTGCTAAGAAGAAGACAAATGTAAATCCTGTGTTCTAAGGGAATGCAATTTCCAACTCTAGGGACATGTTGCCACTTAAAACTGACAAAACTGGGTAACCATGCTGCTGAGCGTAGGGTAGTATGAGTGAAACGTTAACAGTTGATGGAGCCCGCGCAATCATCATAACTGTTTCATGCCTATAGGCACCCCATTTTTTACCGTCTTTAAGACTTGGACGTCACCGTTTGAGCACTCGGTGATCATCCATGTTTGTGTTCGTCTTGAGTTCCCAGAGGTCTCGGCCACGCGCCTTGCCTCAAGACCTCTCGACTCGACTGTTCTGTGCTTGGTTTTGCACCAAACACTTGTTGTTTTGCTTTTGAGAATAGAGGAAGGCTTGTTGGCCATCCCGACACCTCACCGGCCATGGCTTGAGGCCACCGGCCCTGTTTTGTTGCCATCAGCCAAATATCTGGCCGGTCGGCACTTTTGATGGTCGGTCGACCATTGGTTTGGTCAATTTGGCATTTTTGGCTGGCCGACCACTGTGCATCTGCTTTTGCAGATATTTTTATGCCAGTTGTGCTAGCTGGCATACCCCTTGCACCCCCTCCATACATGTGTGTATGAAGGGATTTCACTCTTGCTTAACTTGTTTTGTAAGCTTTGCAAGAGTGATCCTCTATAAAAAGGAGGCTTCTCTCCCCTCCTCTAGGGTAACAAAAAGGCTGAGGGGAGCTCTGGTTCTAGGGTTAGCATAGTGTATATATTCTATCTCTATTTCTCCCTCTATTTTGCTCTAAGTGTGTGTTTGTCCTTAGTTTTGCACTAGGACACCTACCATTACACCTTACCTTGGTTGTTGAGGCATTAGGGGGTTGCCCTTGAAGTTCTTGAGCTGGTTTGGAGTTAAAAAAGCTGCTGGAGTGATCCTTGTGAAGAAGGTCTTCAAGGGTAAGATTCTTGCCCTTTTTACCCCATTTTTGCATAGTCTTTTTGCCTACCTTGCTTGCTGTTTCAAGCTTAGTATATAACATATAAAAGTCTTGTTTTTACTTGCTTAAAATAGTTTTTTAAGGTTTCTTTGAGCTTTGGGGTTGTTTGACCCCTCTTAGGCCTTGTTAGGCCCTATTTTTGTGCTATTTTGGTGAGCTCTAGGACCACCTTGTTTGGGCCTCCTCACCACTGAAATCCCTCCTCACCACTGAAATCTTGAGGGATTTCAATGGTGAGGATGGTGGTTTAAGGTCCTAAGAAGGAGAGGGCCACCCCCTCTCCTTGTTGTCTTCAATATGTGCCATTTTAGCCTCATGTGTGAGCACCATTTTTAAGTGCATGTTGGCCATGTCTTAAGTGTTATTTGTACTTATTTTTCCATGACATAGCACGTTCTTTGGTTGGTTTAGACACATCATGCTTGCCTTGCATACATGTCTTGTAATGCCATGATTTGCCTTAACATGTACATAGCATTTAGACTACCATGCTCATGTGTTTTGGCCTAGCTTTGTGAAGCTTTTATGCTTGTTTTAGTGTGCTTGAGGTCTATTTTTAGTCATTCGGGTCGTCCATGCTTCGCTTTGTATAGCTACCATGTAATCCCTCTTGTATGCCTTGAGCATTGACCCCTCTAGTATGCCATCCTTGCTTTGTTTCAGTGGTTTGGAATCACTTTCCATGCCATTTCAGTCCTACCGGTGTGCTTGTATGCTTACATTTGATGCCCCTTTAATGTGTTAAAAGGTGGTTGTCTTGCGCCCCATGTTTGGACCCTTTTGTATGCTTGCATGTTTAGACCATTTAGATGCCATCTAAGTGTGCATTTGGTCTTGTTTAGACCTGCATTGGGGCTATTTGGAGTCCCCTTGGCCCTTTGAGGCTTGGTTGGCATGGCCATGGTTTGAGCCCTTTGGTTGGTCTCAAGCTTTAGGCTTGTTAGCATGCTTTGATTGCTTGGTTTAGGTTGGTTTGGCACCATTCTCATGTGTTTTTCAAAGCTTAATATGCATGTCATGTGCCCATGATGTACCTCTTTTAAGTGTGCTTAAAAGTTGTCTCTATATGCTTAAGTGTTGGACCTTGTATGCATGCATGCTTGTATGTGCATTTAGCCCCATTTCCTTAGCATCGGCCACTGTTTTGGGCTTGTTTTAGGGCTGCCTAAATTAGTTTAAGACCATCCTTCGCATGTGTTGCATGCTTGCCTTATGTGTTGTTGCATATTTGGCCTTGTTCCATGCTTATTACATTACACATTTGCATGCTTAGGTTGTAATACATTCGGCATGCATTGTACTTAACATGTTGTCCATGTTGTATTTTGTATGCTTGCCTGGTTAAGATTATACTTTGTATGTTTGCTAGCTTGTATACTTGCCCACATGCTCATGTTGCATACTAGCTCACATGCCTAGGTTGCATCGCATGAGCATGCATGCCTTGCCTCTTGATCAAGTGATAGAGGTTGGGCCATTTGTTTGTTTTGGTGTGCATTGCATTTGAAATCAAAATGCACAACTCGGCCTCTTTGGCCATCACGCATTGAAATGCGCGATTGGTAGTCCAAGAGTCGAGTACCAAACTCCTTTGAGTCATAAACATGATAAGGAGTGTGGTTGGTGCAAACATTGCTTGAAATGCATTGCCATGTCATGTTTTGCCCTCTGCTGCTGTCAAAACAGGTTTCTGCAGGAAGCTTTGGCCGGTCGACCACATACAGTGCCGATCGACCAATGATGGATGGCCGATAGCTCCATGTATGGTCGATGACCACCCTGCCATGGCCGGTGATGATTCCTCATGGCCGGTGGCATTCCCCAATGTTCATAAAGTGCTCCCTGAGACTTTTACAATTTTCAGAGGAGCAGAGCAGGGAAAACAGAGGCAACTTGTGCATGGCGACGGATTTCCGAACAAACCCGAGCACGCATGCATTGGACCCTCTTCCCGAGGCATTTTGTCGCTTTCTTTACTTAATTGATTTGTTAATTAATTAGGTGGTCTGTAAATTATTTAATTAGCTTGTAGGTTAATTAAATTGTATTATTCTTTTGGTCCCTCCGAGCGAGGGCAAATTTGTAATAAGTGTGGGTGCGTGTGTGCATGTCTTCCAACCCCCACTTCTTTCTCACTTTTACTTACCTGCTTTGATGGTTAGTGTTAGGGCACGTTTAATTTAGCATACCTCATGCTATGCATGTGTGTATCATTCATCAGTCTTGCATGCACCGGGCTCGGCGCATCATTCTAACTGCATAGTATTTCAATTCCAAACTTGAATACGTGCATCGAGTCGTTGCATTTCACATGTCATTCTTAGATTAGCCGAGCCCGTTCTAATGACATTTTGTATGCGATGCATTAGCCATTTGTTAACTTGAACTAGGATCATGCATGATCACTAACTAATTCATTGTTTTGGCACGGAGTACGATGTAAGTATTTATACTTTAGCATCTCACATGAGTGTGAATGCTAACATGATAGCATGCTTACCATATGGCTATGTGCTTATATGATGTTACTGCCTGAATGCCTGTGGGTGAAGGTTGGATTGTTTGAGTTGGAATAACTCGTTGAAATCCGTGTTTTAGCCTACTCGTGAGTAGCAAATTTCAAATCATTTCTAAACAAACGGATATGCGATGCTTTGTTCCAAATTAGGCAATCTAGTCTATACTTTTGTGTTGTGCGCATCACATAGTAAGATTAGGCTAATAATCGGAATAAGAACGCATGTGTTTTCAAAAACTAGATATCATGATTAGTAGAGGCCGATCTTCGGATCAGGCGAGAGAGGGTGTTCATAGCTGACCTTCCCCAATCGTACCCAAGTTCCCGAGTCGAGGCAACTTTGGTGATGACGAACACGTGGCCTTAGGCAAACGAGTCAGGGTTTCCTAAATTCTCCCAAAATAAAATATTTAGGTGGCGACTCTGTATCTGGTAAAGCAGTCCACGTTTGGCACTTCTTTACAAAAATCTATTTTTCAAAACGATTTGCCGGATTTGGACTCTTTGGTGATTTATCAATCTCACATTGCACATTGTGAGATCAGATTAAGAACCGACACAAATCGAGTTCGAACTGTAGCATGAGGCCCAAGGGCGCGTCTACAATGCCAAGGCAAAAGCATTTGGGTATTGTTTTGCTTGGCAATTAAATATCATATTTGACTTGCTCCTGGGAGCAAATATTAAATTACTTTTACTCTGAAAATAATTCTTTTGAAATTTCATTAGAGGCGAAGGAGAGGGTGAAGACAATGGGTCTGGTGTGCAGGTCTTGGTTGGAGGCTGTGGCTGGCCCCTATTGCTGGACCGACATCGACATTGAGCAGTGGTGCCGCAGGTCTACCCGCCCCCTTCACCTCGTTGACTCCACTATCAAGAAGCTCGTCCGTCGCAGCAAATGCACCTTCACCCGCATCTCTGCTTACAAGCTCGGCGACTCTGCCTTCTCCTTCATTGCCAACTGGTATGTATACATATACACACTCACAAGCAAACCCACTTTCATTTTGTTTTAACATAATCATATGAGCATTTAAGCAACAACGCATTGCTTTTTATACAAGAAAAAAGATGAATGTGAGTTTGATTTTTTTAATGTTAGAGGAGTTGCCCCCAATGTGGTTGATTTGCCCTGTATTCTCCGTTCATTGTTTAGAAATCAAAATTTGATATAATAGATTCAGTGTGTCATCTTTTGTATAACTCGTGAAAAATCAAAATAAAACATAAAATAAAAATAAAAAAAGGTAAATTACACTTACACCTCCTGAAATTTGAATTTAATACATATCATCTCTAACATTTAGAAAATTACACAGACCCCCTGTCATTGTAATTATTTAGACAGAATGAAAATATTAAACTCATGCACTCTCTCTTTTCTTTATTGGAGTCTCAACAGGCCATGGGTGGGCCTGTTGCACCAGCTTCTACACATGTGCATTCACAACAACAATCTCATGCATACACTTCATCGTTTAATTGTCATCGTTCATCTGAGGAGGTAAGTAAATAGTTAATTATGAAATTTTCAATATGACATTTTATTCATGTTATTTGTTCTTATCAAATGTAGGTTCACATATCAAAGAAAGGAAAGAAGAAGAAGAAGAAAAAGTAGATAGGACAAATTCAATGAAAGAAGGCCGTTAGAGTCAACTGAATTCAAGGTTAGAATTGTTCATAATCTTTTCTTCTATTTCTAGCTCTAAATTTTCACAACCTAATATTATATATATATATATATATATTCATGGCTTCATAAACATTGATGACTGATGAAAACTAGTCTGATGATCTCATTTATATACTAACCTCAATGAATACTGACTATTGACTCATGTTGGCTCAGTTGTACTTCAATGCAAGTGACCCATTGAGTGAGTTGTGGCGAATTGCCTGCATAATTCCTGCTTTTTGGACTCTGCTTGTATTCTCTCTCTTGGTGGTGATATGTGTTCTTTGGGCTCCTTCAAGTAACCCAACTAGGTATCTGTTATGACATCAACATATTCATTTTCTTATTTTTTATTTTGTCTACTATTCATAAACTATATGAACAAACTCTTTGGATGGTGATGGAGTTATGGGTTTTATTGCCTTTAAGAGTTGTGGCAGGGCTAGATCGAGACACCCAACTTACTAAATTAGTTGAGCTTCAAACATAAATCTGAGGTGACTTAACCCATTAAGAGTGTTGTAACTTTGAAGATACATTTTAGTTTTACTAGTGTTATAGGGACCTATGTTACATAGATGTTGAGATAGGACATGGACACATGATACATAGACGTTGAGATAGGACATGGACACATGATACATACACCTTGAGGAGTAAATTCTGAAATAATAGGACATACCCTCAGATATATGTACTATCTATTAATATATATGCATAAGTTATCATCCAAAAAATGTGGAAAAAGAAGAAGAAATGTACACATGTATAGGCCTGCAAAGGCCATTCCCAAGTCTCTTCTATAGAAATTTATGCTTTTTAGTTTTAGAACAAATACTATTCAAATAATAGTATTAGTACTAGTTGTGGTGGTGGTAAAAAATAGTACTTTAGTCTCCATTGGATTGGGGTCTGTGAGGAAGTAGATTGGGCATAGACTTGACCTTTTGCACTCTTTGCACGAAGTGGGGTCCTCGGGTTTGAACCCACAATCTATCAGGTTAATAAGCTGAGTTTTAACCATTGAACCAGTAGCCACTTGCCTTCTCGAAAAAAAAAAAAAAAAAAAACAATATCACATAAAGAGAAGGAGTTGGGTTTCAGGGATAGTTTGTTTTCAAGGATTGTTAATCTATATATGGATCTGTTTGTGTCTACTTTGGTCTTTTGGTTTACTTATGATGATTATTATTAGAGAAAGAAATGAACTAAGAACTTGCCAGAACAGTAGTTAGTGACCAAGGAAAGATGGAAGTAACTAAGGATCCATATTATAGAGAGAAGAGAGTTTAAAAGGTTCTATATAGGTCGTAAAAGATTACGAGGCTTGTTCTGGCATCATATGGGAGAATCAAAAAATTGATGAAATAAGATATTAAATCAAAACTAATAAAATAAGAAAATTAAATTATTTCAAATAAAAAAAAATTATACAATTTTACATTATTCTAGACTAAATTATACAGTGGACACACACAACACCACCCCCACCCCCACCCATCCAGACAGAAGAAACCTTTCCTCTTTTTCTTCTTTTCATTTTGTCTATTACTTTGGTGTAACATGTGGGGCAGCAATGATCTGACATCACATATTCTCATTGATGAGGTAGGTATGTATTGCCTTGTTGACTGTTAGGAGTAAGCTAGCTTGTTTTCAATTCTATTTGCATTCTGAGCTCTTCTCTATTTTGATTTTGCAACACATGTGATGGAAATATTGATTTTGTTATTTATACTTTCAATAAAATCTCTAATTAAAGAAATGGTACAAGAAATAAGCCAATTTGAATGTATATATTATACAAATCAAAATTAAGCATTATCTATGTTTCATTGTTGTTTTGCATCCTATTGGAAGCCATTGATCTCATCCTCCAAGGTGCTCAGAATCTTGTGGTACCAACAAAATCCAATTCAAGAAGAAAACTACAAGAATCTCCCCACACTCTGGCAATTTGTGAATTTTGCTGACCCAAGAAGACGTGATCAGATTTAGTCAAAATTGAAATGAAAACTTGTGATTTTAGAGTTGATATTTCAATACAATTACCAAGACTTTCTGACATTTAATGATCTGCCTTCTGCTTCTCTATGTACTGTTTGATGTATTGGTTGTTAAGATACAGTTCTATTATCTATTGGTAAGCATATATAATTACCAAGTTATAAGTATGTATATATCATAGATGAGTAATATGGCTTTGAAATTGGATGATTTGTGTGGATTGTTGCCCAATTTCATGTGGTATTTGAAGTATCTGGAGTGTGAATTTGAACTTTGTTTTTTTGGATTTCATTATAATGTATTTGGCTTTGTCTAGTGGAAGATTTGTTTTTTCAGATTCATTATAATTCATATTTTCTGAAATGGTATGCTTTGGACAAAAATTGATATTTAAAAAAAAAAAAAAAAAAAAACCCCACCAAATGACGTCATGCTCACGTCACGCGTTAGTTTGTGACGGTAATAGAAGCGGACGTCAACATTTTGTGGCGTTTTAAAAAACGTCGTCTTATAGTTTTAGCGACGTTTATTAAACGCTACAAACCTATTGCGGAGGCCGTATCAACGGCGAAAATTTTAAACGTCGCTATAACTTTTTACGGCATTTTTCAGGCTTTTAGCGGCGTTTTAAAAACGCCGCTAAAACTCGAATTTCCTGTAGTGTATAGAATAATTTTATATTTTTTGAATCACAACGAAAAAAAAAAAAAAAAAAAAAAAAAAAAAAAAAAAAGTCATAATCAAATACAAAAAAGTCATAATTAAAATCTCAAAATAATGTCATAATTAAAGAAGAAATTTAGTCACAATTAAAGAACAAAATTATGTAACTAAGGATGCATATGATATAGAATGTGTATAACAGAAATCTCCATATATATTTTATATATATATATATATATAAAGAGAAATAACAAATCAATGTATGGTTGGAAAAAAAAATTAAATTAATATTGAAGTTTACAAATTTTGATTATTAAAATCATAATTTTTTTTATGTATATACAATTATTTTTAAAAAGTACACATGATGTATAATTGTGTTTGTGTCTGTGACTAGGTTTAAAATATAAATAAATAAATAAATAAAAATTGGTGTTTAGTGTTTGTTTTCTTTTTGTGATTTTTCATTGGCTTAATTTTTTTTAGTGAACGTTTTTATAAAAATTTTAGAGTTATGAATTTTACTGGACAAGGCAAATCAAAACATTAAATTTAAATTTAAAAAAATTCAGAAAGACAAAAATTAGCCAAAATTAATGAGTTTCTTTTTTTTTTTTAATACTTATTTTGGCCTTTTCATTTTTTTCTGAAATTTTATATTTTTTAGCTTTAAAATTTATCTACGCAAGATAAATTGAAAAAATAAAAAAATTTAACATAATTTTAAAATAAATCACGAAAGACAAAAAAAAATAAATGTGATTTTTTTTTTTTTCCAACCAGCAATTATGGATAGGTTTAATTTAATGGATAGATATGGCTTAGAATAATGTTAGAGACCCTAAAAGTTCTATCAAAAATTTTAGAATAATATTTGGAGGCCCTAAAAACTGTGGCTCAAATAGCTCAAATTTTCCAGTTTTGGTAACTTTGTTTTTTTTTTTTGTTTTTTTTTTTACCTGATAAGGAAATTTGAGTCATTAGGGGCACCCAAATTTGGGCCCCCTAACAGTGCTGAAATTTTTATCAAATGTTTCACATGAGTGTGGGACCCACACCATGTGAGTCCCATGTAGATCTCACACCCATGTGAGACATTTAGTAGAAATTTTGATAACAATTTTAAAATCTCTAGCATTTTTGTATGGCTTAACTGCGAATTGTTCAAAACAATTTCAGGAAGCTTCCACCACTGGAATTGTTTACTGCAATTTAAATAGGCTTATGAAAGAAGATGGTAATATGGTAATTTCATTATTTCAAGAAAGGGTATTAAAGTCATTATCTATTTTTTTGTTAGAGTTGTTTCCTCACTTTTTTACTTTGGTCCCCCACTTCTTTTGAACTCCTACCAAGCAAAATGAAACATCTCCATTTTCTCTTTGAACTCCCACCTTAATACTAACTATACTCCTAATCCCAAATTCAAACCCAAACCTTAACCCTAATTTCATCCTCACTATCTTCGACCGTCACCTCTGGTTGTTCTCTTCTTCTTCTTCTTCCGACAACTCCCAAAGAAGCCACCACCGTTACACCCTCCCTTACTCCACTGCTTCCCTAACTCTATCGCATTTTCGTCGCCCTCTTCCTAGCCCAATCAATGTATCCATCGCGTGACCACCATCATGGCTTCCCACCGCCGGCAACCATATTCCTTTGCTACTTAAATCCCCCATCTACGTCGCCAGCCTCTCATAGCCTTCGCTCGCAGCCTCCACAGATCGAGAGGGAGGGAATGCGAGTGAATAAGTGGAGATAGGTTGAGAAGTGGCGGCGAGATGGGAGAGGACGAAGCAATGGAGGTGGCGGCAATGCGACGGAGATGCCGGGGGCTAGTCGCTACGGCGACACAGCAACGACAGCTCTAACCTAGTTCGATCTCAGCCGATTCATCATCACCCAGAGAAACAACCACATCGGGTTTGTTTTTCGATACCAGCTCGACTGGAGATCGACAGAGATAGCAAGCGGAGTGGGATTGGTGGTTGTGGCGATGAGAGGTGGTCGGAGATGGTGGTGATTGCCAAAGGTAATTAGGGTTACAGTTAGGGTTTGGAAAATTAGGGTTAGAAGATTAGGAATGAGGGTAAAAATGAAATTGTAGGTTGGGACAAAATTAGAAATTAAAAAAAAAAAATGGAAGGGGTGGGAGTTCTAAGAAGAAAGGTAGGGGTTAATAACAATTTTTTTTTTTTTTTTTTTTTTTTTTTTTTTTAAGAGACCAAGTCTGACAGGGATGTAGTGTAATTTTTCAAATATCAAGGAGAAATCTATATTAAGCACAAACCTCAAAGGTTTCATTGCAATTTACTCATTTTTTCCTGGACTAGGGAGGTGTTCTCTCGCTGGTGCTGAAGGTTGATCGCCGCCTCTGTTTTTGTCGCTCGATATTTACACTGTTAGCTGTTCAATCTCAACCTTCTACAGAATTCTTCTTCTTCTCTGTTGCCATAGATGACAGGGTATAAAGAGTGAGTGCGCATTTGATTTGTTTTTTATTTCTACTTTTTTCCCTGGATTTTGTTTTGACAAATGGTGTGGTTTGCAAAATAGCTTGTCATAATTGATTCTCTCACTGCCAAAAATATAATAATGAAGTATGAGCATTGAGGTCTATTTTTTTACACTGAAGTATGAGCATATAATAATGAAGTATGTTTATAGGTCTATTTTTTAACTATGTTAGATCATAATTTGAGTAGAAATTTAAAAAAGAAAAATATATATATATATATAAATACAAGTAAATTATAATTTATTTTATTTTTTTTCCATGTTAATGCATCGATTGCACATGAACGGGAGAATGTGGCAGATGATGAAGCACCTAGTTCCTTAATCTCTATGTAATTGGCAAAAAAAACAAACCTATAACAGCTTTGACACATTCTAACCGTATCTTTATCGATGTAATTTTTTTATGCTTGCACGTTGATTGATTCTGACCTGAAAAATAAACATAAAAATAAAAATAAAAATAAAAATAAAAGAAAAAAAGTATTACTAGTTGGTTGTAGTCAAGTCCAAAGATAAAACAGATGACTGAATTGACTCAATTCTAGTTAAAAAATTCAAGAGAAATTTGAGGCACAGTAATGATATTAAATTCTTGTAATGATGACTATGGGTTCCAAATTGGTACAAAGACTCCATCCGAATTGCCTGGTCTGGTTGTTTCCTCTACAACGTACCACTCACTCAATTTCACTATTCAGTTACTTTCCACATTCAAGACTTTTGTGGTTTCTTGTTGAATAAAATGATAATTAATTTTCAAAAGGAATAAATTCTAAGTGATGATTCAATTAGAGTCAATTGAGTGAATAAACTTATAATTTATTTAAACTATAGTAAAGGGACAAGATGATTTACTTTAGATTTGTACGTAATTGTTCAATTAGAAAGAGAGAGAGAGGAAAAAAAAAAAAAAAAAAAAAGACCGAGTCAAGGTTCACCTATTCATTTGTCAAGTCAATCGGCACTAGGGAAAAAGGACCGACTCGAGTGTTGGAAAATGGCTTTTGAAACTTTTGAAAAAAATTTATTTTTTGCTAACTTTGAGCATTAATCAAGGAGGGATCCAAACATTATTTTTAACGTTTCTAATTAGGTTCATGTTTAATATCGCGTAGTGAATAAAACCGTGTATTTAGTTGCTCAAAACCATTTCCAGATGAATGAGAATTCAACACACGTTTTCGGATTCGTGGAAATGACTTTAGGTGGGTTTCTTACACATTTGTGAAATGTGCTTATCCCATGTTGGAAAGGCTTATGGATTTGTGTGGGTTTATAGACCTTAGCTTGGGATACTTGGAATAGGCCCCAAGGGGTACCCAAGTTTGTAGAATGGTAAGGTTATGGGTGAAGTGGACTAAACCCATTGGACCCAAAACAAAAACCACACGCACACGCGCCACCGTTGCCATCTATCTGGTCGGGCGGGCCGGCCTAGGCGCAAGTATGAGGTTGGGTTCAGCTTGTCCGGCCCAATACTTATTTTTTTGGGCCAAAAACACTTATAATTTATTTATTTATTTTTAATTTTGTTTTCAAAATTCAAAATAAATTGGTCTAAATTTTTTTTTCCTTCATCCAAACAAATCTTAACCCACCAGAACAGGTTTCAACTTGTTGAATCCTTTCCTGGACAAATTTGTAATTGCCCGAACAGTCCAAACAGATTTTCTATCTGTTGAAATCTATCCAAACAGTTGTCTATCTATTGGTACCTATTCGGAACAACCATCTTTCCTCCTATATAAAGCCTGCCATTCCAGCATTTCTGGTATCCAAAATTTTCCAAATTTCTTTCCTTTCTTCTTCTGTTCGTCCTTCTTTGCTCATGCATCTGTTTCTGCATTTATTTTTAAGAAAAGAAAGAGAAAGAGTTACAACATCATTTGGTTCGCCAGACTTGATTTTATAGTGCTGTAAAATCAAGCGTTAGTCGTTGCATCCTGGGAAGTAGACGCCGGTTAAAACTCAAAGCACTGGAGCGAGGGCAAAATCTACTTTAAGGAGATTGTGTCCAATACAAATCTCGATATTAATTTTTGTAAGCGTTTCATTCGGAAAATAATTTATATAATTATTTTCTGAATTATTTTATTTTATTGTTTATTTAATTTATACATTTAATTTATACACACACACACCACCATGGGTATAACAATCTTAAAGTAGACTTTTTATTTATTTTTGTGTTAGATAGACGAATATTTTGTTTCGGAAAATTAAATAGTGGTCATATACCGTTTAATTTCTTAAATAGTATAATATATTGTTTAATGATTTCTTTGATAACATAGTAGTAATATAATATTTATCATTGGAATTTTGTTACAAAATATTATTATGTTTATTTTGTGTGTAAATTCTTTTGTATATGAATTTGTAATTGGGGTATTTTTATTTCGGCAGAATTATGACTACTAAAATTAACTGTACTAAGACAGTTATTACCCAAACCCCCACACCTGTTGTGCCAGTGATGACTTCGGCAGTACCGGTAAATCATGAAGAGAAGCCAAAAAAATTTAATGGAAATGATTTTAAAAGATAGCAACAAAAAATGATGTTTTATCTTACCACATTGAATTTGGCTCGCTTCACCTATGAAAAATCTCCAGCACTGAACAAGGGAGCAACTGACCGGCAAGTGGTTGCCGCAATCGATGCATGGAAACATGGTGCTTTTCTGTGTCGGAATTATATCCTCAATAGATTGGACAATACACTGTATAATGTATATAGTGTTAAAAGCACTGCTAAAGAACTGTGGAAATCTCTAGATCATAAGTATAAAACAAACGACGCCGATACAAAGAAATTTGTTGTCGACTGTTTTCTGGATTTTAAGATGATGGATTCTAAGACAGTTATTAGCGAAGTTCAAGATCTCCAACTAATTCTCCATGGCATACATGCGGCAAGGATAGTTCTCAGTGAATCTTTCCAAGTAGCGGCAATCATTGAAAAATTGCCACCATCCTGGAAAGAATTCAAGAATTATCTAAAGCATAAGCGCAAGGAGATGAAATTGGAGTAACTGATTGTGCAACTCAAAATTGAGGAGGACAACTGTGGTTCCAACAAGAAGTCAAGAAACCATCTCATGGAAGCTAAAGCAAATGTTGTGGAACATGAACAAGGGTCAAAGTTCAACAACAAGAAATAGAAGCATGATGGCAATGGTTCTAAACAAGGATCCACTAGTAAGATCAATAAGGGGATCAACAACGAGTTCAACAAGAGGTTCAAAGGCAAGTGTTTTGTGTGCGGCAAAGATGGGCATCACACTAAGGATTGTCACATTCCCAAGGACGGAGGGAGTTTGTGCAAAAAGCCAGCACAACCCAACATAGCTAAGGATTTTTATCTTTCTGATGGAGTGGCAGACATCAATCTTGCTGCAGTAGTCTCTAAAGCAAACTTCGGGCAATCCCAAGGAGTGGTGGGTGGATACTGGAGCAACCCACCATATCTGTGCAAATAAAAAGATGTTCACAACCTACAAAGTGGTGAAAAGTGGGGAACAGCTTTTTATGGGAAACTCCTCTACATCAACTGTAGAAGGACAAGGAAAGATCATACTAAAAATGACCTCAGGGAAAGAACTCACTCTTAACAATGTACTCCATGTGCTAGAGATTCGCAAGAATTTGATTTATGGGTCATTGCTAGTCAAGAATGGGTTTAAATTAGTCTTTGAATCTGATAAAGTTGTACTCTCCAAGAGTGGAATGTATATGAGGCGAGGTTACATGAGTGGTGGGCTATTTAAGCTCAATGTAATAACTATTGTACCTAATTTGGCTTTTAATAATAAGAACACATCTTCTGTTTATATTACTGAGTCTTCTTTTTTATGGCATGGTAGATTAGAACATGTTAATTTTAATTCTTTGCGTAGACTTGTTGCTTTAGAATGTTTACCAAACTTAGAATCTAATCCTAATCATAAATGTGAGATTTGTGTTGAGGCAAAACTCACTAAGGCATCATTTAATAAAGTTGAAAGAACTACTGAACCTCTAAGTTTAATTCACACAGATATCTGTGACTTAAAATTTGTTCAAACTAGAGGAGGTAAAAAGTACTTTATTACTTTTGTTGATGATTGCACTCGATATTGCTATGTTTCCTTATTGAGAAGTAAAGATGAAACCGTAGAAGCTTTTAGGCAATATAAACTTGAGGTTGAAAATCAACTTGGCAAAACTACTAAGATAGTGAGGAGTGACAAACGTGCTGAGTATGATGCACCATTTAAAAAATTTTATTCTGAACATGGTATCATTTACCAAACCACTACACCCTATTCTCCTCAGTCAAATAGAGTTACTGAGAGAAAGAATCGAACTCTTAAAGAGATGATGAATGCCATGTTGATTAGTTCAGGGTTACCTCAGAACTTGTGGAGGCAGGCGATTTTGTCTGCTAACTTTATCCTTAACAGGGCACCCCATAAGAAACTCAATCAAACACCTTATAAATTATGGAAAGGTCGACGACCTACCTACAATTACCTCAAAGTGTGGGGGTGTTTGGCCAAGGTGGCAGTCCCTAGTCCCAAAATGACTAAGATAGGACCAAAGACCATTGATTGTGTGTTCATTGGTTATGCAAATAATAGTAGTGCATATAGATTTTTAGTTCATAGATCTAAAAATCCGGATATTCATGTAAGCACTATTATTAAGTAAAGGAATGCGTTGTTTTTTTAACACATTTTTCCTTGCAAGGAAACTGAAGAGACAAGTTCAAATAAAAGAACTTTTGATACTGCTATGGGTAGCAGTGAAGACCACAATGATAATGAATTAGATGAACCTAAACGTAGCAAGAGGGCTAGGATCTCTAAATCATTTGGTTTAGATTTTCTAACATACCTGTTAGAAAATAAGCCTCAAAACTTCAAGAAAACGAATGTCAAGTCCTGAAGCTTTGTTGTGAAGAAAGGCTGTGAATAGTGAAATTGAATCAATACTGCAAAATCATACTTGGGAATTGGTGGATCTTCCACCAGGGTGTAAACCTCTTGGATATAAGTAGATATTCAAGAAAAAAATGAAAGCAGATGGTTCAATAGATAAATACAAGGCTAGGCTTGTTGTTAAGGGATACAGGCAGAAGGAAAGCCTTGATTATTTTGGCACCTATTCACCAGTGACAAGAATAACATCTATTCGCATGTTGCTTGCGATTGTAGCTTTGTATAATCTGGAAATACATCAAATGGATGTTAAAACAACTTTTTTGAATGGCAAGTTAGATAAAGAAATCTATATGGAACAATCGGAAGGGTTTTAACTTCCCGGCCAAGAAAAAAAGGTTTATAAACTTGTCAAATCCCTTTATGGATTAAAACAAGCTCCGAAACAATGGCACGAAAAAATTGATCACGCTATCCTTTCGAATGGTTTTAAGATAAACGAATGTGACAAATGCGTCTATGTTAAAAACACAGACAAAGGCTATGTCATAGTTTGTCTTTATGTGGATGACATGCTCATTATTGGAAGCAATAGTGAAATGATTAAATCCACAAACGAAATATTGAACAAAAAGTTTGACATGAAAAATCTGGGAGTAGCAGATTTAATTCTAGGAATAAAAATTACTAGAACATCTAAAGGATATGCTTTATTTCAATCTCACTATATTAAGAAGATTCTGGAGAAATTTGGAAAGTGTGGGTGTTGATTTCCGACCACACAACCAAACGAGGAACTCAGCTGGAGAGTACTGACAGAATAGATTAGCCCGAACAACCTATCACAGAAAGATGAGAATTCGACGGTGGTTCATCCACCTGGGGGCACTCCAATGATTAAGTCAGTAATTAAATATCTCTCAAAAGATAGAAAATAGTACTTAAACTCCTCATAAAGAACTTACCTCAGACCCACGAGGGTGTCCTATTTTTATAGCCAACATTGACCTGATCCTTGTAGAAGCCTCACTTCAGTGGACTCAAGCTCAGTGCTTATCCTGGATCCTCAGTTAGATAGGGATAAACTCCTTAAGAGCTTTATCTTTATCAGACTGAGATCCTTTCTGGTTCTAGGACTCTTGTCCCTTATCCGCTCATCTCGGATTCTAATATCCCCGCAGGTAACCTCAGCCTAGCCAAAATCACCTCGACTCCGGGACCTGGCCACGTGGTACCTCGGCTGACATCCCGACGTCACCTTGGCCACGTGCCGTCATTCACAAAATATGTCCCCACAACTGCCCCTAGGCTCTATTACCTGGCAACCTAAGGTGATGGAACCTACATCGCTAGTTCACTTATTATGTCGGCTGGAATTCGTTCTTTCTTCAATGTCCGAGATCATTACTCGTCGGCTTCATGTACCCAGGACTCAACTATCCATTCATCACAAACCAAGAACCAAAAATCAAGTTCTTTAAGTTTTTTCAACCGAAATTGTTCCTCTAGCCAAGTTTTTGCTTTATTAAATTAAGATCTCCAAGAGTTTTATTTGCGCATGAGCTCTCACGCATGGTTTTCTCAACCGTTTCCTCCATGTGTTATGTCCTAACTGGCTCGTACCATTCACGCGTCACTAAGTCACGTTGATCTGCCCACGCCGGCTGACAGACACCTCGTCCTAGGCATTCCATTATGGTTTGCCGCCCTTTCGAATTTTTTGATAAAACCCTTACTCTCTCTCCGTCTCTTCACTTTTAAGAATTCAATTTGCCTTCAAATTTTCTCTTTTTAACATTTCTCTTCCAATCCTCCATTTTCGTGCTTCCAAGCTCCTGCAATTGCTCCAATTATCTCCTCCAGCGAGCAATTCATCATTTGGTTCCAATTATTTACATTATCCGACTTCGGTGAGACTCATTCCGTCATCCTTTCTGTCGGCCTCTCTTGGTAAGTCCTCAGTTTCTCTTTTTTGAGTTTTGCCACATACTCCACTTTATATCTGTTGCTGTGGAAGTTTCATCTGTAGTTGTACTTTGTTTACAAGACATTCTTTGTTCTTGAGTCTTCATTGCTCCTGGAACTTCCGTCATTGCCTTTACTTATGATTTGTGCACATTGCTTTCACACACTCACACCATGTTTGTAAATTTTCATGTGTCTTGGACTGTCATTCGTATGACTAAGCACGCCCTTGGCACATTGTACCAAACACTCTTGAATGTCTGATACTGCTCTTGCCATATTTGTATTTTTACATTTTTGCTTTGTTCAATTCTTGTATTTTGCCTTTGATGCTTCTTGGCTTTGAGTCTTGCTCTTTCTCTTGCTTTTCTTGTTGTATTTTCCATATTTTTTTGCCCAACTCTTATTTCAGCGTAGTCCTAAAATTAGCTTTTGCCTAGAAACGAATTACTTAGGAAAAACTTGAAACAAAACTCCCCTTAGACCTGGAAAAACCCTAGCTCCATTGTTAGCTTAGGTTTTAGCCAAGGTGTTCAAACCTTTATTCATCATTTTGCTGCCTAACCCCTTTTAGCTGAGACAATGGGTATGTTCAGGTGGACGGTAGATTCTCCAGAAAAACTCGAGTACTTTAAGAGAGAGTTCTCTATCCCTGCCAACATCCAAATTAGGTTGCCTAGGGAGGAGGACTCTATCATGCCAGATGGAGACTCCATGCCCTTCCCTGTGGTTGCCTTCATAGAATGCAGACTTCGGCTTCCTCTAAACATTCTCTTCAGGGAAGTCCTTCACTACTACAAACTCAACCCTATGCAACTAGCCATCAATTCCTATAGGGTTATCAATGGTATAATTACCCTAGCCCGCCGAGAAAATGCTAGGATAACATTAGCCGACATCCAATATTGCTATACCATGTGTAGCCTAAAGTTTGAAAAAGGCTACATTTACTACTTCAAGCCGAGATCCACAGCCTACAAAATCATAGCCGACCTCCCAGACTCCAACAAAGGTACTGGAGATGATTACCTGATCATCTCGGGTAATTGGGAGTTGGCTCCTAATGATGATCTCCATTTCTTCCCTCTACGCCAATCGGTGTTTAAAGAGGATGAGGGTAAGAACTAAGTGTTAACATCTCTGCTTAAGACTTTATTACTTTATTTTCCTCTATCTGTTCTAGTGTCTGCTTTCTGTTCTCTACAGCTCTTCCTCAACCATCCAAAGACTTCCACCAATCTTTCTTCCCTAGCAAAGACCTGAAAAGGCTGATAGGCCTGCCTATAGACTAGTGCAAAGCCCCTCTACTACTCAATTACATCCCAACTTATAAGTCGGCTTTGTCTGACATCCCATGGAGAAGTCAAACTCCACCGTCTGCCTAAACCTCTCTAGTTACCTCTTCACCAAGAACTGATCAGGCTTCTTCCTCTGATCCAGTTGAGTTGCCATCAACATCTGCCCCCTAACTCATATGGATATCACAACACTGACGCCGACGTCAA
Source organism: Camellia lanceoleosa (assembly GCA_025200525.1). Lineage (NCBI taxonomy): Eukaryota > Viridiplantae > Streptophyta > Magnoliopsida > Ericales > Theaceae > Camellia > Camellia lanceoleosa. The sequence goes on from JANUSC010000105.1 coordinate 332,743, forward strand.
GCTACACCAAACGTCCCTGCCAGCAGAACCCGAAGTTGCAAATGACTAGATTCTAAAGAATCAGCATTTGACCCTACAAACCCAACAATTGTTCTACTAGCAATTCATTTTGGCACTAAAATCACTGTTGCTGCAACCGCCAAGGGAATAGGCCGCAACAAAGCCGTTGTGGAGGACCTCCTGGCCGACCTGCCAGGAGTGGTGACAGTCCAATCTTCTCCATCAGAATCCCAACCCAAACAAAAACCAAAAAGGGTAAAAAAGGCTAAGGCAAAGGCCCCTGTTACCCAAGTTGATACTGATGATACAGTGCTAATCTCAAAATTGGCCAAGGTGGAAAAGAGTGCCTCCAACGCCGAGAAAAGGCCTGTTGAGGACGAGCAAACCACCACCTCACGATCAAAGAAGCCAAAGTCCCAGGTGGTAGCAAGCCCAAGTGCCCTTAAAGCCGATGATCCTTGGGCCCCTGCCATCACGATTGTGGACCAACCAGTCAAGGCTGGTGACAGTGCCATTATTAATATTGAGGTCGGTGTCACTCTTTCCATCGTCATTCTTCTTCTAACCAATCTAAATCGTATGGCCAAGATCTCGAGATATGAAAACTTTGCTTTAATGATGCAACACTCTGTTCTGGTAAGCCTTCAACTCTTGTCTCTTCTAGCTTTTTAATTCAAGTTCTCATATTTCGAAATTTTACTAACTTGTGCATTCTTTTTATTTTCAAATGATCTAGCAAGCTCATTCCTTTGCGATGAAAGCTGAGGATTTGAAGAAGGAATTGGTCCACAAGACCAAGGAGGCTACCGGCTTCCGTTCTTCTTTAAACAATGTCGAGGTCAAGATGAAAGTTCTGTTGGATCAGGCCATGCTAGCCAAACGAGCCCAAGACCAGGCCGAAGAAAAAACAGAGACGGCAGAGGCTGTGGCCGAGGTCCTTAAAGTCGAGGCCAAGGAGGCCTAAACAAAAACCGCCGAAGCCCAAACAGAGCTCCGAAAAGCCTTGGCCACTAAAGAGGCCGAAATCAAAGCTACCGATAAGAAGGCTTTCTCAGATGGGCAGGTTGCCGTCCGTGACGCATATAAAGCCCAGGTTACCCAAGCCTGTAACCTAGGCTTTCTCCTTGGCTAGACTTCGGCTCTAAACAAACTGTCTGTTCATGAGAACTCCCCTCTCTATGATACCAATCAACTCCAATTGCCATTCCCTCCTACTCCCAAGAATTCAAAGGACGAAGCCGAGGATGAGGACCCTGAGGCTGATGATGTTGATAAAGAATAAACTACTACTGGGGCCAAGTCCCCAACTCTAAATGAGCAAGTCCTGGACTTGACTCATGATGAGGAAGAGGACTTGGTTTCCAAGGGTGCCTCTTTCAAACAGACAACTTCTAACTCTGAGATAGTGGTGGAGAGAAAAACCACATTGCCAACCGAGGCCAACACAATGCCAACAGCCGAGGTTGAGCAATCTGAAATTGATGCCCATGTCCCAAACACTTAGAATTTTCTTTTCTTTTAGTTCTGAACTTTTCTTCTTTTAGTTATATTTTGTTTGAACAATTTTAAGTTCAAATTTGGCCGATGAGCCTTCTTTGGTACCCAAACAAGTTGTCCTTTTGCCAGGTCGAAGTGCCTTTTTATTTGTGAACAAGTTCCAACTTTTGAGTGCAAGTCTTATATTTCCTTCTAAGTATTGAATGCATGCCTTCTTTTCTTCTATGTATGTTTCTATACTTCGAATATTTTTTACATGTCTTCAAAGCACAACTTAACCTCAGATATGAACCTTGATTGTTTATTTCGGCTAATACTTGGAATACCTTGGTTAACACCTAAAAATATTTCGAAATATTTTTACAAGTGCTTGTTTCTTTAAACTTATTCAGTCAAGTACTGCTTCTTTACTTCTACTTGTTGTCTTCTATCAAGGCTTCGTCCTTTTGTCCTTTCCGGGCTTGGCAACCTGGTTAGTCATCTAAGCTAGTATGTACCTCGGATACTTCTTTCAACATTACCTCGGCTAACTTCAACTTGTAAATTTATCTGAAATTTCAACAAGTGTTAAGCCAATTCTAACATGTCCCAAATCATTCCAGCTCCCTGCCCCCTAATGTGAACCTAAGTTCAACTTAAGTTCACATTATGCGTTTATAGTCCTTTGCCGGAGTTAGATTCAAACAAAGACTAGCCGAGGTGTTCAACCTTGGTTTCTCTATTAACCCGACGAAAGCACACTTAGATCCATTTTCAGTGTAACCCTGCCAACATGGCAAACCTGAACTAGTTCAACTTAGTTCAACTCTATTATATGCAAGTATGATTCAACTCTGTCATATAATGAGTCTAAGTTATTCGTCATGTTTCATTCTGAAACATCGCTAACTTAGTTCAACTATATTATATGCAAGTATAATTAAACTCTGCTATATAATAAATCTAAGTCATTTGTCATGTTTCATTCAGAAACATCACCGACTTAGTTCAACTCTATTATATGCAAGAATAATTCAACTTTGCCATATAATAAGTCTAAGTCATTCGTCATGTCTCATTCGGAAACATCGTCATAGGATCAGTCAGTCTTATCGCACAAATATCAAAATCATTAAAATCAAACTAGCATTTTATTATAGCTTCGGCTAATAAAATTATGACATAAACCTTTGAAAAACAAAAGACTAGTGATAAAAAAAACTTCAAGTTGCAAGTGTTCCAAGGTCTTGGCAACTCTTTGTCATCACTGTCTTCAAGCCGGTATGCTCCATTGCTAGCGACCAAGATGATTCTATAAAGCCCCTCCCAATTTGGGCCAAGTTTTCCTCCCTAAGATCCTTCCTGTTGCTGACGACCTTTCTTAGGACGAGGTCCCCAACCTTAAAGTCTCTTAGGTTAACCTTCTTGTTGTAAGCCCTAGCAAGTTGTTGCTAGTATGCCCCTAGCCGAATTGCTGCTCTCTCCATTTTCTCCTCCAGTAGGTCCAGATCTCGGGTCAAGAATGCTTCATTAGTCCCATTCTCTACTCTTTGTGTTCTGATCCTAGGAATGCCGACTTCTAGTAGGGTAACTGCTTCTGTGCCACAAGCCATGGCAAAAGGAGACTCACCAGTTGATCTTCTCGGCGTAGTCTAATATGCCCAAAGCACATTGGGTAACTCTTCCACCCACTTCTCTTTTGTTGTTTCCAGCCTCTTCTTGATCCTATCCAAGATAGTTTTATTGGATGCCTCTGCCTGACCATTGCTTTGAGGTAAACATAGAGTGGAGTAGTAGTTCTTGATTTTGTACTTTACACAAAAGCTTTTGATTAGCTTACTGTCAAACTGTGTGCCGTTGTCTGCTATTATTGCCGTTGGAATCCCAAACCTAGTGATTATGTTCTTCCATATGATGTTCTTCACATCAATATCTTGAATCTTCGCAAGGGGTTCAGCTTCTACCCATTTTGTGAAGTAATCAGTTGCTACCAGTAGAAACTTCCTTTGCCTAGTTGCTTGGGGCAGTTGTCCGACAAGATCCATGCCCCACTGGGAAAATGGCCAAGGGCTGGACACTGGGTTCAGATCTGCTGCTGGTTGATGTATCAAAGGTGCAACCCTTTGACACTTCTCACATTTTCTGACATTGGCTTCTACATCCTTCTGCATGTACGGCCACTAGTACCCCTGAGTAATAGCCCTATGAGAAAGTGATTAGCCTCCAGCATGGCTCCCACATACTCCTTCATGTATTTCATACAAGACATCTTTAACCTGGGAGGGATGCACACACCTTAAAAGGGGACCAGTGAAGGATCTCCTGTAGAGGTGGCCATCTACTGTTAGGTTGAACCTAGCCGATTTCAACCTGATCTTATGTGCCTCCTTTCGGTTGTCTGGAATCTTGTCATCCCTAAGGAACATCACTATTGTATCCATCAAACTTGGTCTCATCTTCACACTCATTGCTTCGTACTCTGTGATTAGTGGTTCCACACTTGGGCCTACCAAATAATCAACCATTATTGTCCTTGCCTCTCCTGACTTCATTGCACTAGCAGGTTAGCCAAGGCATCAACATGACTATTATCATCTTAGCTAACCTACTATAGCCGACAATCTTGGAACAAGGCTAGCAGTCTAACAACCTCTTTGACATAGGCTATCATTCTTTCATCTCAGGCTGTGTACTCACTCGTTGCCTGATTCACAATAAGTTGGGAGTCACAAAAGACTACTACTTCATCGGCTTCCATTGATGCTGCTAACTTCAGCCCTACGATCAGTGCCTCATACTTTGCTTTATTGTTTGAGGCCTTGAACTCTAAGCGAATAGATTGCTCTAACATTCGCCCATCTAGCGATACTAACACTACTCCTGCCCCGCTTCTTGACGGTTTAAACTTCCATCAACAAACAGGCGAAAGGAGTTGCCGATGTAGATGTCACAAGGTTTTGGTTTCTCTACCTTCTTCTGCTCTGCTATGGGGTTTTTCATTCCCAGCTAGGTTTCTTCTTGTTTCTCTCGACACCCTAAGCCGTGGCTCACCGGAACCCGACATGGAACGGCACCAGGTGTGAACTCGGCCACAAAGTTGGCCAGAACCTGGCCTTTAATTATCATTTTGGGCCTAAACTCTAAGTCATATTGGCCCAATACTATTGCTCATCTGGCTACCCTTCCTGTCAGATCTCCTTGCTGCAATAAGGACTTTCAAAGGATGCTTCGTCAATACCACAATCTTGTGGGCTTGGAAGTAGTGATTCAGTTTCTTTGAAGCCATTACCAGGGCTAATGTCAATTTTTGAAGGGGTAATCACCTAGTCTCTGCACTTGCTAAGGTTTTATCCACATAGTATACTGTCCTTTGTTCTCCCTTCTCTTCTCTGATTACCACTGCGCTCAATGCATGCTCCAAAACTGCCAAGTATAAGAATAGTTTCTCTCCAAGTACTGGATTTAAGAGAACTGGAGCTGTTGTCAGGTATTTTTTCAAGTCGGCCAAGGCGACTTCGCACTCCTCCGTCCATAAAAAATCTGTGGCCTTCCTTAATAAACTGAAAAATGGTTTACAATTATTTGAACTTCTATTTATAAACCTATTCAAGGCCGCAGCCCTTCATGTCAGCATCTGTACTTGTTTTGCCGATGTCAGGCTCTTCAAGTCAAGGATGGCCTTGATTTGATCTGGGCTTGCCTCAATACCCCTTCTAGTAACCAAGTATCCCAGAAACTTACTAGACTCAACTCCAAATGCGCATTTCGAAGAATTGAGTCGGAGCCAATATGTTCTAAGAATATCGAAGACTGCCTTCAAATCGGCCAGGTGATTCTCAGGTTCTTTGGTCTTCACGACCATGTCATCAATGTATACTTCCACTGTTTTGCTAATCAAATGTTTAAACATCTTGCTCACCAACCTCTGGTAGGTTGCTCCTACATTTTTTAACCCGAAATTCATCACTCTATAGCAATACAGCCCTTTTGGAGTGATAAATGCAGTCTTCTCCTCATTAGGAGGGTGCATCGTTATCTGGTGGTATCCCCTGTAAGCATCCAAGAAGCTCATCCTTCCATTCCCTAAAATGGCATCTACTAACTGATCAATCTTGGGTAATGGGAAACTGTCTTTGGGATAAGCATTATTCAAGCTAGTAAAGTCCACACAGACCCTCCACTCTCATTCTTCTTTTTCACAACAACTGTGTTTGACAACCAAGTTGGGTAGTTTACCTCTCGAATGGCTCTAGCCTCCAATAATTTGTCCACTTCCTCATCTACTACCTCCACATGAACCAACGTCGGCCTCCTTGCTCGTTGAATGATAGGTTTAGCCGACCTGTTTACATTTAGTCTATGGCAAGTGACCTCGGGATCAATACTAGGCATCTCGTATGGCGTCCAGGCAAACACCTCTATGTTTGCTTGCAAAAATAACTCTAACTCCCTTTCCTCCTCCTCGGCTAAGTCTGAGTCAAGTTCTCTAAATCCCCAGCAGAGTCGCCAGAAACTATGGACTCGCCTTGTTCTGCATCCCTCCTTTCAGAAGGGTTTGAAAAGAAAGGCCTCACAGTTCGAACTATCGCGGTACTGAATCTAGTCTCACAAGTGCAATGTGAAACTGATAAACACTAAAGAGTCCGCATCCGACAAATCTTTTTGGAAAATCGATTTTAAATTAAATAATACCAAAATTGGACTGCTTTGCCAGATTACAGAGCCGCCACCTAAATATTTTATTTTAAAAAAATTTAGGAAACCCTAACTCGTGCCAAAGGCCACGTGTCCGTCATCACCAAAGTTGCCTTGGCTCGGGAACGTAGGTACAAAGGCGGAAGGTCATGAATTGAGCACCCCCGCTCGCCCGATCAATGATCGGCCTCTACTAATCATGATATGTTATTTTATAAACGTTATGTGTTCTTATTCCGATTATTAAACTAGCCTTACTATGTGACGCACACAAGCAAGTATAGACTAGTCGCAAGACTTGGAAAAATTCAACTCATGTTTGTTTTCGAAAATGGTTTGAATTTGTCACCCTCAAGTGGGCTTAAAGATGCAGATTTGCCACCTCAAGTGGGCTTAAAACAGGATTTGCCACTCAACAAAGTGGGCTTAAAACTTACAATTGTTGAATCGTTCCAATTCAAACAACAAGCCTTCATCCACAAGCATTTATATAGTTTAGCATTTAAGCACATAGCCTCATGGCAAGCATGTGAAACATGGCATCATGGCGATCACACTCATGCAAGTATGCTAAAGCGTAAAGACTTACCAAGTACTCCAAGCCAAAACAAGAACTAGTTAGAAAGATGCATGATCCTAACTATGTGAGATGTCTAGTACAATACATGCAATAATGCAATTAATAGGCTCGACTACTAATATGGCATATGAATCAATTTAAACAACATGTGATTAAACACGTATTCAAAGAAGATATTGAAATTGCAATGCAGTTTGAATGATGCGCCGAGCCCCTGTGCATGCAAGACAAATGAATATATGCAAGCATGCGATATGCTAATTGAGAATGTCCCTAATCTAACCATCAATAGCGATTAAATAAAAGGGAGAAAGACGTGGGGTTGGAAGACATACAAACACACACGCACACACACTTATTACAACATTATACCCTCGCAAATGAGGGTCCGAATGAATAAGAGCTAACTAGCTATGCTAATTAAGTTAATCTAATTAGACTAATTATTACAAATCAAATGAATAACTAGTTAAGCTAATTACTAATTATTACAATGCTTTAACTAATTAGAAAACTAATCAATTAATCTATAACACAAACATACACGAACTAAGCAATTAAGACATTAAGCTATGCTACCACTGCTCCACCTCGGGAAGTGAAAAATGCACATGCTTGGTTCTTGCTCGAGAAGACCACCGTTTTGCTCTTGAAAGCCTCTGTTTGTAGGGTTAAACATGTCCTGAATCTTTCTGTTCCACCTTACCAAATATTCTCTGAGGCTTAGATCAGTAGCCTGTCGGCCATGGATGGCTGCTGCCGGCCACTGGTAGTGCATTTTCGACCACTGATGCATTGGATCACCATGCTGCAACAAAGCACAAACAGAGCAAAATGAGGGGTTTTTCCAAGGGTTTGTTTGTACTATATCCCTCCTTATCACTTCAAAACCTCAAAGGAGTGGCACACTTGGATCCAAAACCACCAATCAAGCAATTTCATTGCATGATGGCCAAAGATCCAAGTTGTACAATTTCGATAAATGCACAAATATGACTCAAAAGACCACCACCCTATCATGCATGATCAAGGGCAATGGAGAACAAGAAAAATGGCACATTTCATCATTATTGAGTATGAATTGTCTCATTCTCCTTGTGTTCAAACTAACGTCCAGTTTGAACACATGCAATGCAACACAAAGATACTTATCTTGCCTCTTTTACTTGTTCATTTTTGTTTACTCATTTTACATTACCAATTCATCCTTTAATTGATAAAGTCCAAAAGTGAGTGTCCTCTAATGGAAAGATGGTTCAAACCACAAGATGCTTTGGGCATGAAAGAGGTATTACACTGTTGGTAATGAACCCCCTAAGGGATTAAACCATTAGGTGCAACACCTCAATTTCACACTTTGGCAAACAAGTGGTTCAAGACCACTTTCAAAGCAAAAAAAAAGAGTGAAGAATGAAGGGAGGTTGCAGAGGTTAAAATGCTGAAATGGAGTGCAAAACAACACTAAAACATGCCTTCAACTCAAAACAATGATGATCAAAGCATTAAAACAGTAAGCTAGTGAAGGAATTAACCCTACAACTACGCAATACAAGCCTTAACTGAATCAACCAGCCCAAAATATAGCCAAACAGGTCAAAACATAGGCAAAAATATGCTGGACTTAAACTACAAATTGCTAGAAAAACATGCTAACATATGAAGCTATCTAGGCATACAAACAAGACACAAGGAGGGGATGCTAACCCCTCCAATTTTGGACTTTAAAAGTTTATTTTTACCACTAAAAAACTTTTGAGATTTAGTGATTAAAAGGCCAAAAAAAGTTGTTTTGAAAGTGAAGAAAAATAGCACAAAAGTCTAAACAATTAATCAACAAGAAAGGCGAACCACCCCCTAACTTGAAAAGGCCTTAAACCAACACTTTTAAGCCTCAAAAATAGAGTTTTTTATAGTTGAAAACCAACCCAAAAATAATACAAAAGGATGGCAAAACAAGTATTCATAGTTAGTATATTAAGCAAATGTACTACCTCCTGAAGTAAGAGGACAAATTAAGCAACAATCCAAGCTTAAACCTTCTTCTAGAACTCAAACAAAACTCTAAGGGACCTCAGCCCAAAGGGGGTCAAGTTTGATTAAGGGTTGATAGGCAAACTAGAAGTGTATCTCTACTTGTATGCACAAAGGTTCAAAAGAGAGAGAAATCTAGAGAGAGAGAATTGTAGAGAGAGAGGCTCCCAAAATCTTTTCCGAACTTGAAAACAATAGAGAAGGTCCTCTATATATAGAAAAACGAGAGCTCAGGTCGAAAATATCTCAAAATGGACAGCTGGAACAGTTGGAGGACAAATATCTGTAGAAAATTACTTTTTTGCACCAATGGCCGGCAAGCCGTCATTGATGGCCGTCAAACATCCATTTCTGGCCGGAAAACATCACTCCTAGCCGGCACATGGCCGGCAAAGCCCATCCATGGCCAGCAACCTCTACCTCTGGCCAGCCATAAAAATATGTTCTCTAGGTCCAACTTCAAATGAGTATATCTCCTTCCTCCGGACTCCTTTGCAGGTCATTCTTGAGTCTAAATTGAAGCCCCAGAAGTCTTGTTTCCAATGGTGGAAACCTCACATCAAAATTCCAAGTGTGAAAAAAGATATTCCTCTTTTTGTGAAGACTGGTCAGTTTTGGTCCTAACCGGATTCATGCCTAACTTCTCCCAAACTAGTTTTCTTCCATCTCCTCCAATTTTGTTCAACTCCAAACCTCTAAATAAGGTGTTTTGAAAGATGTTTTGAAGAGTTCACCTCTCTTTAGTTTATTTTCACTTTGTCCTTGCTCGGTTTATCGTAAAGCGCAACATTTAACGAAATACGAGCCTCGGAACATCGTAAGAACTTTTTCAAAAACTATTTTGAAAGAGAAGGTTTTAAGGTCTAAAATCATTTTGGTCAAAATAGTTTTGGTCCAAAAATGGGGTGTGAGGTTGGGATTTGGAGCTCCTCTTGCCGAAGAAATCGAACATTTGCACTGTACAACTTTCTTCACCAAGTAAGCAATCAGTGGCGCCCAAGTGGTAAAGGCGGTCAAAAATGGGATGTCTACAGTTACCCCTCTTTGACAGAGCTCAGAGTCATGAAATGACGTGAGTGAATGTCAAAGCCTAGAGACGACCCATTTTGACAAGGCCGTAAGACTTAGGCAAACAAACAAAATGCAGATGTAGTTGGTTGAACCCCCGAAAGTTGTCTACGTATCCCTTTGCAAGGAATCAAATCAACATAGTTTAGGAACAGAATACGAATGATACACAATATAACGAAATAATGCAAATGATATACAATGAAACGAAACAAGGTAATGAAATAATCAAGCCACAAGTAGTGCAAAACCACACAAATATCATAAAGGGATGGAGATGCAAAATCAAACTACGTTTAACACAGAAAAGGTACCGGAACCCTCAAACCATAATTCCTGCAGAATAGGCATGTGCACATGTAGAACTGTGTGTTTCGCAGAAAGAATACAAGTAATTGGGTAGGATGATATAAGTGAGGAATGATCTGCTGTGGAAAGATCGTGATCCTAAATGCCGAATGCAATAAAACAAAGCACGATGCAATGGATGCAATGGATGTAGTGAATAAGGCACAGGCCGAACCACGTCTTAGCTAGAAAAGGCATGGACACAATCTAGACCACGTCTAACACAGAAAAGGTGTTGAAACCCTCAAACCACAACTCTCTTAGTGGAATAAGCGCGTACCCATTATCACAGAACCATGCTTCAATGAAGGAAATGTATGAGCACATGCCAAACTAAGCTTAACATAAAAAAGGATGCAGGCGATAAAATAGATAATGCAGTAGATGCATGCGATAGATGCTATATACAATGCAATAGACGTAATATATGATGATAGATATGATGTAGCAGCTAGGAAATGGAAGTACCTTACAGGGGCAATTGGCAATAACTCACCTCATGCTGCTGGGGCCCTTCATCTTCTGCATCTTGCATTTCCGAACCATAGGTTCTCCCTGACTATATTCACAACTTTTCCTATTCTCCAACAGTGTGACAGACTAGGTTGGTTCAATATCCAGAATTGAGGTGCATAAACACTACCTCAACCTATGGGGCTGCCATACAGATTTCAAGCCGAGGATACACCCCAGGGTATTTAAACCAGACATTAGTCTCAGAAAACCCGAACCTTTGCGTTCTAGGCATCGGCCATTCGACCTCTAGTTTCCACCGTCTCAGTTGATCTCCTAGGAACTCACCGCAAGCACAGGCAGGTGGCTGTACCAGACCACCGGAAGTCGTTCGAGCACGACAAACACCAAAGGAATTGCACCTTTAGAGGATTTAAGGTCTCTTAGACCAATGAGTGCACAAGACAATGTGAACCAAGATGCAGGATTTAAGGTCTCCTAGACTGGGAAAGATGCACAAGACAGTGCGATGCAGGTGCATAAGACAGTGCGATACAGGCTGCACAAAACAGTGCGATGCAAGTGAAATGCACAAAATAGTGCGATGCAAGTTTGCACAAAGCAGTGCGATATATAGTGAAATGCACAAGATAGTGCGATGCAGGTGCACAAGACAGTACGATACAAGGTGAATGCGCAAGATAACGCAATGTAGGTGCACAAGATCGTGCGATACAAAATGCACAAGATAGTGCAATGCAAGGTGCACAAGAAAGTGCGATACAAAAGGAATGCACAAAACAATGCGATGTAAAGTGAATGCACAAAACAGTGTGATGCAAGGTGCACAAGACAGTGCGATATGGGTTAAATGCACAAAATAGTGCGATGCAAGTGTGCACAAGACAGTGCGATGCAAGTAAAGTGCGCAAAATAGCGCAATGCAATGCACAAATAAGTGCAAATAAGGTGCGTAAAATAGCGCGATGCATGTTCTATGCAAAAGATATGAGCATTTTCTATGCAAGATGAGAGCATGTAATGAAATGCACAAGATAGTGCGATACGCAAGAAAGCGCGAGTGTAAATTGCACAAGAAAGTGAGATACGCAAGAAAGCGGGAGTCTAATACGAAGTGCACAAAATAGTGTGAACAAAGAAAATGCACAAAATAGTGTGAGCAAAGTGAGTAATTGTGTGATAAATGTACTGAGTGAGATTATTGTGCGATAGATGCACAGAAGTGAGATTATTGTGCGAACTGAGTGAGATTATGAGCAAGGTTTACAAATCAATACAGTGACAACGCATGTTCCATGCAAGATAAACAACCGATGCATGATGTTAATTGAAAGCATGTTTTATGCAAGAAACAAGAGCATATTCTATGCAAACTTGAAAGCATGTTCTATGCAAAATAGAAAGCATATTCTATGCATGATTGGAGGCATGTTCTGTGCAACGTTGAAAATATATTCTATGCATGAAACATAAACGATGCGAGGCACGCATGCAACATAAGTGTATATGAAAGTGTACATTCTACGCAATAGAAGAGAATCGAATATGTGCTTCGATGTCTCCAATTTACCTCTTGAAGGACTTTACAACATGCTCAACTCAAAAAGAATACACCCTATTCATATTGGCGATGGGTAACATTTGCATGCTGGTTTAATTGTCATTCTGACTTGAAGCAGGCTTGAACTCCGGAGTCAAGGTACACTCATATTCTAGAGCAATGGCGAGGCCTGGCGAAGGTGCATCTAGAATGCAGACTTGGAATTTGCTAGAGTTGAAACATACTCAGATACTCCAATTTTCCCTCTTTTCTTTTGCTTTATAGTCTGGAACCCATATAGCTTTAGATAGGTCCTGGTTCAATTGTTCTCACATGACCTGGGTTGAACCCTACAGTTTATGAAAGAAAGAATCCTATTTTGCAGATCATGTTGAGAATGGCACAGCACTCTGAGCACAAAATGATTTATTTTTGAAATTGAAATTGAGAAATGAGTTCTTAACCAGGTATTGAGTCTACAACTGAACACAGTACACCACGACTCAACAAAGAGAAAACGAAGGTAAAACAACCTAAACACATCTATTGACACTCGAAATGACTCAAAACAAGAATCGAGACAAACAAAAGCAACAAACACAACACTCGGATATGTTTGAATGGCAAGAGACCTCTCGGTTCACAGGGAGCCTATTTCTCCAAGTATTGTTTCCCACCCTTTATCATCTGTGATTCTTACATCACTCTGGCACTCAATCTCTTTTTCTCTGAAAAGCCCTTTCCTTACTTTTTCTCTCAGCGCACATCTCTCTTTTCTTTACTCTCTTATTTTTTATCCCTCCCCTGGGCGGTTGATGGATAAGCAAGAAGTTGTGGGGTCTTGCCCCTAGTATTCAACTAGATTCTCATTCTTCCGCTCACAACTAGTAAGCTTTCCCACAGAGGGGTTGTGATGTGACTGGATGTGCAGTAGATCTGCAATTGACATCATTTGGCAATGCCCTTGGCTTCACTTGGCCGAGATGAGTTGCAGCAAGTCCTGTCGGCCAAGTATACAATTGATTGGTCTCACACACATTGCGTTTTCTACGCTCCCATTCCGGGTCAAACGCCAATTTGAGCATGATCGTCCAGATAAGAGAACTACATATCCAGTTCTATTTTCAATTCGTGCTTCGCACTTGGCTTGATATCTCACTGCTCGGAGGATGAGAAGTTTTTGGTGCTTGCGGCTAGCTTCAATTGTGCCCTTTCTGGCAAGTACATTGATAATGGGGAACAGACAGAAAACTTGACTCAACTGTGCCCCTAGTTCATCATTTTGACTATTTTTTGTTTTTGGCTATCTACTAAAACAATTTTGACCGACATGAGAGTTAGATTAACATGATTTTCTGATTTAAAATCATGCAAGTCAGGTTATAAGCACTGAAAATTTTTCTTTTTTTGGGTCCAAGAAATGGTCTAGTTTTGAAAAAATGGAATAATTTTCGAGAAAACTAGTCAACCTTACTAAAAATCTTCGAAACTGTTTTTGCAAATGGCCATTGCTCAACCAACGCGGAATCTACTCTCGAGATGCACAACCTCAGATCTGAACTTGAATTGTCCTACAGCTGAATTTTCTAACAGAATAAAACAATCAATTTTGAACGAAGATGAGCCAATTCACACATGGATAGAATAGCCAAGTTGAACAAGGATAAGCCAATCAACATGGACGAGCCAAGCAGGCTAAAAATGGTTGGGGCCGAACATCAAGATGAAGTTGCCTACGTATCCCAAAGATGGGAATCGGGCCGTACGTAGTTCCGGGTTAAGGTACACTCGGGTGTTGACACTCTTCTTTTGCGCTCTAACTTTTGCCAAGGCCGCCCTTCCGGATTTTCAACGAGCTCTGTTTTTCTTTTCATTTCATTTCTTTTCTTCTTTTTTTTTTCTTTCTTTTCTTCTTTTTTCATTTCTTTTTTGTTTCTCTTCTTTTTTTTCATCTTTGTTCTTTTCTTTTCTTTCTTTTCTTGCCCTAACTTCCTTTCGGGTTTTCGGCCCAGCAAGCCTCTCAAGGATAGAAAAGTTTAACTTGTCCATGTTGATCGGTTTTGAGATCTTAAAGCCATCTGAATCCAAGAGAATGGTTGTTGTTTGCTGATGATGTAGGAGTCCATCCAATCGGGTCTGAACTTGCCCCTAATGTTGTGGATAGGAACTCGATTGTCCTTTAACAAAAACTTTCTTCTTCAAGCTACTGGAATTTGGCTTTCTTGCCAGTCTTCATTGGTTTGCAAAATGACCCATCTTTTGAATCTTTGAGCACATCTGACATTTTTGCCCCTAGTTCAAGGGCTACTTCTAATTTAGCTTTGCAAGCTTCCTTTGATAGCATCTGATCTTATTGCCTCTAGTTCAAAGGCTGCTTCAAATCTGGCCATGCAAGCCTCCTTTGATGAGATACGACCTTATTGCCCCTAGTTCAAGGGCTGCTTCAAATCTGGCTATGCAAGCCGCTGCTTCAAATCTAGCCATGCAAGCCCCATATTGTGGTTGATTGTTGAACATTCTGAATCAAAGTTCAAGGTTTGAAAGCAAAGGGGTCGAGTTTCGAGATCGGGAGTGATCCTATGCTGTACAATCTCGAAAGCGATTCCACGTATGTCTTCGTAGGACCACGCAAAACATTTTTTGAAATCTTTTAAGAAAGCGACTAGTCGCTCGCATCGAAGACAATGCAGAACCAATCTGGATCAAGCCAGGATCTTTCCCAGTACTTACAATAACAAACATGATCTCATTCATTAAAGGCTTAGCACGCCTCTTTTTCTCTCAGTTGATCAAATTTTTGCAAATCCCGAGGAATTCCTCCCTCTTTGTTTTCATCACAGTGTTAGAAAAGTTTTGAAAAACTTAGGTCAATACAATAATTTCAAGGCACATAAAAGTAGGTGAAAATCACTGTCGTTTCATTCATATCTTCTAGCACAACTGGGTCAATGGCAGAAACAAACGCAAAAGAAGGTGTAAAAGACAAACACAAAACAAGATAGCGATGTTTTAGGTAACACCCCCGAAATCACCTAACTCTAACACAACAGGACTGACTCGATACAACAAGACAAACTCAATACAAAAAGACTAATTCAAAACAACACAACAAGACTGACCCAATACCCAAGTCAGAAAGTAAAGTAAACAGTATTTTCAAATTGCTCAAAACAATGCGTGTCATTCGCCATATCTGGGATAAAATGAGCACCATCAGCAGGTGGTTCATCCCCGGATCAAATAGTCACATTATCCCCCAAGTTCATCGATCAAGTACTGATAGACTTTGCAGGACCTGGCACAATGATGACCTCGTTGTCAATCAAATCTTGTATTTCATGGCAAAGATGAAAACAGCTGTTAGTGTCATGGCCGATTTGTTGATGGGAGGCACAGTACTTGGCAACATTGTGCTTGGCCGGAAGGGGATCCGGGAGAGGTCGAGGGTCAAGGGGTTTGAGATAGCCTTGTCCTACAAGGATTTGCAGAGCCTTGGATAAGGTCATGTAAAACAGGGCAAAAAAAAACCCTCTAGCCTCAAGCTTAATGGCTTGAGGTTTGTGGAGTTGTATTGGATGTACTGGCAAAGGGATTGACAGGTGCTAACTGGGTTTGATGATCTTTTCCGAGTGTAGGAGTGGAGCTGAAAGGGGCATTTCTGATACGATATCCCTTTTCTCGGCTTACCCCTTGATTCAGAATGCTCTCATCCTGAGTGGCAAAAGTGTCATTCATAGTTTTTGCAGCAACTGCGAGCAGTTGCTGCTTGTTCAATCCTTCAACCTTCAAAACCTCAACAGCCCACTAAAGATGTTCATAGGGACCAATGCCTGCCCCTACCTTGTTCTTTCCACTTGCCTCCACTTTGCCAAGGGATTGGGTCGCTATATCAAAGCGGAGCTCAGTTGTTGTCGACATGTCATTGCCCAGACCTGAAATAGCTTTAGGTTGGCCATTTTCAATTGCATCTCGCCCCAAGATTGGGGAGCCTTTTGGTGTGAAATTCCTGGCATGTGATGTGGTCAATGATGGAGCCAAAACCCCAAAGGCTAAATCTGCCACTGTTCTCTGAAGATCTTCAATCATGCTCATCAGCTCAGAAGTAGTGGGTTCCTGGGTTTGAGATGATTGGGGTTCAAATGCATCCATCATGCAAAAGTCCGTGCTTACTGGAATAAACACCTCAGGCTTGGGTAAATGGGTTAGGGTGATGTATATGTTAGGGTTGTAGGTGGATTGCAGTGTATGGATAAGGTTATGATAGGGAGGAGATACTTGGTCATGGATGGAAAGTGGGTTGGTGGTAACACTAGGGTCTTGAGGTGGAGCTATCATCTGATTGTCGATGAGATTCTGAACCTCATGACGAAGGCGGTAGCAACGATCGGTGCCATGACCGTGTTGCTGATGATACACGTAGTATTTGATGGGGTTATGTCTGGCAGGGAGTGGGTCAGGCCGAGGTTGAGGATCAAGGGGTTTGAGATACCCTCTTTCCATCAAGACTTTTAGTGTACTGGTTAGGCTCATATAGAGAGGGGTGAAAGTTTTGCCTTGTACTCGGGTTAGGCCAGCTATTTGTGGGCTTGTATTGGCAAATGGGTTAACAATTTTGGGATTAGTGGTGACGATATTGATTTCAGTGGGTTTGAGAATACTGCTACTGCCAGCACGGGTACTCCCAGCAAAAACCCTCCTTATTGGTTCACTTGTTCTGGAAATAATCCCTCTGTTGAACGCACTCTCGATCTAAACCCCCAATTTATGTAAACTTTTGAAAGTAAACAGTGGAGCCACTATTAACTTTTGTAATATGTCAGGCTCAAGGTTCTACACCACTATCCGCACTTGGTCCCTCTCAGAAGGTTGATTTGCCATCTGTGATGCCTTCGCTCTCCATCTTGTGACAAATTCTACAAAAGATTCTCCAGGATTATGGTGGATTGCTTCAAGCTCTTGAGTGGTCATTTCAACTTGGGTATTGTAAGAGTACTGATTGACAAAGGCCTCAGCCAACTCTTTCCAGTTCTGCTTCACTTTATCCTCCAACTTGGCATACCAAGTGGCTGCTATACCCAACAGGGTTCTTCCATACAGAGAGAGTTTCTGTGGCTTAGTCAAACCCATCGGGTTCAGGACGTCCAAGAAAAGTCAGATATGTACCATAGGATCTCCAGACCCATCGAAATGGTCAATGTGTGGCATTTTGAATCTGTCTGGGAGCCGTACGGAAGCCTCGGTGTATCCATCCTTAATGGCGGGAATGGAGTTAAGGCCCTGTGCCTTTTTGAATTGCTTCTCAAGGTTAACAATTTTTACCAAGGTCGGTTCGAGATCATTAGTATCAAGGGGATAAAGCCTCTCATTAGGCTGCACCAGGGCTCTGAAAACTCGAGCTTGAGCTAACCCTTCTCAAGGATCCGGACCATGCAAATCTTCAGCTGGCAGAAGTGGGTCAAAGTTCGGCTAGGGTCCCGAGACTGGATGTGTAGTAGGTGCCCCAGATGGGCATTTTGTTTCAGCATTGGTCTCATCATGCATAGCGATTCCTTGGTTTGATGCCGCCATCATGGCCACAATTTCTTTCGGACTCTGTGCCATCACGGGTCTGCTAAGTTGAACAAAGGTCATCTAACTGGTGGCTGTCGGATCAGTTGAACCAGTGAGCCCTGTCTAGCTCTTCTTTGCCCTGCCACCGACGAAGGAAACACTAGTTGTCTCTGAACTAAATCTCCGACCTGACAAAGTCTATCAACACGAGTCCAGAGTACCTGGGGGTTATCAGAGCCTTCTAAAGCTAGTTCCAAGACTACCTAGTAAAAGAGAAAATAGGCAGCACCTCAGCCTGCTTTCATTAGAACATATATGAGCATAACTGAATGACTGTACTCTTTATACTGAATTCTGCCCCACAAACTGATACCAACTTGGAAACTGATATGCACATTCCTATACAGTTTCACTGTAAAGCACATACTAGTTAATGAGAGCCAAAACACCCCTATGAGGGGGTAGGGTTACCCTGTCCTAGTTTCATCAGGAGCTAGGGTTTTCACTATGCATAACTAGTGGTTTCACACAATCCTGCATTCAAGTAAGTAACTTGTCTTAGTTGTTTCCGATATGCAACTAGGTCGATTGGTCAAAAGGGTACCTCGGCAAGACTACCTAATATACCTCTCGCTCCTGACACCGAGAAGTGAAAGGAGGATCAAACGGTACAGCGGTAGTCTAGATCCAAGGGTTATGTTCCCATCGTGGCAGAGCTCGCAACTGGTCAGCCTCTTGGCAAACTTTTCCAAGCGAGCCTCCGGCAAACCGTTCAAGAATAGCAGATGGCAAACACTGTGACTTAGGTGCACCAATGAAAATGCACATGCAAAGAAACACATAAATGTAGATGAAATAACATATCATGAGTTCAAGTCAAGTTCTCTAAATCCCCAGCAGAATCGCCAAAAAATGTGGACTTGCCTTTTTCTGCGCTCCACCTTTTGAAAGGGTTTGAAAAGAAAGGCCTCGCAGTTCGGACTCCCACGGTTCTAAATCTAGTCTCACAAGTGCAAATTGAAACTGATAAACACCAAAGAGTCCAAATCTGGCAAATCTTTTTAGAAAATCGATTTTAAATCAAATAATGCTAAAATTGGACTGCTTTGCCAGATTATAGAACCGCCACCTAAATATTTTATTTTGGGAAAATTTAGGAAACTCTGACTCGTGCCAAAGGCCACGTGTCCGTCATCACCAAAGTTGCCTCGACTCGGGAACTTAGGTACGAAAGGGGAAGGTCATGAAATGAGCACCCCCGCTTGCCCGATCAATGATCAGCCTCTACTAATCATAATATGTTATTTTATAATAATATGTGTTCTTATTCCAATTATTAAACTAGCCTTACTATGTAACACACACAAGCAAGTATAGACTAGTCGCAAGACTTGGAACAATTCAACTCATGTTTGTTTTCAAAAATGGTTTGAATTTGCCACCCTCAAGTGGGCTTAAAATAGGATTTGCCACTCAACAAAGTAGGCTTAAAACTTACAATCGTTGAATTGTTCCAATTCAAACAACAAGCCTTCATCCACAAGCATTCATGCAGTTTAGCATTTAAGCACATAGCTTCATGGCAAGCATGTGAAACATGGCATCATGGCGATCACACTCATGCAAGTATACTAAAGCGTAAAGACTTACCGAATACTCCAAGCCAAAACAAAAACTAGTTAGAAAGATGCATGACCCTAACTATGTGAGATGTCTAATGCAATGCATGCAATAATACAATTAATAAGCTCGACTACTAATATGGCATATGAATCAATTTGAACAACATGCGATTAAACACGTATTCAAAGAAGATATTGAAATTGCAATGTAGTTTGAATGATGCGCCGAGCCCCTGTGCATGCAAGACAAATGAATGTATGCAAGCATACAATATGCTAATTGAAAATATCCCTAATCTAACCATCAAAAGCGATTAAATAAAAAGGAGAAAGACGTGGGGTTGGAAGACATATAAACACACATGCACACACACTTATTACAACATTATGCCCTCGCGAAGAAGGGTCCGAATGAATAAGAGCTAACTAGTTATGCTAATTAAGCTAATCTAATTAAACTAATTAGACTAATTATTACAAATCAAATGAATAACTAGTTAAGCTAATTACTAATTATTACAACACTTTAACTAATTAGCAAACTAATCAATTAATCTATAACACAAACATACATGAACTAAGCAATTAAGACATTAAGCTATGTTGCCACTGCTCCGCCTCAGGAAGTGAAAAATGCACATGCTCGGTTCTCACTCGGGAAGACCACTGTTTTGCTCTTGAAAGCCTCTGTTTGCAGGGTTAAACATTTCCTGAATCTTTCTGCTCAACCTTACCAAATATTCTCTAAGGCTTAGATTAGTGGCCTGCCAGCCATGGATGGCTGCTGCTGGCCATCTGTCGGCCAAAAATGTGTACTGCCAGCCAGAAATGATGCACTGCAGGCCGCTGGTGGTGCATTGCCGGCCACTGATGCATGGGATCACCATGCTGCAAGAAAGCACAAACAGAGCAAAATTGGGGGATTTTCCAAGGGTTTATTTGTACTGTATCCCTCCTTATCACTTCAAAACCTCAAAGGAATGGCACACTTGGATCCAAAACCACTAATCAAGCAATTTCATTGCATGATGGCCAAAGATCCAAGTTGTACAATTTCGATAAATGCACAAATATGACTCAAAGGACCACCACCCTATCATGCATGATCAAGGGCAATGGATACCAAAGAAAATGGCACATTTCATCACTATTGAGTATGAAATGTCTCATTCTCCTTGTGTTCAAACTAACGTCCGGTTTGAACACATGCAATGCAACACAAAGATGCTTATCTTGCCTCTTTTACTTGTTCATTTTTGTTTACTCATTTTACATTACCAATTCATCCTTTAATTGATAAAGTCCAAAAGTGAGTGTCCTCTAATGGAAAGATGGTTCAAACCACAAGATGCTTTGGGCATGAAAGAGGTATTACACTGTTGGTAATGAACCCCCTAAGTGATTAAACCATTAGGTGCAACACCTCAATTTCACACTTTGGCAAATAAGTGGTTTAAGACCACTTTCAAAGCAAACAAAAGAGTGAAGAATGAACGGAGGTTGCAGAGGTTAAAATGCTGAAATGGAGTGCAAAACAACACTAAAACATGCTTTCAACTCAAAACAATGATGATCAAAGCATTAAAACACTAAGCTAGTGAAGGAATTAACCCTACAACTATATAATACAAGCCTCAACTGAATCAACCAGCCCAAAACATAACCAAAATAGGTCAAAATAGAGGCAAAAATATGCTGGACTTAAACTACAAATTGCTAGAAAAACATGCTAACATATGAAGCTATCTAGGCATACAAACAAGACACAAGGAGGGGAGGCTAACCCCTTCAATTTTGGACTTCAAAAGTTGATTTCTACCACTGAAAATTTTTTGAGATTTAGTGGTTAAAATTCTAAAAAAAATTGTTTTGAAAACGAAGAAAAATAGCACAAAAGTCTAAACAATTAAGCAACAAGAAGGGTGAACCACTGCCTAACTTGAAAAGGCCTCAAACCTACACTTTTAAGCCTCAAAAACAGATTTTTTTTTTTTTTAGTTGAAAACCAACCCAAAAACAATACAAAAGGATGGCAAAACAAGTATTCAAAGCTAGTATAAGAAAATAAACTACCTCTTGAAGCTAGAGCACAAATCAAACAACAATCCAAGTTTAGACCTTCTTCTAGAGCTCAAAAAAAACTCCAAGGGACCTCAGCCCAAAGGTGGTCAAGTTTTATTAACGGTTGATAGGCAAACTAGAAGTGTATCTCTACTTGTATGCACAAAGGTTCAAGAGAGAGAGAAATCTAGAGAGAGAGAGA
The DNA here is from genome assembly GCA_025200525.1 of Camellia lanceoleosa. Classification (NCBI taxonomy): domain Eukaryota; kingdom Viridiplantae; phylum Streptophyta; class Magnoliopsida; order Ericales; family Theaceae; genus Camellia; species Camellia lanceoleosa. The sequence continues at coordinate 354,390 of JANUSC010000105.1, forward strand.
ATTGTAGAGAGTGAGGATTGTAGAGAGAGAGGCTCCCAAAATCTTTTCCAACCTTGAAAAAAATAGAGAAGGTCCTTTATATACATAAAAATGAGAGCTCAGGTCGAAAATATCTCAAAATGGACAGCTGGAACAGCTGGAGGACAAATATCTGCAGAAAACTGCCTTTTTGCACCAATGGCCGGCAAGCCATCATTAATGGCCGACAGACATCCATTTCTGGCCGAAAAACATCACTCCTAGCTGGCACATAGCCGAGAAAGGCCATCCATGGCTGGCAAAGCCCATCCATGGCCAGCAACCTCCACCTCTGGCCAGCCAGAAAAATCTACTCTCCAGGTCCAACTTCAAACGGGCATATCTCCTTCCTTCAGACCCCTTTGCAGGCCATTCTTGAGTCTATATTGAAGCCCCAAAATTCTTGTTTCCAATGGTGAAAACATCACATCAAAATTCCAAGTGTGAAGAAAGATATTCCTCTTTTAGTGAAGACTGCTCAATTTTGGTCCTAATCAGATTCATGCCTAACTTCTCCCAAACTAGTTTTCTTCCCTCTCCTTCAATTTTCTTCAACTCCAAACCTCTAAATAAGGTGTTTTGAAAGATTTTTTGAAGCGTTCACCTCTCTTTCATTTATTTCCACTTTGTCCTTACTCGGTTTACCGAAAAACGCAACATTTAATGAAATGCGAGCCTCAGAACATCGTAGGAACTTTTTCAAAAACTATTTTGAAAGAGAGGGTTTTAAGGTCTAAAATCATTTTGGTCAAAATATTTTTGGTCCAAAAATAGGGTGTGAGGTTGGGATTTGGAGCTTCCCTTGCCGAAGAAATTAAACCTTTGCACTGCACAACTTTCATCACGAAGTAAGCCATCAGTGGCGCCTAAGTCTTAAGGGCGGTCAAAAATGGGGTGTCTACACCTTCCCAACTCTTCACAGTTCCTTTCGGCAACTTGTAAAACCAATCTGATGTGATTTTCCCAAAGGATAAGGGGAACACCTTGTAGAGCAATGGTTTGTTCCCGGTATACAGCACCATTGAATTCAAATATAAGGCGATGTGAAAGTTTGGATCGGACTTACCATTATATATTTGGAACCTCAGCATATGGAACCTTTTTGGGGCCTCAAACATATCCAACTCCACTAAGAATGGTGTTCTCGGCTTGACTGGAGATGTGACCTCGGCATTCTACCACTTCCTTTGGAGGTAGTCCCACAAATCCTCCTTAGTCCGACTAGAAGCTCGGCTGTCAATGGATTTCAGCCTTTTTGGAGTGCTGCTCCTAGCGTCATTATGAGTCCTCTTGGAGTTCTTTTCATTCAACATGTCAAAAAAAAGTTTCTTCCCCTAAACATCCTGATGTTCCTTGACATAAGTTCCCTTGGTCCGAGGCGTCCTCTGAGACTCTCCTCTTCTTGACTTTGCTCGCCCGGCATCCGTGAGGGCCGATGTGAGTGTTCTTTCACCTTGTCATGCTGAGGAACCACTAGGATTGTTTTCTGGCCCCCTTTCTGGGCGTCGTTCTTGGCCGCTGGAATCAGCGTGTCCTTTAATGGAAACAGTGGTTGCATGACATTGTTCTGCATCATAAAGTTGACAGCCAATTGTAGGTTTACCAACTTATTTGCCATTTCCTTCATGCCATCCCTCCTCAGGCATCTGTCTTTCCATACCTGGAGGTCACTTTCGTTGTAATACTCATGTCATGACCCAAACCCGCCCCCGCCCCCGCCCCCATGGGTTAAGGACATAACCGGCCAGTAATCACGAGATTACCTACGGCCTTAAACCAAATCAGATTATATTTTAATAGAGTTAAGGAGGCCAAACGGAAGAAATTTCAAAATTTTGTCCATAGAGCTATGCTTACATGGCACGTCATAACACTTTACAAACATACACTAATAACTTACATCAAGAAAAGTTAACATATAAGCTTTACACAACAGGATCATTCAAGTCATGGTCAGCCAATCAAAACTATATACAACCGTACTCCAAAGTTCTCGCCAACATGATAAAGAAAAATATAACAAAATAGCAAAAGGGCGAAAACAAGTCTCGTGCATGAGACGTATGGGCTGACTCTTCAAAACCTTGACTATTTCACACAAACTTCACTGAGGTTGGGTTTGGACCTCCCTTTGCTCACCTACAGACACATGAATAAGCGTGAGCGAAAACCCAGTGAATAATATCAAATAAAGAAGATACACAAACGGTATTTAGAACAACATACATCAGACGGCCTTGGGCCCAATTCATATTTCTATCTAGTATATATATATAGGTCAAGTGACTGTGGTTCCAAACACATCAAACGGCCTCGGGCCCAATTCATTCATATCTGATGGCCTTTGGCCCAATCGTTCCTATCCAACGGCTTTTGGCCCAATCATTCGTGTCAAACGGCCTTTGGCCCATTCATTCATGTCAAACGGCCTTCGACCCAATCATTCGTGTTAAATGGCCTTCGGCCTATTTATTCATTCATGTCAAACGGCCTTCGGCCCAATCTTTCATATCAAACGGCCTTCGGCCCAATCATTCGTGTTAACGGCCTTCGGCCCATTTATTCATTCATGTCAAACGGCCTTCGGCCCATCTGTTCATTCATGTCAAACGGCCTTCGGCCCAATCAATTGTACCCGACGGCCTTTGGCCCAACTATATGGCATAACAAACATTTGTCCACAATTCAAATTAACAAACTTATAAGACTTATATGGGAATAAGTAATTGGACAAATAACATACTTCAAAATATCTTTACTAAGATATTACTCACAGTGTTCTGCCGACAGATTTGCCCTGGAGCTCGATCCTACACATTTCATGAACACAATGGATCACAAACAATTCAATCCATTCTTAATTCATACATCCCTCTTAGGCTTTTTTCTTATCCTTTTAACTCATTTATGATGCTCAATGCATGCCTAAGAGTGCTTAGAAATGAAAGAGAACGGAAAATGAAACACAGAACACCTTTACAAAATTTCTGAAACAAGGGTCCCCGCTCGAGCGTGGGTTCCGACGCTCGAGCGGACCCTCATGGTTTGCAAAAGTACTGGTTACCTCATTTTTACGCTCGAGCGTGAATTCGGACACTCGAGCTGAAAGTTACACTACATGGCTCCTCGCTCGAGCATGAATGTCCCCGCTCAAGCGGACATCAATGTCTGCAAAAATTCTGGGAGCTCGCATTTCACGCTCGAGCAGCGCTTTCCCCGCTCGAGCGGACATGCCAAATTCTGGGTTTTCCAAAATTGTTTTTGAGGCTCAAATTCAACATTCAAAGGTTCCAAAGCTTGAATTAAGGTATAAAAAACATAGGAAGTGATCACATAACATGAGAGCATAGGAGATTCGAGACCAATCATGTAAAACCAAGATCAAATTCCCAAATTAGTCAACATTTCTCTTGTTATGATCAAAGCCCATGCATTCAAACTTCATATTCCCATTAATCAAACATGCATGTAAGTTTTGACTTCCAATTCTATTCCCGATGGTACAAATAAGGCTTATGATCATGGAACTTATGAAATCCATGTATGCATGTGAGATTTGGTGCCCAATTCTTCTTGTTCAACATGATTCATGCTTGACTATACAAAATTATAGCAATTATGCACATGCATGTTCATACAAGCTCCCAATTCAACAAATTCAATTCAAGTTATGCTCTTGATCACAAACAAACCTTGAACTTACAAAATTACAAATTCAAACTTATGAATTCATAACCAATTACTCACCTAGAGGCTCAAATCTTCCAAATTATGGTTAATTCTTGAGTGTAGCTTCAAGATCACCAAGTTTCTTAGTCAAATCTCTATCTTGAACTCCCTCTCTCTCTAAATTCGGCCCTCTCTCTCTCTAGAGTACAATTTTCAGATGTTGAGCTGCAAACAAAAATGGTGAGTTCAAGAGTATATGGGCCTATTTATATACACACCTCTAATCAAATCCCATTAATACTAATTAGTTGATCATTATTAAATTAATTTAATCTGATTAATTCGTTCCGAATTGATTTTCAATTAAATTTCACTGTAGGTTCTAAAAATTATGCTAATCATAATGGCGCAGCCAATTTCGGTTTCTGTGGCCGATAAGGCCCTCAATTTTTAGTTTCTAGCAGCAAGTTGAACAGATTTTCCTACAGTGAACAGATAGAAATTCAAAATCACATATAATCATATAAATAACACTCAAAATCATATTAAACACATAATCACATTCGTAATTAAGATTAATTAGCATAATACGAAGCAGGGTTATCACAACTCGTCTCGGCCTGCTTTCTTTGGTTGGTCTCCCTCTTGGCCGACGTCCTTTTCTGTGGAATTCTAATCCCGTTATCCTTCATTATAGTTTTTCTCCTCCATGTTAGGATCGGCATGTTTACCCCTCCCACTAGGAATGTCGTCCCCAATCGTCTATTTCTGTCCGTCGTTGGCCATCTATTCTCCTTACATTCCCACAGACGGCACCAATTTGTGGGTGTTGATTTCCGACCACACAACCAAAGGGGGAACTCAGCTAGAGAGCACCGGCAGAATAGATTAGCCCGAACAACCTGTCATAGAAAGATGAGAATCCAACGGTGGTTCATCCACCCGGGAGCACTCCAACGATCAATTCAGTAATCAAATATCTTTCAAAAGATAGCAAATTGTACTTAAACTCCCTAGAAAGAACTTACCTCAGAGCCATGAGTGCCCTGTTTTTATAGCCAACATTGACCTGATCCTTGTAAAAGCCTCACTTCAGTGGACTCAGGCTCAATGCTTATCCTGGATCCTTAGTTAGATAGGGATAAACTTCCTAAAAGCTTTATCTTTATCCAGACTAAGATCCTCTCTGATTCTAGAACTCTTATCCCTTATCCACTCATCCCGGATTCCGATATCCCCGCAAGTAACCTTGGCCTAGCCAAAATCACCTCGGCTCTAGGACCCGGCCACGTGGTACCTCGGCTAACATCCCAGCGTCACCTTAGCCACGTGTCGTCATTCACAAAATATGTCCCCACAAAAAGCATGACAACCATCCTGCTAAAACTGACATTAGTCTTCATTTGTTAAAAAAATACAGGTGCAAGCATATCACAATTAGAGTACTCTTGGATAATCGAAAGCTTAATGTACTTAATGAATTATGCTAGGCCAGAAATAGTCTATGCTGTAAGCAAATTGAGTAGGTACACAAGTAATCGAGGGTCCGATCATTGGAAAGCGATAAATAAAGTACTTAGGCATCTAAAACATACCAAGAATTATGGCCTTCACTATACCAAATATCCAGTAGTACTCAAGGGATACAGTGATGCAAATTAGATATCAGATACTAAAGACTCAAAATCCACTAATGGATACGTCTTTACCCTAGGAGATACTGTAGTCTCTTGGAAATCTTCCAAGCAGACATGCATAGCAAGGTCGACAATGGAATCTGAGTTTATCGCATTAGATAAAACAGGAGAAAAAGCAGAATGGCTTCGTAATTTCTTAGAAGACATTCTAATGTAGCCTAAACTTGTGCCAACTATATGCATTCACTGTGATAATGAAGCAGCAGGACGGGCACAAAATCATATGTATAACGGTAAGTCTCGACACATTCACCGAAGACATAATACCGTTAGGCATTTGCTCTCACATGGAATAATTTCCGTAGAATATGTAAAGTCAAAGGAGAATATTGTGGATCCATTAACTAAAAGGCTAGCCAGAGAGCAAGTGTACTATTTATCGAGGGGAATGGGATTAAAGCCTATTACTTAAAAGTTTCCATAATGGTAACCCAACCTAGTTGACTGGAGATCCCAAGATCTAGGTTCAAAGGGACAACCGAATTATAGATGACTACACATATCACTAAGGAGGTTTTCTCCTACCCATTTCTATGATAAGAAGAGTGATACCTGTAGCGTTAGTAGGATAACCTTTGCTTTTAATGATTCTTATAGCTTGGACATCCAAGTGGGGTATAGCAGGATACTCTTAATAAGAAGTCACCTATATGAGTGTGAACTAGGCCGGTTCTAGGAGAATTGAGAAGGGTAAATTCTCTAGAGCACTAATGAATTACCAAGCGTTGTTCAGGCCAAAATGAACACAACCTTAAGAACCAAACTGTGTCTGCGGATACACTATGTGTAGTCTATTGTCTTGGCTTACATAAACAGTTGAACAGTTCAAGGCATCGCATCCACTGGTTAGCCAGTAAGTCCGATGGGCTTTCACTAGAGGAGGTTCAAAGCCAAAAGCTACCTATCTCGATGTGGTGTATCTTCTTAATGTACTATTTCTTTGTCTGCATTTTGTTACATGTCCGTTATCGTAAATTCCATTCATATGGGGGATTGTTGGAAAATGACTTTTGAAACTTTTGAAAAAACCTTATTTTTTGCTAACTTTGAGTATTAATTAAGTGAGACCCAAATGTTATTTTTAACGTTTCTAATTAGGTTCATGTTTAATGTCGCATAGTGAATTAAAACGTGTATTGGTTTACTCAAAACCATTTCCAAATGAATAAGAATTCAACAAGCGTTTTCGGGTTCGTAGAAATGGCTTTAGGTAGGTTTCTTACACATTTGTGAAATGTGCTTGTCCCACATTGGAAAGGCTTATAGATCTATGTGGGTTTATATACCTTAGCTTGGGATACTTGGGATGGACCCCAAGGGGTACCCAAGTTTGTGGAAGGGTAAGGTTATAGATGAAGTGGGCTAGACCCATTAGACTCAAAACAAAAACCACACGCGCACGCCACCGCCGCCGTCCGTCTGGTCAGTCGAGCGAACTGGGCTAGGCTGGCCCTGATCTTGGGCACGGATGTGTGGTGTAAGGTTAGGTTGGGCTTGTCAAGCCCAATACTTATCTTTTTGGGCCAAAAACACTTGTAATTTATTTATTTATTTTTAATTTTGGTTTCAAAATTCAAAATAAATTGGTCCAAAAATTTTTTTCCTTTACCTAAACAGATCTTAACCCACCCAAACAGGTTTGAACCTGTTGAATCCTTTCCCAGACAAATCTGTAACTATCCAAATAGTCCAAACAAATTTTCTATCTATTGAATTTGTCCGAACAATTGCCTATCTGTTGGCACCTGTTTGGAACAACCATCTTTCCTCCTATATAAAGCCTGTCATTCCAGCATTTCTGGTATCCAAAATTTTCCAGACTTCTTTCCTTTCTTCTTCTGTTCGTCCTCATTTGCTCCTGCATCTATTTCTATATCTATTTTTAGGAAAACAAAAAGAAAGAGTTACAACATCGTTTGGTTCACCAGACTTGATTTTATAGTGCTGTAAAATCAAGTGTTAGTCGTTGTATCATGGGAAATAAATGCCGGTTAAAACTCGAAGTACCGGAGCGAGGGTGAAATCTACTTTAAGGAGATTGTGACCAACACAAGCCTCGACATTAATTTCTATAAACGTTTAATTCGAAAAATAATTTATATAATTATTTTCTGAATTATTTTATTTTAATTTTTATTTAATTTACACACACACACCACTGTAGGTATAACATCGAGTTCATTGTCAAGTCCTATTTTGGGAACACATTATTTAGTCAAAAAACTAAAAAATCACTACAAAAAGTCAGTAATTATCTCTATTTTTTTCACGCGTCTTTTTATAAAAGGTTAAAAATTACTAAAAAGAGTCAATTTCCAAAATTCTTAATTGACTAGTTTCATTATATATCAGATTTTATTTTATGACATGCTATAATAAACTTGTGTACTTGGGTAGGATAACCATGCAACAAACAAACTAAGTTTGATAATTGTGGTGCAAATTGGATACACATTAAAGTCCTGTTTGTTTTCAAGTGAGGTTGGATGGGATTATTAGTGTGATGGGATTGAGTGAAAAGATTATTAGCGTAGTGGAATTGAGTGGGTAGCAGGGCCGGCCCTGGACATAGACCCACCAGGCCATGGCCTAGAGCCCTTCAAAATAGACCCAAAAAGGGGCCCTCGTATTATAGTTTAGTGTAATATATTAGGTATGTTTTAAGTCCAAAAAAAATAGAAAAATTACTATGTAGTCCTATGTAGGGGATCTATTTCCCTTCTAATCCCACTATATTTTTAATAGACTAATAGGTCCACAGTTTTTTAAGTTTTGTACCTGGAGGTCCCGTTTTTTATTTTCTTATTTTTTAAATGACTGTATTACCCTTTGATTTGATAAATATATATATATGTGTGTGTGTGTGTGTGTGTGAAAAATCAAATATTCGCCTCTGCGATCTCGATCTCTCTTAGTTATGCTGATCAATTTGTGATGTGAGGTCGATGTCGTTGTGCTATCTGAATCTCTATGTATAGGCGATCTCTACGTACGCTCTGTGTGTGTGTGTGTGTGTGTGTGTGTGTGTGTGTGTGTGTGTGTGTGTCACTCTGTCTCTATCTGTCGATACATATATGTATGTATATATATATAGATAAGCAAATTTGCGTGATATCTGGTTTGTGTTTGACAATGTTGTTATAGTTCTTTGTTTTGTGATAAACTTTGTTTGTTTGATACTTATTTTGTGATTTTTGTATGTGATATAGTGTAATGATTTTGATTTGTTAATTTTGTTTGTTGTGTAATGTAATGTATTCTGAAGTTGTAGTTTGGAATTGTGAATTCTGAAATTTTGATACTGATATGTTGTAACTATATAATTTTGTAATTTGAAATTTTGAATTGTGAATTGTGAAGTGTTAATACTGATATCTTGTAATTGTATAATTTTGCAGTTTGGAATCTGTGAACAATTATTTGTTGGTTTATGATTTTGTAGTATGGAGAGGTGTTTCATGTTAATGTGCAAATACAGTAATTCTTGTGCTGCTATTAAGATTAGTAAGGGATGTAGTTATCATGAAGTTGTTAAGAAAATATCTGTGAAGTTCAAAGAGTTGAGTGTTGGTAACTTTTGTTTATTTTTCTCTATTCCTGGATATTCTAATTGTATTGTTGAATGTGATGATGATTTGGGAAATATGATGTCAATGGTAGGTTGTAGTGGTTCTCATGTTGTTGATGTTGTTGTGGGTGATAGGAGAATTGTGGAGGTTGATAATAATTATTCTAGGATTGATTTTGTAATTTGTGAGAGTTCTTTGGTTAACGATTGTGATGATTTTGGTGGTTTGTTGCCTAGTTTTTATCCAGAATCAGAGAGAGTTTTGTTTTGTTGTCTGCTAGTTGGAAGGGGATTATACATAGTATTGGTCAAGAATTTGAAGGTGAAGTGCCGACATTCTGCATTGCATTGGCTAAGTATTTAATTGAGTGTGGTTTTGCAGTAAATTATTTGAAGAATGATGCAACAAGAGTAACTACTAAATATATGATGAAGTCATCTACGAGTTGTAAATGGTTTGTGCATGGAAGGGTGTTGATGAATTTCGGTATTTTTTTTATTATGAAGTTGGATAATGTGCATACCTGTGGGGTTGTTGCTCGTAGATCTTGTAGCAAAATGGTTGGTTCTAGACTTGTGTCTGATATTGTGCATAATGATATTAGTGATAATCTGTTGACTTGTCCTATTGAAGTTAAAAAAAAAGTTGAAGAAGTAATATGGTATAGATGTTTCTTATTGGGTTGCATGGTTAGGAGTTGATAAGGCAAGAGGTGGATTGTTTAGTGATTTTGCAACTTCTTTTGACCAATTTCGATGGTACCTTGAGATGGGTATGAGAACGAATCTTGGAAGTGTGTTTGAATTAGATGTGGATGAAAGTAGTGGGTGTTTTTGGAGGTTGTTTGTAGCATTTAATGAATGTTTATATGGCTTTTAATTTTGTCGTCCGTTGTTGTTTGTTGATGGTTACATTCTTGAAGGGGCGTTACAAGGGGCATTTGTTTACAGCAACATCAAATGATGGTAATCAAGGTATGTATTTATTTGCAGTTAGTATAGTTTTGGTTTGTCAATGTGTTTTGGTAGTTGGTGGATTTTGGTTTCTATTATTGTATTGTGAGTCTACAAATTTTTGCAATTTCATGTTATTTTGTTTTCAGGCCTGTTTCCTTTAGCTTTTGCGATTGTTGACGCTAAAAATCAAAATAATTGGATGTGGTTTTTAAGTTAGTTGTTAAAGGCTGTTGGTTTAAGCCAGAGATTGACCTTTGTGTCTGACCGTCAACATAGATTACTAGACGCTCTTTCAGTGGTTTTTCCCAATCCACATCATGCATATTGCTTGAACCATTTGAAGAGAAATTTAATTGACAAATTGGTGGGACTTTGTACTAACTATAAGCTGACTTTGATGAAAATATTAGTTAAATGTGTTTATGGCCAATTGCTGCTTCTTTCCAATATTATATGGAGAAATTGAGGCGTATTACTAGGAATGGTAGAGTTGATAGTATGTTAGATGGTTTGCAAAATGATAAGTGGGCCAATGCATTTTTTAGAGGGAAACGATATAGTGAGATGTCATCTAATGCTGCCGAGTCTTACAATAATTGGATTGGTGCGGCCCGTGAGTTGCTTATTACTTGTATGGTTGATATGATTAGGGTTCAAATCATGACTCAATTGTCTAATAGAAGAACTGAATCTAAAAGATGGACTACCAAATTGTGTCCAGTTATGGAAAAGAAGTTGGTGGACTCTTTGAAATTAGCTAAGTCTTAGGATGTGATTGTTGCTAGTGATACTGTGCTTGAGGTTCATTCTTCTATTTATTTTTATATTGATATTGGTAGACGGACTTGTTCTTGGCATGAATGGTAATTGAATAGTTTTTCTTGTTGTCATGTTGTGCATGCTTTGCGTAGTAATGGTAGAGATATGTATGATTTCATTGATCTTTTTTTTCATATGGATTGTTTTAGAGAGTCGTACAAGGAATCTATTTATCCAGTGCCTTTAAGTGAGAGATTTGACTTTGATGGTGCCGGTAGTTCGATTATCAAACCTTCTATAACGAAGAAGCAGCCCGGGCGAAACAAGAAGAAGATGATCCCTTCTAAGGGTGAGAATGTGAAGCAAATCAAGTGTCGGAGGTGCTTGAAATATGGGAATCACAATAAGAAGACGTGCAAGACTGCTATTTGAGGCCATAGTCTATTCTTTAGATTTATATTTGAAGTTGAGGAATTATAGTAATAAAATGTGATATTTGGTATTATGGAAGTAATAAATGAAGTTGGTTGCATTCTTTTTTCTTTTTTGATTTGTTCTTTAGTTATTAAAGTTGTTTTGTAACATTTTTTTTTTTTTTTTTTTTGTGGATTTGGTTGGTTTTATTTTTGTGGAATGCTGAGAAGGTTGTTGAAAATTTCTTATTGAAACTGTATAATCTTGAAATGGAGTTTTACTACATTATTTATTTATTTCATATTTCGTAGTGATAAAACTATAAAATTTTGCAATTTTATTTTCAATTTTGAAATGCAGTTCATCTATTTGTTGAGTCATGAAATTGGATGCATAATTGTGTAGCATAATTTTTGTTTGAGTAATGAAACTACATAATTTTGCAGTTTTAAGAATTATGAGAAACAATCTAATGAAACTGCATAATTTTGTAGTTTTAAGAATTATTAAAAACAACCTGATGAAACTACATATTTTTGCAGTTTAAAGAATTATTAGAAACAACATTTCCTGTATGAAAATATATGCAACCACAAATGTGACGACAATAATAAGCAAAAAAACACAAACAAGAATAATAAGCACAAAAAGAACAACAACAATAATAATAACAAGAAGAAGAGCAATAACAACATCAAGGACAACAATCATTTTCACCATGATAACCACAAGAAGATCAATTCCCAAAAACATAAAAAGTACTTGTCACATGTAAAAAAAAAATTTTAAAAATAAAATACAAAAATATGTTCACTTGAGTATTTGTATTGTCAAGAAGTTTGTTCATTGTTTCTATGGTTTGGCATGTTTTGTCAACATTTGGTAGTGCTCAAGTTTCCAAGATCAGTTCTTATCATTGAGGAATTGACTGATAATTTCTACTCGAAATTTGACCCACTCAGTTGGTCGAAGTGATTCTGCATAGGTTGCCAGTTGATATATTAGTTGATAACATTACAGACGGCGATTGCACAATCATTCTTGCAAAGTTTTAGATGAAGTTAATTAGTTAGGTAAAACTACAAAATTTAGCATATTGAAACATTAGTTATTAAGTTTGTATCTTACGAGTGTGGGGTTTGTTGTGGGCATTCCTCAATTGATGCAATTACTATCTCGCACTCTTGAGATGATAACATATTTCCTTTATTGCTGAATAATACTTCATTCCATCTCAGTTGATGTTGTTGTTACAAAATGGTTAGTGGGTGTTTTTATTAGTTATAATGATGTGCTGAGATGTTTTCAAATGAATGGAACTAAGTAGGAAATTTTATTTAACTTACAATTTCCTTTGCAATTTCAAAGTGCTTGTTGTGGCAATCTTTTACTGGCCTCAAAGAGTCGTAATGCCTCCATATCCCATCAGCATTGTCAAAGACCACAATTGTCCAATGGTTGTTGTGGTTGATTGGGAAATGGATATATCTATTTTTCATTGCTTCTGGAAAATGGTTGCCCATCATTTTTTCTCTTATTGCCTGATCTTGGTTTTGTAGTGAAGTCTGTAATTTATATATGTTTGAAATATGTTATAAAAGTATGTAGTAAGAGATGTTAAGAAATTAAAAAATTTTGCAGTTTGAATAATATTGAAAAGTATGTTAATAGTTTTGCTTACATTGATGAGTGTTGAGAAAACGTAAGATCTTCCTTTATATGGATTTCTTGCAAATGCTAGATCATGTTTCTCAAATTCTTCAATTGATGGTTGGAGTGCCAATTTCATTTCTACGAAGGCATCAATGACCTGAAATATGTTATATGTGAGAATGTGTTAGGTTTGTGGAATAGGTTATTGAATATGAATAGAAACTATAAAATTGTACAGTTGGAGACCTACATTCCCATATAAGGCTTTCCTGTTGGTCAATCTGCATATATCTGAAAAGTATATGCAATTTTCATCTTCGCTGGCAGACTAGACACAAGCACTTGATTGTGTGTTGTTGATGAGTTGAATTTGGTCTTGGTCTTTTTTGGATAGGTTATGCCAAACCTTGTTTGTTTTGTGGCATGAAATGGTAAGTGGCTTGTTGTGGATTGATTCTTCTTTGAAATCATCATCACTTTCCAATACTTGAACTTGTGTCTTCTCTTGATTGGCATCCTGTTTTGGCTTGGTTTCAGCAACATCTTCTTTCTCTTGGCCGATATCTTCTTTCATCTTTTCTTTCTGCTGTTGTTTTGCTTCATAAGCACCCACTTTTTGCTCAGGTTCAATAGCAAGTTCTTTCTCTATTTCGATTTCTTCTTTTTTCTTTTCATTCGTCTTCTCTTTTTCTTTATCGGTACCCTCTGTTGGTTTAGGTACATCAGCAGCAATTCTTGTCTTGTTCCTTGTATCTTCTTTGGCTTTTGTCATTGGTTGGTATTCAAAATCTGGCTTATATGCTTGTTTTCTTGACTTTTGTTTGATTCTCTTAACCATTGATCTTTTTTGGGGACTTCTAGTTTTTTTGGCGAACATTTCCTTCAACTAGTCTTCTTTCTACGCAATTCAGCCATGAATTTTTGTTCCATTTCTTGCATGTGTGCTCTCATGGCTGCTATGAGTTTGCCCTTGTCGTTCTCTTTGGTTGATGTTTGTGCTTGGTCATCACCTATAAAAATGTTGGATTTTGTTTTGGTTAGTTTAATTAAATTTTGCAGTTTGGTTCAATATTGACAAGAGTTTACCTTATGCATGAAATGTGTCAGATTTCTCTTGGAGTTCTTCTTGTTGTTCTCTCTTTTTTTCTTCTTGTTGTTTTACTTGTTCTTTTTTTTTTATGTTGTTGTTGTTGTTGGTCTATCAGTTCTTGTTCATTGACTTCTTGTTGTTGGTTTGTTTGTTCTTCTTTTTGTTATTGTTGTTGGCCTTCTTCTTCATCAATGTCTTCCTGTTGATCACCTTCTTCTTCTTCTTCATCATTGTCTTGTTGTTCATCAGTTTCTTCTTCTTCTTCTTCTTCTTCTTCTTCTTCTTTTTCTTCTTCTTCTTCTTCAGTCTCTTTTTTTTTCTTCATCACTCTCTTCTTCTTGCTCATCACTTTCTGCTTCTTCTTGTGGTTCTTGCTTTCTTTTCTTTCTTTTTTGTTGTGTTCTTGTTCTGATTCTGATTGGTGTTCTTTTTCAAGAAAGTCATCCTCATCACTGTCTAGAAATTTTTTTTTTTTTTTTTTTTGCTTATTGTCCTTTTTGTGGTCATGTTTCTTTGCTGAAGAGTCTGTTAATGTGCTTTGATTGATATGCAATAACTGTATTTCTTGTTCAGTTGGGGTTAAAGCACTTTGATCAACTTGCATTGGAACAATGTGGCATATATCAGTAATACTGTAAAATTGGTCAGTTTCATAACATGATTTGTACTATAAGTAATGTGAGTTAAGTGTTGAAAATATGTTGTTTGAAACTGCAAACTTTTACAGTTTCATAACATGATTGTTAGTGTAATAAATGTGAAAGGATTGTTGAATAGATTTGTGCGTTGAAACTACAAACTTTTGCAGTTTCATAACATGAGTGATAGGAGTGTTAAATAGGTGTGTTCTTTGAAACTGCAAACTTTTACAGTTTCATAATATGATTTGTACTGTGAGTAATGTGAGTTAAGTGTTGAAAATATGTTGTTTGAAACTGAAAACTTTTTACAGTTTCATAACATGATTGTTACTATAATGATTGTGAAATAAGTGTTGAATAGAATTGTGCTATGAGAGTATAGAAGAGTTTGAATACCTTTTCAAAGTTAGCAAGGCTAATGTGTTTTTACTTGGAGTACATTTTGCCAAGATTCTACTTCATAAACCTTGGGAAGCCTTCTTTGTTGGATGGTCGAAGGAGTTTACTGTGCTCACAGTACTAGTACTGTAAAAAAAATTGAAATATGTTATATAGTTCGAAATAGTTGGATGTTTGATATTTTTGTGTGAAGTAGTTGAGTAGTGTGTTTACCAAGAGTAACATGACACATCCAGTGACATGCCTTGGATTGTTGTTTGCATTTGCTATTGAATTCATCAGTGTGTCTTTTATTGCCTCAACCCAATTGTACTTCTTGATGTTGTTGAGATTGTCAACATAGTTGAGGAAACTCCAACTGAGTGTATTGCCTGTTGTAAGCATGAGAAGTTTCAGGCACAAATAAATAGTGATGACCCTTGCAAGATCTTAACGATCATGGGTTGATTTTTCCTTTTTTGTTTGTTGAAACATTTTGGTCAATGACTTGCCATCCAATCTCTTTACTGATTTGCATCTTCGTTTGTAAAATGCAAGCTCAAAATCCTTTGGCCTTGCGTAGGATTTGGTAGTGATGTTGTCTTTCCACAGTCGATACCAAAAATGAGCCTCACATCACTGTTTCTGAGTTTCATTTCCTTTTTGCCAGGTATAAATGCTCTTTTTCTTTTGTTGTAGAGGGTTGTCATTTCTGCTACAATGGAATTGTAGCATCTGCACCAAGTGACCTTCAATTGTGTTGAGGAGAGAGCATTTATAATGGGCTAAAAAGGGGTTTTTTGCAACTCTGTCTATTGGGCTGTTGTGAATTTGACCCCCTTTAACAATTTGATTACTGTTCCGATGTTGGAACAGTAATTAAACTGTTGGACTCTTTTTGCAAGGACTACTTCTTTTTTTTCCTTTTGATGGCTTGGTTTTTGTTTCGGGAGTTAATTGGCTTTCTTGGAGCTTTCTTTTTTTGGTTAGAGGAAATTCTTGTTTTTTTGTTGGCTTTCTTTTGTTTGTTTGTTTGTTTTTTTTTTTTTTTTTTTTTTTTGTGGTTGGAGGCGTGGTTGGTGTTTGTTGTGTGGGTGTGGTCTATGGTGTAGTTCTTGGGCTTTTTCTTGTAGGTAGTGTGGTTGTTTTGTGGTTTTTTTGGTTGTGTTGGTTGGATTTTTTGTGGAGGAGGAGATGTTGGTAACATTTCAGTGGATACAAGTGAAGGACTATCAAAATGGGAGATAGTTAAATACCTGATTGAATTTTTGGGCATATGGGTTTGTTTCTTCCAATATCTTCCAACAGCTATTTCTGAAAAAATGAAAGCAACAGCAGGGCATGAGTAATATAGTGATAAAACTATATAATTTTGCAGTTTTATATGTAGTTTCATATGAAGTTATATCTATTTGTTGTTAATAGTTACAAAACTGTATAATTTGACAGTTTGATTTTCACTTTATAATAAGTTACCTATTTGATTTGAATAGTGATTAAACTGTATAATTTTGCAATTTCATTTGCAGTTTGAATAAATTTAGATATGTTACTTGTAGAGTGATAAAACTGTCTGATGTTTCAGTTTTATAAACACTATCAACAATAAGAACAGCCCATTGTATTTTTTAAACAACAACAATAACAACAACAAGATTAAGTATTCGACGAAATATAGCAACAATACGAAGAGAACAAGAAGAAGCAACAACAACAACAAGGATAAGAACAATGGGTTGAGTGTGTAAAAATAGGGATTTATGTATAAAAACAAGGGATTAGAATGTTTAAAAACAGAGGGCTAGAATGTTTTAAAACATGAGATTATATATAAAAGAGGGTTTATACATTTTGAAGTATGTAAAATGTGTTTTACAAGGGTTTTTTTATGAAAGTGTTATTGAAACGGTATGATATATACGAAATATAAAAGAATAATGTACAAATTTGAATGAAAAATAATAAGTGAAGAGAGATGTTACTTTTTTTCCCTATTTCTGTGAATCAAAAGTCAGGAACTATGAAATTGCTTTAGAGTCGTGATGGTTCTTTGTGTTGTTGAGAGTCGCCGATTGGAGAAGATAAACAGCTTGGTGTTATGTTGGTAAGAGTTGACGATAAGAGAAGATGAATGGGTTCGTTTTCTGGTTAAGGTAGGGTTTCAGAGGTAGTGGAGTCGAGTGGTGAAGAGATGGAGGACTGAGAATGCAGAGTCGAGCGGCGAAGATGTGACAGTGTACTGATCAAATTGAGATGATCATATGTGAAGGTTGCGCGCATGTAAATTGGGTGATATATTGTAGGTATTTTCGTCTGATTAATAATTTGAGGACTTAATGGAGTATTGAATTTGTTTTGGGGCTAAATGGGGCATAATATGTTGGGCTTGGACCTTTGAGATCTTAACCCACCCGAACAGGTTTGAACCTGTTGAATCCTTTCTCAGACAGATTTGTAACTATCCAAACAGATTTTCTATCTGTAAAATCTGTCCAAATAGTTGCCTATCTATTGGCACCTATTCAGAACAACCATCTTTCCTCCTATATAAAGCCTGTCATTCCAGCATTTCTGGTATCCAAAATTTTCCAAACTTCTTCCCTTTCTTCTTCTGTTCATCCTCCTTTGCTCCTGCATCTATTTCTACATCTATTTTTAGAAAAATAAAGAGAAAAAGTTATAACATCGTTTGGTTCACCAGACTTGATTTTATAGTGTTATAAAATTAAGTGTTAGTCATTGCATCCTGGGAAATAGACGCCAGTTAAAAATCGAAGTACCAGAGCGAGAGCGAAATCTACTTTAAGGAGATTGTGTCCAACACAAGTCTAGACATTAATTTCTATAAACGTTTAATTCGGAAAATAATTTATAAAATTATTTTATGAATTATTTTATTTTATTATTTATTTAATTTACACACACACCACTGTGGGTATAACATTGAGTTCATTTGTCAAGTCCTATTTTGGGAACACATTATTTTAGTCAAAAAACTAAAAAATCACTACAAAAAATCAATTATTATCTCTATTTTTTTCACACGTCTTTTTATAAAACGTTAAAAATTACTAAAAAGAGTCAATTTCCAAAATTCTTAATTGACTGGTTTCATCATATATGCAGACTTTATTTTATGACATGCTATAATAAACTTGTGTACTTGGGCAGGATAACCATGCAACAAACAAACTAAGGATCTCTCTCTCCTTCCGTGAGAGCTCTCTCTGCCTTGTGGTAGCTGGTAGGGTTCTTCCCTCGTTACAGTCCTTTGAGTGGGTTTGCTTGCCTTGTTGCCGGGAAAGCGTCTGTGTTGGTGCTGGTATTGCTACAGTATGGATTCTTTTGATTTGTTGGAAGGGTCAGATGAGTGTGAAGATGTGTCTCACTGTTGTTTAGTGGGGAAGGTTTTAGCCCCAAAGCTATTGAATCGGCCAGCCGTCTCAAATATCCTCCGTGGGGCCTGGAAAACCAGAGGGGGGGTCTCCATCACATCTTGGAACGACAACATTTTTCTCTTTCAGTTCGAGGATGTTGAGGATAGGTAGAGAATCCTTGATGAGTCCCCTTGGTCTGTCATGGGTAGCCTTCTGGTCCTTCGGCCACTTCAAATCGGCTTGGCTACGACAGAACTGGAGTTCAGGTGGAGTCCCTTTTGGATGCAAGTTCATGGCCTTCCAATTGACAAAATGACGCGAGCTCATGGTGAGGTTATTGGTAATCGTATTGGGCGTTTGGTGGAGGTGGAGGCACCTACGACCGGACTGCTTCTGCACCGCAACTTTCTACGCCTGCGAGTAGAGGTCGATGTCTTCAAACCTCTGCTTCAGGGGTTTATTCTCCATCGCAAGGATAGCACAGGCCCAGTGGGTGAGAGGATTAAAGTATTATATAAGCATGAGAAATTATCAGAATTTTGTTACGCTTGTGGACGCATCGGCCATGATAATGCTTTATGTAAATTTGTTTCTAAGGAGGAAGGCTTGAATTCGGGTTATGGACCAGAGCAAAGAACTGGTCCTACGAGAAATTTGGTCTCTCTTTTGGGTCAACAACGGCGGACTATGCCGGCAGGACAACCGGAGGTTAGCCAACCGGTGGAGCACACCAATGGGCAGCGCGTGGGGGGAGTGTGTGAGCTGGATTCATCTGCTCCACGGGAGCTAGCAGCGTACGCGCCTGTACTACCTGATGTTTCTCAGAAGGTGGGGCGAGATGCTACGGAGTCCTCACCTCCATACGACGGACTGCCACGTACCCCCCTGGTGATTCCAGAATCTTCTCCTGTGTTGAACCTCCCCCCACACGGGATAGAAGAAGAACATGGGCCCAGTGATAGGATTACTATGGTGCCACAAATAGCATCAAATTTGGGCTTGGAAGATATCAGTAAGGTCCCATGTCTTTGGGCGGCTTTGGGCCCAAGTCCTCCTATTTTGTTCTGAGCCCTTGAGGAGTCTCCTCTGCTTTTGACCCATTGTTACTACCCACCAATCAGTAATCCGAGTGGAGGAATTGAGTCGTAGCCCAAGTCCAGAACAATACCAGCCTAATCATTTACTCATGGACATTAGTATGTCTCAGGTGTTCAAGAGTTTATCTTTGAAGCGACCAATTTCAGAGGATGACTGCAGTGGGCAACTCAACCCGAAACGGTGCAAGTGGGAATCATCTACGGGGGTTGCTGCAGAATTCAGACCAGCAGAGGAAGCAAAGGCTTTACGCATTACGGGTCGTAAGCCTAAGGCCAAAGCAGTAGGTCGAAAAATGGGTCGACCAAAGAAGGTGTTGATGTGCGAAGTTCCGGTTCAGCATGCAAAGATTGATGAGTTGCCCAAGTTGAGCAGAGAAGTCACTGTAAATGTTTCGCCTTTGTTGGATGAAGAACTCTGTTCGCAAGTGGCTAGTACATTTCCTTCTTCGGCTAACTTGAGCGAGTCTGCTATGCATGGTGTGAGTGACAGGGTGGTGGTGGCTGACCCAAAACAGCCACAAGGCTCATGTTGATTATAAGCTAGAACTATCAGGGGTTGGGTTGTCCCCTGACAGTCCAGATCCTCCGAGGGTTGTGTGCAACCCATCGGCCTGCGATGCTATTTTTAATGGAAACCAAGAATAAGAGAACTCTGCTGGAAGGAGTTCGGCGACGCCTTAACTTCCCGCATAAATGCTATGTTGATCCTATCGGCATCTCGGGGGGCCTAGCACTTTGGTAGATGGATGGAGTGAGTTTAGATGTTCGCTTTAAATCCAAAAACATTTTCCGGTGTATTATTTCGGCTCAAGGACGGGGTCACTGGGTAGCTTCTTTCATCTATGCTCCTCCTTGCCGGCAGGAAATGAGAGTGTTCTGGAACTATTTGACTAATATGGCTAAGGAGATGCAGTATCCGTGGTTATGTATAGGTGATCTCAATCAAGTGGGCTCCATTTGGGAAAAGCAAGGTGGAAGGGAATGTAATAACAATCAACTGTCTAAATTTCAGGAAATGTTATCGGATTGTGAGTTGATGGATTTGGGATTTAAGGGGAATGTTTTTACATGGTCCAACAACCAAGGTGGCCTTGAAAATGTTCAAGAACGTTTGGATCGGGCCTTGGCGACAGTTGAATGGCGGAATTTATTCCCGAATGCTCAAGTCTTTCATGATATCTGCTTTGGATCAGACCACTGTCCCTTGGTGCTTAATTGTGATGTTCCTTTGGTTCGGGTCCCACGAATTTTCCAATTTGAATCCCTCTGGACTACTAGCCCCAACTGTGCAACTACCGTCCAATTTTCTTGGGATCAGGACCAATTGGGCTCTCCTATGTTTAAACTTGTCCAGCGCTTAAAGCATTGTCAACAAAGGCTACGGGCATGGAGTGGTCAGGAGTTTGGCAATGGTAAAAGGCAGATAAATATCCTTCGCGAACAGATTGCTTGGATTCAGAGTCAACCTCACTCACTAGACAATGAGGCCCTTCAAAAGGACTTGTTTCATGAGTTGGAATTAGTCATGAAAAGAGAGGAGATGTTTTTGCATCAGCGGTCTCGCATTCGTTGGCTTAATTTTGGTGATCGCAATTCAGCCTTCTTTCATGCGACTATCAATCAGTGGCGTCAAAGAAATCAGATTCTGCACTTGAAGGATGACCATGGCAGATTACTCACTGAAGAAACTGAAATTAATGCCCACTTGTTTGATTATTTCTCGACACTTTTTTCTGGACCTGGTGGGGGTAGCCCCGGGGCTGTTCTAGAGGTGGTGGAAAGGGTCATTACTGATAATATGAATTCTCAGTTGATTAAGGCGGTAACAGATGAGGAAGTCAAGGCAACGGTTTTCCAACTGGGTTCTTTAAAAGCCCTTGGGCCGGATGGCTATCCTGGTTTTTTCTATCACAAGCATTGGGATATTGTTGGACCATCAGTGTGTCAAGCAGTGAGAAGCTTTTTTTGGAGTGGCCATTTACTCAAGGAGCTTAATCACACTCATTTGGTTCTGATTCCTAAAGTTCCGGATCCTGAAACTTTATCGCATTTTTGACCTATCAGTCTTTGCAATTTTAGCTTGAAAGTCATTACCAAAATTCTTGCGAACAGATTAAAGGGGATTTTAAGGACGGTCATCACGCCGAATCAGTTGGCCTTTGTGTGGAGGTTGATTCAGGATAACATTATAGTGGCCCATAAGGCGTTTCATGCCTTAAAACTCCGAAAAGGTAATTTGGAAGACCTGGCACTTAAAGTTGATTTCAACAAAGCATATGATCGTGTTCATTGGGGCTTTTTGCGTGCTTTGTTGGAAAAAATGGGGTTCCATTCCAAGTGGGTTCAATGGGTAATGAAATGTGTTACTACAGTTTCCTTTTCGGTTCTTGTCAATGGAGCTAAGCGGACAAGCTTTTTCCCGTCAAGGGGTTTAAGACAGGGGGATCCCTTATCTCCCTATTTGTTCATTCTTGTTATGGATGTCTTCTCCAAGCTGATTGCCCATAGTGTGCAGGAGGCAGGCTTTTACGGCTTTGAGAATTCAAGGCTGCCCCATCCTCTCGCACTTGTTTTTTGCGGATGATGCAGTGTTATTTTTTAAGGCCACAATTGATGAGTGTAAGGAGGTTGGACGGTTGCTACAATTATATGGGGATGCTTCAGGCCAATCTGTGAATTTTGATAAATCGAGGGTGCAGTTTTCTGGTAACATCTCCTCCTCTCGGCAAACGGAGATATGTGAGTTCTTAAGGATCCCAAAATTAAAGGCCACTACGCGATATTTGGGGCTGCCCTCTTGTTGGGGACGTTCAAATGCGAAAGCCTTCAATTTTCTTTGTGAAAAAGTGCTATCGAAGCTGCAAGGGTGGAAGGCCAAGTTGCTCTCCCAAGCCGGTAGAGAAGTCTTAATTAAAGCTGTGGCCCAGGCTTTGCCTACGTATGCAATGGCATGTTTCCTCTTTCCTAATAAACTGTGTGACAAGCTCAGCTCCTATATCCGTCATTTCTGGTGGAAGGGGGATCCGGAGGTGGGGGGTATTCATTGGTGTAGCTGGAGTCGGTTGTGTTTGAACAAAAAAAATGGTGGTTTGGGCTTCCGGGATTTTCGGGCTTTTAACAGAGCACTCCTTGCCCGCCAAGGCTGGAGATTATTCAAGTACCCCGAATCTTTATTCGCACAAATTATAAAGGGCATTTATTACCCCCATACGAATTTCTGTCATGCTTCTCGGGGTTCGCGGCCATCCTGGGCTTGGGTAAGTTTGCTTCAGGGCAGGGAAATCCTTAATGGAGGGCTCCGATGGCAGGTTTTGAATGGCTGCTCAATTCATTTTTGGGAGGATCGCTGGATTCCTTCCAACCCGGGATTTAAGGTGCATAGTGCGGGCCTTACGGAACTCGTGCACTTTCGGTCAATGAGGTGATTGATCTGTTAGACATACATGGGATGAAACTCAACTCCGAACTTTGGTTTCTAATCTAGGGTGAAGCCATCCTCTCCATTCCGTTAGCGTCAGCGGAAGGTAATGATACTTTGGTGTGGCACCATGATGTAAGGGTTGCTATCTTTGTGAAATCGGGGTACGAGGCGGTGAAAAGCGCATATTCAATGTAATTTGCCCGGTTCATCTGCAGATTGGTCGTGAGATTTGGAAGTTAGTATGGAGTTTAAAGTTGCCTCCCAAGCTTAAACATTTTGTTTGGCGCCTTTATCATAATGCTTTGGCAACGAAACACAATCTGTGGGCGTGGGCGGTGTGCCCACTCGTGGTCTGTCCCATTTGTTTATTAGAGGAAGAGACAATTGCCCACCTTTTCTTTGGATGTTAATGGGCTAAGAGGGCTGGTTTGGCGGCGGGATGGGCTTCGGTGTGACGACTTTGCTATGGGACCTATTCGGATTTGTTTGGGCGACTAATAACATCACTGATGCTTGCTTGCAAGGGCGAAAAAAGACATGCTCCATAGTTTGGATGTCATGGTGCATTTGGAAGGCACGAAATGAATACATCTTCAATCATGTTCGATGGATCCTATTGAGGTAATTATTCTGACTAAGCGGATGGAAGGTGAGTTTTTGATAGCTTGTGAGGACACCTCAATGTCTTCGGCAACTCTTGCCGAGCACCGTATCGGTCACAACATTGGGTGCCTCCCATGCATGGGACTTGGAAAATCAATTGTGATCGAGAATCGATTTGTTTTGAGGAGAGGCTGTAGCCGTTCTCCTTGGATGCTACTGGTCGATTGGTGGATGGCATTGCGACATCACTTGAATGACAATCGCTTTGCAAGGAGGCATGTCTTTGTGCGACTTATGCATTCTATGGCGAAGCTCTCCATGGTGCCACGGTGGAGGTGGAAAGTGACTGCAAAACTCTCATTCAGCTTTGTGTGTCGGAAGGGTCCCTCCGTGGGAAATTTGTGCTGTGATGAATGATATTTGGTGCATGGCTAGCAGCGGGACTGTGACCTTCAAATGGTGCCCCCGAATTCAGATCAGAGCTGCTCATTGGGTGGCCTCAGCTTGTTTAAGAAATGCTTTGCCTGTTGATTGGGTATCCCAGCCTCCTGTGGCTTTAGTGGGATGCCTTTAGTTTCTTTCTTGCTGTTGCAGTTTTTCTTGATCAAAAAAACAAAAAAAAAAAAAAAAACTAACTAAGTTTGATAATTGTGGTGCAAATTGGATACATATTAATGTCCCGTTTGTTTTCAAGTGAGGTTAGATGGGATTATTAGTGTGGTGAGATTGAGTGAAAAGATTATTAGTATAGTGGGATTGAGTGGGTAGCAGGGCCAGCCCTGGGCATAGGTCCACCAGGCCATGGCCTAGGACTCCTCAAAATAGACCCAAAAAAGGGGCCCTCTTCTATTATAGTTTAGTGTGATATATTAAGTATGTTTTAAGTCTAAAAAAAATTAAAAAAGGTCCAAGCTAACTTAAAATAAATTGACCCATTAAAAAATTGAAAGGACTATTCAAAAATATTAGCATTGTTATCTATTGAAAATAGACCCAAAAAAGGGGTCCCCTCCTATTATAGTTTAGTATAATATATTAGGTATGTTTTAAATTCAAAAAACTAACTTAAAATAAATTAACCCATTAAAAAATTGAAAGGCTCATTTAAAATAATTAGCATTGTTATTCATTAAAAATGATTCTACAAAAAAACTAAATTATGCAAGTATGATTGATTTATTTACTTCTAAAAATGCAAGAAGAGCAAGAATCAAGTGACACTTATTAATTGTTGTAATGTAATGCTACGTATTTTTGTAATTTTGACACAAATCTTTTGTCTTACCTTCAATTTTTTTTTTTTTTTCATTCAATGAAAAAATAAATGTGAAGAGCCTCAAAAATTTATTAGTTAATTATCGGCTTTGGGACCCCGAAATTCCAGGGTCGGGCCTAGTGGATAGATTAAGAAAAATTGTGTTTGTTTCATATCCACCGAACTAGCAATAAAAGGCAATAGTTCTTGTTTGTTTTGCCATAACTATACAAATTTCACAAACACCTTTTTTTTTTAAAAAAAAAAAATCAAAAAAACATGCAATATATTGAAAGAAAAAAAACAGATTACAAGAACAACAAAAGAAAAACTTAATACAAATTACAAAAAGCCTCAAAAAAAAAAAAAAAAAAAACCCGCAGTTTGAGAAGACCAAATCTACTTGCAGATGTGGTCTGGGTTCCAACCTAAGGATAAAAGGTCTGCCTCAAGCTGTTGCCACTGTCACCAAGGACGTCGTCCGCCACCATCGCTACTCAGATTCCAACACTGCGTTATACCAAAAGGCTGAAACTCAAAAAAATCCACAATAACAAAGAAACCATTCGGAGTAAATCAAAAATCTAGGTAGAAATCAAAAGGAATACCACAAAAACATCATTCATAACTGTGTGAGTGAATTTCCGATCACACTGCCCTCCTTAGTAACCAGCTGGAGAGTACTGGCAGAGTAGACGGCTCCCTGTAACTCCTGAAGGAAAAAGACTCCGGTGGTTCTTCCACCGGGCACTCACGATCAAGTCGAGATATCTCTCAAGGATAATCAAGTGCTAAACTCACAAGCTTGAGTATAAACAACGTACCTTAGACCCATGGGGGTGCCTCTCTTTTATAGCCAATCCAATCCTAGTCCCAACAGGAACCCGGTCCTAATGGACTTAGGACTCCTGCTAATTTAGGACTCTCAGTGGAATTAAGACATACTCCCTAAGAGTTTATCTTTACCCCAAACTGAAGTCTTCCCCCAACCTTGGACTCTTGTCCACATCCAGGTTTGAGCTTCCTCTTCATTCTAGGACTCTTGTCCTTTATCCGCTTATCTCGGATTCCGATATCTTCGGAGGTATCATCGGCCTAGCCGAGATAACCTCGGCACAACTTCCATAACACGTGGGGAACTCTGCTGACACTTCGGTGTCACCTCGGCCACGTGTTGGTACTCAGAAAATATATCCCCACAACTGCCCCCTAGGTTCTATTACCTCGGCATTCTGAGGTGATGGAACCTATCTTCGAATTTTATCTCGCACGTCGGCCTAAGAACTTTTTAGCCGAGATCATTCATTCGGGGCGGCATGTCCTCTTGATTCAAATCAACTCCCTTACGTGTATGGTGTCATACATCAATCTTCAACCATTCACGAGGCGCGTTTCATTCTTCTTGGTCCGTACCCGGTGGCGCGCCTACAAGCCGTCTTTTTTCTCTGCTGCGGGCGCATGCGTTACCTAAGCGTCATTATTCTTTGTTTTTGCCGCTTCACTTTTTGACAAAAACGTTTGTGTCTCTCTCCTTCGCTTCACTTCTGCATTTTGAAATTCTTGTTCTCTCTCTGAAGCCTCCTTTTCCTTTCGAATCCTCCATTGCCCCCAGCACGAAACTCTGACATTGGTCTGCCTTTGCCATTTCTGTGGAGCTCAAGCATTGTCGCCTAAGTCACGACCTCGGCGGGACTCATCTCGGCTTCATCCTTTCGTAAGCCCCTGTTCCCTTCTTTTCCGTTTCTTTGATCGTTATTGGTTTTTCTCGCTTCTAATGTTCTGTTTGTCATGTAATTTTTGAATCATTTGTTGATTTTGCATCTGAATACTTGCACCATCTCACTTCTGTTTTTGACCTTCCACTTTCTTGTATTCCTGAATCTGAAACTTCTTTTGCTTTCCTGTTTTCCAGATTTTCTGCCTTCCATTCTCATTTATTCGTAGATTTAAGTTTGGGATTTGTTGTAGAACCATCAATCTCTAGGAAAGAACTGAAACAATCAGTACTCAGGTTTTAGCCGAGGTCCTTAAAATCCTTAAGAATACTCTGTTTCTGTAGCCAAACACTTATAAAGACCATGGGTGTGTGGAAACATAGGGTGGATACCCCCACAAAACTAGAACACTTTAGGCAAGAATTCTCCATTCAGATGATGTCCAACTCGGACTAGGCGGGGAGGAGGACTCTATTATGCCGATGGCAATAAAATGCCTTTCCACAGTTGCCTTTGTTCGTGTGGACTTAGGTTCCCTCTTGATATCCTCCTCATGAGGTCCTTAACTACTCTGACCTCAACCCTATGCAACTCACCGTAAATGCCTATAGGACCCTTATCGAATAATAGCTTTAGCTCGGCAAGAGGGTGTTAGAATCACTCTTGCCGATATCGATATTGTTACACCATGAGTGCCCTTAACCTTAAGGAGAAAGGTTTTGTGTATTACCTCAAGCGAGGTCCACCGGATATAAGTTTGTAGCCGAGCTCCCTGACTCCAACAAAGGGGCTCTTGAGGATTACCTTAATGTCACTGGGAACTGCGAATTTGGCCCAGGTGAAGAAGTCCACCTTTTCCCTCTCCCACGAGCAGTAAGGAGGGCAAGGGTAAGAGCCCATCTCGAACTACTTAGCTCTTTTTTCTTCAATTTTCCAAAATTTTTATCTGTTTCTCATGTTTTGTTCTGTTTTGCAGACGTTCGCCGACCTCCCAAGGACTTTCGTCAGTCCTACTTCCTCAGGCCTGAACTGAAAAAGCTTTTGGACCTCCCTCTTGAGGAACGCAAGGCCCCTTTGGTACTGAACTTCATCCCCACATATACTTCAAAGTTGCCCGACGTTCCAAGACAGAGGAAGAGGAGCACCTCCTCATCAACTGCCTCCACTGAACAAGTTGCTTCCACGTCTGAACCAGTCCCAGAAAAGAAGCGCCCGGCCTTGAGACTCGTCAAAAGCAATTTGAAATGGAAAAACCAAGAAAAGCGGTGCTCAATCTCTTGGCCGACTGCCCAGATGACATGGAGGATGAGCCAGCCCAAACTATGCCCCCCCCAAACCCGAAGAGATCCAAGAAGGCTCAGCGGAAGGCTAAGGCTCCTGAAGGCGATCTTGGCGCCTGCCGATCTCGGCTAGCGGAGGCGGAAGACCACCTATGCTCTGTGAAGAGGTCGGTGAGGCGCGACCCTCTGGATCTGGTCCAAAAAAGCAAAAGCCTTCAACCTCGGGATCCAGGGTTCCCAAAGTTCCCTGGGAGCCCAAAATTACACTTGAGGACAGGCCAGTTTATGCCAATGAAAGCGCCTCTGACATTAACGTCGGCGTGGCACTCAGCATGGCCGTTCTCATCGAAGGTGATCTTGAGAAAAACTCCAAGATCAGTGAATATGAGAACTATGCCCTCATGTTGCAACGTTCTGTCCAAGTAAGTCTTCAGAACTTTGATGATCTTGTTTTATCTTCATACTTTGTAAAACATTATTTTCACTCTGTAATAACCTTTGTCTTTATGAACTGTCAGGCCGTTCAACATGCTCACGCCTTCTCTGTAAAGGCATTTGAGACAAGGGAGGAGCTCTCTGAATTAAAGAAGGAGTTTGCTGCCCTTCAAAAGACCCAAAAAAGAGATCAACTGAAGATGAAAAAACTGGAAGAAGCGGTAGGCGACAAAGGCCCAATCACTTGCTCTTCAAAAAGGTGGCGGTATGGCGTCAAGAAAGTTGCGGCCGAAAAAAAAAGCCGAGGCTAAGAAGGCGAGTAGAAAGAGCTTAGGGATGCTCTGGCCACAAAGAGGTGAAATCGAAGCCTACAACCAAGGCATGGCGTTCTTTGAAGACTACAAGCTTCGGGTCAAGCAAGCTTGCAACAAAGGATCGTCCTAGGTTGGAATGCTCGACCAAAAGCTTGATCTTCGATCGACTTCGCCATGGCGCAAAGGCGAAACTGCGTCTTCCTTGCCCACTTCCTCCATCTCCAAGCCAAGATGAATCTGAATCTGGCCGAGGATGAAGATGAAGAAAAAGATGAAGATAAAGATGAACCCTTGGTGAGGAAGGCCAAATCCTCCACGGCCGACCAGTTTTGGACCTCCTTTGGGGATGAGCAGTCGAGAAGCAATCCAAGGAAGGGCTCGGTTCGCTGTCTTCGATATGCTTCTAATTGGGAGAAGTGTTGATGAAACCTTAGCGAAATCGACGCCGAGGTTGCGGTGACAAACACTCGAGGTCGTGGCAAATAAAGAACAGGGTTCATTTGAAAAAGATCAGAGGTTGTGGACCCAAAAGACAGAGGTGGTTCTTCGAGAACCTTCGAGGTTCAGTAACCTTCATTCAAGTTGAAGAAGAATGACCTTGACGCTTTTTGTTTTCTTCTATTTTTTGTACTTTGTTTTCTTTTCTTTGTAAAATTTGTTCATGCGGCCGATGTGCCTCTCTTGTAAACAATTTATTTATCATTTGTTTATTCTTGAATGCTTCGGGCTTTTAATTCTTCTTCGCTTACGAATGATTCTATACTTAGAATATTTTGCATGATTTCGATTCTTCCTTCTTTGCACAATCTCCTTGGGTAACATACCTCGGGCATATTTTATCTGAAGATTTGCCTGGGCTAGGGCTTTACATGTAAACTTGTCATAAGTTTCAACAAGTATAGAGCATATAAATTCAATTAATCTTCATCTTGTAAATTGCTACAAATTTCAACAAGTGAAGATAACAATCATATTAGCTTAACTTTAACTTGTAAATTGCTACAAATTTCAACAAGTAAAGATAAGGAATTTATCTCAGCTTAACTTTAACTTGTACATTGCTACAAATTTCAACAAGTAAAGATAAGGAATTTATCTCGCTTAACTTTGACTTGTAAATTGCTACAAATTTCAACAAGTAAAGATAAGGAATTTATCTCGACTTAACTTTAACTTGTAAATTACTACAAATTTCAACAAGTAAAGATAAGGAATTTATCTCGACTTAACTTTAACTTGTAAATTGCTACAAATTTCAACAAGTAAAGATAAGGAATTTATCTCGGCTTAACCCTTTAAGCATTACTAATGTCTTCTCTCTTTAATGTGAACCTAAGTTCCTCTTGGGTTCTCATTATTCAAAAATAACATCGTGCCAAGTTGTATAAGTTTAGAGAAATTTACGCTAAGATTTTATTGATCATATCGACAAGAAAAATCAAAGAACATCTAATGATAGAAAAACTTTAAATTACAAGTGTTCCATGGTCTAGGCAATGCTTTGCCCTCATTATCTTCGAGCGGTATGCTCCATTCCCTAACACGAAATTATTCTCAGGGGCCTTCCCGGATTTGGGCCAAGTTTGCCTTCTGGCATCCTTCTTATTGCCGACCACTTTTCTTAAGACTAAGTCGTTGACACGAAAATCCCTTGGATTGACCTTCTTGTTGTAAGCTTTGGCAAAATTTGTTCTTTGGTATCTTTGCAAGTGGATTGCGACTTTCTCTCTTCTTTCTTCTAGTAGGTCGGATCTCGGGCTAAGAGCACATCATTAGACGTTCTCAACTCCACGTGTTACGATCCAGGATGCCGATCTCCAATGGAATATCGCTTAGTGCCATAAGCCATGGCAAGGGGATTCCTGTTGATCTTCTCGGCGTAGTCACGATAAGCCCAGTCGTTGGGCAATTCGTCTACCCACTTCCCTTTAATACTGCGACCTCTTCTTTATTCCATCTAGAATGACCTTGTTTGATGCTTGACTTGCCCATTACTTTGGGGAAAGCTTGGTGTTGAAAAGTAATTTTTATCTTGAATTTGGCGCAAAAATTCTTGATGAGTTTCTTTGTCAAAGCGTGTTCCGTTAATAAACGCGATTGCTCTTGGAATCCCAAATCTGGTAATGATGCTTTTCGGATGAAGTTCTTCACATCCACATCTCGGATTTTGGCAAGAGGCTGCTTCTATCCATTTTGTGAAGTAATCCGTAGCCACCGATGTACTTCCGTTGCCCGGTTGCAGGGCAATTTTCCAACAAGATCCATGCCCCATTGGGCAAATGGCCAAGAAATTTGAAGCAGTTCAAGTCGGCGGTGTTTGGTGTATCAATAGTGCAAACCTCGACATTGTTCACACTTCTTTACATAGGCCTGCATCTTTTACGCATATAGGGCCACCAATACCTGGGTAATGGCCCTATGTGCTAACGATCTGCCCCTGCGTGGCTTCCACAAATTCCTTCATGAATTTAAATGCGAAAGTCTTCGACTTGAAGAGGTGTACGCACCTTAAAAGAGGTCGATGAAGGATCTTACAGAGATGTCGCCTGTTGTCGGTGAATCTTGCCGACTTCAATCGACCTTGTGTGCTTCCTTCCGATCTTCGCGGCTTGCCTTCTCTTAGGAATGCAACAATTGCATCCATCGACTTGGTCCCGATCCGCACATAATGCTTCTTGCATTGCGTTCGTTGATTCTATGCTCGGGAACTGGTAGGTAGTCAATCATTATTGTCCTTGTCTTCGGTTTGTCTTGAACTTGCCAAATTATTGCGTCGGCGTGGTTGTTGTCATCTCGGCTAACTGAAGAAGTCGGCGGTTTTGAAACATGTCTGCGACTGATGACTTCTTTTACGTATCGACATTCTTTCATCTCGGCGACAAACTCTCCGTAGTTTGATTTACTATAAGTGTGAATCACAAAAATAATTACCTCATCTGCCTCTGTGCTATTGCGGCTTCAATCCGAGAATCAATGCTTCATATTCCGCCTCATTGTTCGAGGCCTTGAACCCCGATCGAATTGGCGCTCCAATATCTCCCCATCGGAAATTAACACTACTCCGGCTCCACCTTTGGGTTTGAGCTCCCATCAACAAAAAGTTGAAAGGAATTGCCGATGTAAATCTTTGCGGTCTGAGTTTCTCCTTCTTTGGTTCTTTGGCTTTCGGTGGGCTTCTCTTTCCTTGCAGGCATCGTTCCTCTCGGCTCGTCGGGCGATGTTCGATGTATTCTGGTGAGAACTCGGCCTCAAAGTCGTCCAAGACTTGGCCCTTAATTGCGGTTCTCGGCCTAAACTCCAGGTCATATTGGCCCAAAACAACGGCCCATCTTGCAATTCTTCCAGTCAAGTCTCCTTGCTGCAACAAGGATTTTAATGGGTGTTACCGAGAACCACTATCTTGTGAGCCTGAAAATAGTGGTTTAGCTTCTTTGTAGCCATTACCAGGGCCAGCATTAATTTTTCTAATGGCAGATACCTTGTTTCTCCGTCAGCCAAGGTCTTGCTCACATAGTAAAGCGCCTTACATTAGCCCTTTTCTTCTCGGATAATCCACGGCACTCACTGCGTGCTCTGAAGCTACTAGGTATAAACGGTTCCTCCCGGGTTGAGGCGTTGAGAGGCCGGGGCGAGGTAAGGTACTTCTTGGTCGGTCCAAGCGGCCTCGCATTCCTCCGTCCATAAAAATCGTGGCCTTTTTCACCAGTTGAAAAAAGGTTTACTTGTCCGAACTTGACTTATAAATCTGTTTAGGGTGCGGCCCTTCCGGTGGCATCTGAACACCTTGGCGATGTCGGACTCTGTAATTCCGAATAGCCTTGATTTGATCTGGTGGCTTCAATGCCCTTCTTGTCACAGTACCCCAAAACTTACGGATCAGACTCAAAGCGCATTTCGATCGTTTAGTCGAGCCGATATGTTTGAGTATGTTGAAGACCTCTTCTAAGTCGGAGATGATCCTTGGTTCCTTGGTCTTCACGACCATATCATCGATGTAGACTTCCGCGATTCGGCCAATCAAGTGTCTGAACATCTGGGTCACCACCTTTTGGTAAGTTGCTCTGCGTTTTCAACCCAAAGGGCATGACTCTGTAAGATCTGCACCTTTGGGAGTAATAAATATTTGTCTTCTCCTCATCCGGGGTACATGGCTATCTGGTGATACCCCTATATCGTCCAAAGCTCATCCTACCATGTCGGATGTGGCGTCCACCAACTGGTCGATCTTTAGCGAAGGAAGCTGTCTTTGGGGCGAGCTTTGTTCAAATTTGTGAAGTCTCGCAGACCCTCCACTTGCCATTCTTTTTTTTACTACTACGGTATTTGACAACCACGTTGGATAATTGGCTTCTCGGATGGCCTCTAGAAGTCTAGCTACTTCCTCTTCCTTTGCTTGACATGTATCAACGTCGGTCTCCTGGCCCGTTGTATTACAGGTTTGGCCGACCTGTCAACGTTGAGTCTGTGGCATGTGACCTCGGGGTCGATGCCAGGCATTTCATAAGGTGTCCAGGCGAACACCTCAATATTTCTTCTCAGAAAGGCTTCCAACTCCCTTTCTTCTTCTCGGCTAATCTGTCGAGAAGAAAAGCGTTCCTCATCACCCTCTTGGGCGAAGACTTTCTTCAATGCTTCTTCACTCTTCTCGGTCGGCTCCTTGCCGACATCATCTAGGACTTTCATGTCCTCTTCTTCAACCTCTCTGCTTCCGGTTCTCGAATCTTTGCGAGTTAACTTCATTCTTTGCCATGGAGCGTTTTTACTTCTGGCCCGATCTCCTCTGATTTCCTCAATCCCATGTTACATTTGGGAATCGCGGCGATTGATGCAAGGTGGAGAGCGCCCCCATTGCATGCAACCACGGCCTCCGGAGGATGATGTTGTAAGGCGAAGGCGTATCAATCACAATAAATTCTGTCCTCACCTTCTTTGTGCGGCTTGTACCTCCAAGCTTGTTGCGCCTAAAAGGCCCGCGTCGGCGTTCCATTGAAGCCGACCATCGGGCGTTTGGTATTCCATGTCATCGGGGTGAAGGCCTAACTCCTTGTAGCATCGACATACATGATGTCGCGAGGCGCCTTGATCAATCAAGATCGTTTCACTGGCACTCCCCAACGGAGGGATACTACGGGGCATCATTGTGCGGGTCTTTGAACCATGTCAAGGTAAACTTCGTGAAGGTTATCATAGGTCCTCGGCAATCTTCGGCCGAGGTCTTTTGATCCGACTGGTTGACATCTTTGCGGATGTTTCACCCTCTGCGTCTCCCCGTATGTCGTTTTCGTTCACCTTTGAGTGGATCACGTTAACCACGAGGTCCACACACTGTGGTTCTTTGTCTTTGAAATGGTGCTTGAGCAACAGCGTGCTGTTCTTCCTGGTTCGGGCCTCATCCACAAGATCTCTTAAATGGCCTTGTCGACGGATCTTCTAAGTGTGCTTTAAGGGCCTGCAACCTGAGTTGGGTGGCCTGCTCATTATAGTAGGCCAACGCCTCTGAGGTTTCTCCCATGAATTCTCCTTGTGCTCTTCTTGCATACGAAATAAGTGATTTCGAATTTGGTCAAGGACCTTTTGGATCGAATTGGAAACACCGTAAATCCTTTGCTTGTTTAGTCCTCAACTCTGTCTCCTGTTTGTTTTGTCCATTGTTGCCTCGGCCTCGCTTCGGCGAGCCGTTGCCTTTTTCTGTCTTTGTCTCCTTGTTCCCCGAGGTATCCTCCTCGGCTCGTGCATACTTCTCAATCCTCGCCATGAGCTCTTCCATACTCTTCGGCAGGGTTTTTGCTAATGACTTCCGCAGTGGACAGTCATCCTTTAGGCCGTTCTTGAAAGAGACGACCGCCACCTCCTGGTTGCACTCAGGTATTCGATTGAACACCTCGTAGTACCGCTTTGCGTAGGCTCTGAGGCTCTCATCTTTGCCGATCTTCAGGGCCATCAATGCATCCACCCTCAAAGGTTGCAGTTTGTTTGTAATGAACCTGGCCACAAACATCTCGGCCAGGCCTTCCCAGTTCTTTACGCTCCCCTTCGGTAGTTTGTGGAACCAATCTGATGCAATCTCCCCAAAGGATGAAGGGAACACTTTGCAGAGCAACGGCTCGTTCCCACTGTATAACGCCATTGAATTCAAAATAATCCAACATGGAAGTTAGGGTCTGACTTACCATCATATATCTGGAACCTCGGCATACTGAATCTTTTCGGTGCCGAATTTGTCCAATTCCATAGAGAATGGCGTCCTCGGCTTAACCGGGGAAGTTACTTCGGCTCCGGCATTCTCCTGTTTCCTCTTGAGGTAATCTCTCAAGTCCTCTTTACTTCTCCCTGCAGCCCGGCTGTCATTGGACTTCAGCCTTTTCGGCGCACTACTCTCGGCCTCATGGTGGCCCCTCTTTGCTCCTTCTTCGCAGGAGGCATCAAAACACAACACCGCCGGAACATGCCGATGTTCTTTGGGGTGCATCCTTCTCACGATGTGTCGCCGGGACTCTTCTCTCCTCGGCTCTTCTCGGCCGACCTCCTAGATGGTCGGTGAGAGTGCCTTCCGCTCCTCGTATGCTGAGGGCTTCGGGGACTTCTTTCCGTCCCTTCTTTTGGGCGTTTGCTGCTGGCATTGGTGTGTCCTGCAGCGGGAATGGCGGCGGGATAACATTATTCTGCATCATAAAGTTGAGGCCCGTTTGAAGTCCGGCCAGTTTATGGGCCACCTCCTTTACTTTTTCCTCCCTCCTCAGCCATCCGTCTTTCCAGTGCAGAGGTCATCCTCGTTAGTACTTGCTGGTTCGCTTTCTTTGATGTGTCGCCGTCTGGCGACGTCTTTTCTGCGTGATTACGATCACGAGTTTCTTCGTTCGATCGCCTCCTTCCACGTTAGGATCGACAGTCTTCCACTCCCGATGGAGTGTTGTCCCCAATATTTTCCTTCTGCGTTATCGACCATCTACTCTTCTTTCTTTCCCCTGACGGCGCCAAATTGTGTGAGTGAATTTCCGATCACTGCGCCTCCTTAGTAACCAGGTGGAAATCTTGGCGAGTAGACGGCTCCCTGTAACTGCACGAAGGAAAAGACTCGTGTGGTTCTTCCACCGGGCACTCCGACGATCAAGTCGAGATATCTCTCAAGGATAATCAAGTGCTAAACTCACAAGCTTGAGTATAAACAACGTACCTTAGACCCATGGGGTGCCTCTCTTTTATAGCCAATCCAATCCTAGTCCCACAGAACCGGTCCTAATGGACTTAGGACTCCTGCTAATTTAGGACTCTCAGTGGAATTAAGACATACTCCCTAAGAGTTTATCTTTACCCCAAACTGAAGTCTTCCCCCAACCTTGGACTCTTGTCCACATCCAGGTTTGAGCTTCCTCTTCATTCTAGGACTCTTGTCCTTTATCCGCTTATCTCGGATTCCGATATCTTCGGAGGTATCATCGGCCTAGCCGAGATAACCTCGGCACAACTTCCATAACACGTGGGGAACTCTGCTGACACTTCGGTGTCACCTCGGCCACGTGTTGGTACTCAGAAAATATATCCCCACAATAACATAAAAGTCAGATCTACATTTTAGAACATGTGAAGGAAATCGCTGGACCATCTCTCTACACTCCAAAAATTGCCAAATCTACATTCTAGAAGTGCATCATCAAAATCACCTAAAAGAGAACCGATCTCTCTCTCTGGACCCACGATCCCTTGTTGCATATCTACCCAACAAACAAATGCAAATGACTTATTAATGTGGTGACACATTGATTGTATTTTTTATCTCAATTTTTTTTTTATCAACACAAAATAATTATAAAAAGAGCAAAAATTTTGGTTTTAATTTATAAACAGATAAAAGCAAAGGTTGAGGAAAAAAAATTATAGCGCCATAACTCTACTTGGTTTAGAGTTTTCAAAAATAGTTTTTTGAATTTTGAATTTTTATTTTTGTATTTTTAGTATTTTCTAAAAAATATTTTAATCTTTTTTAACTTTTTAGATCCGCTTAATCTTTATATATTTAAAAAGTATAAAATTTATATAAAAATCTTTAGAAAATTCATTGAATATAACAAAATACAAAATGTATTAAATTTTCATATTTTTTTTATATTTTTTGTATTTGGTGAATTTTTTAAAGTTTTGTTCACAAATATTATACTTTTTAAGTGTATCTAGATTAGATGTGTCCAAAAAATAAAATAAAAATTGAGTGAAATATTAAAAAAATTTATTAAAATTAAAAAATTACGAAAAAGAAAAACTCAATTTAAAAAAAAAAAACAAATAAAACCAAACAAGATGATTGATTTTATTTATTTATTTATTTTTATTTCATAGAAGCAATCAAGGAACTTGACATGGGAACTATTTACAATACATTAAAAAGACCAAAAAGTGTAAGAAAAATAAAAGAAGAGGGATGCTAAATGCCCCTATCTTTTTACTTTGGACCCCCCATTTCTTTTGCCCCTCATCATCAAAATTGCTTCTCTTTTTATTTTTCTTTGGACCCCTACTATAATCTCAAGTATACCCTTTGAACCCCACTCATACACCTTCCATCTTTAACTCATCTTTCCCTTCTCCGACAATCCCCCTCCCACTCTAGCGACCCTTTCTTTCCGACAACCTGCTTAGACAGTGGCAATAACAGTAGTAATAAAGCAACCGTCTGTTTTCCCAAAGTATCAAACAAATGCAAACTATGTTTCAAGGAATGTTACAACGTTGTAAATGCAATGGGCCCAAGTTCAAAGGGTGAATCGTCCATTGTAGAGAATCACATTGATGTTGAAAATGAAAGATGAATAACTAGTTCGGAAAACCCATCCTTTTGCCTTTGCGACCACTCTTGCCGCCGTTCAGAAAACCAATTCTAAACAAAAGCCTGATGTTCGGTGCTATGTAGCCGACCAAAAGGCATATGTTCGGTTATGGAGTATCTAACATATTCAACAAGTTTAGCTCTATGTAACCTAACGAAAAGAGATTGACCAATCTATAAGGTAGAGAGAGAAATCTACGGGGAGAGAGAGAGAGAGTCGTGCAGAGAGAAAATAGAGTAGGTTTCGAATGATGAAGATGAAGATCGCGAAAAATTAGTCGCTCCTTTTCCGCCACCGTCATCGCCAAAACCCTAACCTTCGCTTCCATTGTTAATTCTATGAACAACAAGTGGCGGCAAAAGGCTTGCCAAATGAGGAATGGAGGTGGGTTGGTTGCCGAAAGCCGCCGGAGGGAGTGGAAGTGGTGGCGGGATTAGGGTTAGGGTTAGACTTGGAAGGATAGGATGAAAACAAAATTGAAATTTGATATTATGACAAAATCGTAATAAAATAAAATATAAAAAAATTTGGGGTCCAAAGTGCAAAGGTAGGGGCATTTAGCATCCCTCATAAAAAAAAATATGGGATTTTTGTTTTACCATAATAAGTAGGGATACTTACCATTCAGTCCTATTAACTACATTTATTTATCTACAGGTCTTAACTGATAAATTTATCACTATAAAAATAAGAGATCAATAAATTTATCATAATAAATTTATTCATAAAAACAAAAGGATTGATAAATTTATCGTAATAAATTTATTCATAAAAATAAAAGATTGATAAATTTATCACTGGATATATTTATCAATATGACTTAATGGGTAATAAGTCTCAAAAGTAGGACCTGTTGGTAATTTTTCCTAATAAGTATATAACAAAAAGAAACATATTTGAATAAGGGTGATCTGGTCATATAACATGCGGCCATGTTTGTTTGGGTGGACATGAGCTTGGGATTGGACTAATAGTCCAATAAAATTATTAATCCGATATTTGGTTAAACAATTGAAGTATGGATTAATTATTTTTAACTTGACTATTAGTTAAGATAGGATACATAATCCAACGGATTCGTAGTCCTAAGACTATTAGTCATGAGAATGATAATCCAGTCCGCCCAAACAAACATGGCCGTAATGTCAATGGCTTCATTTCTTAATACCATGGCCCCTACCTCACCAGTAACCCCATGGTGAGAGGTCCATCCTAAGGTATTAGGACTATGAGTCCATTGCTACAATTTGAAAACAAACATGGTATTAATAGTTCCAACACACTAAGGGTGTGTTTGATTGGACGGACTGGAAAATGGGGGATTAGAATCCATCGGACTTGAGTCCTGGGATTGGAATCCCCCGGACTATTTGGTTGGATTGGATATGTATTCTGTGTTTGTTTTTTCATGGGATTAGATGTCCGGACTGTGAATCCTCCGAACTATTTTTAGTGAATCCAACGTTTGGTTGGACGGACTGGATAGAATAAATGAACAAATGACTATTTTACTATTTTTTAATTGTTTACTAAGTAATAGCAATATTAAACATATCTTTAATAGTTTAATTATTTTTAGTTAGATTAAATAAAAAATTATTTTATTTTATTTTTTACACAATTAAATAAATTTATTTTTTTAAAAAAAATAAATAAATAAATAAAATATCAATAAAAATATATATTATTTTTTTAATTAAGATTTTAAATAAATTTGTTTTAAAAAAAATAATAATCAAAAAATGAAATTAAATAAAACATCTATTAAATTTAAATAATGAAATTAAATAAAACATAAACAAAATTTTAAAATAAAACATCAATAAAATATCCATAAAAAATTATTTCAAAAAATTAAATAAATAAAACATCAATAAAAAGTTAAATAAAATTATTTTATTTTTAAATTGAGACATTTAAATTTTATTGAATTTTATTAAATATAATACATAATTAAATAGTAGATGGTCAAAATGGTCATTTCATTATCTAATTCAAACAGTGATTAGTCTCCCACTTTCTGTCCCACACCCCCCAAGACAGGATAGTCCCCCATATGGAGGACATGGAGTCCGGCCGGACTAAAAAAAAATCAAACGGCAGATAAGGAACACTATTTAGACTCAAGTCCAAATAGTAGATAGTTCCCCCAATCCCCCAATCAAACAAGGCCTAAAATCCAACCCCAACGGCTTACCTCTCAAAGCAAACGTAACCAAATTGCACCAATCATAGAGTGAATCGTATTGGACTCTTAACACATACAAGAAACCATTAAGGTTTTTCTAAAAAACTTTATAAAAAAAAAAAAAATCATTTTCAAAGCACGTGGTTTTGAGTTTTTGTTTTTATAGGTTTTTTTTTTAAGTGAATTTTTTAAATGTTTTAAATATATTTTTATATTTTTTAGATATACCTAATCTAAATGAACTTAAAAAATACAACTATTTTTGAATTAAAAAATGAATAAAAACAAAAATATTATTAAAAAAAATCAGTATATTTTCATATATATATATATATATATTGATTTTTTTATTTAAAAAAAATCTTCACTAAAATTTGATTTTTTTTAGATGTATTCAAATAAGATGTATCTAAAACAAATTTAAAAAATGGACTATTATAATAAAATAAAATAAAATAAAACTCAAAAAATGTGTTTGAAAATTCAAAACTAAATAATTTTATTTTTTAACTCATAAGAAAGTCCAAAGAATAAAAAAAATCATTAAAAGAATGCAATCTCAAAGGTGGCCTTGAGACTGGTTTGGAAATCAACTATTTTAGTGAATCTTTTACTTTTTACGAAAAAACATGCAAAATCAAAAAAACAAAAAAAAAAAGATAAATTATAAATTTATCGTTTGCAGTTTACTTAAAATACAGATTATCTCTTCTAGTTCTAAAAATTACAAATATCCATTTGTCAAAATTTTGTATTTAATATAATTAATAGAAAAAATAAATTTCGAACTCATTTCCTTTACAACAATAAAATTATCAAAATTGTTAATTGAAGTATATTTATGAAATCATTAAAAACTATTAATTGACGTAATGATTTATTAATAAAATCGATCATTTGTTTTGCAATTAAAAATTTAATGGTACGGGATGTAATTTTCAAAATCATAAGGAACAATTCATATTTTAAGCAAATCTCAAGAAGTGTATTTGTAATAAACATTGCTAATAGCACCCCAATAATTACTTTAGATCCTCCCACTTTTTTGAACCCTCACCACCAAAATTATTTTCCTCTAGACCTCCACCATAAATCCAAATATACACTTTGAACCCTTATTCCTACACTTTTCCCCGATAACTAGAGGTGTTCGCGGTTTAGTTTTGAACGGTTTGCAGATCGGTTTGGACCCGCCTATATGTATGCAGTTTGGGAAAAATTCAACCTGCAATCGCCTGCAGTGCGGGTTGCCGTTTGTGCGAATAGGGTTCACAGATGTCCGGTCAATTTGTGGATTAGACTTTTTCAATTTCCAGATTCAATATAATATAAGATTGATTTCAATTTTAAAAGTAATTAACATATTCAATTTCTCCTCCATGAAGAAGTAGATTCAAGTTCCTACAATATTCACAGAGCAAACAAAAACAAACAAAAACAAAAACATTCAAAAACAATGTTCTCTATAACATTTCTTTTTGTATCATGAAATTAGGGTTTGGTGTGTTGGCCAAAAATATCTAGGATAAGATGAATGAAATCAACGATCCAGGTTTTATATATATATATATATAAATAAGCCACTAAGTGCAGTCGGGTTCTTGCGGGAGCGAATTAAACCCACAACCCGCAATTATACCATATTCCAAACCGTATCTGCCCACATTGTGTCTGCAAAACCGTCTATTTGTATGCAGATCGGTTCGGGTTGGGCGGTTCGGATAACCCTGTGCCCAGCCCTACCGACAACCCTCTCCCTCACCAGCAACCTTTCTCCATCTTTCCTCGTTCACTAAGGACCCTCCTTGATTTCCCCTCTCTCATCGATGACTCCTTTCATTTGACGATCCATCGCCCTAGGTCACTTTTCCTTTCCCTTCCCCAC
Organism: Camellia lanceoleosa; assembly: GCA_025200525.1. Classification (NCBI taxonomy): domain Eukaryota; kingdom Viridiplantae; phylum Streptophyta; class Magnoliopsida; order Ericales; family Theaceae; genus Camellia; species Camellia lanceoleosa. The sequence goes on from JANUSC010000105.1 coordinate 395,626, forward strand.
TATCAACCCACCTCACCTCATTTCTTTTACCCAAATATTTCCTTCCACTAATCTTAGCCATTTGCTATTGCCACCACCCATACAACTGCCATCAAGTCCTTCCTCCTACCATGCTCATGTTTGATTCCTCTTTATTTGAAATCAGCACTCTTAGTTCGAAGCATTACTACCGAACAAATGGTGGAGCTTCAGATGTAAACCATCAAACAAATTGTAGTAGTTCAGATGTAGACCATCAAACAAACAATGGTTGTTCAAATTTGGGTTGCCAAACTGAATTTGGAGAGATCGCAAGCAGTGTTGTAGTTGTGATAATCACGCAGAAAGAGTGGATTGCCACTATTGCTGACCTTTTGTGGTCGCAATTGCGATCTTACGCGAGCAAGAGAGGTGGGTGTAGATGGCGATGAAGGTCGTAGTGGTGGATGGATATGGATTGAGAAAGGTCACTAAAGTGTGGCGAAGAGCAGTCCAAAAGTGGCGTGTGTGTTGGCTTTAGTGGGTGGTGAGTGAGGGTAGTGGCGATGGCGACCGAAGTTGATTGGGTTAGGGTATGAGAGAGTAAAGATGGAGATAAATTTGTAATTTGATGTTAGGATAAAATTGTAATAAAAAAAATATAAAGAGAGGATCTAAAATAATTATTAGGGTGTTATTAGCACATTTGTAATTTACCCTAAAAAAAGAGAAATTGTATTCACTCTCAATACATATTATTTGTTATGTTCTAATATAAACTTTTGGAAAAAAAAAAAAAGCAATATATTCAAACATAAATTAATCAGCACAAAATAAATTATTCAAATATATATTCCGTTCAATTGTTTATTTTTTAGGAAAAATTAATCTAAAGTCCCTCTCTCATTTTTAGTAATGGAAGACATCCACAACATTATTTTTTGATATCTAAGGTCCATAAACCCACACCCATATATCAGATCAGAGAAATTTGACTCTCTCTCTCTCTCTCTTTCTGATCTTCATTCTATCCAAACCAAAACCTTTCTCTTTGTGCACATTCCTCTTTCTCTCTCTCTCTGTTCTTTTCTCCTCTCTCGGTCTTCATCTCCGACGCCGGTGGCTTCACCTTCGCCTCTGTCTCTACCACGCCGTTGCAAGAATGCCGTGATTTAAGCCAAACCACCGCAATTTGAGCCACTAACCACCACGATCTGAGTCGGATCACCGTGATCTAAGCTGAAATTAGCTCTGACAGTTGAGTTGCCTTGTTGATGTCGTGGTTGTCTTCATCGCTACCGTGCTGCTGTTGTTGTCACCGCTGAGCACTGCCGCTTGATGGTGGTGGTGGTGAGATGGGAGTCTCGGCCATCTTTTTCTTCTTCTTATTCTTCAATGCTATTGCTTTTCGATTTCATACTTCGTTGTTGGTCTTGCTGATCTTCTCTTTGATGAGAAGAAATTAATGGGTATTATTATATGTAACCTTTACTAATTTAAAAGGAGATCCTTGGTCTTCTTGACCACCCATTTCTATCTACTTTATATTCATATTTTGAGACTGAAAAGTTTTATTGCTTGGTCATGGAATTCTGCAATGGAGGTAATCTTTACACTCTTCAACAAAAGCAACCGAACAAGTATTTCACTGAGGAAGTGCTAGGTTAGTACATATCCGCCTTATGTAGTTTTGAAGAAAACCTAGATGGGCAGTCTCAATGAAATTTGTTTGTTTGTTTTGTTTGTTTGGTACACTCAGTGAAATTGGATCGAATTTCCTATGATTTTGATTGAATTTCTTTGGTTTAGACCAGAGAAATTCTCTGAGTTGGATTGAATTTTCTCTAATTTGGATTGAATTTCTCTTGTTTGGACTTGAGAATTTTTCTGGTTTGGACCAGAGAAATTCTCTAAGTTGGATTGATTTTTGTCTGATTTTGATTGAATTTCTCTGGTTTGGACTAGAGAAATTCTCTAGTTTGAATTGAATTTTCTTTAGATTGATTTGAGGGACCTTAAACATTATGAAAATATTGAATGTCCTTTATGTTATAAAATCTTAATATCAAGAACCTTAAAAAAAATCCTCCTATTATTTATTTATAAATTTATATATGAACATTTCACTCTTATAAAAGAAATTCTATTATCCACACCTCTTACCATGTGTTCCCGAGTTATGTTATTTTCTTCTTTAGTTATGACCACATCTTTTATGTCTCATATATTGTTTAGTTATGATTTTTTATTTATTTATTTATTTTTTTTTTGTTAGGACTAAAAAAATGTATGAAATTATACTATTTTCTTATTTAGTTAAGGTGCACATGTCTTTTCCTATGTTAACTACAATGATTGAAGCCTTGTTTGGGATGGGCTAAAGCGATTTTTTTTTAGGATCGGCTAAGAGCATCTCCAACCCTGAACCAAAATTTTCACCAAATCTGAGTAAAAAAATGACTTTTTTCTCAATCTGATACCGAACGCTCCAACGGTGTATCAAATCCCGTGGGTCAACCGGTGGGTCGACCGGTAAGAGTAAATTTTTTTTTTTTTAAAAAACCCTTTTGAACTGTTTGAACCCACCTCTGTGAACTGGGGAAGGGGCGACCGGTTGGTCGACCGGCGGGTCAACCAGTCAGCCAAAATTTTTTTTTTTTTTTCCCTCCATTTCTGTTCCCAATTCTTTTTCCTATTTCTTTTTCCCTCCATTACATATATGTCTAGCGTATGAATTATGCTCTCACATAAATCCATTATCCATATGCCAGACAACTCCACAAAACTGATACGATCATAACTTGAACAAAATAGAGCATCATGAATACCTTCAAATCTATGATATTGACTTCATTTTCATCCTCTTCTTCTTCTTCCTCTTCCTCTGATAATGAATCTGATGATGAATATATCGTCACACTTTTAAGAGCTTATGAGCAAAACAATACTAACATGCTTCAGATTCTGAAGAGTGATAGCTCAAAGAAGGTAGGTGGTTCTGTTGTAGGTCATAGGTATATACACAGAAATAGAAGGCAGGGTCACAACAAATTGTTTGGAGATTATTTTGCTGCAAATTCTGTGTATTCGCCTACAGTATTTCGAAGACATTTTCGAATGCGTCGTCCTTTATATCTACGAATTTTGAATGCAATCCAAGCACACAATTCATATTTTCTTCGAAAACAAGATGCAGCTTATGTACTTGGATTATCTCCCCTACAAAAAATGACTTCAGCGATGAGGATATTGTCATATGGTGTTGCAGCAAATGCAGTTGATGATTACATACGTATCGAAGAAAGTACTGCAATTCAAAGTTTGCAACAATTTTGTAATTCAGTGATTGAAATATTTGGTGAAGAATATCTGAGATCTCCAACACCAACTGACATTGCTAGATTACTTGCTATTGGAGAGGTTCGGAGGTATCCTGGCATGTTGGGAAGTTTAGATTGCATGCATTGGGAGTGGAAAAATTGTCCAAAGGCATGGCAAGGTCAATATATAGGCCATCAAAAGAAGCCAACCATTATTCTTGAAGCAGTAGCATCTTATGACTTATGGATTTGGCATGCATTTTTTGGAATGCCTGGCTCACACAATGACTTGAATGTGTTGGACCGATCGCCTTTATTTTCTGATCTTGCGCAAGGTAAAGCTCCCCCTGTCCATTACACGATTAACGGACATAATTACGATATGGGTTATTACCTTGCTGATGGTATATACCCTCAATGGGCAACACTGGTTCAAACAATTTCTTCTCCCCAAGGAGCAAAGAGACAACATTTTGCAATGATGCAAGAATCTGCCAGGAAAGATGTAGAGCGGGCATTCGGAGTCCTTCAATCTCGATTCGCAATTATAGGTGGTGCTGTACGTTTTTGGGATTCGAAAATGCTTGCCAACATAATGAAGACTTGTATTATTTTACATAATATGATTGTCGAAAATGAGAGGGAGGAGCACCTTAACTTCAATTATGAAATTTCATTAACCAACACACCAGTGCAACTTTCCTCTACTCCTACGAATGACTTCCAAACATTTTTGTCTCGTCATTTAGGTATTAGAGATAAGGATGCATATCATGCCCTCCGTAATGATTTAGTAGAACATATGTGGCATCTTCATGGTGAACACTAAATTCATCACAGCAATACATGTAATTTTGTTTCAAGTTTTGGAATGAAAGGTTGTCTTGTTTGTAATCTTCATGTTTCTAAGCACTATATGAACTAAGTAATTCAGAAGTTATGTGATGAGCTGTTGTTGGTCTGATTCAATCTTTAATATTCAGAATTGTGCAGTGTTCAATTCTACCCTGAATACCTCTCCAAATATCACATAAATTTAATAATCATGTCTTTAAATTTTTGTTGATGTGCCAGAAATCATAATACCACATCTATTTATGCACATTTCATAATTATGTCTTAAATGATAATTACTGATGTTGATATGCATAATCATAATTTCATAATTATGTCTTAATTGATAATTAGTCTTCTTAATTTAATAATAAAACCTCAAAGTACTGCATAATCATTATTTGTGCATAAGCATAATTTCATAATAATGTCTTAATCATTATTGATGTGCCATTGATTTACTGATGTTGATCTTCACATTCATTTATTACCTCACTTGACATGCATTCGACAGGCAAAGTAAAAAAACACTTAACAAGCCTTCAACTATTTGTCTTCAATTATTTGAACATGAATGTGGATAAATGCATTCCACCTACAAATCATAATGTGTTCAATTATTTGTGCACACACTACACTGCATACGTTTGAACCACCTACCTTTCATTAAACACATACCAGCTACCAGTCACTGACTTCATTCCATCTACCATGCCTCATTTTGCACACACCTTGACTTGTTGAGTATTAATTTCCTCACCACCTACCTCAAGAATGGAGCCTCTATATCAACTGACAGACCACTTCATTCCACCTCTATACCAAGGGAAACATCTGAATACCTCTCAGCACTGAATGCCTTCATTCCACCTTCACTTTCACTTTCTTACCTCTACCACCTTCATTCCATTTTCACTAAATACCACCTTCATTCCACCTTCATACCACCTCCATTCCACCTTCATTCCACCTTCATACCTCTGCCACCTTCATTCCACTTTCACTGAATACCTCTCCCACAGATTGCATACCTCTGCCACCAAAGAAAACATCTGCATCAACAAAGGCAGGAACAAGCACAAGCAGGCAGCATCCAAAACAGCATTGAAACAGAGTAAATTTTACATGAATGGCACGGGGCAACCGGTTGGTCAACTGGTTGGTCAACCGGCCCTCTGTTTTTTTTTTTTTTTTTCTTTTCAGTGTGTATGCTGTCATTTTTCGATTTTAATGCTGTATTTATTCAACTTGATGTTTTATTTGTTCAACTTTAACCTTCTTAGGAGCATAAACTTCATGTTTGAATCAAATTATATGTTCAATATTTGAAAAATTAACATGATGTCTATTTTTCTGGGACTAACTTCTATGTACTGAAATATGCCTCATTTTATAGTTTCAGTATGCACTTCAGGAAATTGAACATGTAATATGACAAATGATTTAATAATTAGTATGCACTTCAGTATACAAACTACATGTCATTACTATGCCTCAAAAACAAATATAATTTTTATTGTTTCTCTCTTTATTTACTTTCATGCATTTTCCCCATTGTCAATTTGATTGTACTCCCTAAATCAAATTACAATAAAATATTTGAAGTATTATGCTTTCTCTTCCTTCTAGAATGGACATCCAAATAGATATAACAGAAGATTGGTTTTTTCTTGATAATTCAAACATTATTTTTATTTTTATTTTTATTTGCTAGTGCATGTGTGTTATATCAGTATGCATTCACAAAATACTTCTCCAGATCACATTTGACTTCTCATGTCAGTATGCATTCAAGAAACTCTCCTCAAGTTCACATTTGGCTTCTCACTACCTATCACACACACTCACATACAGAACAAGATGATGATTTAAATTACACCACCAAATAAATTTCAAACACTGAGGATTATTATTGTCATGTTAATTTGAGTATAAATTGGCAAGGGATTTACAAAAACAGAAGTTGAATTTTAGTACAAATTGGCAAGGGATTGGCAAGGGATTATTATTGTCATGTTAATTTGAGTACAATTTCAGACCTGATTTAATCTCATCATATGTAATTATGCAGTTCAGTATGCAGTTCAGTTTATTGAACGTGTAATATGAAAATGCACATGTTAGTAGGCATAATACAAGTTGGTCATGTTTTTCGATTTTAATATGTATTGTAATATTAGAACTATATTCATTTCAATTCTAAGTTAATGTTTTCATAAAGAACACCAAGCCACCTGTAATTCACCTTTCATATGTAACACATATTCATTAAAATTCAACAGATATTGACATCATGCCTAGAACTAAAAGAGCGAGACCACAAGTTGGTGAAAGTTCCAACCCTCCACGACGTGAAGAACAGCAGCGTCAAAATCAGTCATATCCTACTGATGATTTTCTCAGTGAAAGTCATGCACTAGCCTTTCCAAACTTCTCCAGCCGACCGATTGTAACAGGGAGGAGGGTAAATCTGCCATCTCAATATGATGCACTATTAGCTAGTAAACTTGAAGCAATGGGGTGGCAAAATTTAATTAATTTACCCCAAAAGGTATATCTACAGCTGGTATCTCTATTTTATGTTCACCTACGAGGTACTCAAGAAAAAGATGGAAATTTCACTCTGTTGTCATATGTGAAAGGAAAGGGTATACAGTTTGATATTCCTACTTTGGCAAGCATTATTGGAGTTGAGTTAGGTGATGAAAATATCCATTTTCAGACTGAGGCTGACTTAGCTAAAATCGTTGGTAATGCTACTGATGTATATACTAGTATTTGTCGGAACAGATTTACTGGGACTAGTTTACAAGCAAGACATTTGAAACCTTATCTTCGGATTCTCCACCGGTGGATTGTAGAAAATGTCACTCCAAAAAAAGGACATCATGATGCGGTTCCATATTTTAATGCCTATTTGTTGTACTGTTTTGAAGTTGGTCATAAGTTAGATTTGTGTTACATAATTATGAAAGAAATGATAATCGCAAATCAAGGTCAATTCACGGGTCGGTCATTACTCTTTGGGGCACTGTTGACCAAAATTTTCAGACATTTCAGGGTTCAACTTGTAGATGAAATGGAGATGAAAATCAGGTCACCCATTAATCAGTATACAGTGACTCGTGCTGGTGCAGCCTCCAATTTAATGGGAAGTGATAATGCTACAGACGATTCAGAAGATGAAGTCCCACCAGATGATGCTCCACAAGATCCTCCTGCCAATGTGATGCCATCAACTGAACAACCTCAATATTGGACTGAGTTTTTGGCCATGGAAAAACAACGTTATAATGAACGCGTTCAATGGGAACAGCAAATGGCTAATCAGGTCAATTCGTTGGGTACTTAGTTTGATACATTTGCCACTGCCCAGAATTTATTAATTCAACAATTTGGTGAATTCCGTGTGGATATTGAGCATCGCGTAGATATGATTGAGCATCAGGTAAATGACATATACCATCACTACTACCCTCCTCCTCCACCACCACCACATAATGACTGTTGATGTATTTCACATTATGTATTTGTTTTAGTTTCAATATTTTGTTCTTTTAACAACCTTTTGTTGGGTCAGTTTGTTAAAGAGGACGACAGTAATTAAAACCTATTCACTTATGACATTGGCCTATTCATATATATACTTCATATTGTGATTTTTCATTTTAATGCCTGTTTGACAAAGGACATTATTGTGTACATTCTGAAAATGCTACAAAAAAGGTCATTAACCATTTCTGATTCTGTGGTATAAATCAGGTTATAGTACTGATTGGCATATTCATTGACATATCATTTTAAAGAAGATGAGGTTAATTAAAAAAAAAGACATTGAAGTACAAGCCAAAGATCTCCCTATTCAAAAAACATGGCAACAATTAGACATTGACCTTGAAAGATGGCAAAAATACATGGCAAAAATTCATAAAACCAATAAAAATAACCAATACAAGTTAGATGTAATAATTTTAAATAATAAAACTAATGGATGAAACCCACTAATACTGAACCTTTCAAGGCAATCTACTAGTTGATCGAAATAAAATCTATCGTTAAAGATCTTCGTAGTACGCCCTTTGCATAGGATTTAAAATTGTCATGTCCATTGACATTATTTTATGATCTTCATTTCGTTGTTCTCTTTCATTCATCATGGATAGGAGTTTTAATTGTTCCTCCCTATCTTCGGCCCTTCTTTGACGCTCTACAGCCTTCTGCTCACGATCTATCGCCTTTTGTTCATCTCGCTCAATAGTTCTAGCAGAGATACTTGATAACACTTTAACAATTTTAGATTGGTTGGCAGCCATTTCATCAAATCTACTATCATGCGTTGTTTGATTCTTCAGCTTCTCTTTCACTGCCTTAGTACCAATTGGTCGTGTTGACGTGTTAGATGGTTGTTCGTGCACCGCATTATTCTGGTTGGATTGAGAAGCGTCAAATTCAGTTGGCAGATTGAAACATGGATCAGCATGTTGCGTGGTTCTTTTTGATCGAAATTCATCTCACTTACAACTTCAGCGCAAAATATCCCAACATGTATCAAATGTGAAGTGTTTTTTCTGTATTACATGATACATCCGCTTCGCTTCAGTGACCTAAATAAAAAATTATAAAGATTTCAATAACAAGTATATATTTAGAAAAGAAAATTGATATTTAATAACACAAATAAATTTTACCATATCTGCCTCAGTTGTTCCACTTTGTTGCCTCAGTTGAATTTGTTCAAGAAAACCACATAATTTATTAATGACCTTTTGCATGACAGACCAACGATGAGACAAAGAAATACGGTTTCGATTTGATTCACTGCTCAATTGTGAATTAAAATAAACCAGTACTCGTTCCCAAAATATAGCCATAGTCTGACTATTACCAGTAATGGGATCTTGAGAAACTGCTAACCAAGATCTACATAAAGTTTCATCTTCTATAATTGTGAACGCTTTACCACAAGAAACACGAGAAGTTTCTGAAATAAAATGATTATCATTGTTCTGCGTGTTCTACTCTCGTGAAGATTCCGACATAAAATTAATATCAGTGTTTTGCTCAAACATTTGTGATTCTCCAAACATTTCTAAATCTTCCATACTTTGAAAAAAATACAGTACACTTACTGAAAAATATTATAATGATATAAGCTCAAACTCAGAATAAGATAATTTATTGAGATACTAATAATTAAAATTTCAAGAGAAAAAAATATGTATTGACACAAAAGGAACAAAACTCACAACATATAAACGTAATGCTATTATGAAAATGAAATACTCTGTCATGATATTCTGAAAATGAAATACTGTCTTGATATAGGAATCAGATCTATTTTATAGAGCACATCATCAACGGTAAATTTTCAAAATAGTCTGTCCATCCAACGGTAATTTATTATTGTAACGGCTAGTTCTATAATATATATGTAAAAGGTAACAATTTTATTTATATTTTGAAGAAAATTAAAATTTATATCACCCTCTAAATTATTCATAATCTACAAAGTAAACTATGTCAAAATAACCCAGCTCAAACAACATGAAATGAAACCAACCAGTTCATATGCTACCCTCAAAACTGTACCAGTTCAAATGCTAACCGAAGGACTCAATCCAGTGGACCGGTGGGTCAACCGGCCGATCGACCGGCCGGTTGACCAGTTACTCCCAACGGCCATGGTTCAAACCAACCACTTGACAGGTCAAACCAACCTTGACGCAGAGGTCGACTGGTTGGTCAACCGGTCGGGCAACCGGCTGGTTGACCGGTTCCTCCCTCCAACGGTCACGCACAGTGTTTTGGTTAAATCTGTATACTGTTCTCACTTTGATGATTTGTTTGATGAATTCTGAATTTGATACTGGTTTGGTGAAACTGTTAGAATATGAAAAAGTGATTTTTTCAACAAATTTTAAATTTGATGACAGGTTTGGTTCAGGGCTGGAGATGGTCTAAAGTGGTTAAATTAGTATAAAAAGAAAAAATAGCTAATTTAATCAATAAGATAAAATATCATATCTAAATCATAAACCTTTCACTTTTTTTTCTTACAACAATTATATCCAAACCAAAAAAAAAATCAAAATTTTTTCTCAAACAGAATTATTAGTCAAGTTAAATTAGCCAAACAGTAAAAATAAATAAATAAATAAAAGGAGACTAGGCTGAGTGAGTTGATTTTTTGTATTATGTTTTTGTCAAAAATTTTCACTGCCGTTTTTTCTGGGCTAAGGAGGCGTTCTCTCGCCGGCGCCGACGGTGGATTCATCACCTCCGCTGGGAATCCATTTTTCATGTTCAACACCGGCGGTTGATGTTCGATCTCATCCTTCGCCATCGGAAACCGCTTGACGACAACCACCTTCGAACATGAATTCTACTTCTTCGCCACAGATGACAGGGTATGAAGATTGTGCATTTCATTCGAATTTTTTTTTTTCCCCTTGGATTTTGTTTTTACAACGGTGGTTTGCAAATTAGCTTGTCTTAACTGCTTTTCTGAGACTGAAAAAAAAAAAAAAAAAAAAGTAAGGAATAAAAGAGAGATAATAATGAAGTATCGAGTATTAAGACCTTTTTACAATGTCTGTATCGTTGGATTTTAGGCATTGGTTAATCAGAATCTGACGAAAGTCTGGTTAGATGATGAGAGAGAAGCAAAAATTAGGGAGGAGAGAGAAGACATGTGACCGTGAGATAAAGGCAAAATTGGGCACAACCAGGGTCTGAAACAAACATAACTATGACAGCTTTGACACAGTCCAAGCATGTCTAACAATGTAAATTGTTTAAGATCACTAGTTCATTTCTGACCTAAAATAGAAAAGCCCAAGAAGTAAATGGAAAATTGATTCAATTTTAGTTCAAAAAAATTCAAGAGAAATTTGTGGCATAATAATGATGTTTTGTTCTTGTAAGGATGATTATTACTTCCAAATTGAGTCAATTCTTCTAGTTAAAAAATTCAAGGGAAATTTGAGGCATAATAATGATATTATATTCTTGTAATGATGACTTTGAATCCCAAATTGGTATGAACAAATAATGTTTTGTTCTTGTAAGGATGACTATGACTTCCAAATTGAGTCAATTCTTCTAGTTAAAAAATTCAAGGGAAATTTGAGGCATAATAATGATATTATATTCTTGTAATGATGGCTATGAATCCCAAATTGGTATAAACAAATATGGAGAAGACGACTGGCATAAGTGGCTAGAGATTGTCTGAGTGACAATCCAAATACATAGGATCCATTTTTACATCAACTCAACCAGAAACCTGCCACTCACACTAAACCCAATATGTTAGATCATGTCATGCATATATACAACAATATAGATTAGTATTATATGTACAAGAGTTATGTTTGATGACTTGAATTGTGCTCAGAGTTCCATAGAATGGGGTGGTCTTTTTTGGGAAAGTTTGCTATGTGGGTAGTGATAATTTTGGCTCAGGTCAATGGACACATTGGTGGTTGCTTGGATAGGGAGAGGAGGGGTCTATTGGAATTCAAGGACTTCCTCAAATCCAATGGTGCTGATGCAGACCATCTTCTCCCTACCTGGGTTGAGAAACCAGATCATCACAGTGAATGCTGTGATTGGGAGAGAGTCACGTGTGATCGCACCACGGGGCACGTGACAGAGCTGTTTTTGCATAATGTAAAAGATGTATTATATGAAGATTTCAAAATTTGGTTTATAAATGCTTCCCTCTTCCTTCCTTTCAAAGAGAGAGGAGAGTGGTCTGTGTGACAAAAGTTCGATTCTATGGATCCATACAAAGTAATCGCTGATTCCTAAATTCCAGCACAAGGAGCTCGAATCTAGAGTCCGTGGAGGTCAGATTTTTCCTTCCGTATAAACCCTAGATTCTAGCTTCTAAATTCTGGTTTTCGATCTAATTCGACTTTCTAGGGATTTTGAACTTTTCACTGATTATATATACACACATGTATGCATTGTGGATTTGAACTCTTCAAGTATTTGTGAAAATCGGGGAGAATGAAGAGAGCAATCAGAATTTGATCTGATTCGACTTTCTAAGGCTTTTTGAACTTTCACTGATACATTTGTGGATTTGAACTGTTTTAGTATTTGCTATTGGTTCCTTTGTTTAATTGCGGTGAAAATCGGGAGAAAGCCCCTGTTTGCATCACAGAGAGAGGAACAACACAGAAGTGCCCTTTACCTGTTCGATAAAATGCCCCAGTGAACCCTTGTCACTGTGCTGTCATAAGATGATTAAGGAGAAAGAGAAAGAGAAAGAGAAGGACAATGAGAGGGACAGAGAGGGTAGTAAGCTATCATTGAAGAAGGGCAAACTAGCCAAGAGTAAATCAAAAAGCAAATCTTCGACTAAGGTGTTTTTGAAGGAGTTTGTAAATCAGGTGGATCAACTATCTACTGATGATATGCCTAATGTACTTCCCCGCCGGTCTACACGCATTCGTGGCCCCCCCAAATCCCTTTCACTTGGAGATTTTGTGGGACCGTGGCAAGGGCCTTCAAATGTAAATAAGAGGGGATTGAGGGACGTAGATTCAGAGGATAGCTCAAATGAGTGTGATTATGATCTTGGTACAACACAATTTCGCTGGACTGTGGAAATGCAAGCCTCACCTGAGCAATCACCAAAGCAGCATCAAACACCTAATGCATGGAACACACCAACTAGAGTGCTAACTGATGTTGAGCAGTGGCCAAAACTGACCACTGTGTCCCCATTAGTGGCAAACGAAATGATGTTGTCAAATAAATTTGGCTCACTTAGTGCTGATCAAAGGAAAGAAGTAATGGGTTCCAAGCAACGAGAGAGTGATAAGCCCGTGCGAGCTTGCCGAAATGAGGATTCGGTTGATCTACATATGGAAGATGGTAGTGAAGGTCTGGATACACTTGCTATATCAGGTAAACCTCTACAAGTTGGGAGCTCTTTAATTAAAGAAGAGATTAACAAGGTGTCAAAATTGAAGTATAAAATAGGTGCCCATAAGATTGAGAACCAAGTAGATGGCATTTACAATGTCCCTATTGAGATCTCAAAAAAAGGTTTTTCTCATTGGGAAAATGCTTTGGTTGGATACTTCATTGATAAAAGATTCTCTTTCCATTATGTGAAAACTTGGGCGGAGAAACTTTGGGGAAATTTGCTTGAGGACGTTGTCTCCATTAACAATGGTTTTTTTATTTTTAAAGTAAAAAGTGAAGAGGCTATGGACACAATCTTGGAAGATGGCCCCTATTATGTTGGGGCTAGATTGATTGTTATTAAAAAATGGCAACCTGGACTAAAACTAACAAAGTGTGAATTTTCAAGTGTGCCATTGTGGGTGAAGTTGTACAATGTTCCTTTGGAACTTTGGAGTGAAGAGGGTTTGGGTTACATAGCTAGCATCTTGGGAACTCCTCTTTATTTAGATGAGCCAACTTTCAAGAGAAGTAGACTTACGTTTGCGAGAATTTGTATTGAAGTGCCAGCAAATAAAGAGATCCCAAAGTTTTTCAAAATAAATCTTGGTTATGGTGACCCATATGAGATTCAAGTTGAAGTACCATGGAAGCCCCAAAGGTGTGATGGTTGTAAGACTTTCGGCCATACCACTAATTTGTGTCCTCAAAAGCCAAAGTCTTTGAACCCTTCCTCCTTCAAACATGAGTGGAGAGTCAAAGACACTAAAACACAAATTCCTACTAAATGGGAAGTGGTGAAGAAAAAGGGGGGAGATGGTGGGCAAGGTTCAACGCCATTGATCAACAAAGAGAGAAAGACGCAGTCTTCTGCCCCCTCAACATCTAATGCCTTTGCTGTCCTTGAATCGGGTGATATGGACGAGTTAGGAAATGGAGATTCAAGTCAAGAGTTGAGAAATAAAGGGAGTCCATCTCCAAGTGATCCTAGTTATGGGGAGACTTCAAAAGAGGATAACAGAAGAAAACTTAAAGCGAAACTTCATGACTTGAAGAATGCTAGAAGGAAATTCTGAATCCTTGTTTTGTTGGGAATGTTGTGCTTGTTTTCTATAAGCTCAGTTTGTCTTTTGATGGAGTAGTTTATTTTGTTTATTTTTGTGCTTCCATCAAAAGCTGTGTATTGAACTTCATTGTATATCTTTCTTTTTTGGTTATAATATGACTTACTTATCCAAAAAAAAAAGATCTTCAAAGCCTCACTTTGTCTTCCAATTCCTTCAGTGGTTGGACTGACAATGAAGGTATGCAAACAGCTACTATGTAGTCAACGAGTGTTTATATTTTACTTTTCTAAAATTACTACATTCTATAGTAGAAGAAAAATAAATTAAACAGAGAATAATTTTTAACTGAAAATATTAAACATAATTTTTTTTTTTTCCTATACAAGTCTTATGTTAGATAAGGGGTGAGATTCTTTCCCAAAAACTACTTGTGAGGTGGGGGGATGGGTAGAGGTTTTGGGATAGGTGATTCATCTCATTAAAAAAAAGTCATGCTAATATTAACAACTAATGAGCTGTCATGGTAGTAAGAGGGAAAATTATCAAAAAGTTAGAATCTATATATTTTTTACACATCCTAAAACACTTATTTCTGGACATTTTTTTACACATTTTAATGTATATATGTTGACCTAGACAAATTACAACTCTATGGACAATAATTGGCATTTGAAAAAAAAAAAATGTGATGGTGACATTTTTAAGTTACAAATTAGGAGTGTGGGTTCGAATCCCCGCCTGTGTACGAGTCCGTGACATACCGTTACATGGTTGAGTGGCCTTGCTATGTGGCAACCACCTAATATAAGGCAATCTCCAATCCTTACTCTTTCTTTATTTTTTCATGAATTTTGAGTATAAATTCAGTTAAAAGCTTGATCTAATATGATGATAACCAATGGTATAATCTAAAGAAATGAGTGTTTCAACCATCTTCAATCCCTACTCTTAACCATAGTTGACAAAAAATATGACCGTTGAGCATTTGATGAAAGAATTGAGTGAGCCTTGATTTGATGAAAAAATTTAGTTCTTCCTTTAATTGATATTGATACAGGTTTTATGAAATGGTTGGAGGCTTGGACTTGGAGCTCATTTTTAACTATCTTTTTCATCAAATTTGAGTTTGACAAATAATGGTAGATGCTTAAGACTACATTTTTTTATTTTTTTTTTCCTACAGATGATCTAAAATTTTAAAAAAAAAAAAAAGAAAAAAAATTTATTTCCTATTTTTGTTTTTTCAATTTGCCTAGATAACGAACAAAAGAAAAATGTTTATTTTACATTTACCTTCATATAGAGGGATTTGAAATGGGTGCATCTAAATACACCCACAAAGCTCTTCTCCGCATTGACTTCGTGATGAAACCCAATTCTCAATAGTCTCAATTCATGACTCGTGGCCAGTCGACCATGTGAGTTGTGAAAATTAGGAGAAGAAAGAAATAAAGAAAGAAAAAGGAAAGAGGAAAAAAAGTTGTATTTGTGAACTGAAACCAAAGGACCTTTCTGCCCAAAAATTCATCACTTTTTAAGGATCACAGTATTTCCTGTTACTTGCAAAAATTTGTATTTGAATTGTGATGACTGTGCTCCTCTTTGCAGGATTTGAAAGATTGTCAAATTTGAATTGTGTACACCCACAAATACAATGCAACAAAATACACAATCCACTTACACACAATAGTACACTATATCACTAGCACACATGTGCTGACTTGATCAAGACTTATGAGACATCACTTACGCAAGACTTTACTACACTCTCATGACACCTGACATGCCTCACTCATGCTATTTCACTCACACGTTTTGTATGTATATATCTCACACACTCTTTTTGTAATCACTCTCACACACCAAGATTTATCCTTTCCCTCACTACAAGTACACACATAGAAGACCCATCTCCTATTTATAGCTACAAGAGTCGATTATATCCACCGATTTTGAAATTCCGGAATTCTCCATAAAAGGCGGCAACCCAAGCTTCTCACAACCACACATTCCTTTAACCAAAATCTAAGAAGAAATATCTAAAGAGAAATCTAGATAAAATTCTAGAGAGAAGATTATAGAGAGAGAGTTAGTGTTGAACTCTAACACTATGTATCACATCTCTGGTCCAATATAACAATATAACTATACCCCTCTAGATATTGATAGGAAAACCACATCTCTGGTCCAATATAACAATGCACCGCAAACAATTTTGGAAAAGAAAATATGAATGCAAGATAAGAACTAGTTGTAAAACTTGCATTTCTTTATCAACCTCTTGCATTAGTGCATTTGTATGTTTGTTCCTTGGGAAAGAAAATAGAGAAGAAAAAGAACTGAATCTCTTGCGGTTGCGGCACAAATTTTCAAGATTGTATTTGTTCAAATGAGGGAGTGGGCCATTATTTGTTACGATATTGGTTGATCAATTAATTATTGCATTGCATGTAATCAAGGATATAATATGTACGAATTACTTGGTTAAGAAACATTTATTCAACACCAATGATTCATTTTATCAAAATTTTCATGCAGGTTTTGAAAAGCTGTCAACTTTGAGAAAATTGGAGACTCTAAATCTTGAATGGAACGAATTTGATGATAGCATTCTGCCATCTTTGAGTGCGCTTAGATCTCTTAAGATGCTTAATCTCCGTGCAAATAAAATTGAGGGATTATTTCCACCTCATGGTAACTTCAATTGTGTCTGAAAATTCTTGAGTGTTTCTTATTTGTACAGGGAGTTCAGAACTGTTAATCATAATTAAAATTGCATAATTATTTTTACTAATCTTGTTATTACTATGTTGTAAACTTATCACTTTGTTGTTTTTTTGTGCAGAATTAGCTTATTTTGGGAACCTGGAAAGGTTGGATCTAAGTTATAATCAATTTAATGACATCCAAGGTAAACCTCAATAGTTTTTAATGAACTAACAATAATGGACTATCTTCTCCATCCTATTGCATTCTAATCACTGATTTGGCCCATACTGCCTCGAAGAAGAACAACCAATATTATCTAGAAAGAAGAATGAGTAAATGTTTCACAATCTTGTGACAACTGATATTGAAGGTCTTGAAGTTCTCTTTTGACCTCCATCTTGATGCAATTTAACTAATTCTCATAATTCTGAATCAGATAGCTCAATTTATAAAGATACATACTCTATGAAGCTTGGACACCGACACTCTTCAAATGCTCCCCAACATGTATCAGAGTTCTATTATATATATTTTTATTTTTTATTTTTACAGCCAGAGACATTTCAAATATTTGGGGACTCACATCACATCTATTGCTTAGAACACATGTATTGCAAGTTTGAAAAAATAACTTGGGATTTAATGGGGGGGAAAAAATTGTGAATACTTATTAATCTCTTATTCTTTCACTTTTGAATTTTAAGAATTGTAAAGCCCAAAACTTCCGATTTGTTTATGAATATATTTTTTATGTTAGGATTATGTAGAAAGAATGTAAAAAATGATTTCTAACTATTTTATATTTGTAAGTAATAATCTCGTATCGATTGACAAAATAAATAAATAAATCAGACTAGAGAATTGTATACATCTACCGTCAATGAAAACTCTTTCACAATATAATAATAATAATAATAATAATAATAATAATAATAATAATATTGCCCAAGGCCTTTTTTTCTTAACAAAAACCATTTTTAAAATTTTCAAAATATCTTCTTATTTTCACATATCCTTACCTCAAATGAAAGGGGTATCCACGCTAACTTTGTTTGCTAATATCATAAGAATGCAAAAGTTAAGGATACAAGAGACACCTTTTAATATTGAATTTTTTAAATTTTAATTACAATTAATCTTAATTAAATATTGTTAGATAGTAATTTATAATAAAATATAAGTCATTTTGTTTAGTTTTCAAAACCAAAAACTGGTTTTGGTTATTTTCTTATGTTTTGTCTTTAGTGAATTTCTTCAAATTTATGTCATTTTTTATTTTTATATTTTAGATGTACTTAAAAAGTAAAATATTTGCAACAATGTTAGGTACCCATAAAAAAGTAAAATATTTTGGTGTATCACAAAATCATTTCAATCACGTATCCTATTTGGCCAAAACCTCTATACCTCACTAGGAGGTCAGTGATATAAATTTTTTCACCTATGTGTGAGTATTGTTCCCCATATAATTGTTGGGTTTCTATCTCCCTCTTTCAAAGTTTCTTTGTATTAGTTGTGTGTTGTATTTAATTTTTATTATTATCATTGTAATTCATTGGATTTCATTGTAATATCATATATGAATTGATCAAAATAATAATAATAATAATATATTAGTTTACAATCATATAGCAACATTAGCGTGATGAGGTCTTATAATCTCTATTCTCCCCTTCTTTTTTGATAGCAATTTCTCCCATCTTCGTATCTCATTTTAGCAGAAGCTTCGTGCATTGGATTGCCCTTTTTTAATCCCCCCCCTCTCTCTCTCTCTCTCTCTCTCTCTCTCTCTCTCTCTCTCTCTCTCTCTCTCTCGTTTCCTTCAATATGGGATGAAATGACCAAATGAAAATTATTTATGCAAGTGATAAGTATAAACATAATGAATTATCGTAGTGGTTTATGAAATGTCATTCTCATAACTCCAATGAAAGATTGATCGATTCAATGGTTCATTAACTTATAATATGATAAACATGATCAATTCCTTGAAAGTTACATAAATATGAAGCAAATGTTGTTAATTTTTAATTATTTACTGCAGGTTGTGAGAGCTTATCGAGATTGGAAAAGCTAGAGACGTTATATCTCACACAATATGAGTCCAATAGAGAAAACAAGTTCAACAAGAGCATCATTCTATGTTTGAGTTCATTGATATCTCTCAAAAACCTTTCTCTTCAAGGCAACAACTTAGGAGATCCCTTTCCTGCCCGAGGCATGTCTATCTTTATGAGAACTCCCAAAGAGAATATATTATCCATCCTTATCTTCACAAGAACTGTTTCAGTGCAGAATTAATCGTGTTGAAAAACTTGGAGACGTTGGATTTAAGCTTTAATGAGTTTAGCTCCCTAACAATAGAAGGCATGACTTAAGAACTTCCTAGATTCAGTTGAATAGAACTATCAATAAATTTTATATTTATATGTATGAGTTCATGTTTAAGCCACCTACTATAGATACACAAGTATTAAGGCCTCGTTTGAGAACATGCTATTTTAGTAATTTTTTGACACAAAGTATAACTTACAATTGTTAGAAACCATGTGATACACATGGTGTGACCTAACCATGAAGGACACATGGTACATCCACACATGGCCTAGCCATGAGGGACGCATAGTCTTGGACACTATGAGGTACACATGGCCTTGTCAAAGATGGCTATATAAAGGTATGCTCAACATTGAGAAGATTACAACAATATAAGCTAAGATCTCCTTTTATTCATCTATCTTGAGGTTACCATTTGAAAGCCTAAGAATTTGGAGTGTAGATAAATATTAAGAAACTCACGTAACTTCTTGATTGACGGAGATTTTTCCAGATGAGACTCATAATTCAAGCATCCGATCTAATTTGTTTCCACATTAGATAATATGATTACCCTTATTTTTCCTTGAACAACAATGGATCAAAAGTACATCTGTTTATTTGAAAGCAACTTCTTAAATATTGCCCTACCCATTTAGAATTACAACAATGATAGAGAGCTCTAAATTTTGAGTTCTAAAGAGAGCTCTAATGATGTGGTAAGGGTAAAAAAACAAAAACAAAGCCAAAACATCACATTAATGAAGTGGGGCTAACCCCTAGAGCTCCTTTAGAGCTCATGTTTTAGAGCTCCAAAACATTTTTGTTAGAATTATTATAGCTTGTTTACACGCTTCCCCATCTAGTTGTTTTTGTTAGCTTAGGCATTGAGTTGTAGCCGTTGGTATATGTTGTACAGCATATAAGAGTTTTAGAAATTAAATTTTTTTATTTTTAAAAGTAAAAATTTTGTTGTAAAAAATATTTAGTGATCAATTTTTATCGTCGTGAGGATAATCGTTAAAAAATCGTCCTAAAAAATCAAAAATAAGATTTTTAGCGACAAAATTTTGAAAATGTCACTAATAAATAGGGCAAAATGGTTTATTTATTAAGACAAAAAATTTGGTCCCAAAAGGATAAAATTCATCACTAATATCCAATTTTCGTTGCTAAAAATATAATGACACTTTTCGCAATAAAATATTTGATCCCTAAAAAATAATTTTGTCCTTAAATTTTGGTTTTTAAAACTTTAATTTTTTATTTATTTATTTTATTTTTTTTGTAGTGATGGTTTTGTTTTGCCAACAGAAGCTCTTATGTTACTTTTGCAATTATCAGGGGGGGAAAAAAAAAAAAAAGCATAGGAAAAATTAAGCACAAATAATAAACACAAAACACAATTAGGTGGTATACGTTTACCATCTTTACCCAGCAAAGCGACTACATTACAAAATACCCAAACAAAATAATACCACCTACAAACCACAAGTTAATAGATATGACACCAAGGCATAACCCTTTAACTTGCTTTTGCCCGAGCAGCACTACTCATTCTTCTTTAGTGAATCAACTCTATTACTCTCACAAAAAACATGCTCTCCCATGAGAGTAGAGCCCCTCAAACCTTGGGCGTATAAAGCCTCTTTTAGACCAAATTATTATTGCAAAGATCATGAAATTATTGCTGCAAGAATACTTAATAAAAAAAAAAAACCAGCACCTAAAGATAGGAACTTGAGACAATTTCCAACAAGTTCACATAAAGAGAAAGACCATGAATCAATTAAAGCGAAGAGGATTTGACAAAGGCATTGGACAATGCATGGATTTTAGAGTGTTGTGTCATTCATTGAGCTTCAGAAGAGCATTTTAATGTCTACTTGAAATCAACAAAAAATAAAAATTTGATGTTATAACTTTGTATTTAGATAGCTAACACTTTCCTTGATAGTAACATTCAAGATCATAGATTTCTACTGTGCAATTATGTGTAAAATAATGATGGAGCCATTCAATGATTGTGCTCTTGATTTTCAAATATTTAAATAAATAACAGAAAAGCCCAAAAAGAGAAAGCAAGATAAAAGAAAAAGAAATAGAAGGCTGGGAAATAGTTGTTAGTACTTCTAGCTCTGCGACTTCTTTTGTTTCATTTTGTTTATTATTTTTTATTTTTTATTTTTTTAACTGGTTCAACTTACCTATTGATTTGAAATTGAAAATATGATTAAATACGTTGATGTTACTTATGAAAGAAATTGTCTACATTGTCTGGTTTTGTACATAGCAGTTTGTGGTTTACCTAATTACTGTTTTTGGTGAAAAGAGAAGAGTGGGGTGTGAGTGTGTGCATGCGCTCATTCCATACCACTATATATATATATTGTCTACAATTGTGAATCAGAGTGAAAGTCTTTTTAAAAAGTACCTAATTACCTGTAAAAGCAATAAGTTAGTCATTTTCACTTATGGTTCTTTGGGGTTGACTTTTAATGACATTTGATCATTGTCATGTGCTCAGATTCTAAACTACTGTCTAATTTGAGCAAGATGAGACATCTGAATCTAAGTAATAATAATTTTGACAAGGATGCCTTCCGGATTTTGGGTGCTCTCCCATCCCTTAAGTTTCTATCCTTGGAGTCCAATAGAATCGAAGGACCACTTTCTAACCAAGGTACGTGTACTTTTTATTTCTCAAATTCATGCTACTTGAGTCAATTTTTTTAGCTCCATTTGACTGTTGAGAAGACTCAAATAGTTGGAAAAATTAAGCCTTACAGCTAACAAATTGTGCAAACTTATAGTTCTTCTTTGTCAAATATATCTTTCTGGAATCTATTACTGCCATCAATGGCATCATTGTCCTTAAATTTTTTGAACATTACATTTTCATTTGAAATTGAGCTACTAACTGAGGTGCCCACAGAATATAGGTCACAACATCAATTTATATTTATCTCAATTTTCTTTATCTCAATCTAATTAACGAGTCTCTTCACCTGGGTTACAGAATTGACTTATAATCTTAGCAATCTAGAGGTCCTCCTCCTCAGAGGAAATCAGCTCAATGGAACGCCACCAATGGAAGGCAAGAATTTTGTTATTTACATTGTCTTAGGATCACCCTGCAATCTTGATTGTATTTTGTCAAGTTCTCTTAGCTCTATTTTACCTTTGTCATATGTTTTGGTAGGTTTGACATCCTTCCGCCATCTGGAGATCTTAGATTTGAGTAGGAATAATTTCTTTGCAAGTATTACTCCATCCATAGGAGCATTATCTTCTCTGAAAGCTCTATCTCTGGCTCAAAATAACCTTAATGGTTCTTTACCAATTCAAGGTAAAAATTCTATTCGTTAAGGTTATCTATTATAAACTAAATGGCCAACAAAATAGAAATTCAAACGCCAACAAAAATTCTATTGCTTCCTTTCTGTTTTTTTATTTATTTATTTGCTTCAAGCAAATAAATAAACTAGTATTGACAAAAACTATTTTTTTCAAGAGTTAGCTGGTGTTTGATAAAATTGGAAGTTGAAAACTAAAAGTTGAGGAAAATTATTCCTTTAAAAAAGGTGTATCATATGAATCTCTAATTATGTTATTTTCTTCTTTAATTATGTCATTTTATTTTTTAATTATGACTAATTTTCTTCTTTAGTTATGACATTATTTTAGTTATGACACATGAGTTCTTTAATTATGCCTCATGTTGCATTTAATTATGATATTTTTTCTTTTTTTTAGTTATGACTCAAAAAATTAAAATTATGCTATTTTTCTTTTAAGTTATAAGGTGCATATGGTGCATACTTTTGAAGGGTGTGCACCGTAGTGTTTCCCAAAAGTTGAAAATTAAGTACTGAAAATTGAAAGCTGAATTCTTTAAATTAAAAAGTTGTTTGATAAAAATTTAAATGTTGAATTGTTTGATATGTAGAAGATTAAATTTGAAAATTATTATTTTAAATTGTATCTTTCAAATTTTATATTGTGATGGTGGTAGTGGTGGTGATGGTGAGGTTATAACAGTATATGTTGATGCTTGTGCATATGTATTTATAAATTCAATCAATATTAAATAAGTTTCATATCATTTAGAAAAAATTTAACTTTTTGCATAAATTTTTAGACCCATTTGAATTTTTAAGTGATATTAATTGTGATTATGAAATGAATGTAATCGATTTTTATTTAATACATTTAGTTTTAAATATTGAATTGTGTTATCAAACAGCACTTTATATACATATTATAATAGGAACTTGTATTGCAGAGGTTGTTTTGGGAAGTTGGTAAAAAGTTGGCTTTTGGTTTTTTACCAAGTTTTTTGGCTTTTTTGGAAGTGATTTGGAAAGTTGGTAAAAAGCTGACTTTTTGCTTTTTAGTTTAATATTTATTTATGGTGTCAAATCAAATTAAAATGACCAAAATACCCTTACCCAACATAAGAGATTTATTTATTTTTTTTTTTTTCATAGGCCCTAATTTGTAATTTTAGGGCTGCGTTTTTGGCACTTCCCAAAGGGATTTTGTTGCGTTTTTGGCAGCCACGTTTTTGGACATTTTGTCCAAAAATGTGGCTTTTTACTATGTTCCCAAAATGGCACAGAGTATTATATAAATCTATGGCATTACAAACTATACGTGTTTCATAAGCTTCTTGTTTTGTAGGTTTGTGCAAACTGAAGAAACTTGAAGAGTTAGATCTTAGCTATAACCTCTTTGAAGGGATCCTTCCTCCATGCCTAAGCAATATGAGATCTCTCAAGTTTTTTGATATTTCTCTAAACCAATTCATGGAAACATTTCTCCATCTCTGTTTGGAAGCCTTTACCCCCTCGAGTACATTGGTCTTGGTAATAATCGTTTCGAGGGTTTATTCTCATTCAGCTCATTTGCAAACCATTCAGACCTTGAGGTGGTTGAATTGATAAGTAACAATGACAAATTTGAGGTAGAGACTGAATTGACAGATTGGATTCCCATGTTTCAGTTGAAAGTCCTTGTTCTATCAAACTACAATATGAACAAGCTCTCTGGCGATGTTCCGAAATTTCTCCTTTACCAAAACAAGCTAATGTTTGTTGATCTATCCCACAATAACTTGAGGTCTTTCCCAAACTGGCCACTGGTGAACAACACGAGACTATAAATTTTATTCCTGCGGAATAACTCTTTTGTTAATCCATTTTCTCTGCCACAATACTGCTATATAAGTACTAACAGAATTGACGTCTGACAATCGCTTAAGTGGGCAAATTCAAGCCAATATTGGGGATATGTTTCCATATATTCAGTACTTAAACTTATCCAAGAATGCTTTTGAAGGTGGTATCCCATCCTCATTTGGTAAGATGAGTAAGTTGTCTGTTCTGGATTTATCCACTAATAATTTTTCAAGGGAGGTGTCGAACCAGTTAGTTAGAAATTGTAGATTTTTATGGATTTTAAAATTATCAAATAACAATTTTTGTGGTCAAATCTTTTTAGTTGACTTCAACTTGGCTAATGTAGAGGCTTTGCAATTGAATGATAATCAATTTACAGGACCTCTGACAAATGTGCTCTCCAAATTGCCTGAATTGAATTTCCTTGATATTAGCAACAACTACATGGCAGGTAAGATTCCAAGTTCAATGGATAACAAGACATCATTACAAACACTAATCATGCGAAATAATTCATTCAATGGTGATTTCCCATGTGCACTGGTTCCAAGTGCGTTTATGGACATCTCTTATAACACATTTTCGGGATCAATACTTTCTTCTTGCTCAAACCCAAACCTACAACACTTGAAGCATATGCATTTGCAAGGTAACATGTTTACAAAGTCAATTTCAAGAGCTCTCCTTAATTCGTCATATCTTTTGACTCTGGATATTAGAGACAACATTTTTTTTGCCAGCATTCCTAATTCCATCAGACTACTTTCCAAACTTAGAATTCTTCTGTTCAGAGGGAACCAAGCGGTTCAATTCCAATTCAATTGTATCAACTAAATCAGATAAATTTGATGGACCTTTCCAACAATTATTTCAATGGTTCTATACCTCCTTGTTTCAATACTATCACCTTTGGTGCAAGAACCTTTAAATAATTTTGGTGGGTTTACAACTTACCGATACAGAGGTATAATTGAAAGCGAAGTTGTGCCCCTTGATGAAGTAGACAAAGTTGAGTTTGTCACAAAAAGTAGGAGTAACTCTTACAAGGGCAACATTCTTAATTTCATGTCTGGATTGGATCTGTCACATAACAAACTAATAGGTAACATACCTTTTGAATTAGGAAATCTAAGTAATGTTCATGCACTGAACTTATCTCACAATCTGTTGACTGGACCCATCTTGAAGACCTTCTCAAACCTTACCCAAGTAGAGAGTTTGGACCTTTCTTACAACAGTTTGAGCGGCAACATCCCATGAACTAATCAATCTAAATTTTTTGGAAGTTTTCACCGTGGCTCACAACAATTTATTAGGTAAAATATCGACAGAAAGCACAGTTTGGGACCTTTGAAGTGAGCAGCATGAGGGAAATCCATTTCTTTGTGGACCATTAGAGAAAATTTGTACCATTGTTGACTCACCACACTTGCCAACAACAGATCCTTAGATGAAACTAGGGAAATGGTATGATATCGATCTAGTGGCATTTTCTCGCAAGTTTTGTCGAACATACATCACTTTCTTGTTGATTTCTTTGCTATTCTTTACATCAACCCTTATTGGAGACAAAGGTGGTTCTATCTGATTGAGGAGGGTATGTATTCTAGTTACTATTTTGTTTCTGATTCTCTTTGCAAGATATTACGCCTTCTGTATTGGTAGCTATGGTTTGTTTCCATGGACAAGTATAGCAAATGTTGTTTTCTGATTCGTTTTACAAGCTATTAGGCCTTTTGTATTATATTAGCTATGGTTTGTTTCCATGGACAAGTATGGCAAATGTTGTAATAGTGCTAGCTTTATGTTGCTTATGAATGAAAAAATGGAGACACAGTAAGCATTATTGGTTACTTGTTTTCATTTCATTTCAAGCTGCTTGGAAATATTGCTATGAAAACATATATAGGGTCCTAGAATATATATATATATATATATGTATATATGTATATATGTAATTTGGAAGCAAAGTTTGTAAGGTTTTTGGTAAGTATAGCACTTCCCTTTATACATTGAAATAATTTGGATTTATGAAAAAGTTCATTGGATATCAAAAAGTTGAAAAAATACAATACATATATAAGAAATCTGTTTCAATTCTTTGATTGACAATTGCTTTGGCATGTGTGACTAGCTAGCTACTTATGGATTTAAAATAGAGAAACTAATGTTTAGGACATGAGAAAGTTTGAAATTACAAATTAGAAATGTTTTTCTTTAAGATTGAGATTATGTCATGTTTGGCAACAAGTACCACCCACTCATTATTCATAAGGTTGTGTTTGGTTTATGGATTTGAGTAGGAATTTGAAAGGGAAAAAAGAAAAAGTGTGTGAAATGTATCTATATTTCACCCACATTTTTCTTTTCTCTTTTTAAATTCCTACCTAAATCCATATACCAAACACAGCCTAAATAGACCAATCACTTATTGTTTATGTTATTAGTCAAGTGTTACAAATTTCAAGTTAAATTTGACTAAACTCATACCTAAATAATTAAATTACAATGTTACACTTTTACTATCTTCTTATGTAACACTTGATATACCATCTTATGTACCTCAATCACAACCATTAATGTAATGGATTCCACATAAGTTGTATTAATATCCAATGATTATGATTGTATTATATGAAATAGTATACTGAATGTAGTATAAAAAGAGAAGTGTAATATTATTGATTATACAATTTTTTATATCCCATTGCACACGTCTAAGACTTTCATGCCCTGTTGATTAATGATGACTCTAAAAATGTAGTCTTGGAGGAAATTCCAAGTAATGAGATCATCGTCCAAATTAATGCCATTTTTATTTTGATTTACTTGCGCTAATCTTTTGCATAGAAGAAGTAAATTTCCTATGCTTTTATGGTAGAAGTTGAGTCAAATATAGATATCACCACAAAACAAATAATACAAGGAATTATGTTATATGGAGAAAAACTTATCACAACTTCTAATGGTGTCAGATTGATCTAACTTGAAGGCTGGATTACTTAAAAAATACTCAAAAGAATAATATTGGCTAGTAAGTAGCTAGAAGACTCTCTAATATCTAAGTCAATAATGAAAACAAGCATCAAAAGGTAAGAGCTTGAGTATCCGTTGTTGTGTACCTTTCTAGTTTAGGTGTCTTGCTTATATAGGCTCAATTTCCAACCATTGGAGGCGGTTGAGAGGTCCCTATAACTCCTCCATTCTGTTCTGCTTTTTAGGGAATCGTGTCTCACATTTGCGAATTTTTAGGAGTGGAAAAATGCATGTTGTGTGGAATAAGTGTGGACCTAGTTAAGGCTCGGACCGTTAGTCCGAGATTAAATCTAGCTCGGTGACGAGCTATCTCTAGTTCAACTTCTTAACTCGACCTTCGAGTTTGACTCTCCTTTCTGACCCTGATCAGCCCCAACAAACATCATGTGACTTCTAACTTGAATTTTGCCTCCCACATATACCATCTTATATGGTCATTACGGTACGTAGCAAGATGGATTGTCAAATTAATTTGTTACATTTACAATTTTTGTTGTTGTCAACTAATCTATGTGTAATATAAGTGAAGTATACCGTAATTGCAATATGACAAGTCTCTGTTTCACTTTTTTCAAAACTTAATTTTCAATCAAAACAAAATAGTGGTAATTACATTTTAGTCGAATAGTGAAAGAATAATTATACTACATATGAATTTTTGTGTAAGCATACAAAGACTTGACGCAAAACACAAAAGAGACTTGTACTCCGTTTGGGAAGTGGGTTGGCTCTTTAGCTTTTTGGCTCTTTTGGCTATATGAGCCTGGGCTCAAAAGCTTGGTTTGGGAAAGGCTTTTTGATTTTTTAGCTTTTTTGACTTTTTTGTGAGAGAAGAGTGTAATGATTATGAGTTTGATGTGATTTTTTGTCTTTTGTGGCTCAATGAGCCTATTTTGTCTTTTGTGGCTCATTGAGCCAAAAAAGCCCAATGAGCCACTTCCCAAACCATGCCTGAAAATGAAAAAAAATCATGTTGTGAATCTGTCAACCTTTTCTGCATTCCAACCCTACTGAATCTTGATTAAAATCATTTCTTTTTCTTTTCATTCCAACTATATGAATAAAGCAAGCAAAGGTGGACATGGTTTTTAAGAAAGAACCTACGACAATCATATAAAGTATGTCACTCTTACCATTTAATGTGTCACATTATATTTTTATTGATATATATATAGCATTAATATTTAAGAGTAATAGAGTATATCACATTAAATGATAAATACAAATAAAAATAATAATTGATTAATTTAACATTTTGGGACAATTACAAAAAACCCCAAAGTTTTAGCCTTATAACAAAATAAATCCTGAATTTTTAATTTTGTAAATTTAAACCTTAATCTTTTGATTTTTTTAATCTAAACTATTAGCCTATTTTTCGTTAACTAAAACCGACGAAAAAAAAGTATTTTAATTATTAAACTCAATGGAGGTATACATAAGTTACCATGTCTAAAATACCATTTTTTATTGAGTTTAATGACAAAAATATTCATTTTTTTCATCGATTTTACTTAACGTAGCTAAACATATGTTTAAATTGAAAACAAATAAAAAACTTATGATTTAAATTGATAAAATTAAAAACTCAGACTTTATTTTGTTAAGACTTAAAAAGGTTTTTTTTTGGTAATCTCCCCTAGCATTTTTGTATGCTCTTTCAAATTCCCGCTCCGTCAATTTGCACGAAAATATTAATGGTTGCACTTTAGACAGTTGTTGTGAGGCTCACAGAAAAGAGTATTTTATGATTGTTTATCAAGAAAACCTATGATATGCATACTTAAAAATAGACATATTGTAAAAAATTTGTGATTTTTTTGTAATTCAGACAGGTGGTGTTTTAGTTTTAGAAGAAATCTACATGCTTGGGAAGAAGATGAGTTAGTAAAACTCATTGATTTGTTGGGAACAGGGCCTAGGATAGGCATGGAGAATGAGGATTCTGTGAAATGGAAGGTTGATCCAATAGGTGGGTTCAAGGTAGTACATATAAATGGTGTGATATGATTCTGTTTCTTTACACAGCTCTGCTGGGCTGATATGGAACAATTTATCTCCACCTAAAGCCAAATTCGTTACTTGGTTGGCCTGGAAGGGTAGACTTAAAACAAAGGCTTTGCTGCACAGAATTGGAGTATTGAGGGGAAATGTGGATTTACATTGTGTGTTCTGCAAATCTAAACTGGAATCCTCTAATCATATTTTACTGCTATGCCCTTTTGTATGGAAATGTGTGGGTATGCATAATTGAATGGTGGGGGCTGGAGTAGGTAACAGCTGGTTCAGTAGAATGTTTATTACAATGGTGGTTGAGCTGGAATTTTCATAAAAAATAAAGGATGTTTTGGAGAACTATTCCCTCAGCAGTGATTTGGTCTGTCTGGAAATGCAAAAATGAATGTATTTTTTCTGATAAACATCCAGATTTGGTGGAGTTATGTGAGACAATTAAGGTAAGGTTAGCACTTTGGTGGAAATCACATAATTCTGGGTGCCTTTATTCGGTAAATGATATTGTGAGTAACTTTTAATTGGTGAAAAAAAGCATTTAAAATCAGAGAGGATGTAAAGAGGAGCATCTCATCCATGGAGAACAGCAAAGAATGTGGGAGGGTCTGGTTCATAATCTGCTCGCATTTCTATAGCGAGGAGAGCAGCAGCAGTATTCGGTCATGGTTTTGGTATATATTTTGCAATGGCCTGGTGAGTAGCAGATGTAGCAATATTGGGTCAGTTTGTTGAAATGCTGCATTGGTGGGCTGGGGGTGGGGTGAAGAAGAAGGTAAATCTGATTTTGAGATTCTGTGGGTGGGAAGTGTCATGAAATCAGAGCACCAGTGCTGGGGAATAGTGGTGTTGTTATTGTTGGTGTTTTTTGTGGTTTTTCTTTTGGTTGGTCACTCAACAACTTGATGAGATGCTGTAGATGATTGTGTTGGGATCGGGGATCCCGCCCAAGATCTTACGGAAATTATAACAACCAGAAATACACACCCATGCAGAAAGAGACACAATATTTTACGTGGTTCGGCAATAACGCCTACGTCCACGGGAGAGTAACCTTTTATCATTTATGGAGAGATTACAGAAATATTACAGAGGAGAAAACTCACACTATTCTCCCTCACTCATTCCCCCGTCTCCCTCGCTCACACCGAGGGAGACGGTTTCTCACATCTCTCACACTTCTTGTTTCACTCTTGGTTTTCTCACCTTCTCTTCAACCCTCACTTCCTCTATTTATACACAAGCAAGAGGGAAGGAAGAAGACAGCAGCTTGTGAGTGGCATGAGTGGCTCAACCACCCCACTCCATAGTGGGTTCAACCACCCCACTCCCTAGTGGGTTCTTCAAGTGGTGCACCATTGAATTCCAACCACTCCACTCCATTTGGTGGAGGAAGTGGAAGCTCCATGATCTCATATGGGATGATAATACATACAACAAATCACCCCCTCAACCCATGTGAGATGATCCACTACACACACAGCTGCTAATCTTGTCACGCCCAAGAAAACAATAGAATCTTCATCTCCAAGCTAGAGATAATACACCAGAGATACAAGAGGAGGAGGGAATCCTACATCCTCAACTCAACTCACACCACTCTCTGATTTGGAGAGAGCCTCTGCTCCTATCTCCCACAGATCTCTTCCACGCTTCCTGTTTCGGATGTCTTCACCTGCTATGCTTGAACCGGCGTAACCAAGATATCCGACACCCCCTAATTGGATGTCCTGCACCCCCTGCTGAGATGCCTTTGACTGTCATGCCTTATTTCTTTGCATGACCAAAACTGGAGCAACAGAAAACTCTTTATTTGTCTGGTCAAAGTTCCTGGTTTTCTTTGCTCGGAGTTTCCCTTGAACTATCCTGAACTATCAGCATTTGCCCTTTGCACTCTTGAACAACTTCCCAGTGTTTCCACACACTTATTGTTCTTGCCTTTTGCAATCCCTGATCTCCAGTTCAGCGATACACGTTACCTAACAGATCTATCACTTGTACTACTGGGATGATGGTCGATGAGAGCTCTTCCTTCCAAAAGCAACTTCAACAAATCTGTACAAGTCACCAACTATGCAACACCTAGCATAGTACCCACACCCATATTCTTGAGTGCTCATCGTGGCTCCATCTCTCCTCATGCGCTCGAGCTCGCCTGAGAGATCCGCAACAACTCTGTTTCATTAAGAGGTGCGTTCGCTGCCACAGAATCACAACCGATACCATAACCCAGGTATCCAACCATTCAGTCAAAACTGAATGCCATCTGCTGTACAAAATACAAGCGCTTTTCCCAAAAAAACACAGCAGATTCCATTGCTCAAAATCACATTGAGCCAATGCAAAGAACATGCAGAATCAATCGAGCTAGCTTTTCGATTTTCTGCAACTCAAGCTTCACCATAGTGCCAAGTTCCAATTTCCATGGGCGCCAAACAAGTTGTCCTTGACAACTCCAAACAAAACATGGTGAGCAACCCGCTTGAACCAATGTTGAGGAGACTAAACAAAAGGCTTCAAATTCTCCGTCAAAGCAACTTCGAAAGCGGTACCAAAAACATCATGTCCGATCAACCATCGAACACAATACTGCTCTCTTCAAGCTCGAATTAATCAAGAGAGCCAAACAAATTCTCCGAGAACTGAGGCAAGTTCTCTACCAAACAAAACTGGACTGTGGACGCAGTTAGGCTCTAACTAGTTCAGAAGTATCGGAACAAACTTCAAATGAACTTACAAAATACCAAGAGCCAAAAATTCTGAAGTGTTGAGCAAACTCCAGATTCCTCCAACTACTATTCCAACCGGCAAACACAAGATGATGCACCATCTTCACAGTTGCCAAAAACCACCCAAAAGGCGCGTGCACCGTAAATGCACAACTCCAACAGTCCCCGCTGACTCCACCGAGTCTGCAAACGATCTATCCCCTCCAAATCCAACGGCAGATCAAGTGATGGATCCCAACACATAAGATTCACAAAATCACCATCTTCACGTTTCTTCGCAATAATTTCTTCCAATCTTCAATGAACACCAACGGTCAAACCGTTTCCAGAGAAGCAAACACCCGGAGCCTGAATCGTCACCCAGACTACCAATAGCTGATGTCTTTGAATATGGAACAGATTGCCAAAATGAAAATCCACAAGAAGAAGAAACAATCAAGTCTCACAAACCGGAGACACCCCTGGATCTAATCAGACACGATCATAGATCCCAGCTGTGATAATGAATCTCAATAAACCACGACTCTGAAAGTCGCCAATAATCCGTGAAAGACCGCCAACAACAATGCCTCCAATAGACATTGAACAAAAAATGCCAAAGCTCCACCAAGATTTGAAGTAGATTTTCACACCTTCTTCAAATCGACAAATGTGGAAAAACTCCACCAAGATCTGAAGTAGATTGTCACACCTTCTTCAAATCGACAAATGCGGAAAAACTCCACCAAGATCTGAAGTAGATTGTCACACCTTCTTCAAATCGACAAATACGGAAACCATGGCTTCACCAGATGCGAGTCTTCCAACAACGATCCATGAAGGATCTCCAACGCCTCCACAGAGGCCAATGCCAATAAAGTACTACCATTTGGACTTATTACATATGCCAAATCTCCATAGTACACTCTGCCAATGCTTGTTCTCTCTATCCCCTAGAGAAAAACTCAATGAACTCTGAAGTTCTGCAACTAACCTGAGAGTCTCCAAATAAACTGATAACTTTTGCAACTGACTCTGAAAGGTCTTCAATTGGCTTCAACCGGGTGAACAAAATAAATCACCCCCATCACCCACATGGATGATAAAACACCGTTGTACAAATATGCCTCCATTCTACTGAGCATCCAGAATGAATCTGCACCTCCTACTTGGAATGTCTTCAACCACCACACATCATCTTGCATGGCTCGCACCTCTATCACCAGGTACTTGCATCCTCCAATAGAATGCTCACTGTTTCCCTGTTGAGGTGACTCCACCAAAACTCTCTGGGTGCCCGTCGCGACTGAACTGCCACGAACTAGATTCAGGACAAAGAAAGAGATTTGCCTCTCCCGGGGTGCGCACTGCAGCGTCTTATCCCTTTCAATTTCTCTGTCTGGAGCTTTCTTCTGCAAACTAGTTGTTGCTGCCAGGCCAAAATCCGCCACACTGCACTTTTGTACGATTCTACTGCGTACTCTTGCACTGTTGTATATCTGCACCTTGTATGACATTCTGTGTACTGCTGCAGCTGTTGCCTTTCTACGTTCACATACTACCAGTACTTCTTGTATTATGTTTGACAGTAGCTCCAACTGCCACAACATTCCTCTGAGCCTGCACTGGTTGCCAATCATCTGTCTGATGAAGTGGAACTTTTCTTCTGATTGAACCAGATCCTCCGATGACATCAACAACCAGGAAAGTTCCCAGGAAAGACTGGTGGGGTCACAATCGGTCCCACTTAAGAACCGCCTCCTTAGATGGTCTTTTGAGAACTTTCCTAGACATTGTTGATCTTGAGATAATCATGCCTGCAATCCTCTGATCGCCCCTGACCAATTCTGATCTCCCTAGATCTGCCATTTGATCAAGCCTGATCTCCTCTGGTCTTCAATGATTTATCTCGATCTCAGACGGTTGTCCAATCTGTTAGAATCGCCCATTCTAACCTCTTCGTGAATCCGCAGCTGCTCCACAATATCCTAAGAACCTTCCTTTGACTATTAAAGATGACAAAGTCCCATGTTTTAACAATCTTTTAAAATTGTTCGAATTTCACCATTCGACCTTCATGATTCGTCTGGAACGGTCCGATTAGCTAGGACCAATCATCGCTGCACTTCCGGGAACCTCACTGAAAACTTTCTCCAAAACTGGACAAAATTGCAAATTTCCCAAACACTGGGACCAAACTGTAATTTCACAAACTACAGGGGCCAAAATTGCAATTTTTAGAATTTCAGAAATATTTCATGTTTCAACAGAATATTTCGTCCGCTGCACTTGATGCCGTCGGTCCCTTTAATCTGCCTTCTTTTTACAGAACCTCCGTCTCTAAAATCTAACCGTACGGATGTGTCCGGAATACTCTAAATAGTAGGAAACCACTATTGGATCGCCAAAAACGGACTCCAAATGGCTTAAATCTAGCCAAATAATTTTGTACGCCTCAGATCCGCGGCTGCACCATAGCCGCGAAGCACCGGATCCGTTCTCCCTGCGGTTGCACCATTAGCCGCGTCATACTGGATCCCTTTCTCTGTGCTGACGTGTCAGACACGTGGCAGTCACTGACTGGCCCACGGTGCCACGTGTCGATGACGTGGCTGGCCACGTGGCGTTGACTGGATCGCCACGTGTCGTTGACTTGATGACGTGTCTGTGCGCGTGGTACATGCGAGTGCCTTGTCACGCGCTCTCACCCAGTCGTCTTCTTCCCTGAGACGCGCATGCAGCGCGTGTCTGTGACTGGGACCACGAGCCGGTAGCCTGAACGGCGCATGTAGGCGCGTGTTGAGCGTGTACTCACGCGCCAACTTCCAGAGGCGCGTGAGAGTGCGTCCTAGCTCCTTTTGGGGTGTTCTTTGCATTTCTGGAAACCTCTCGTCGAGCCCTTGCTCCTGGTATGCTCAAAACCTAATTTCGAGCAATCCGATTTCTGGGCAGTTTCAAAAACACACGGGTTTTTGTTCCGAAACGTCACTGACGAGGCTCTGATACCACTTGTTGGGATCGGGGATCCCGCCCAAGATCTTACGGAAATTATAACAACCAGAAATACACACCCATGCAGAAAGAGACACAATATTTTACGTGGTTCGGCAATAACGCCTACGTCCACGGGAGAGTAACCTTTTATCATTTATGGAGAGATTACAGAAATATTACAGAGGAGAAAACTCACACTATTCTCCCTCACTCATTCCCGTCTCCTCTCCTGCCACCGGGGAGACGGTTTCTCACATCTCTCACACTTCTTGTTTCACTCTTGGTTTTCTCACCTTCTCTTCAACCCTCACTTCCTCTATTTATACACAAGCAAGAGGGAAAGAAGAAGATAGCAGCTTGTGAGTGGCATGAGTGGCTCAACCACCCCACTCCCTAGTGGGTTTTTCAAGTGGTGCACCATTGAATTCCAACCACTCCACTCCATTTGGTGGAGGAAGTGGAAGCTCCATGATCTCATATGGGATGATAATACATACAACAGATTGGGCTTATTCTATGTTGCCAACCTAGTTGGGATCATACTACTTAGCTATGATGCTTGTGCATCCATCCTTTTCATTGATGTATGGTGTAATTTATTGTTCATCAATAAAATTTCTTTGTCGTTGATCATAAAAAAATTAAAAAAAAATACCATATGTACTTTTTTATAGTGCACTTAATAACATTTTCTTTGATTACGTGGTTTATTCAATATAAGTAAAACCGTTGATTTCTAAAATAATTTGAGTCGTGATAATGGAAATCTTCAATTTCAATTGCGGATTTTTCTTTGATAAAAAATAAAAAAATAAAAAGATGTGTACCATATCAAAAACTAATTCTAATCATTAGATTTGGATAATACAAAAAAAATTAGCTATCAATTAGTAGAGGTTAATACTGAATACAAGGTGATTTTTGCCCCCAAAAAAATTAAGTAATTTTTGTAATTTTTCTATCACTTTTAACAGACTTTTCTTTCATAATTGGACGTTGAACCCATTATCCATTTATGATGGGAGTTGCAGGTGTATTAGGCACGCCTTTACCATGCATTATTAGTGATGTCATCGCAGAAAATTGGTTATTTGAAAATGATGATGGTGCAAATTAGCAATACAATATGAATTATGTTTCCACCATAGCATTAAGGCGCTGTTTGGGATTTGGCTTAAAAGGCTATTATAGCCTATTTTTCAAAAATAGCCCAAAAGCCTCAACTTTGTTAACTTTTTCAAAAAAAAAAAAAAAAAAATATAGGCTGCAGCCGGACAGTGTAGGCACAGCCGACAATCATCATTTCAATAGCAAAATTACCATTTTGCCCTTTCATATTAATTTAAATAATAAAAAGTTAGGGATAAATTTGTCATTTTACATTTAAACATCATTTCAACACACTTTTCAATACAACAACTCAACTAAAATAGCCTCTCATCTTCCCAAACACAAAACTAAAATAACCTACTAAAATAGTCAAAAAACCAAATAGCCTCCTAAAATAGCCACTTCCCAAACGAGGCCTAAGTCTCCAAAAAGCCACAACATGCCCATTGCATCCCCCACAAACTTAAACATGCCGACCGCATTTTCAAAGCAAAATCATATTAAAATTTCTCCAATTCACTATTATCTCCCCCATAAGAATTGTCTTTGAAATTTCTCCAATTCTTTCGCAACACGACAGATAATAAATGGGCAGATTAGCAAGGTATTTTTGCTTCCACAAGGCCAATTTCTTCTTGAATTTCTCAATTATAGGCTTCCAAGTGCTAATGCAACCCGGGTTATCTTTGAACTTTTAAGCCACATCAGTTGTAATGACTTTTTCTGAATTTGAAATAAAGATAAGTTTACACGACTATTTTACAATCATTGGATGATGTAATGGTGGCGATACTCCCAAATCAACATTTTATTATGATATAAACTTCACCACTAAAACCAAAGTAAGGTTTCTAGCATTCACACCTGCATAAGCATTATAGAAAGTAAACCGGGAGGAGAAAATGATAAAATGAAAAGGCTAGTAAGATTACATAATGAAGAACAGTCAGTCACAAGGATAGATCGGCCAAGTCAAAAGATCTTGAAACAGCCTTGCACCAAGACTCCACCTTTTTCTGCCTCAGATCTTCTTGTAATGTTGGACTGAAAATGGTAGCTTTTTTCTTCTTTTCCCCGGAAGAAAAAATTTCGTCTTCTGTCCAAAACCCAATAGCTAAACCAGCAGCATAGGCTGCTCCGAGAGCCGTTGTCTCTATGTCAGCTGGTCTTACCACTGGGCTACCCAACAAGTCTGCCTGCAAATCACAAGTTCAAAATGAAACCGTGACATATATGACTGGCATAGAGAGAAAAACAATTAGCGGCCAATTATCAAAACATGAACTGATAAGAAAATATGCCCAAAAAAACTTAAAAAGACAATAGAGTAGACTTATAATTTAACTACCTAAGGAAGATCATGCGTGAATAACACAAGATCACGACAAAAAGTTTGGAAAAATATTTTCTAAGACTACAATAAAGGAACAATATGATTACAGCAGAAATGTTTGTAATTATCCAATTCTATAGTAGATGGGAAAACTAAAATCAAATTGGTTGGGTTCATTTCCAATTCAGAATCAATTCAATCCAGAACTAGATAACTTTCCAACATAAAAAAGTAACTTCAAACACATCAATAAAAAGAGTCATTCTTATCGTAAGCTGACCTAGTTTTAGATTCAATTAAACAGCAATGAAATTCAGCATAGAGCAGAAAATGTGAGGAAAAATTGACCTGAATTTGCATCAAAAGGTTGTTAACAGTAGCACCACCATCCACTCTAAGCAAGAATTCCCCCTTCTCATTTTTGACCTCACCCTTCTCCCCTGCATCCTTGTGCATCGAATCCAACACATCTTTCACCTGGAAACACATACTCTCGAGCACAGCTCGAGCAATGTGGAACTTGTTTGTAAACCTAGTAATCCCAATACAAACTCCACGAGCATCATCACGCCACCATGGAGCAAATAATCCATTAAATGCCGGCACAAAATAAACTCCACCAGTGGATTCAACCTGCATAGCCAAGTCCTCAATCTCACTAGCAGTTCCAATTAACCCAAGACCGTCTCTGAGCCACTGAACAGCAGCTCCTGCAATGGCAATTGAGCCCTCAATAGCATAGTTTGTCGGAGCATCTGGGCCAAGCTTAAAAGCTAAAGTGCTTAATAGACCATGAGTAGATTGAATCAACTCTTCACCAGTGTTGAGAAGTATGAAAGCCCCAGTTCCGTAAGTACTTTTTGCCTCTCCTTTCCTACAAGCTTGCCCCAGCATTGCTGCGTGTTGATCACCAAGACATCCAGCAATTGGGATTCCTGGGATTGGCCATCCAGTTGATATTTTTCCAATAATCTCAGAATTACTGACAATTTTGGGTAGAATTTCAGCAGGAATTTTGAGTGTCTCCAATGTGGATTTATCCCAATCAAGTGTTTTCAGATCCATGAGCATAGTTCGTGATGCATTTGAAACATCAGTGACGTGTAAACCATTATTAACACCTCCAGTCAAATTCCAGATCAACCAGGAGTCTATAGTTCCAAACAGGGCATCCTTTTTTGCCACAGCTTGTTTAACAGCATCAACATTGCCCAACAACCATAACAACTTTAATGCACTAAAATATGTGCTTATGGGTAAACCACATGTATCAACAAAATGGGTTCGTCCACCTGATAACTCTTTCTCTAATTTCCTGTACAAAATACAAAATAGCGAGGTAAATAAAATAAAATAAAAAGTTGTTTATTCCAAATTTACAAGTAAATTGAGTGCAAGAGTATAACACTATATCATTACTGACATGTGGTGTCAATAATAGACGCATCAGATGGAGGGATGGAGTCAAGATTTTATCTTTGGGGGGCAAATATTATATAGTAAAATTTAGACAAATAAAAAGGACTATATTTATATTTTTCAAACCCTAGTTTCAATGAATAAAAATACATTAGACAAAATATTCAATGTAAATATATACATGAAAAAAATAAATGAATAAATTTTTGATACAAAACCACTTGGTCCACTATGAAAATGGTACTCCACATGTCTTTTCTTTTATTTTCTTTTTTTTTCAAGAAATTCATCAAATTTTCATCTATAACTTTTTTCAACAAAAAACAATTGGAAGTTTTTTTCAAAATAAAAATCTTAGAAGTCATCATGAATAAAAAACGCAAATACAATAAGAAAATTAGAAAAACAAAAAAAAACAATGTTGCATGTTACAGACGAACAATTTATAACCAATAAATCAAGAACCCTCAATTAGTAACGATCAGAGTACGTGGTGTTATTAGCAGCCAATTAAAAAATGTAAATGGGATCAGGTGGAGGCTACTTATCTTCCATTAACCCAATCATACAGTAACGTGAAATTTTCAATTGGTAATATTATCACTCATATCACCATTATACCTAATATTTAATCCAATTCTTGAGCGGGCCACTACTGAGCACAACATATTTATGAGCAGTATATATATATCATATATGAGATGGATTTTCGAAAAGTTAACAAGGACCATGGCCACCCCATGCCATAATCTCGCTTCATCCCTGATCGGATGAGTGAATCCCATAATTTAAATATAACTACCACCCAATACAATCTAATAACTATCATATTTGTATAGTGGGTTCACTACTCATGGTAATTATTATTGAATTGAATGGTCATTCTATGATGATATGGTATCATATCACTGTTAATTGAATTTTTTTCACCAAATTTACATTAATAGAACTACAGACATAGCCCCTTCTTCCCTTTTGATCATAACGTAGGCCCCTTTGTTAGAAAATGGAGGAACAAATGGGTAATTATATTCGCACACAATACTTTATCTCAACAAACACTATTTGTACTGTTCAGATATCATTTTCAAATAAAAATAAAATTTTCAAATATCAACTTCTCAACAAAAACTAACTGTTCAAACAAAAATCCCATTCAATAGTTGACATCTGAACATTTGTATTTGGTTCGGAAATTGATATCTGAACGAGACAAATGGTGTATAGTGAGTGAGACAAAACATGGTGTGTAAATATAATCACCCAAAACAAATGCAGACAAAGGATGCAAAATTCCAAAAGAGGGGTCTACTAAAATCCAAATTTGACTCACACCAATTCAAAGTTAGATCATTTAACAAATGGGTATTGATCAAAACCCCAAAACAACGAATACCCAGAACAGAACTAGACTCCCATTCCCAAAAAACCAACAAGTATCAATCAAAACCCAATTGAAAACAAAACAATTCAAGAAACAGGCAATGATCACAATCAGTAAATGTTCCCAATCTTCAATTTGCGAAAATAAATTGATTAAAAAACAAAAACAAAAACAAAAAATGGACCTGCAAATAGAACTGGTACGGACATCCATCCAAACAATGGCGTTGTAGAGAGGGCATCCACTAGATTTGCTCCAAACCAGGGTGGTCTCCCTCTGATTGGTGACACCAATTGCCTTGAGACCACTGTCCACGTTGAACCCATCAGCAGTGGCCTTGTCAATAGCCTTCGCTATACAAACCCTCACGCTCTCTAGAATCTCCATCGGATCGTGCTCTACCCATCTACACAGACATCGAATCAATCAAAATTAGATTACTCTAAAAAACAGAGGAATTGCAGAGAGAGAGAGAGAGAGATTGGGATTACCCTGCTTCTGGGTAGAACTGAGTGAACTCCACCTGGTGAGATCCAATTGGGCGAGAAAGCTTGTCGTAGATGATGAATCTGGTGCTGGTGGTTCCTTGATCGATGGAACCAATGAACAATTCTTCATTTTCCGCCATTTGCTTCTTCTCCTTTCAGTTATATCCCAAAATACAGAGTATGAAGAGAGAGAGAGAGAGTTATGAAGATTTTGATGTCCAACGATGGCAGAGACCTCTAAAAACACACCTTTAAACACACTTCTAATGAGGTGGAAAATGAAGAAAAAAAAAAAAAAAAAATAAGGACACAGGATTGGTTGTGGCAGTGGTGAGATCCACTGCCACATCATTAATGGTACCTCTAATTAAAAGTCTCAAGCATTTTTCTTTGATGTTAACGTGATGGATAATTTGGAGTTGTTCGAATTTTTTTCTCGGGAATGTAGCCAGGTTTGTTTGTCAAGTAATTTAAGCAAAGGAAAAAGATTTCTACCCCAGCTGGGGGTGACAGTGAGGTATTATTTGACTAGTCCTATATTAGCATTTTTTTTTTAATATGTTATATTTTGTATATTTGATTTCAGTTTTTTTAATTTAATTTTTTAAAAATTAAATTTTTTATTTTTTGTGTTTTTTAATTTTAGTGAATATTTTTTAAATTTTAAGTAATTTTTTTACTTTTTTAAATGCATATTATTTAGATATTTCTAAATAATAAAATATTCTTGAAAAAATATTTTTAAAAATTAATAAATACACAAAAATATAAAAAAATGTATTGAATTTTTATATATATTTTTTTATTCTTTGGTATTTAGTGTATTTTTTAAAAAAATACACATATTATACTTTTTAAGTGTATTTATGTTAGATGTGTTTGAAAATTTAAAAAAAAATTACTTAAAATATTAAAAAAATTCATTGATAACATTAGAATACGAAAAATAAAAAAGAAAAATTTTCTGAAAAATATTTTTTGAAAAATGGAATCAAATAAGCTGATTATTTTTTTTTTTTTTTTGCATATTTTATTATAAAAAAATTAAAAAAATACTTTTTCAAAAAAAAATTGAGTTAATTACGCTAACTTTCCTCTCCTTGAGATTTAAAAAATATTTTACTTGTTTTAGGTTCACAAGAGAATTAGAGGAGCCTAAAAAATTCATTACGGATCTCGTTTTGATAATTTAAATAGTTCATTTTATAATACTATCAATATATATTATTTATGAAAAAATTAGTTTGATATGATAATTATAACAATTTTATTTTATAGCATTTATTTCTGAAAAATAAATGACAAATATATTTTTTAAAATATATCATATATATTTAAAAGACAAATACGATAAAATAAAAAAAGTTATAATTATCAGATTAGCATAATTTTTTTTACAGATGATATACATTGCGAATCTTATAAAATGAACATTTTGAATCATAAAAAAGATACTCATGATAAGTCCCACGGACCCCTCAAGTTTTTTCATGTTGAGATGTAGAGAGAAGCTCAACCCTTTAAAAAAAATAAGGCTCTCTCTAGTCCATTTGTTGTTGGACTCGTAAGACTCACCACGGGTTCTGTTTTAATAATCTGAATCGTTCAATATATATAATTTGTCGAGTAATTTATCCATGTAAAAAATTACATTAATTGGATATGGATAGCTCCTTGATCAAATCATGTTTTTGTCAATGGTAAATATAATTTTAAGACAAAAATGTGTTCTGATCGAGTGTTTATCAATATCTAATTAACGTGATTTTTTGCAATGATAAAATACTCAATGAGTTTTACACATTAAACAATTCGGATCATCAAAATGGAACACATAACGATTCAAATAATTAAAATAGAATCTGTAGTGAGCTCCACGGAACCAACAGCACCGTCTAGGCCACAAAGTGTATTGGAGAGAATCTACACCCTTAAAAATTTTCACATTTTTAGTATAATTATATAAAACTCTTTTAAAATTTTAACTTATATGACACTTAACCTCCTAATTTGTTAGTCATATAAAAAACAATACTTAATAGTATACATTATATGTTAGTCATATATATATATATATATATTATCATATCTTTTTATTAAAATATATATTTTAGCTTGGTTATCTTCGTATCCTGGCACCATGTGCATTAGCTTGATTATTTTGTATCTTTCTCAACTTCATTTGTATTTGCATTAATTCTGATTATTTTAATTTTATTAAAAAAAATATTGATATAATTATATTAAAATTATTAGATTTACTGTTTGATTTA
Organism: Camellia lanceoleosa; assembly: GCA_025200525.1. Classification (NCBI taxonomy): domain Eukaryota; kingdom Viridiplantae; phylum Streptophyta; class Magnoliopsida; order Ericales; family Theaceae; genus Camellia; species Camellia lanceoleosa. The sequence goes on from JANUSC010000105.1 coordinate 438,684, forward strand.
GTAAAAAAAAAATATTAAAGTCTTGTACCCCATATAGCCCCACCAACCACTTTGATATCATCGACTAATTGTTTTTTTTAATATTTATTTTCTTTTAAAAATAATATATATTATATTTTTTAATCATATTTTATCTATGATCTTATCAATATAATGTTGACATATATAATAGGAGAAATTAATGTCCAGAAGAAAAAAAATTACATAAACATAGAGGGCTACAAGGGAAACTTGCACCCCCACAAATTTTTACTTTCACTCCACCGTAGAGTCATTTTTATCCTTGTATATTTATAATTTTTTTTCCTTCTCCCAATATAATACTCAATAAAATATGATTTTTTTCTAATTGATAAGAAATTAATTATACATATTATTAAACTAAATAATTACAAACTCAATAATCCCCTCAAAAAATCTATCTAGCTCAACCCAACAACCACAACAAAGAAATTACCCAGTCCAATGCTCATTATACCACCTTCTCAATAAGAGAAGATATCGAACTCCTTTTCGTCGGAGTTAAATCTGCAAAGTGATACTACAAAATGATATTATACCGTCACTAAATCAATGTCCTTAATAAATAAAATATGATTATTATAAGTGTTCTATGAATATTTATAAAAATTAAAATATTATATATGATTATTTTAAATGTGTTATCAAAAAAATACATTTAAATAGAAATAATATTAAATATTATTTTAAATGTGTTACCAAAAAAGTACATTTAAATAGAAATAATTTTAAATAATTGAATTAAAAGTGCAAGTGGGCCTGTATTCCGTACAAATGAAACTCGTGATATACGGTGCAATTCTCATTTGCTCTCCTACCATTCTATAAAAATACAATTAAATTATTTTTATTAACAAAAAATTCTTAGCTACATTAGTGTGCTTAGAGCATCTTCAATGATAATAGGTATTTTATCTATCTAAATATTATTATAAAGTATACATTTTATTTTGTCTGTCAACTGTTTTATGTTTTTACTCCAACCTTACTCTTTATTTTAATTATTCATTCAAATACTATTAACTTCATAGAATGTCACATCAACAACAAAGATGGAATGAATGAATCTCAATGATTAAATACATTTTACCTAGTCTTGAAGGCTAACTACATGTAACTAGTGAGGCCAAGTTTGGGAAGACTAAATAAGTGTACTTTTTGACTTTTCTTGTATTATATGTAAAAAAAGTAGAAAGGAGATGTTGATTGATGTGACCCAAAAAAGATAAAAAGATGAAATAAGTGCACTTTTTTAGTTTAGCCAAACTTGACCTGAATGTGAGTTAAGTCAAAATGCCTAATCATATACCTAGTGCATTAGAGTTGAAAAAAATGAGTTACATTAAGCATTTGGACTAATAAATATTAGAGCAATGATTCATCCCCTCTTTTCCTCTCACCCCCTTTGACCCCCTCTCTCTCTCATTGGTTACATTTTCTTTTTCTTTTTCTTTTTTTTCCTGCTCCTCCAATCACCACCCGCCACGTGGCAAAGGGGGGGTGAGGGGGTGACCCCCAAAAGGGAGTCTCAAGCATTATTCTAAATATTATATGCCTAGTGAATTGGAGATGCTCTCACATGCTTGATCCAATTTAAGATTGTGAGGTAAGAATTTCAATGTAATGTTATGCGCAGTGAGTATTATTTTATAATTATGACGTCATTAATTGTCCGGAGATAATGGTGCACAAATCACGACACGATCACGTAATATTCTAAATGAGCAAAAATGTTTTGTAGCTCGAAAAACTACTTCCCGAATCCATGAAACGACGTCGTTTCACATTTTTTTTTTTTCTTCTTCTTCCTCGTCTGCAACTCTGAAACGGTGAGGGAGAGGGAGAGGGAGAGAGAGAGGGAGAGAGGGAGTCCTCCGCCGCCAATCACCGATCCGTCGCCGATCGTCGTCTCCTCTCCTCTCTCTCGCCTGGTCGCCCTCTGCCTCTTCTGCCTTTTCTCGCCGATCGCCTCTGCCATGGCCAATCGCCTTGCCTCGCCGATCGCCATGGCCGATCGCCTCGCCTTCTTCCTCCATTTTAGGGCCCCTCCTCTCCTCCTCCTCCTCCTCCTCCCCCTCCGTCTTCTTCTTCCTTCTGAAATGGATTCGGGGCATTCGGGGAGCTCGGATTCGAGCTCCCAATCACAGCTCCTAAATGAGTTATGGTTGGTGAAGAAATTGAGATTTTTTGAGATATTTTAAATAAGTGTATTTTTTGAATTTTTATAAAATATGGGTTGAATTTGAAATTATGTAATAGAGAGATGATATGACTTAAATAAAACAATGTGATTTAAATAGGATAGTAACTTTTTGACTTTTTTTAAAGATGTCAAACTTAGCCTTACAATTTTTTATTAGATGATTGAGGGACAAAAAGGATATGATAAATTATAGAATAAATTACAAATACACCTTTTAAGATTTGCTTAAAGTAATTATTGCTTTCTACAGTTTGAAAAATTACAAATATTCCCTTGTTAAAAATTTTTATTCAACAGAATTAACTAAAAAAAGAAACTCATAATTGCTTTCCTATATAATAATAAAATTATTTAAATTATTAATTGAAACATATTTATAACATCATTAAAAATTATTGATTGACTTGATGATTTATTAATAAAATGAATAATTTGTTATAAAATTAGAAACCTTAGAGAATGGAATATAATTTTTAAGAAGCGATTTATATTTTAATCAAATCTCAAGAAATGTATTTATAATGGGAAAAACCTTTTAGCTCGAAAAAGGTGAGCTCGAAAGCCCCGAATTTTCCATTTTTGGTTTTTTTTTTTTTTTTTTTTCTTTTGCCTTGACTGTTTTTTTTTTTTTTTCTATTTTTGGCAGTTTCGGGGCATTAGTGCCCCTATATTCGGGGCACCAATCATGTTTGATTTATAATTTACCCTAAATTATAATTTGTCAAGGGTAAAGTCACGTGACCTTCCTATACCACGTTATAATTTTTGAGAAAAATGCACAATAGTACAGTAAAAAAATTTATAAATTAATGAAAAAAATTATACATTTTAATAATTAAAAAATATTATACTTTTATCTTTTTAGAGTAAATTACAAATATATTCTTAAGGTTTGATTAAAATACGAATCGTTTCTGTAATTTAAAAAATTACATTTCACCCTCTGAGCTTTTTAATTTCATAATAAATTATTATTTTTTATTAATAAATTATCAAGTCAATTAACAGTTTTTAATGATGTTAAAAATATATTTCAATTAATAATTTAAGTATTTTATTATTGTGTAGGAGAGTAATTATGAAATTTTTTTTTTTAGTTAATTCTATTAAAAAAATTCTAATAAAGAGATATTTGTAATTTTTCAAATTATAAGAAGTAATTTGTGTTTTAAATAAACCTCAATGAATATATTTGTAATTTATTTATATTTTTATATTTTTTTAGTGGACAGTTATTTCTCTATAAAAATTTGAAAAAAAAAAAAGGCTGCCAACTACATAAATTTATCTTATCCACCCAACTTTTTTGGTGGGTTTATTTATTTGCCACGTGGAAGCTCTGATTTGCTTACACGTTCTCTGTATTTGTACGATGGGACTTTTGATGGTGTGCACGGTGCTCCCGTGCACTTTTTTTCGTTCTTATAAAAATCGTTGCTGTACTCGCTGAGAGTTTGATATCTCCGACACTCGCTAGGTTTTGGATTAGTTTGAAATAGGGATGGCAATTTAAATCCGGTCTGACGAGGACCCGATTCTCCGAATCAGAAATATGTGATTTTTTTCCAAAAAATATCCCTGCGGGGACGGGGATGGTATTAAAAAATCACTCCCCGATCAATTTCGGGACGGAGACGGGGATAGGCTCGTCGGCCCCGACCCCGGCCCGGCCCCGTCCCGAAATTTTCCCGATTCATCCCCGCCTCTGTATCTCTTTGTATTATATAAATATTAGTTGTATTATATTTTGTATTATATAAATATTAGTTGTACTTTTGATCTCAACTCTCTCAGATCTCAACTCTCTCACTAACTCACTCTCTCAACTCTCATTCTCTCTTTCACTCTCTCGTCTCTCTCGTTCTTCTCTCTCTCACTCTTACCGACACGGCGTCACTCTCACTGACACGGCGACACAGTCACCGACTTCTCTCGCTCACTCTCAGTCACCGACATAGCGACACCACTACCACTCTCTCTCACACTTCGTTTGCTCTCTCAGCTCTCGTCTTTAGCCGTTGATCGCACACCAGTCATCGACACCACCACGACTACTGGTCCAGACTTCGATCTACAGATCTATTGTTTGAATCTGTTTACTAGATGATGATGATTATAGATCTATTGTTTGAATCCGTTTAATGGACGATGATGATTATAGATCTGTTGTTTGAATCTGTTTACTTGGATGATTATAGATTTGTTTTCACCGCTGGTCCAGAAGCTGCTCTCATTTTTTTTGTTTTTTTTAGATGGGGAATGTTCGGGGTTGGGGAAACCCAATCCCCGTTGGGGGTCGGGGGTCGGGGTGGTGATACGTTTCCCATCGGGGCTCCGGGCCGAGGTCGGGAAAAATTTGACCATCGGGGATCGGGGATGGGGAGGGTGATCCCTGGCCCCGCCCCACCCCGTTGCCATTCCTAGTTTGAAACGGGGGTTGACTTTTTAATTTTTTGATTATTTTAATTTGGGATTAAAAAATCTTATTTTGAATAAATTTTTTGGTTTTTTTAACTTTTGTGAAAGAAAAAATAAAATGATTATAAGTTAGATGTGACATTTTATCCTATTTAACTAAAATAATGATATCGATTCATATTAATTTGTTAATTGTAAATTAAATTTTTGAATTTATAATCTATCTTTAAAATCATTTCACTCCATTATAGTTAATACATATATATTTTGTAACATTTATAAAATATCAAAATAAAAATGAGTGTGAGAGATTTAAGATGTGAAATTTGTTATAAATTAATAGTTATATATATATATGAAAAATATTATATAAAATTGATTTGTGTTATATATATGAAAAATATTATACAAATTAGTATTATATATTACTCATATACTTGATAATTGATTAGAATATTTTTCAATCCGACCAAAACTACCAAAATCACAATTTGCCAATTTACTAATTTGCTAATTCGTCAATCTATCATTTAATTTATAATTTTACTCTTAAACTACTTGAACTGCACAACACACACCTTTAATCAAGAGGTGTGGAGCATTATATGATTGGTGGTGAGGGGAAGTTGGACTCATGATTTGATTTTTTTTTCTTTTTTAGGAATAATTACAAAAAAAAAAATTCTGAAGTTTGACTCTTATATCAAAATAAATTTTTAATTTTTAATTTTGTCAATTTAAATCTTAAATTTTTTATTTGTTTTCAATCTAAATTATTTGTCCATTTTTATTAAATAAAATCAATTAAAAAATAATATTTTAGTTATTAAACTCAATAAAAATGATACAGCATTTTATATATATTTACATTGAGATTAATAACTAAATTTTTTTTTCCCTATTGAGTTTACTCAATAAAAACAGATGAATGATTTAGAATTTAAAAAAATCAAAAAATTTAAATTTAAATTAATAAAATTAAAAATTCAAAGTTTATTTTATTAAAATATTCAAATCTTTGTTTTTTTTTTTCCTTTTTTTTTTTAGTTGTCTCTTTTATTTATTTATTTATGCATGCAACATGGCATTTGGTGATGGGTGAGAGTATTGTCATGTCATATCCCAAAGCCACATAATAATCTGTATAAAGTTGTTTGGTAAAGATTATCTGAATTGTTTACCATTGTTTTGAGCAAATTACATTGTTTGTCTCTATAATTTACTGTTTGTGTCATTTTAGTCCCTATATTTAAATTAACTCAATTTCAATCATTAATTTTAGATTTTATATCAATTTAATTCAATTGATAATATTGTTAGATTTTTTATAAAATTTTTTGAGTAAATTACAAACAAACCCCCTGAGGTTTGTTTAAAATACAAATTGCCCCCTGTGGTTTTGAAAATTATATCCCGCCCCTTGAGATTTTTAATTTCATAACAAATAACCCATTTTATTAATAAAACATCAAATTAATTAATAGTTTTTAATGATATTAAAATTTTATTTCAACTAATAATTCAAGTAATTTTATTATTATATGGGATTGCAGTTAAGAATTTTATTTTTTCAGTTAATTTTGATAAATAAATTTTTTTGAAAACGTAGTATTTGTAATTTTTCAAACTATAGGGGCAATCCGTATTTTAAGTTTTTTAGGGAAGTGCATTTGTAATTTACCTAATTTTTTTTTACTATATTGGATGAAATTAAGTGACTGAATTGATCGAATTTATAATTTTTTACTTCTAAAAGCATAACACATGTCGTTCATATGTACATAAACTATAAATAAATGTTAACAATTAGAATCAATTGGACCAATTTAAGAAAAAATCAAAACTTCATAATCAAAATTAATTCAATTAAAATTCTAAGAATCAAAATGACATTTCAATCAAATTATAAGAACTAACAATGTAATTTATATATATATATATATATTTTTAACATTTGTGTATTATAATTTAGTGGGATAAATAATGTCCACATTATTTAATTCTCCCTTTATTAAAATACACAAATACTAGTTCTTATCATACACAAATGCTTAAAAAAAAATGCGCAAATTATTTATTCCACTGTATTATAATTCTTCTTTTATTAAATAATGCAAATTTTATGAATAATGTTATATATAATTTTATTTTTATTTTATTTTATCATTTTTAGATATAAAGAAATAGGATCCATATCAATTTATATATATATATAGGACTCACCTATTTATGTCTAAAAAAATAAAATAAAATAAAAACTAAAATTATATATAACATTTTCAAATCGTATATATGCAAATATAATTTTTATTGTGTTAATATACATAAAACGATAATAATAAAGGCAAAATGATCAAATGAAATCCGTGATGAATATCAGTCGTCAATGATTAAAGACAGGAAACAAAAGTCAAACACAAGAAGTTGGGAGGCATCTTTGCCGAGGCCACTAGGAGTAGTAATTGTAAGAGATTGGTGGAAAGATTTAGGTCCTCTGGAAAGTATAAAAAAAATTGAAGTTTTTAGTTTTTTATCCATTTTGAATAATATTATCTTTTATATAATTTAGAAAAGTAAAAAAATTAATTTTTTATCAATTTGAAACACCACTCTCTTTAATAGAGCTCTGTAAACTTATTTCTATCATTACCTTTGAGAATAGGTTTGTTTGGGAATAGTTTTTTTAGGTTTGATTTTTTAATTTTTTGCTAATTTAATTTGGTTAAATTAGCTTGGTTTAAGAAGATTTTTTTTATTTTTTTATTTTTTTTGTTAAAGAAAAAGTAAAATGATTATGATTTGAATGTAAAGGATTATTTTGAGAAGATAGTTAAAAATTGACTTTTTAACTTATTTTAACTTTTTTTTTTTTAAAAAAAATGTATAAAAAATGTGAGAGGTAATATAATTCAAAATATGTTAAAGTTAGTTTTTGGCTACTAACCCACTTCTTAAAAGAGTCCTTTTTCTTATTGTAGACATCCCAAAAATGGGGTGTCTACACTTATTGACTTATTTTTTGTCTTTTTGTGCTTTTTTAATCTTAACTCAAACCCAACCCACTTGCCAACGGCAACATATACTTATATTTCACTTAGAGGTTAGTATATTTTTTAATTTTTTATAAAAAAAAATATATAAAATGTGAATTGAGGTTAAAGTGATGTGATAGAAATGTAATGTGACCCAAACAAAATGATTATAATAGAAATAAGATAATGTGTTAAAATAGCATATGTTATTTCAACACATGTCAAACAAATCATTAGTTTCATACACCTTTTTTTCTTTTTTTTTTTCCCCTTTTTCTAAATATCTCTTCAAATCCTCCAACCAAACAAACATACGTTTAGAATTGGATGGGAATGGGCTTTTTTTTTTGAAAAAATTATTTGGTTCTCCTGGGATGTCACGTGATTTTATTTTTCACCAATCATAATTCATCATACCCTTTTTTATTCCACAATTACTCAATACAAAATCATAAATCTCACTTCCTCTACCAATGACAATATACTTAGCATTCGTTTGGCATAAGTTAAAACCGGACTTTTTTGCTAAAATAGTCACAAAATGACAAAATAGCCTTTTTAATTCAATAAGACAAAATGTTACATCCAAACCATAATTATTTTATTTTTTCTCTCACAAAAGTTAAGAGAGTCAAAAAGTCTATTCCAAACAAAAATTTTTAACCCCAAATTAAAATAATCAAAAAATAAACTCATATCTAGAGGAATCCTTAAGATACCACCTAACAATACTCCAATACTGTACGGGAAAGAAATAAACATTCTCGTATAATCCTGTTGATCAAGTCTGCACTCCTCCGTACGTCGTCGCTTTATTCTCTGAAAACACAAACATAAGCTAGTCAGCGGGTGTGTATCGGAAATCTCTCCGATGCCTAAGTCAGCAAAATAGACAAGTAGACAGAAGCTCTATGTATTTGGAAATCAAAGTTGTGTTACCCCTCCATAGGTGATATTTGTGAGCTTTTATAGGTTCTGTGTGGCACAATCCAAGTAGGATTTTTATTCCTCCATGTAAAGTCCTCTTAGGATTCATACTCCTGAAAGATAATGTTTATCCTTCAACACCCCCTCACTGCTTAAACCAAGTGAAATGGTTTTGTCTCGGCAGGACAACCATACGACCAAGATAACATTGCCATACTAGACAGGCAGAAACGACCAAATTGTTTAGCTCGGCTCTCTTTTCACAACTTGTACCTCGGTTTCATCTGGTGAGACCAAGCTATCCGTAGCAAGCTTGGACCGGGCTAACCAGAGCTAGGTTTACCGTACAAAGCCGTCATACCTAGGTCCCGAGTGGCGTGACCAAACTAACTTCTTCTACTCCACTTGGTGGCTTAAACATACTCTGGATCAAGCCAACCCAATTGCGGTGATCGAACTAAGCCTTCTTACTCAATCCGGTCGATAAGCTTCTCACCTCGAACCGGGCTACCACTTGACCGCGGCCCATCTTCCAAGCCTTTTTAATCACGGTCCATGAATCGGCCCATTTACCCAACTCGACCCAATTTACATATAAATTCCACTCTCAAATGCCAACCAATAAGTTCTCCTTGTCCAGGTAACATTTGATTTTGCAGCAAAGATGTTTAAAAATTCAACGTTGCCAAACAACCGACTAGTATAATTTATTCTTAAATTCTTTTTTTAATGAAAGTTACGGATACCGGGATAGGTATGGAGCTGTCTAACAGACATGGGAAACCGTATAAGCACCTTATTATAAATTGAACATAATTTTATTATAAAATTTTAAAATATTAATTATGAAATGTATAATTTTATTATAAAATAATATAATAAAATGTTTAAAATTTTATTGTTTATATTATGAAAGTTAACGACATTTTTTGTTAAAAAATAAAATTTTAATATTTATTTGGATAGGACGAAGTTTTTTTTTTTCAAAAATTTTTTCAGAATAAAATATTTTTTTATGTGTGGTGGTGGTGGTGTAATGAAAGTAGAGGTGGAAGTGGTGACATGGTGGTGGGGGCGACAGCAGCCAGGGGCGGAGGGAGCTTGGGCCCAGGGGAGTCACGTGCCCCCTGACTTTTGCAATTTTTTTTTTTTTTTAATAAAGTGTGGTCTGTATAACTTTCACACACACACACACATTTAAATTCACTGACCACTCACACACACACACACCACACACTATAGACGCCCACATTTGTATTTTTATTTATTTTTATTTTATTTTAAGGAATTCCAATCCCAATCAAATATTGATACATAATTTTTTTATAGGTGAATACACACAACTCCAATTACAATAAGGTTAAAACTCTAAAACCCTATAAATGTATGAAATTCTTTATTTTTTTATTTATTTACAGTACTTGCGAAGTATCTTCATATTTTCTTTGTCTTCTTTGTCTCCCTTTGTTGTTTTGCAATTTACCGACTCGTGATTCGCCAAATTAGAATCACAAAACACAGATTTGAGACCACACTACAACCTTGGTATCTTCTCTTCATTGTTTACAGGTAACTTTATTATTATTTTTTTAACTTTTAAATAAAAATTATGAGTATTAATTTATAATTATTTGTTAAGTTTTGATTTATAAATTTTTTTTATTTGTTATTATTTATGTTAAAATAAGAGATTTTGATATGCTAAAATTATGAATCTTAATTGGTGATGATTTATATTAAAATTAGGGATTTTGGTTTGTTGTTGTTTGTGCTAAAATTAGGGATTTAATTTGTGCTAAAATTAAAAATATTAATTTGCAGTGATTAATATTTAAATTAGGGATTTTGATTTGTTTTAATTTGTGCTAAAATTAAAAATTTTGATTTGTTGTGATTTGTGCTAATTTAAATTTTTTGATTTGTATTAAAATTGAAGATTTTGATTTGTGGGAGGTTTGAGATCTTGATTATGAATTTTTATTTTGATTTTTATTTTTTTTCAAACAGTCATGGAGAAATATTTCAAAAGAAAATCAAAGTAGGAATCATCTCTTTCTCAAGAAAAAGATGAAAATTATTCTTCCGCAAAACAAAGTCGCATAGAAATCAACTTAGCAGACCTTCCTGTAAATCCAGGACTACAGCCTCGGATTATGGACTATAATGCTAATGATCAAGACCGAATTCGTAGGGCATATCTACAAAAAGGTCCTTGTCAACCTCGTGATTATAATTTTCCACAAAAATCATTTGGACAAAAATTTCGGCGATTTAATCAGGCTTGGTTTAATGAATTTCCTAATTGGTTGGAGTATAGTGTAGCAAAAGATGCAGCATTTTGTTTATGTTGTTATCTTTTCAAACCCAATATTGGAGATCAAGCTGGTGGTGATTCTTTTGTTGGTGAGGGTTTCTCAAATTGGAAGAAAAAAGAAAAAATTCAGACTCATGTTGGAGGTCCCAATAGTGCTCATAATCAAGCTTCGAGTAACTGTCAAGACTTGTTAAACCAAAACCAACATATTGAAACAATTTTTTTCAAACAATCTGATCAAGCTCGAATTGAGTATCGAACCCGTTTGAATTCATCGGTTGATTGCGTTAAATTTCTTCTAAGACAAGGACTTGCGTTTCGTGGGCATGATGAATCTGCAAATTCAAGTAACCAAGGAAATTTTCTTGAACTTCTCAAGTTTCTTGCTGATCATAATGAAGATGTCAAAATGGTTGCATTGAGCAATGCTCCACAAAATCTCAAGTTGACATCTCTTGATATTCAAAAAGATATTGTAAATGTGGCCGCATTTGAAACTATCAATGTGATTATTAGAGATCTTGGTGATGCACTTTTTTCTATTTTGATTGATGAAGCCCGTGACATATCAATCAAGGAGCAAATGGCAGTTGTAATATGATATGTTGACAGAAAAGGCCAAGTGATTGAGCGCTTTTTGGGTATTGAGCATGTTGCTAATACGAATGCTCTCTCACTTAAACAAGCTATGGAAAATTTATTCTCCAAACTTGGATTGAGTATTTTTAGATTGCGGGGTCAAGGATATGATGGGGCTAGTAATATGCAAGGTGAGTTCAATGGTCTTAAAACACTTATACTGAAAGAGAATCCTTGTGCATATTATATTCATTGTTTTGCTCATCAATTGCAATTGGCACTTGTAGCCGTGGCAAAGAATCATAATCAAATTGCTTTACTTTTCACTTTGGTTTCTAATGTGGTGAATGTTGTTGGAGCATCATGTAAACGCCGAGATATTATTAGGGAGAAGCAAGCTGCAAAAGTTGCTGAGGCAATTAATACTGGAGAGCTATCTAGTGGGTAAGGCTTAAATCAAGAAACTAATCTTAAACGTGCTGGTGATACACGTTGGGATTCACACTATGGTACTTTAGTCAGCTTGGCTAGTTTTCAACAGTGATTGATGTGCTTGAAATGATTTCGGAGGATGGTTCAAATTCAGAACAACGGCGTATAAATATATTGTTGGACTCAATTCAATCGTTTGAGTTTGTATTCAACCTTCATTTGATGAAAACAATATTGGTTATTACAAGTGAGTTATCGCAAGCACTACAAAGGAAAGATCAAGATATTGTTAATGCCATGAATTTAGTTCAAATATCTAAAGTACGACTCCAAAAGATGAGGGAGAGTAGGTGGACATCTTTACTTAATGATATTTTGTCTTTTTGTGAAAAGCATGAAATTGATATTTCCCAAACGGAAGATATGTTTGTAGCTCGAGGAAGAAAAAGACGCAATGCTCAAGAAATTACAAACTTACATTACTATCGAGCTGAGTTATTCTACACTGTTTTGGATATGCAAATTCAAGAACTAAATGCTCGTTTCACTGAGTCGAACACTGAGTTGTTACTTTGTGTGGCATGTTTGAATCCATCTAACTCTTTCTCTAATTTTGACAAGAAAAAATTAATTCATCTTGCTAAATTTTATCCCAAAGAATTTTCTTCAGTGGAGCTCATGGTACTTAATGATCAACTTGATACATATATTATCGACATGCTATCCAATAGTGAGTTCTCAATGTTGAATGGAATTGACGATCTTGCTAAGAAAACGGTAGAGACTGGAAGAGACAAAGTATATCCATTGGTGCATTTGCTCTTGACTTTAGCATTAATCTTACCTGTTGCAACTGCTACTGTTGAAAGGGTATTTTCAGCTATGAATATTGTGAAAAATCGGTTGCGGAACCGAATAGGTGATGAATGGATGAATGATAGCTTGATTGTCTACATTGAGAGAGATATTTTTGATGGCATTGACAATGATACTATTATGGAAAGATTTCAAAAGATGAAAACTCATCGGGGTCAATTGTAAAAGTTTAAAATTTAAAACTTTTTGTAATGGATATTAATTTTTAATGTTTAACATTAGTTCGAAAAATTATTATTATGTTATTGTTATTGATTGGGGAAAAAAAAATTGAGATTGTAATTAATGGGTGCCCCTCAGATAAATTCTCCCGCCACATCGACAAAGAACGCTGATAGCGATGGTAGTAAAGGTATGGTGACATTAATAAAATCTAGTTCGAAAAATATTTAACTTCTAAAAGTGAAAAGTATTTTTCTACTATTAACTATGAAAAATATTTTCCGTTAGCTTTTTATTTTTTATTGTATCAAATATTAAAAAATATGAAAAATATTTTTTATCCAATTAAACAGAGCATAATTATTGTGTATATGAGCATAATTATTGTGTATATTGTGGACTAGGAAGAGTTACAAAAGGTGGTTAGTTTTTGAAGGTAAAGGTGATATATTTTGTAAAAAATGATAAAACATGTCGATAAGTTTAGGATTGTTGATTTTTTAAATACTATTTTAAGACTCCTATAAATCTAGAAATTTTATAAATACATAATATTTATATTGATAATTTTGATATTCTATGTTAGAACACACGAAAAATGATGTATAGGTCGAAAGGTAAACTGCAGCCTGCAAATATGGGTGGATGGATGTAATTAGAGGCTTTTTGGGGTGTACTAAAAAAATATACTTATCTCTTCTTTTTGTTTTTTTGTTTTTTTTTTTGTATCATGTCACTTTTTTTTTTAACACATTTTTTATAAAATATCAAAAAATATATTTATTTAAATCATTTCAAATAATCCCTTAACTTATTGTTGTTCGTTTTACGTGAGAAGTCAACCTGTCGACTTCCGTCACAAATCGATCCAAGAAGCACTGCTCTAAACGCACTATATTTTTTTTATAAAATATCAAAAAATATATTTATTTAAATCATTTCAAACAACCCCTTAACTTATTATTGTTCGCTCTACCAGAAGTCAATCCCAGAATATTTGTCGACTTCCGTCATGAATCGATCCAAGAAGCACTGCTCTAAACGCACTAGTGCCAATACATATAGATTTATAATGACAAAAAGTTACACCGATTAATATGGTATTAACAATAGTCGTTGAAAATTAAACCGTTGTGGCTAGTTTGGTTCTATTTAAAAGTCATGTTTAATTACATTTTTTGTTTTCATTTTCATTTTTAATTAATCTTTAATTTATTTATTTTTTCACTTTTTAGAGCTTTTAGTCTAGAGGTCCATAAAATAAAATAAAATTTTAAAAAATTGTGTTTTGAAAGAATGCCACTAAAGTCCAGACGGTGCAGTTTTTATTTTAAAAAAAATAAAATTTAAAAGGTCTAAAAAGCTTATAACCGTCATTTCTTAAAAACAAAAATTTAAGTCAAAAAATTCAGAGGTAAAGGAGCAATTTTTTTTAAGGTCGTGATATTAAAATTTTATAAAATAAAAAATATATAATATTTTTATAGTAGTTAGGGTCTCTCAAAATTATTATAAAAAAAATTTGATACAGAGAAATTTAGTCCCGACACAAAATTTTCAATTTTAACGCAAAAATTTCATCAAGAGATTTTAACTAATTAAAATAAAATATTAGACATCTTTTACTATCTAAAATTAAATAAAGATATTTTACTAATTTTTTCAAAATAAAGTTGTTTTTTATTATTTATCATCTCCTTTATTATTATCATTTCCTTTTGTAGTCAGTTGGCCTCCCTTTTTTTACTCTTTTTTTTTTTTTTTTTTCTCTTTTTCAACCTGCGGTACAGTGATTCTATTTACACCTAAATAATAATTTAGTCTAATTAAAATTTCCTATTATACCCTAATGTAAATTTATTAGTAATATAAAGACAATACAAATTAAATTCTAAAATAAAATAGTATTATTTTTACATAGCACCTAAAGGCTAAATCACTTATTTTTTATATTTAACTCTCTTCATTGCGGAAGGGATGGAGGAGAGGGCACAATGGGTGGGTGTGGTGTTGAAGGATGTGGCTGCTCATAGAGTTGCGAGGTTTGGTGTTCGTGTGTCTGGAAGTCAAACTTTGGAGGGTTTGCCTCCTGTTTGGCTTTTAGGACCATTGCAGGCTGATGGTTTTGGTCTTTCATGCAAAGGTTTGCTATCCGTCATAATATCTCTGTCGTTTTTGAAAAAATAAAATAAAATAAAATTTCTCTTCATTTTTTTTTTGGTCTAATTTTTAATTATTATTTTTTTTAATATTTTTTTTTTTCACTTTAAAATTTCAATCCACTACACCAAAACTCATTATTATCATTAATATCATTATTATACAGATATTTACTTTTGCCTTTTTAAATGGTTGTAAGTTGATAAATTTTCACAAGAGTATCTCGCTTTGTATCTTATAGAATTCAAGAAACAACCGTCTTTGGTTGAGAAATATTTTGAGCCTGTTATGGAAGATGATGACCAGGATTTAAGTGATTTTGGTGCATCACCAACGTCCTTCACTGGTGCAAATGTTCCCTGTATGCAGAGGTGAGGGAGCGAGGGACTAGAGGGTCACATGTCCCTGTATTTTGGGATTTTTTTTATTTTGCAAATATGAAAAAAAATATTTTAAATAAAAAAATTACAAAAATATATAAGAGTGAAATATCAATGATATTTTAAAAATTACGAGAACAATAATAGTTGTTTTAATTGAAAATGAAGAGACTACTATAAACCATATTATCTATGAAATTTTTTGAATATAACGGTGATGTCATTATTATTGATATGCAAGTATAACTAATCTCACTATAAAGATATAAAATTTATTAGATTGTTACATTTGACATGTGAGGTTCACAAACCTGGGGGTGCTGCTGTGACTAGTCACAGCAGCAATTTGTTGTACTCCCGTGGAGGATTTTTTCGAGTTTTTTTTGATGATATGAACCGTTCATATTATAGGATTTGTTAAATATATTATCTATGCAAAAAATCAAATTAATTGGAAATTTATAACTTTATAACAAGAGTACATTTGTTTTTTAAAAAATAAACGGTTAACATTATCTTGATAATTTTTGTAAAACAATTTGAATATGATCATAAGGTTACGGATTTCTGATTAACTCGATTTTTTTAAGGATGATATACTCGATGAACCCTACAATATGAACGGTTCGAATCATCGAAAAAGACTCAAAAAAAGCCCCCATGGGCTCATAGCAAATCGTAGTTGTGACTTAGTCACAGCATTAGCCCCAGGTCCGAGATTCACCCTCTATGTGTTTATTTATCATTAGTTGGTAATATCTAGGGATGGCAATAGGGGTTAATGGGGTGAATATTAATTCTCCATCCCCATTTCTCTATAATAATTTTTTCCCATTTCCCATTCCACATGGGTACTACCATCCCGATCTCCTAATGGGTTTGGATTTTTCTCAACTCAACTTGACCTCTTTTTTTTCTTTTTTTCTTTTTCTTTTTTTAAAAATTCACAACCAAAACTAAATATATATTCAATTTTATTTTATTTTATTTTATTTGGCTCAACAATAAAATCAAATACACATTAATTAATTAATTAAAAATTTTATTTTAAAATAATCAAATATAATTTTGAGACAATCATTATAGGGGAGGTAGTAGTGTCATCAGGACAAGAAAATTGATGTTTGCCTTTTTGTTGTTTGATTTTTGCTAGTAAAAATACCAAAAAAAATTATATTTTATTGATAAATAATGTAAAGAAAATGAGAAAACAAATAAATCAAACTGAGGCATGGATATCTCGTTTTCTTTAAGGAGATCAAGCCTACTGCGGTAAAAAGAATCCAAATACCGATGAAGCAGTCACAAAATTATGACTTGTCCCCTTCAGGATACAACAGCCCGACCACTTGTCGTATGATTCAGACCAACTCCGCATAAGATGGTGAACCTAAAGCTCCACCAAGAAAAACACTCTTCTTTGCACACCCTTCTTTGCTAGTAATCTCTCAAGTATAGAAAATAGTTGGTGTGTTGGTGTAGAAAAGAGTAGATGAGAGGAACTATTTATAGGCCACTAGGACTTTACAAAATATATACCAAAAAATAATAATGGCCATGAACCTAGAGAAAAGAGAGAGTGTATCCAAATATTAACTCACCACCAAGTTCATGAATTCTAATTAATCTCCATTCATGAACAAGACAAAAGGTCACCAAAATAATGAATCTCCATTCACGAATAAGATGAGATTCATGAACAAGACAAAAGAAGGTTCATAAACAAAATATATAAATAAATAAATAAAAGATGTTAAAATTGTCCAATAATCCCCCACTTATTTTAATATCAACAAGGACAAGAGAGATTACCAAACAAAGATAGAGTAGTATGCATGATGAAAGTGTGCTCTGCATTAAACCTTCATTAGTGAAAAAACAACCTCTACTCTAGAGTCAGTAGTGGTCTCAGACTTGAACTATGACTACTTAGGGGAAATAAAGTATTACTGCTCATACATAATAATCCAGGTGTTGACATGAGCTTTTAATAGCCAGCACATTACGGCCTTGTGCTTATCCCAGTTTTCATGAGCATATTTGAGAATAAGCCTTGTTCTCATAGAAAGCAGCCCCACTTTCATGCTTACATAGGTGAAATCTGTCAAGAATGTTTCTATAATTGACACACCCCACTCAACAAGAATTTCACTAAGAGTATAAAAATTCAACCTTCCAGCATTATAGGACAAATGCACTTACATCATAGGGATGGATAACAAAATATTAAAGAGTGCATTTTTACAACCACCATATGATTCGTTCTTTCCATTGAACCTAGTTACAGGATTTCTGGTCCCTAGGTTGGGTATCCTCATACATGGTTTATGATTTTATAGGCTTCAGACCCATCCCCCTCGATATATTCCAGACCCTTGTTGAAAATCAAGCCACGTTTTCATCAGATGCCATATGCATCAAGCCCCTTTCTTTATTTCATATGCTTTCGGTGATTAATTTATTTCATATGCTTTCGGTGGTTAATCAAGCTAGTTATTATAATAATAAACAGAGTGTATGCTGATATATATGTAATATATATTAATGTATAGTTAAATATGTAGTGGCCTCGTGGCCTCGTGGCCTCCATCTGATCATATTGTATAAACCTCCTATATAATGGAGTAGCATTGTAAGGCTTAAGACATTGAAATAAAGAGTCTATGTTTAGTCTTTCAATCACTCTCTCTCTCTCTATATTAATATTTTCATGGTATCGAAAGGTGTAATCTGTCTCATCATTTTCGCCTCTTCACCAATATTCGAATTTTTCTTCTACTCAAATATATCCTTCTATTGCATGACTAAATACGGTCCAAATTTCTAATGACTATCAACTCATCCTCCTCTTCTTCCGATATTATCATCTCATCATCTTTATCCTCTCATCAAATGGAAACCTCTCACCTTCCGATTACCGCCCATAAACTGAATGGGCAAAATTATTTGCAATGGTCTCAATCCATATTAATGTTTATACAGGAAAAGAAGAAAGATGACTATATCACCGGAGCCTCGGCGCTACCAGAAACCACAGCATCAACCTACAAAAGGTGGATAGCTGAAAATAATATGGTCATGTCGTGGCTCGTCAACTCTATGACCACTGACATTGGCGAAAATTTTTTGTCATTTGATACTGCCAAAGAGATCTGGGACATGGCAAAAGAAACGTTTTCGCACAAGGAAAACACATCTGAAATCATCCAAATTTTGAAAGCTCCTCCACAATTTACGCCAAGACAATCTTACTGAATCGAATATTTCAATACCCTTACTCGCCTATGGCGCCAACTTGATACGCTTTGAGGTTCATAATCGCGGTGTGTTACCGATGGTCTGTTATATAAAAAGATTGTCGGGGAAGCGTGTGTTTAAATTCTTGTTAGGATTGAACACAAATCTTGATGAAATCGAGGAAGAATTATGGAGTAAAACCGCTCCCTAACCTTAGAGAGGCATTCTCTCAAGTCCGTCAAGAAAGTCGGAAAAAACTCATGATGGGATCTCATCAACAATCGAATATGGCGTAAAGCTCTTAAGACTCAATTCGCTCCTATCGACAACCGCCGAAAAATAAAGGAGGTAGGCCTTGGTGTGATCATTGCGTAAAGCCGGGTCACTCGAGAGAAACTTGGAAGATTCATGGAAAGCCAAGAGATTGGAAACCACGCCACTCTTGAGAAAGAAGGACGAGGTAATCATGTAGGTACAAATGAACCATCACCACAACCTCAAGCAAGCCCTTTCACCAAGGAGCAAATGGAGATGCTCCGAAACTACTACAAATCACAACTGTTCGTCTTCCAACCACATCATAGGATCCTAACCTTGGCTCACAAAGGTAATTCTTTGAACGCCTTTTATGTTAGTAAGAAACGAAAAACCTTGGATTGTGGACTCAGAGCATCCGATCATATGACGGAGATGCAACAATTTTGATACATATAACTCATGTCAAAATAATTTAACGGTCCGAATAGCGGATGGTTCACTATCAAAGGTTGCTTCTGACAGTTCGCTTGTTTGTCTAGGAATCTTATTCTCAACTCGTTTCTCCTTGTTCTCGACTTGGATCAGAATTTATTGTCAATTAGTAAACTCACTAAGGAAAAGAGGTGTGTTACTAATTTTTTCTCCACTCATTGTGAATTTCGTGATTTGGATTCGGGAAGATGATTGGCAATGCCGAGGAATGCTCGACTCTACATCCTTAGGAACGCCACTATCCACAAGAACAACCTCAAACGGCAATTTGTGGTAGTTCTTTTCTCAGGTCAAAATAACGATAGAGCAATTATGTTGTGGCACTATCGCTAGGTCATCCTAATGTTATGTATCTCAAGCATTTATTTCCTTCATTATTTAATAAAAATCCAAAACCTTTTGATTGTGAAATCATCAATTTTCTAAGCATGTACGGTCCCATTTTCCCATTCAATCCTATAAAGCGCCTCGGCCCATTCTCACTAATTCATAGTGATATCCGGGGTCCATCGAATAAAAATGTAATCGGTACTAGGTGGTTTGTCTCATTCATAGATGATCACACTAGATTAACCGGTCTTCCTCATGAAAGACAAATCAAACGAGCCAAATCTTCAAAAATTTTCAAATTATGATTCAGACACAATTCCAAATAAAAATCCAAATTCTAAAGTCCGATAATGCTCGGACTATTTCAACTCAATTCTAGGAGATTTTTAATGCATAAAGGATAGTTCACTTAAGTTCATGTGTTGACACCCCACAACAAAACGGCATCGCTGAACGGAAAAATCGGCATTTGTTAGATGTTGCTAGATCACTCATGTTTTCCACAAATGTTCCACAATTCTTCTGGGGGGAAGCTGTTCTTACAGCTGCCTATCTTATCAATAGGATGCCATCTAAGGTACTACAATTCCAAACTCCTTGTCAACTTCTCCTAAAATCCTTTCCCACTACTCGCCTCATCTCCACCATCCCACCCAAAATTTTCGGGTGCTCTGTCTTTGTTCATGTCCATCAACAGTATCGAGGTAAACTTGATCCCCGGTCGCTCAAGTGTGTCTTCATTGGGTATTCGTCACATCAGAAAGGGTATAAGTGTTACTCTCCGGTCACTAGGAAATTCTACACTTCCATGGATGTCACATTTTTGAAACCCGTCTTACTACCCTAAAATTGATATTCGGGAGACTCCAACCCAGAATATCAATTTTGGACCCCGAAGTCATTTAGTGAGCCATCCATCACCACCAAAAATCCCACACCTCCCGAGTCATTGAATCCATCTGTACTAAAAATTCCGAAGTTCATTGTTGCCTTGCGGATAATGAGCACATCCAAGAGGAAATGGAGGAAGGAGCACTTTCAACAATCCCATGAGGTCGAACCGGTTCTAATCCAAGCAACATTCCGTAACAATCTTCTTACTACAGATAGTCTTGTTGATTCCGAAGTTCAAACAAGATTCTTAATATGCCCATAGCTTGGAGAAAAGGAGTTAGATCATGTACTCAAAGATCCCATTGGGAACTTTATTTCTTATGATAATCTATCACCTTCGTTCCGTGCCTTCACTTCTAGCATCACGAGATACACATTCCTCGAATATTCAGAAGCCTTCAAGTCTCCTCGGTGGAAGGCAAAGAATCAATGAGGAAGTTCGGGCTCTGGAAACGAATGGTACTTGGGAAATTACTGATCTTCCAAGAGGTAAGAAACCCGTTGGATGTAAATGGATTTTCACAGTAAAGCACAAGGCAAATGGTAATGTGGAACGTTATAAAGCTCGGTTGGTTGCCAAAGGATTCTCCCAATCCTATGGCATTGACTATCAAGAAACCTTTGCTCGGTTGCCAAGCTCAACACCTGTTCGTGTACTTTTATCCTTGGCAGCTAATCTCGATTGGTCACTTCACCAACTTGATGTAAAAAATGCCTTCCTCAATGGTGACTTAGCGGAAGAAGTTTACATGGACATTCCGGCTGGACTTGAGACGACATCAAATTTCAACAAAGTTTGCAGACTCCGAAAATCCTTGTATGGTCTCAAACAATCTCCCAGGGCCTGGTTTGAACGGTTCACTAAGGCAGTAAAAGGGTACGGTTTTGTTCAATGTCAATCCGATCATACATTATTTGTGAAGCACTCCCTAGGAGGGAAAGTGGCAATTATCATTGTTTATGTGGATGACATAATTCTAACAGGTGATCATGAAGAGGAAATTGGCTTACTTAAAACATTCCTAACAAAGGAATTTGAGATTAAAGATCTTGGAAATCTTAAGTACTTTCTTGGAATGGAAATTGCTAGGTCAAAGAAAGGTATAGTCGTCTCACAACGTAAATACGTTTTAGACTTACTGAATGAAACAGGGATGCTAGGATGCAAGCGTAAACTCCTATGGACACAACTATCAAACCGGAAGAAAGTGACGGTAGTGCACCAAGTGATAAAGGGAGATATCAACGCCTTGGGAAAACTCATTTATCTTTCTCATACAAGGCCGGACATCGGCTTCTCTGTTAGTGTGGTCACCAATTCATGAACAATCCTACCGACAAACACATGACCGGCTGTGACTGCAATATTGAGGTACCTAAAAAGACACCGAAAGGGTCTCTTCTTCCAAAGAACAACAAATAGAAAAATTGAGATTTTTTCAGACGCAGATTAGGCGTGTTCAAGAATCGATCAAGATCAACCTCGCTATTGTTCGTTTGTTTGGGGGAACGCGTTACATGGCGAAGCAAGAAACAGCTGGTCGCCTGTAGTAGTGCCGAGGCGTAATTTCGTGCTATGGCCCTAGGTATCTGGAGGGAATCGTTGAACAGATTAGAAGAATTACGAGTTCCATCTGAGCATCCCATGGTTTTATACTGCGACAACCAAGCCGCCATCAGTATCTCTAAGAATCCGGTTCATCATGATCGCACTAAGCACGTGGAGATAGATCGACACTTTATCAAGGAAAAGATTGAAGAGGGAGTTTTTCAAGTCAGCTACACTCCAACAAACTGTCAAAAAGCTGACATTCTCACCAAAGCTCTTGCTCGAGTTAACTTCGAAGATCTGACGGACAAATTGGGCATGATTAACATCTACAACGTCGCTTGAGGGGGAGTGTTGAAAATCAAGCCACGTTTTCATCAGATGCCATATGCATCAAGCCCCTTTCTTTATTTCATATGCTTTCGGTGATTAATTTATTTCATATGCTTTCGGTGGTTAATCAAGCTAGTTATTATAATAATAAACAGAGTGTATGCTGATATATATGTAATATATATTAATGTATAGTTAAATATGTAGTGGCCTCGTGGCCTCGTGGCCTCCATCTGATCATATTGTATAAACCTCCTATATAATGGAGTAGCATTGTAAGGCTTAAGACATTGAAATAAAGAGTCTATGTTTAGTCTTTCAATCACTCTCTCTCTCTCTCAATATTAATATTTTCAACCCTATCTCTCGCCAAGGCCTTGGTTAACGGATCCGCAAGATTATCACAAGATCATAAATAATTCACAGTTATGATGCCATTACTTAAATAGAATCTCATATTACTGTGTTTCCTTCAAATAGGTCTGGATTTACTATTATAAAAATGGTTGTTCACTCTACCAATAACAACAGTGCTATCACAACGAATTAACACAGGAGGAATTTGTTTTTCCCAAAAAGGGATTTCTTATAACAAATCTCTGAACCAATTCGCTTCCTCACATGTTGAAACTAATGCTATAAGCTCAACTTCCGTAGTAGAACTAGCAATTATAGTCTATTTTTTAGACTTCCAACATATAACACCACCATCCAAGGTAAAAATAAAACCCGAGTTAGAGAGAGAATCACCTGACAAAGTGTTCCAATCAGCATCACTACATCCCTCAAGTATCGCAGGATACTTGTTATAAAACAAACTATAATTTTTGGTACCAGATAAATATCTCATAATTCTTCCCATAGCTAGCCAATGATCTCTACTTGGCTTGCTAGTAAACTTGCTAAGTACTCCAACAGTATATGCAATGCCAGGTCTAGTACAGTCAGTAATATATCTAAAACTACCAATCATACTAGTATATTCATTTTGATTAATCACTTTTGTTTCAGTTGTTACAACAGATAAATGTATGCTTGCATCAAAAGGAGTAGCAACATGTTTACAGTTTAGAAACTTATATTTCTTTAAAAAAATTTCAACATAATGTGACTAATCAAGAAAAATGTCATCCTTAGTCTTGGTAATTTTAATTCTTAAAATAAAATTAGCTTCACTAAGATCTTTCATATCAAAGTGGTTATTAAGCATATTTTTAATCTCATTTATAATATGCAAATTAGAGCCAAAAATAAGTAGACCATCCACATATAGGCTAATAATCACATGTGTATTCTCACAAGTTTTATAATATATGCACTTATCACATTCATTAGTCTTATAGCCATTCTCAAGCATGCAGGAATCAAATTTCTCATGCCACTATTTAAAAGCTTGTTTTAAACCATAAAGGAATTTAGTTAGCTTAGACACCTTGCTTTCTTGGCCAAGCTCCACAAAGCCTTTGGATTGGTCCATGTAAATCTCCTCATCTAAATCTCCATTTAAAAATATTGTTTTTACATCCATTTAATAAATTTTTAAATCATGAATTGAAGTCACTGCTATCAACAGTCTAATGGACATAAATCTAGTAACCAGAGAAAAAGTATCAAAGAAATCAAGATCAACTTGTTGCTTAAAACTTTTTACGACAAGCCTCACTTTATATTTATCTATAGTTCCATCCGGTTTAAGTTTTTTACGAAGGACCCATTTACACCCAATAGTTTTACAACCTAGAGGTAAATCCACTAGCTTTCATATTTTATTTGAAAATAGTGAATCTATCTCATCATTTACAGCCTCTCCCCAGAAAATAGCATTAGGTGATGATAAAGTTTCTTGCACTGTAAGAGGAATTTCTTCCACATTGTATAGATAATAGTCAGGGTCAAAATCTTTTTCAACTCTAGCCCGTTTACTCCTTCTTGGTTGGATTTGAGAATTTTCTTATTTTTGAAAAACTTGAGATTGAATAGAAGAGCTAGGCACAGATAAAATATTTTCAGAAATTATTTGACCCCCACTATTTCTAAATTTGAAAGGAAATTTATTTTCATGAAAAATAGCATCACTTGATTCAAAAATAATATTATTTTCCATATCAAAAAATCTATAAGCTATACTATGCAATGCATACCCAAGAAAAGCACAGGTGGTAACTCGTTCATCCAATTTAGGTCATTTAGGATCTACAAGCCTCACAACTCATAAGGTGTGATTTTAGACTTTTTGTGTAGCACTCTATTTATCACATGGCAAGCTGTCAAAATAGCCTCGCCCCAAAGATTTGAGAGCGCACCTGAATCAATAAGCATAGCATTCGTCAAGTCAACTAACGTTCTATTTTTTCTTTCAGCTACGTCATTAGATAAAGGTGAATATAGTGGAGTAGTCTCATGAATAATTCCTAATGACTGAACAAAAAAGTTGAATCCAAGAGATTCATACTCCCGGCCTTTATCACTTCTAATTCTTTTAATTTTTTTACCGAATTGATTTTCCACTTCAAAAATGAATTCTTTAAATTTTTTAAAAGTATCACTTTTATTTTTTAATAAATATACTTTTGTGTATTTTGAAAAATCATCAATAAAAGTGATAAAATATCGATTACCACCCCGAGTTAAAATTCTTTCAAACTCACACAAATTAGTATGAAATAATTCTAACACTTTTATGAGGCCTCTTAGTAATTTTTACTTTACTGCACACTTCACATTTCTCAAAAAAATTTGTCTCTTTAAGAATTAATCCTAAACTACTCATGATTCCCACATATTTACTGTTAATATGACACAAGCAAGCATGCCAAAAATTAATAGAAGACAAAGTATAAGTGGTGTCATAGTAATAACTATAAAATTAATTAGCAAGGCAATTTAAGAAATAAAAGTGACATTTATACTCATCTATATTGTAGGAAGTCACTTTTGCTTCATGTGTCTCGTAGTTTTCATCATTCATCTTTTCAGTTGAGATTTTGTTTTGGTTCTTCTCGGTAAGAAAACATATACAACTTTCAAAAGGCTGAGGTAAAAAAGAATTTTTCCTTTCCACCTCTTAAAATGAACTCTCTTGAACTTGAAACGCTTGTCGAGATCTCCAATTCCATCATTGGTTTTTTCTGGTACCTGTTCCATGATTGATCTCCTCAAAATTATTGGTGAAAATACCAGAAAAAATTATATTTTATTGATAAATAATGCAAAGAAAATGAGATACAAATAGATCAGGCTGAGGCACGGATATCTCGTTTTTTTTAAGGAGACCAAGCTCACTGTGGTAGGAAGAATCCAAATACCGATGCAGCAGTCACAAAACTATGGCTTGTCCTCTCCAAGATACAACAGCTCGACCACTTGTCGTATGGTTCAGGCCAACTCTGCATAAGATGGTGAACTCAAAGCTCCACCAAGAAAAACACCATTCTTTACTAGTAATCTCTCAAGTATAGAAAATAGTTGATGTCTTGGTATGGAAAAGAGTAGATGAGAAGAACTATTTATAGACCAATAGGACTTTACAAAATACACCAAAAAATAATAATTATCATGAACCTAGAGAAAAGAGAGAGTGTATCCAAATATTAACTTACCACCAAGTTCGTGAATTCTAATTAATCTTCATTCATGTACAAGACAAAAGGTCACTAAAATAATGAATCTCCTTTTATGAACAAGATGAGATTTATGAACAAGACAAAAGAAGATTCATGAACAAAATATATAAATAAATAAAAGATATTAAAATGGTCCAACAATTTTCTTTTTCTTCTTTGTCTTGCTTGGTTGCTCAGAAACTGAAGAACCATAACAAAAATACCCAGTTTCATCAAAACAATTCTCTTCATCATCTTCTTAGAAATGTAGCGGCCCAAACGATGCATCCAACACCATCCACATCCCCACAAATCTTCATCTTCACCATTCTCCTCCACATTTGCTTTTAATTTGTATATGCAATCTTCACTACCATCTTTCTGGAATTGATATGCAGCAGAATATGAAGATTGATCTAAGTAGTTTGCCCAACCAGATTCATATCCACTATTGCATTTAGAAGTTGATATATTCGTTCTTTAATTAAACAGAACATATGGAGGAAATGGGCGGGTACCCATCCCCGATTCATATCCTATGAATATTTAAAAAATCCCATTTAATTGACCTGACAAATAAGAAAAAGAAAAAGAAAGAAAAATCCATATATTTGGGTCGGATCTCCCTGGGTACCCATGGGATGGGTTCCCCATTGTCATCTCTAGTAATATCACATACCAACATGATATTACAATTATATTGAATTTTTAATCAAATTTTGTATAAAAAAATAATTTGTCATTATATAATTTATTTTAAGACTTATATCCATATATTTTTTTATTTTATCCATGATACACTTGTTACAAATAACATTATTAGAGGGGATACTTATTAATTACAATATCGAAAATTTTTACAAAAATATTTCACACAAGTGTTTATGATTGATTTTTAGAAACATCAAAAAATTTAATTTTCTAGCTCTACCACTACTTGTATGTGAACAAAAGGAATAGTTTTAATGACAAATCTGTTTAAAGATTTTTAAAATGATTCTTCAAAGTGGTGTAATTAGGAGTTTTTGATTTGTTTATTGTTTTGGTGTACCTTAAAGGATAATTTAAATAATAATAATAAAAAAACATTGGGTGTATTGAGAGTAAATTATAACCCTAAATAATTTAATAGATTGTATTGAGAAATTTGGCGTACTTAGGTCCTCATTTGGCTATAGGCTATTTGGCTAAAATAATTAATAAAGACAAAATAAAATAAAATAGTCAATTAAGACAAAAATGTTGCATCTAATCCATAATTACTTTCAGTGTGTTTGGTTTGGTTTAGGGAGATAAATTTTCAAAAAAAATCTCGGGGAAAGAGTTTAGAAATTTTTTTGGTTTATTTCGTTATATATTTTGGAAATAGTTTTGAAATATGAGAGTTTGAGATGATTTGATATTTTGTTGGAAATTTTTTTCAAAATTTGTATTTTGAGAATTAAACCAAAAAAGATCTTTATTTTTTGGGCAAATTACCAATATCCCTTTCGAGGTTTGACTAAAATACGGATTCCCTCTAAGGTTTGGGAAATTACAAATTGTCTTATAAGATTTATATTTGCATAACAAATGAGGGGATAATTTGTTATGTAAATATAAATCTCAGGAGATAATTTGTTATGCAAATATAAACCTCAGGGAACAAGATGTAATTTCTCAAACCTTATAGGGGAATCTGTATTTTAGTCAAACTTCCAGGGGGTGTTGGTAATTGCCATCTCTCACAACCATCAACTTGACTTAAAAAAAAAAACAATCATTCTAAACACAACCTTTCTAATCAGGTTAAAATAGTTAAAAAGTTAATAAATCAAGTAAAATAATCCAAATGAGATCTTAATGATTTTTTCGATTGCAAATAGAATCTCCGTTGTTGTGAAGTTATTTCTAATGCAGCCCAGGCCCAGCCCAATCAAACATGTTGTATCATAGCAATTTGTATAGGCCTGAGCTAAATAGTTAATGGGCTAAACATGAATTTAGGTTGGGTCAGTTGGATGCTTCATGCTATTGGTGCAACTCGGGCAAGTTCGGATTGAAAAGCTATTCAAGTTCAATCAAATTCTATTGAGACCTATTCAGGCTTGAATTATAACTTGAGATTGTCTATTTAAATTTTCAATTTTATTTTATTTTATTTATTATTATTATTATTTTTTTTGTGTGTGTAGCTAAATTATTAATTTTAAAATTAGACTCTAAGATTGTTTGGAATGTTCTAAATAAGTGTATTTTTTGAATTTTTATGAAATATGGGTTCGATTTGAAGTGATTTGGTAGAGATGCGATATGATTTAAATAAGATGATATTATTTAAATAGGATAGTGACTTTTTGACTTTTTGAATATATGCCAAACAAGACCTCTATTTGCATTTTTTTAGAAAATCATTAATAATATCAAAACAAATAATTTATATAATGTAAGAGAGATGTCATTATGGTAGTCTTTATAATTTATGAGTGAGAATAAAAAAATAAGATTTTGTATTACTTGTGAGAATAAAAAAATAAGATTTTGTGTTACTTGTATACATAATATATTCAATATGATTTAATAATCTAAATTACTTTAATATTATGTAATAGCTAATAATTTATATATATATATATATATATAATATTTTTATATATCTATATATATAATTCGGGATTCAGGTTGCTTAGGTTGTTTGATAGCTTTACCCAAACTTGCCCAAATTTAATTCAGGCTTCTAAATTTTTACTCAAGCCCATACTAAATTTAAAAATATCTTATCCAAACCTTAAAAAAAAATCTAACTAAACTCGAATTGCTGGGTTGAGTCCACCCAAATTGCACCCCTATGCCACCACAAAAAGCTGAAGTTAGCTTCAACCAATGCCAATTGGGAGTCATAAAGCCCAACAAAAAAATAATAATTTTGGGTATCATAATCAGTGTGTTTTGTTTCAATTTTTTAAATTTAATTTTTTAGAAATTGAGTTTTTTATTTTTCATTTTTTTTTGTTTTTAGTGAGTATTTAAAAAAATTTAAGCAATTTTTTTTACTTTTTTAGATGCACCTTACTTAGATGTATCTAAAAAGTAAAATATTTGTGAAAAAAATATTTTTAAAATTTAATAAATATACAAAAATATGAAAATTGTACTGAATTTTTATATTTTTTTATATTTTTGGTACATAGTAAATTTTTTAAAGATTTTTTTTACAAATATTATACTTTTTAAGTGTATTTATGTTAGGTGTGTCTAAAAATTTAAAAAAAAAAAATTACTTAAAATATTTAAAAAATTCAGTGAAAACAAAAAAAAAAATGCAGAAAATAAAAATATAAAATTTTTTAAAAAATAAATTCTGAAAATCAAAATCAAACAGAGTGAATATTATTTTATTTTCAATTATTTAAGCTTTTTCTTTTAGTAAAATTGACCAAAAATGGAATGGTCAGGCTGAAATTTCTCTCTCTATATCACTATAACATATTTTAGAGAAATTATTGTACGAGTGTGTGCGGAAAAATATTTATTGAGTGCATTTTAAGAGAAAAATACTATGGACTTATAATTTACACTTCCGAAATGGTAAATTACACTTTGTCCCTTTTATATTTGGTCATTTTTTTATTTTAACTCTTAAAATTTATTTTTTCTCACTTTGACCCTTCATATTTTAAGTTTTTCTCAATTTACTCCTAAAACTTATTTCTGTTCAAAATTAAATAGAAAATGCAACAATAACTGTCACATAATATAAAAATATATTATTATATTAAGATTTGAATTTGTATTAGAGGTATGAATTATATATAATAAATATTTTTATACCAAGTGACTATCAATATATCATTTTTTTTTTTGGGCTCTAATTTTGACCATAAGTTAGTTTTAGAAGTAAATTGAAAAAAATTTGAAACATAAAGGATCAAAGTAAAAAAAAATAAATTTTAAAAGCTAAAGTGAGAAAGTGATCAAATATAAAGGAAGCAAATTTATAATTCACCTATCTTCAAAATTATCCAAAAATTGAGGTATATGGTGTTAATTTTCAATTGGTGTGACGTTGGCCACCGTTAGAATGAATGTACTAATATAATTTTTTGAATAATTTTCTAGATATAATATTGTTATTCTTTAAAGTTCTTCTTATTGAGCGTACCGCAAATTTCTTTTATATATTTATATTTATCAAAAATAAGTATTAATTTTTATTTTTGGGAAATTTATCAGAAAGTCCCCTAGGACGAAATTGTATTCCATTTGGTCCCATGAATATTTTGTTTGATTAGGCAGTCCATGATAGTAAAGATATCTTACTGATAACTCCTTTTTTGAATTACATTGTTATGTAGGAGACAAATATGCCCTCACATCAATTATGGGCTGTTATGTTTTCATTTTCTTACCCTTCTCTCTCCAAAACCCATCTCTCTCTCTAACCAAAGAAGGATGGCAGACGCTGGTCATGCAGCTCACACACACACACACACACTCCCATTCTCTTCGCAGCTTTCTTCTCATCTACCTCCTCTTTCCTCATCCACCATTTCTTCACAATTCGCTCACCTAAAAATCAACCCACAACAATTTTCAGTTCAGTTTTGTTCTCTCCGGATTTTGTCTTCCCTTTCCATGGATTCCCTCGAATCATCAACACCCGCATCGAAAAATCCCTACACTCTGCTCTTCAAGGCCACTACGATGATACCCATTTCGCATTACGCATTGGATCTTTTGATTATTGATGTTGTTTTTCTGTACAATTTCTTGGGGTTCCATTTCTTTGAAGATCTTGTATTCCGAGGAAGTTCGGTGACTCTGATATACAATTCTTGCTCCGAAATTTATCAAGGCGTTGGCTCCAAGTGTCGAATTCTTCACGGAAGGTATCTAATTGTTAAAATTGTTTTTGTTTTTGGTTTTCTGTGATGTGGGTAGTAATGGATTGGTGCCCAATTTCAATTTTCATGGCCGTGAATTTGTTGATTTGGGTTTGTCATAAATTGGTGTGGAATTTGAAATTTTTGAATTTTGTGTGGATTGTGTTGCGTTGGTACTTGAAATGTGAAGGTATTTGACGATGCCGAAACGTGAATGTGAACTTTGTTTGCTGCACAGAAACGTGAACGTGAATGTCAATCCCAGATCGACGTGAACAATGGGCACAAGATGATCGTCAATCCGTCAAGTCGATGTACCACGTTTGCATTGGTGCTTGAAATGTGAATGTGAACTTTGTTTGCTGCACAGAAACGTGAACGTGAATGTCAATCCCAGATCGACGTGAACAATGGGCACAAGATGACCATCAATCCGTCAGGTCGGTGTACCACGTCGGCGTGAACATTGGGCACAAGATGATCGTCAATTCGTTAGGTCGATGTACCACGTCGGCGTCGTCATGTGGACCCTTAAACAGAGTACAAGACGCTGATGAAGAAATCGGGCAGATCGACGTGAACAATGGGTTCTTGGTACCTGGTAATCCATCTTCGAAATTGTTGGGACTTGAGGGATCCAAGTTTCTTGAAATCTGGTAATCAACTTGAACAATGTGTTCTTGGGCACAAGCAACGCGAACTCATGATTTAGGAACAATGGGCAACTCGTGAACAATGGGCCTTGCAATCCACGTCATGAAAAAAAAAAGAAAAAAGTGTCAAATTACTTGTGTTCACGTCACAACCCACGTCACAGAAAAAGAGTACTATTACTTTTTTTTGGAACGTGAATCTCACACACCCCTTCCCATAAATACATGTGGGTCTACAAACTCAAATTAACACTTTAATGGCAAAATAGTAAACAAACAACCCAAAGGACTAAACGGTTTAAAAGAAAACAATTAGGACCACATGATCTATAAGATGATAAAATGGGATTTACTGGTCAATTCCCCTTTTATTTTTTAAATAAAAATAATAAATTGTAAACTTTGCCCATTGATACCTAGGTGTTTGTAGGCAGATTAATATCTATTTTTCTTTTCAATAATATTATAATCATGACATGTTATTTTATCTTATTTATCATGCTATTTATCATAACTACGGCCTATTTTGAGAAATAGATTAAAAATTAATTTTTTTTTATTTTAAAATATAAATAAAAATAAAGAAATGATGTGATTTTAAAAAAAAAAAGTCAACAAAATCAAAAATGGACTTTCAACCTGGTTGCCAATGGAGGCCTACATTAGACATAAATCATCAAGATGCATTAATAGTTATCATAGCTAAGAATCCTCGTGCTGTACTTCCATTGCTTTTCTTTTTACTTTACATGTATCAGCTTAGTGTTTACTCTTTTTATACCGTCAATAACAGGTCAAAATAAATAAAAAGTCTAAATGCATAGGTGATTAGATTTGAATACAAAATTTGTGTATTTGGTCGCCGGTTGGACGATCAGTCAGAGTTTGTTGAACACAGTTGTCATAGTGTCAACAACGGCTATCATCGTGGCCAAAGCTTGTCGACCGTGGTTGTCATGGTGTCAATCACAACCATCATAGTGTCTTTCGATCGTCTAATAGAATAGTTTCTATGCTTGATTCTATATTTAGTTCTCTATGTGCATAGCATTGGCACAAAATAAAAGGAATGATTGTGTGTAAATAGCATAATAATCCGTATGTAAAAATTTTTATCAAATTCTTAATAAACATGAATCTTATGAATTCATCTAACAAGCCCTATTTAATTGGGACACCAAAGTGAATTTGATTTGAGCATATCTACATTAATTGGCAATTTTGAGATGGCACTTTTGACAACAAAATTTGACATTCAAATTATGTTTCACCCGAATTTTTTAAAGTGAGTTGTCAATTTTGCATCTCTAATGCGAAATTTAGCATACCAAAAGAAGATGCCAACTGCTTTTATTTTTATCATTTTAATGATAAAAATCAATAAAAAGTTCAAAAAATATTAAAATAAAAGTAATAAAATGTTAAATTTCACGTATCAGGTGAATTATTATTTTTAGACAAGTCAAATTTGTGTACATCAATTTGACACCCTTAGTTTTAAATAAAAAATAAAAAATCTAATAATTTTTTTTGAAATTTTGGATAGAAATGCTATTGTTTGTCACTTTTATTGGCATCTTTAACCTTATCCATAAGTTAATAAAAATTAAAATTAAAGAAAAAAATTCAATCAAACAAACTTATCCATAAGTAAATTAGTATATGACCCGTACTATACACGAGATAAAATAATATAGGGCAAATTACCAACGCCCCCCTCGAAATTTGACTAAAATACGGATTCCTCCCTGAGATTTGAAAAATTACAAATTGCCCCATGAGGTCTATATTTGCATAACAAATGGAGGGCAATTTGTTATGCAAATATAAACCTCAGTGGACAATTTGTTATTCAAATATAAACCTCAAGGGGCAAGATATAATTTCTCAAACCTCCGGAGAAAATCCGTATTTTAGTCAAACCTTGAGGGGGTGTTTGTAATTTGCCCAATAATATATTATTTTTTTCAATAAGATGCATATTATTTGCAATTTTTTTTATTTTTATTTTACTGCTCATAAGTAAAAAAATTAAATATAAATTTATGAGTTGTATATTAATTATTTCATCTCTCCACCAAAACAAATTTTAATCGTTAATCAATATGTCTTTTTAATTTTTTTTGGAAATATAATAATAAATAATTTAGTTTATTTGTTTTCTCTCTCCCAACCCATACATTCAGTATTTTTCCTTTAAAATATATAAACAATATGTTCAATTTACTAAAACAAAATTTTAAAAAAAAAAGTACAAATAATTTTATAAAATGTGTTCATTCTATTTAAAAATTAAAAATATTAATTAAAAGTGCACAATTAAATGAAATTTTAAAATTAATAGAACTTATGAACTTTATAAAGAACAAAATAATAGTATAAGACATTTCTTTTTAAATTTTATTGATAAGGATTTCTATTATGAAAATTTTAAGTTACAAATATTTAGGATTGAATGGCCTAAACAATAGATTTTTTTTTTAATTTTTGTATTTTGAGAGCTTAAAACTCTAAAAGTAGTCTTTGTTAAAAATAAATAAATAAAATCATTTACAATACTATATATTAAAAGGATTGGATAATCTCATTTTACTTTTTTATTTTTATTTTTTAGGTTATAGCATATTGTATTTTTTTTAGTTTTGTAATGGTTAAATAAGTCATATTGTTTAGTAATTTTGTTAGTTTTCTTAACTTTTTTTTTAAAACTTTCATTTATGAAGACTTATTTTTTCTTTTACTATTTTTCATTTTTAATGATTTTTTTAAAAAAAGAAAGAAATTGAATGAAATTTTTATTCGTAATTTTAATTTCGTGTAACTCATTTTTTTTTATTTAAAAAAACATAGATTTTGAAAAAGAAAGTTCAACATGATGAATTAAGGCAAGGAATAGAAGGAATAAGATTTTCTTTTTGTGGTGGGGACTAAACTGTAACAATTTTTAAAATTTTCACTTTTAGCTTGTTTTATGAAATAAGTTTTTTTTTCTTCCTTTTTTTGACTTGTTGATATTTGAAAAATGACAAAAATGGATTTTATAACTAAAAAAACTAAAAAAAATTACTTTAAAAACCTTAGGCTAATTACATACTTGGTGGGCTAATTTGCAATGTTTAAAAAATGCACTCATAGTTTTATTCAAATATATATATATATATATATATGATTCAAATTGGAATGTGAAGAATTTACTCTAGATCAAATTCTAAGTATTAATATGTAAGTATCAATTCCTACAAAACTCATTACTAAAGCTATTCCAAATTTTAACCCTAAACTAAATTCCAAATTAATTTTACATATTTGTTATACTCTTTTGTATGAATAGAGTTTTTCATTAAAAGTAAATGAATAACCTTTATTTCTTTGAGTGCACCTTCAATGAACAAACAAAAATAAAAAAGAAATGTAAATATGTGAAAATAATATCACTATAAAAATATTAAATTATTCTACACTTATAAACAATTCATACACTCCAACGAAGTTTTATTGAATAAATCATATATTATAATGGTGTTTGATTAAGCATCACTGTAAATACATTAAATTTAATTATTCTAAATTAATAAACATATCACATATTCTAATGAAGTTTTATTGAGTATTACTATAAATATATTAACTCCACTAAACAGAAACATGTAATAGAGTTATAAATTAATTGTATACCTAATATAAGCTTTAAGTTTAGATGGAAAAAAAAAGTTTTGGTTAAGAGATACACCAATGTCTGAAATTTTTACAATTTTTGCTTTTTCTCTATGGAAAGTTTGGGTGAAGAGGCATAAATTAAGATGATACATTATATATATATATATAAAGAAGTTAATACTTATCTCATATATTAAAATGATAATAACTTGATTTTGTTGTAGCTAAAATAACTTTATCATTTGAAATTTGAATACTCAATCATTTAAGGATAATTTTTGTTGGTTTGTTTTTATTTTAATAGTCAATAATTTGGTTTTTAAAGGATATTATTTTTTTATTAAATAAAATGATATATAATCCGACAAAAAAATTGAGTAAGCCATTATTTTAGTATTTTTAAAATTTAAAAATCAATATTATCTTATATATGTTAATACTTATCTGATTGTAATACTGAAATAGATCGGTTAAAAAATATTCTTATTTATCTTTCCATAGCTTTATTAATTTATTTATGTTCATATAAAAAAAACATTATTATTATTTTTTTTTTATATATAAAGTGAGAAGAATATGGAGAGATAGATAGATTAGTTAAAAAAATATTCTTATTTATCTTCTTAGAGTAACTCCAACCACACTCTCTATTTTTCATTAATTAAAGTACAAAAAAAGTACACTCTTTATTTTACCTAATTACTTTAGTTATTGTGTTCTCCAACCACGCTCTTTATTTTAGCTAATCATTTAAACAGACTTAGGCCTCGTTTGGCAACTGTCATTTTTAGCCAAAAAGTTATTAAAAAAATAAAAAAAACCAACAACTGTAGACACCCCATTTTGACCAGCCCTAAGACTTGAACACTTTGTTTTGATTACTCCATGATGAAAATTGGAATATGCCATGCACGGGGAGCAAATATTCCGGTACACCCGTACTCCTTTCTGCCAAGCTCCGTTTCTGTCCGATCACCTGAAAGCACAACGGCGGTGAGCTACCCGGCGGTGTGTGGCCGAAAAACCCCTCTGACGATTAAGTTAGCACACACCTTTGGATAGAGAGAGAGAGAGATGAGAGAGTCTTTGAGTGTAAGTATTTCTCTTACCCAATGTTCATTTGTCCCCGTATGGGGGGGCGCACACAAGCTTATATACCCTCTGCGCCCCAAATCTACTCCCAGTGATCTCTCAACACGTGGCACTGTTATCCCATCTATCAGCACAAATCTTGCTGAACATCACCTAACCCAACTGCCTGCCCACTCTCATGGGAGCTCGGCAGCCAGGCTGCACTATCTCAGCTGTCAATGACCATATTGCGCTTCAAGCCTAAGTATTCCCATAGTTAAGACCAATGAGGACCGAGCTCGGCTGCATCCCGGCATAGCCAAGCTTGGCCAAGATCATGCTTGTCCGCCATCGACCTTCCTGCCGAGCAAACACAAGTAGCCCGGTCTAACCTTGGCCGCCGCCAGACATCTCACTTGATCGGTTTTGATACCATGATGCCACGTAGCTCGGTCAGACCTCGGCCTGCCTTAACCGAGCAGATTCCTGTAAGGATAGGGCCGAACTACCTCGGCCCAACCTCGTTGGGCCCAAATCTGTCCGGCCCAGTTCCAGATCATAAATCTCCCTCTCGATTGCCCCTTAATTCCGTCCGAGCAAGCGTGACTGAGATTACCCATTCTGACCGGGATAATCTCTTCATCGGTTCATAATTTGCAAGAAACCAACTGAGCTAACTTCCGCACTCGGTTCCTGGTCTTGCTCGGTCGATGTCTTGTCTGACCTTAACGTCTCTCGTCTTGCCCGGTCGACGCCTCGTCTGATCTCTCTGTCTCTTCAACTCTGACGCTGCCATAAATGGGGACACGTGTCAATCCCCCATTGGTCCTCGAGCAGCCAACCCAGCCGTTCCCTAGAATTCGAATTTGGGCGGTCTTTCTTCCTACATATACATGCCTTCCTCCTCCTCATTTCACCCTCACTGATTCTCACTCTTCCTTGCCAATCCAGAGCTTTTGCTATTTCTCACCTGCCATTCCTGAGCTCGAGTTCAAGGAAGTAGCTACTGCCCTTCACAGGTATGCCCTCCAACTCCCCTTTTGTTGTTATTTCCTTCGATATTTCACACATTAGGGCACTAAAACATAGCTTTTAGGACATAGGCACTAAAAACCATCCCAAACCTCCAACTGTGAATGGTGTTCTTTATTTTTCCTGAAGAACACTGAAAATCTGGGGCAGACCGGGCTCCAGGTCTTCATTTGATCCAAAAAGCCAATCTAACCGAGCAAATAACCTGTTTGTCCCAACCTTAGTAAAAACCGGGATAACAAAAGGACTTGGCCGCTCGACCGGGTTAACATCTGGTCCGCTTGGGCAACCGAGCTCCTTGGTTAGCCTTTACAACCGAGGTGGTTTGGCACTCTCATGTCCGAGCTAAAGTCAAGGTCACTTTGCGCGACCGCGCTCACACTTACAATTCATTGCCATCCTTTTTCCTGTAGAGTCCAAGGGGACCACTGCCTAAATATTGAGGCTCCCAAAGACCGAGCAGCCATCAATACACCAGACAGTGCCAAACCTCCTCAGCTGAGCTAACCTAGCCGGTTTCACATGGGGAAATTCCGCTTCCTTGTCGATACTCCGGCTACGCTGGCCGCATTCAGGGAGGAGTACGGTATCCCGGCCAACGTCCACCTTGAGCTTGCACCAATTCAAACAACCCCTTGGGGCAGATTAGACCAGTGCCCCTTTACCGTGCTGTCCATCGTCGAAGAAGGCCTCCGCTTCCCGGTCAACCCATTGATGATCGAGTTTCTGCGCCGGACTAAACTTGCGCCCACACAAGTGTCAACGAACACCTACCGCATTATTAACGGCGTCCACGAGCTTAACAACCGGCTAGGCACCAACTTAGGTTTGGCCGAGATATTGAGGCAGTACACACTCGGGCACACCGGGGATGGCCTCGCATATTACTTAAAGATCCGATCGGGCAAAGAGAAAATAGTGACCGGCACCCCAGATAAAGACCTTCATGACGACGACTTCTTCTGGGTGTCCGGCAACTATGAACCAGCCGACGTACTGGGCTGGGCGATTAGCAAGAACTTCGGTTCCACATGTAAGCCGCGCTAATTTGATCGGTTCTGCCTTTCTTCAATATTCTGTACTTAACAACTTTTCCTGTTTCTTTTGCAGCAATTCAAGCCTTGCAAGCCAACTACCAATTTCCCAACGTTGAGGCCATCAGGACCGTGCTCCGCTACAACCACCAGGATTGTAACGAGTTACTTGGCTACACCCCCACTTACAAATATTCAGCTCCACGCCGGAGTAAAGTAACTGACTTCCTCCGTGCTCCATCACCTCCTCCAGACCCAACTTTGCCTGACATCCCACTAATCCGGTTGATTGAA
Source organism: Camellia lanceoleosa (assembly GCA_025200525.1). Classification (NCBI taxonomy): domain Eukaryota; kingdom Viridiplantae; phylum Streptophyta; class Magnoliopsida; order Ericales; family Theaceae; genus Camellia; species Camellia lanceoleosa. The sequence continues at coordinate 477,486 of JANUSC010000105.1, forward strand.
GCCGAAGAGATGGCGAAGAGAAGCCACATCAAAAACTTGCTCACGGCGACCTCAGCCGAGATACCAAGCATCGTTACCCGCTCCCCAGCTGCCGGTCAATCCAGCGGCCCCGTGGTCGCCTTGGCATCTCAAGCCACCGGGCAATCCAAACAGGAAGCTCGCTGGGCAAGCAAAAGGCCTCGCACAGACCCATCTGCCGAAAGGTTGTCGAAGCTAACCACCGAAAGCGACCGCCGTCACAGCTGAGCCAACACCGCCATGGCGACTGCAGCTGAAGCATCGGGGAAAAGACATCCCGGCAAATGCTTCTGTCAAGGGCGACAAGGAGCACTTTTTTGCCTTCGACCTCTCAAAAGCTCTGCTGCTGTCGAGCGACATGGTCGGCAACGACCACGTTCACGACACCTACCGGTGAAATCAGCCGTGAAGTCCATGACCAGGGTAAGAATCTCAATCTTCTACTTAAATTTTCACAAGTGTTTGCACGGTTTCTTCTCTGATCAAATTCTCTTTTTTGCAGGCCATCCAAAAGTAGCACTTGGTCATGGAGCGCATCCACAGACTTCGGCAAAAGGCGAGTGACACCGCCAGCCAAGTCCAAAGCCTTCAGACCGAGCTTGGCCGAGCAAAGTCCTCGCTTGAAATCGCCAACGCTGACAACAACAGGTTGCTCGGTCAGCTTGGTGAGGCCGACAAAAAGAGGGACGAGCTCCAGGACAAGCTCCAGGACGAGCTTGATGCGCTCAAGAAGTCAAGGAAGAAACACTGCCAAGATGCTAACAACGCCGGCTTCAACGAAGCCGAGGATAACTACAAGAAGCAAGTCTTCGCGACTCAAGACATTTACTTCAAAGCCGGCTGGAAGTCTGCCTGCGAACATCTCGGTCAAGGTCCAGATACCGACGTATTTGTCACTCCGCCGTCTGCCTTCCTACCAACCTATCTCGTGCCATATGCCAACGATGTCTTCAGTGCGTTGCAAGCTGAAGCCGAGGAAGGGCTGGAAGAGGAAGAAGAGGCCGAGGCAAATACCGAGGGAGAGGACCGCGAAGAGCAAGAGCAGCCTGGCCAGACTTTGACCGGTGTACAAAATCAATCTTCAATAGTCAATTTGGAGACAACTGAGGATGAATTCACCAATCTATCCCCCTTAGCTTAGTTTTCTTTTTTTTTTTTTTTTTTTTTTTTTTGCTTGTTACTTTACAATGTAACCGGGCTATCAGCCCCACCTTTTGTATTTATTTTCTATCAATGAAAATTTCAAGTTTCATCAAGTGTTTGAGCGGTATACATGTCTCATAACTTCAGCTGAACAAAACACCTCGGCAAGACAAGCCACTCTAAGTAATTCATACAACCGGAAAACACATCTCGGCTTAAATTTCATAAGTGAACAAAACATCAACTCTTTTCAACCGGAATAAACATCTCGGTTGAGAGTAACTAAGTTGAACAAAACATCAACGCCTTCAACCGGAGTAAATCATCTCGGTTGGAAATACCTAAGTTGAGCAAAACATCAACGCCTTCAACCGGAGTAAATCATCTCGGTTAGAAATACCTAAGTTGAACAAAACATAAACGCCTTCAACCGGAGTAAATCATCTCGGTTGAGAGCTGAACAAGACATCAACTCTTTCAACAGGAATAAACATCTCGGTTTAATTCTGAGAGTTGAACAAAACATCAACCCTGCCAACCGGAATAAACATCTCGGTTAAGAATACCTAAGCTGAACAAAGCATCAACTCTTTCAACCGGAGTAAATCATCTTGGTTTAATTCTGAGAGTTGCACAAAACATCAACTCTGCCAACCGGAATAAACATCTCGGTTGAGAGCTAAACAAGACATCAACTCTTTCAACCGGAATAAACATCTCGGTTTTTTCATCAAAACAACAATCTGAATGCTAAAGCAAAGAAGAAACACTTCTATATATTGACAAAAAGAATTACATTCTGAAGTGTAAGCCAAAAAATTCCTTTGCACAAAAAGAAGGCTAAAGCTAGAAATAATACAGTTTGAGGTTGGCCGCATTCCATGGCCGGGGTATTGTCTTACCATCCAGATCCTCCAAGCGGTATGCCCCTTTGCCCGCCAGACCGGTTATCTTGTAGGGTCCTTCCCAATTTGCCCCTAGCTTGCCTTCACCTGGCACTAAGGTGTTGCCCATAACTTTCCTCAACACTCAATCACCTACTTTAAACGGTCTGGGGTGCACCATTTTGTTGTATTTCCTTGAAAGCTCCTGTTGATAGGCGGCCACGTGGATGAGGGCCTTTTCCCGATGCTCTTCCACTAGATCAAGTTCCAGGGCGATAGCCTCGGCGTTCAGCTCGAGCTCAAAACTTTCACTCCTTAAAGTGGGCGTGCCAACTTCCAAAGGTATGACCGCCTCCATGCCATAAGCCAAAGCAAATGGAGTTTCCCTGGTAGACCGTCGCGGGGTTGTGCGGTATGCCCAAAGGACGCTGGGGAGCTCCTCAGCCCACTTTCCCTTTGCCTTCTCCAGCCGTTTCTTCAACCCATCAAGGATGGTCTTGTTTGACGCCTCGGCTTGACCATTGGACTGCGGGTAAGCCGGAGTAGAGTTGTAAAATTCAATCTTTAAATCTTCACAAAACCCTCTGAAAAGGCGACCGTCAAACTGGGTGCCATTATCAGAAATCAGAATCTTGGAGACGCCAAACCGTGTGACCACATTCTGCCAGACAAACCGCTTCACGTCTTTCTCCTTGATCGTTGCCAAGGGCTCAGCTTCAACCCATTTGGTGAAGTAATCAGGTCGCGATGAAAATTTCCGTTGCTTGGTGTCGCCGGAGCGACCCCACTATATCTAGCCCCCACATTGCAAAGGGCCAAGGACTGGTGAGGGGAAGAAGTTCCCTGGCTGGCTGGTGGATCTGATGGGCGAATTTCTGGCACTTTTCACACTTGCGAACGTACTTTTGTGCGTCGGCCTGCATGCACGGCCACCAATAGCCCTGCGAAATAGCTCGGTAGGCCAGGGACCTGCCCCAAATATGACTGCCACAGATGCCTTCGTGAATTTCGTACAAGAAAGCCTCCACGCTACTCGGGTGCACACACTTCAGGTAGGGACCGGTGAAAGATTTTTTGTATAAAGCACCGGATGGAGAGAGCCAAAACCGCTCTGACTTCACCCGCACTTTATGTGCTTCCTTCTTGTTGGCTGGAAGAGTTCGGTCTCTGAGAAACAGGATTATAAGGTCCATCCATGAAGGACCTAGCGCGGCGCAGAGTACATCCGTCTGCCCGGTTTCCTCAATGCTGGGCTGCGGAAGGAATTCAATCAAAAGAGAGTTAGGAGATGTACTGTCAACCATGGAAGCAAGGCCTGCCAGCTCATCTGTTCGGCCATTTTCTTCTCGGCCTATCTGTTGGACCCTGATCGCCTGAAATTGCTTGATTTGGTCCCTGACCAGGGCTTGGTACTTCGCCATTCTGTCATCTTTCGCCTCGTAAACCCCAGAGACTTGGTTAACCACAAGCTGGGAGTCACTGTATACAATTAGCTCGGATGCTTGCATCTGAATCGCGCTCTTGAGCCCGGCCAAAAGCGCCTCATACTCAGCCTCATTGTTGGAGGCTGGGAAGCCAAGGGTGATAGAATGTTAATAGTCAGGCCATCCGGCGAGATCAAAACTATACCCAGCCCGGCACCGTGACGGTTTGAGGCTCCATCAATAAAAAGTTTCCACATCTCCCCCACAAAAAGCTTCCAACATTCTGAGGGGTCCTGAGAGGCTCGAAGGTCAATGGGATCACGGTTGCTCGGCTGTCCGGCTTCACGTTCTGTGCTGATTGGTTCCACTTCAGCTCCCCTCGGTGATTCGGTAGCAAACTCAGCAGGTTGATCTACAATGCCTAAGTCCGTAGACGAATCTCCAGGTTGCGGTATTATACCGGCCGCAGGCACTGTGCTAAGTGGTTCCATTCCTTCCCCCTTTGGTGATGCGGTACCGGACAGAGCAGGTTGGTCGGTGATACCCAACTCCGTCATCACATCACCGGGCGGTGGGATTGTACAAACTGATGGTGCCTCGGTGGGGCGCGTAGACGCCGCGTCGCCAACTCCACCAAGTTGTTGTGTCTCGGTCAGGCTTGCATTCACCTCCTCATCTGCTGCGGCAATATCGACCAGGCACACCGGATGAGTTCCAGGTGAGAATTCAGCAACGAAATTGGCCAAGGTCTAGGCTTTTATAGCAGTGCGCGGCTGGAACTTTACATCAAATTGTCCTAATTCGACCGCCCACTTGAGAATGCGACCAGAAAAGTCCGCCCGTTCGAACAAAGCCTTAAAGGGGAACTCGGTTAGAACGATGATAGTATGGGCGTGGAAATAGTGCACCAACTTCCTTGAAGCCATCATTAATGCCAACGCAAGTTTTTCCAATGGCAAGTATCTCAACTCGGCCGGTAGCAAGGTTTTACTGACATAGAAGATTGGGAGGTGCTTGATTCCTTCAGCTCGAACAAGCACTGCACTGACTGCATGCTGTGAAACGGCAAGGTAAAGATAGAGATCCTCACCGGGCTTCGGTGTAACCAATAGTGGCGCCGAAGAAAGATACTCCTTCAGCCCGGCCAAAGCCCGGCCACACACTTCATCCCATGAGAACTTTGATTTTAATGCCTGAAAGAAAGGGCGGCAGCGATCTGATGACCGGCTTATAAATCGATTAAGCGCGGCCATTCGACCAGATGCGCGACGCCTTAGCCGAGCTAGGCTGCTTCAACTCCTGTACGGCTCTGATCTGCGTGGGGTCTGCTTCGATGCCTCGGTTCGTGACTAGGAATCCCAAAAAAATTTCGGATCCCACGCCGAAGGCACACTTGGACGCATTCAGGCGTAACTTATGCTTTTTGAGAATGGCAAACATCTCAGCTAAGTCGGACAAGTGGTCTGCTTGATGTCGGCTTTTAACCACTATATCATCAATGTAAGCCTCCATTGTTCGGCTTAGTAAAGGCGCAAACATCTTGGCCACCATCCTCTGGAAAGTTGCCCTGGCGTTCTTCAAACCAAAAGGCATGACTCGGTAGCAGAAGAGTCCCCTTGGAGTCGTGAATGAGGTGATTTCTCGGTCGGGCCCATGCATTGCAATCTGATGGTAGCCTCGGTAGGCATCCAAGAAACTGAGGCTGCCATGCCCAGCCGTCAAGTCCACAAGCTGGTCAATTATGGGCAGGGGGAAGCTGTCTTTCGGACAAGCCCAGTTGACTGTCTTATAATCAACACAAACTCGCCACTTCTCATTCTTCTTGGGCACTACTACCGTGTTAGAGATCCACTGAGGGTAGTGCACTTCTTGAATCGCTCGTGCCTCAAGCAAGTTTTTCACTTCCTCTGCAACTACCTCGGTGTAATGTAGGGCTGATCTCCTTGTACACTATATGACTGGCTTTGCTCTGGGGAAGACGTTGAGGTGATGGCAGATAAAACTTGGATCAAGGCTAGGCATGTCGTAAGGTGACCATGCGAAGACTTCGATGTTGGCCATCAAAAACTCAACCATCTCGGTCCTTTCTTGGGCAGTAAGGCTGGAGCCGAGCAAAAAGAACTTGTCCGACTGCTCCATATCAACTCGCACCTCCACCAATTCCTCAACGGCTTTGTCCTCTGCCTTAGTGCCCACATCGTCAAGAACTCCCCAGTCCTCCGGTCCTTCTATCATTTGAACGAAGCCCTTGGCTGCCCGGGTGCCATTGACTGCCACAAAGCACTGCTTCCACATGACTTGATCTCTCCAAATTTCTTCAATTGCCCCCATAGCTGAGGGGAATCTCATCACCTGATGATAGGTTGATGCCACGGCTTGCATCGCGTGAAGCCATCCCCTTCCAAGGATCAGGTTATAAGTAAATGGTACTTGCAACACCCAGAACTCCACCTGCTTGACCACGGACCCCGCTTTGATCGGCAGGATAATCTTTCCCAAAGGCCACTCTGGTTGTGAGTTGAAACCAACCAAGGGCGGTTGTCGGCCAAGTCTCAGATCGTGGAGCTTGAGCTGCTTGAATATATCGTAGTACATGATCTCGACCAAGCTTCCCTGATCGATCAAGATCCGTTTGACATCAAATTCCTTGACGCGGAGTGTCACCACTAAGGCGTTATTGTGCGGTGTCTGAATGCACTCTAGATCCCTTGTAGAGAAACTGAGCACATCTTTTTCTTCGGTCTTCCCCCTCTTGATCGCAGGCTGAACTGACAAGACTTCTCTCATGTGTTCTGCCCTCTTGATCATACCCCGGAGCTCGCATACCCGCGCCTGCTCCACTATGCCGTGGATGACATTAACAACTCCTTGTGGGGGTGTATCACGGTCATCCGATCCCCGTGGATCAACCGGAGCTTGATTCGCCTTAACTCCTCCGTCGATGTAAAGATCCAGGTGTCCGGCTGCGACGAGCTCTTCCAAGTGTTGCCTCAAAGGCAAACAATCCTCCGTCCAATGGCCGCACTCCCGGTGAAATGTGCAATGGTACTGCGGATTGAAGCCCTTCTAGCCGTCGCCCAACTTAGCTGGAAACCGGACATATTCCTCGTCACGGATTTCACTAAGTATATGATAGATCGAAATCTTGAAGACCGTGGTGATGCCTATCCTGGCCTTTAACTTTCTTTTTGCATCGGCTACGTCATCTCGGGGGTAGTCATCCCGATCATTACGGCGTCCTCTACCCCAATTTTTGCGATTCGAACCACGGTTCGATTCCTCTGCTCGATCATTTGAGCGGCTGGACTCTTGCCTAACCACGTGCACCTTTCCAGCTGTCCTCTTGTCTGTTGCTACCGGAGCGGCCTTTGCGGTGGATGCTGACGCATCATCCTCAACTCGGATGTGCTCATTGATGCGCTGCATGAGCTGGCCTATGGACGTCGGCTGGTGCATAGTAAGTGAGTCCCGCAGTCTATGTCCGACCGGGAGACCACGCTTGTATTGAGTGATTGCAAGGTTGACCGGGCAATCCAAGATCTCGTTGAAGGTCTCTCAATATCTGGAGTTATACGCCTTCAGTGTGTCGCTCGGTTCCATCTTGACACTCAGTAGGTGATCAACTTCTTTTGGTGTTCTGGTGTTGGTTTTGAAGCGCGTCACAAAGGCTTCGGCCAACTGATGCCACCTTTTTATACTCCCTTCCGGCAACCTTTCAAACCATTTCAAGCCCAATTCGCCTAAACTTGATAGGACTATAAGGCACATAAGTGTGTCATTCCACCTATGTCCGGCCATAACCTGTCGGAAGTGGCTTACATGTATGTAAGGATCAGTCTTTCTGTCGTAAAGTGTGAATTTAGGCTGGTGGAAGCTTGCCGGAAGCGGCGTTGTTTCTATCTCTAAGGAGAATGGAGTGGCACTCAGCCGCGCCAAGTCTGAGTCTACAAGGAGCGGCGCTGCTTGGCAGGGTGGAGGCATTCCGACCTCCTCACTGGCGTAAACTCCGTAGGATAGCCGCTGGAACGCCGACACTCTCTGAGCCTCCCGCCGGCGAGCCCGTTCCTTTTAGATTGCCCGCAAATCTTCTGAACGAGCGGAATAGGAGTACCTCAATGTCGTCGCCTGACGTGAGGGCTAGTAAGTGCTATCTTGCGTGCTGGACTTTTCTGTGCGCACATCGGAATCACTAACCTTGTAACTTCTGGTAATAGAAATGGACGGAGTATGTCGTTAACTCTGACTGCCTGAATGGCGGGGTTGGGTGCGCTCACTGTGGTCTCCCACTCCAGCTACACCCTTCCCTTTGACATGCCGTTTCAGCTCCTCCATCTCCGCCGCCATCCGACGAATGACGGCGTCCTGGTCCCTGAGCTTGTGTTCCAAACGTCTCGTATGTGATACTTTCCGTCGCCGATGACCGTCTGGGCTCCGTGAATGACCATAGCTCCTTCCGCGCTTATCTCGCGCGTCTCCCGACTGCCCTCCTGGGAATGTCTCCAAGTCCGCCATTAAAGGGATGATGGTATGACCTTCTCTCTGTCTGCCTGACTCCGGGGTAACTCCGTCGATGGCGGACAACGGAATCTCCTCGTTATTCACTATGAACGGTGATCAGACGAGCCTAGAAGACAAGGTTTTGTCTGCAAGTCTTCCCACAGATGGCGCCAATTGTACGGGGAGCAAATATTCCGGTACACCCATACTCCTTTCCGCCAAGCTCCATTTCTGTTCGATCACCTGAAAGCACAACGGTGGTGAGCTACCCGGCGGTGTGTGGCCGGAAAACCCCTCCGACGATCAAGTTTGCACACACCTTTGGATAGAGAGAGAGAGAGAGAGAGAGAGAGAGAGTCTTTGAGTGTAAGTATTTCTCTTACCCAATGTTCATCTGTTCCCGTATGGGGGGGCGCAGACAAGCTTATATACCCTCTGCGCCCCGAATCTACTCCTAGTGATCTCTCAACACGTGGCACTCCTATCCCATCTGTCAGCACAAATCTTGCTGAACATCACCTAACCCAACTGTCTGCCCACTCTCATGGGAGCTCGGCAGCCGGGCTGCACTATCTCGGCTACCAATGGCCATATTGCGCTTCAAGCCTAAGTATTCCCATAGCTAAGACCAATGAGGACCGGGCTCGGCCGCATCCTGGCATAGCCAAGCTCGGCCAAGATCATGCTTGTCCGCTGTCGACCTTCCTGCCGAGCAAACACAAGTAGCCCGGTCTAACCTTGGCCGCCGCCAGACATCTCACTTGACCGGTTTTGATACCATGATGCCACGTAGCTCGGTCAGACCTCGGCCTGCCTTAACCAAGCAGATTCCTATAAGGACAGGGCCGAACAACCTCGGCCCAACCTTGTTGGGCCCAAATCTGTCCAGCCCAGTTCCAAATCATAAATCTCCTTCTCATGCCACTTTATAAATTTCTCAACTGAAAAATCAAATTGAAGCTTTAATTCCAAACCTCACCCATTTTGGCCATCACTAATATTTTATTAATTCATAGTATTTTATAATTTTATATTTTTATATAAATTTATATGTGTGTATATTTGTTTTAGGTGTGTTTTATATTGACAAATATAAAAGAAAAAAAAAATGAAATGACAATAACAAAACAAAAAAATAGAAAATAAGAAAAATAAAAAAGAAAAGAATGGTCAGGTAGTGGAGGATGGGTGGAGCATAATAAAAGCAAAAAGAAATGGTGTATCGTGAGTGGGGCTTTGGAGAATATCATTCCGATGATTAAGGGAGTGATGGAGGCAATTTTCAAAAAGAGAAAGGAGCAGGTGAAGAAGATAGAAAAAAGAGGAGCAGGTGAGAGTGGGTGAGGGAGAGAAAAACAAGAGACATGCATGTGCTCTCTCTGTCGAGGATGGGGTCCTCTCTTGAGTTGAAAGAGGAGATCAATAAAAAAAGAATCAAGATAAGAAGGCACTGATCAGAGGGACACAGGAATTTTCGGTGGAGAGCATTTTAGAGTGAGTGGGGGAATAATAAAAAAAAAAAGAGGGGATAAGAGAGACAGACATGCATAGAAAAACAGGGCTCTCACTCTCATCTCTCTCTAGCTAGGTCTCTCTCTCCACACATACAGCAGACACCATACACAATCCCTCGCTCTTTCTCTCTCTCTCTCGGAGATACAACAACTTACACTTACACTGCCATCTCTCTCTCTCTCGGCTAACACACAGCACACCCAGTGCACAACACACACACACGGCAGGCACAACACACACACACACAGCACACACTCACGACACACACACACGACATGCACCCATGCACACCCAGCACCACGGCAGCAACACACACACACCACTCTCTCACGCACGAGATCCATATATCTCCCATGCACACACCCACGGGATTGACTACCACAGTCGCACACACCCACATTGAACATACACACACATCTCTCTTTCACTCACGGCAAACCCACACATACATCACTCATCACCCACATACACAGACAGCACACACGGCTGCTATCACACTACACACACCCATAGAGATCACACGGTACACAGGAGAGATACACACACACACAGCAAGATAGGGAGAGAACACAGCATAGAGGGGAGAAAGGGCGAGAGGTTGACAGCCATGAAAATGTTCACACCGAAATGCATCCAGCTCTCTCTCGCTAATCTCTCTCTTGGGTTGGTTCTCCACACACACCCACACACACACACACACACACACACTCTCGGGTTGATTTCTCTTTTCCTGAAGCAACAAAGCCTGTTAATGGGTTGGAAGGGACTTGAGTATAGGACTGCATTTCCTATCTTGAAACCACCTGGTGTGTTGTTATTCTGCCCAAGATGGTAGATTGTGGGACTTGAATTGGAATGATTCAACGAATGTACGTTTAAGCCCACTTTGTAGTGGCAAATTCACAAACTTTAAGCCCACTTGATGGTGGCAAAATCAAACCATTTTCAAAACAAACATGAAATTGAATTGTTCTAATTTGAGCAAACTAGTCTATACTTGTATGCTTCACATAGTAAATTTTAGGATTTGTTCAATAATCAGAATATGAACATATAAAGAAAATAAAAAGTCATATCATGGTTTGGTAGAGGCCGATCTTGTGATCGGGTGAGCGGGGGTGCTCATTATTGACCTTCTCCTCTCATACCTAAGGTTCCGAGCCAAGCATCATTGGTTACGACGAACAGTGGCCTTGGCACTGAGTCATGGGTTTCCTAATTTCCCAAAATATTAGGTAGCGACTCTGTGATCTGATGACGCGGTCCATTTTTGACAAAATTGCAATAAAATGGATTTTTAATAATAGTTTCCAAATTTGGACTCTCGTCTACGTTTCACATTGCACTCGTGAAACTTGAGATCAAAGAGATCTCGGGAGTTCGAACTGTTTAACGCGCGCGGGTACCCCCCAGGCATGTTACAGTTTCTGGCGACTCTGCTGGGGATTTTATGAAACCTTGACTCGAACTCCATGATATGACTTTTATTTTCAATTATATGTTTATTGCATTGCATGCATTGGTGCACTTAAAGTCCCTATGTTGCCCAGATGCTGGTGGGAGCACAGGCATACTTTTTGTGACACTACACCTATCTCTACGTTACTTTAGAAGCCTTGTGTTATAATCTTTTGGGATTTGAAAGTTCTCAGACTTTGAAGAGAGGCTAATATTGACTCTTTTGAGTTCTGAAGATCTTCGTTGGTTATGACCCAAAGGACTCTTTGGTAATGTCACCTTGACTTCAATCCCTAGAGTAGAGCTAACCTTGTACATATAGTGAGCTATAGTACCTTTCAAATTAGGATAGGACGCTCTCCCATTGCTAGGATGTATGATACCGCTTGTTTGAATAGTGAAACCCTAGATCATTTCAAGCTAGGACAGGATATCCCTACCCTCTTTAGGGGTGTTTGTTCTCTTTCCTGCTTTATGTGCAATGTATTGGATCTATACAGGGGTTCTCAAATTCGAATGAGTGGTTCAGGTTATTCAGTTTAGCACCATTACTTCAAAAACAAAAAACTAACAAAAACATAAAATCAAAAAAAAAAAAAATTAAAAATAATTTTAAAAAAAAGGCCGATATCCCACAAAGTCGACCATCTCTGTGATTGGAGAGTGACCACCTGTTGATTGCACGAGCTTTATTTTGAATGTTGTGGCTAGCCCACACTTTGACTAGCAAAATTGAGAATGGTTTTATTTTGAGTTTTGAATTGAGTATTGAGTCTAAGTTTGACTCCACCAACTTTGTAGAGTTAAAGTCAGGCTCGAGTCAGCCTAATGAGTCAGAGTCTGTTGATTTCGATAGTGCTAACCTAGACATTTCTGTCCTGTCTAGGTCCTCTTTGTCATTTTCTTTTGAGTATGTTGTCAAAAGTCTGTTGTCATTGCTAAGTCATAGTCTCTTTTCAATAAACAGAAAAACAAAACAAAAAAAACAAAACAAAATGCCATAGAGTCTGCCTACTTCTCCGTGCCTTAATTCATCGCATTGACCAAAGTTTTTCAAAACTTTTTCCAAAACTCTGATAAAAACGAAGAAGAAGAATTTCCTCGGGATTTGCAAATTTTGATCAACTGAGAGGAAGAGAGGTATGCTAAGCCTTTGATGAAGAAAATCATTTTTGTTAATGTGGGTACTGAGAAGGATCCTGGCTTGGCCCAAATTGGTTCTATCTTGTCTTCGTAAGAATACGAGTGATTCGTCACTTTGTGAAAAGATTTCAAAAACTGTTTTTGTGTGGTCCTACGAAACCATGCCTGGAATTGATTATACAGCATAGGATCCCTCTTGATTCGAGGTCCGACCTCCTTAGTTCTTTAGCTTTCAAACCTTGATTAGAAGTATTCAATGATCAATCGAAGTGTAAGGCTTGCATAGCTGAAATGGAGGTAGCCCTTGAACTAGGGGCAATAAAGTATCACCCTTAAGAGGCTCGCTGGGCCGAAAACCTGGAAGGGCGGCCCAGGCAAAAGTTAGAGCACAAAAAAAGAAAGAAAAATAAAAAAAAAAATGAAAAGCTCTCAAGGTTGAAAACCCGAAAGGGCGGCTTTGGCAAAAGTTAGAGCGTAAAAGGAGAGTGTCAATACCCGAGTGAACCTTAGCCAGAACTATGTAGGGCCTGTGATTCAGATTGGAAGCAACCCTTGAACTAGGGGCAAAAAGGTTGGATGTGATTTAGATTTGAAGCAACCCTTGAACTAAGGGCAAAAGGTTGGATATGATCAAAGATTTAAAAGTGAATCGTTTCCCAATGAAGACCGCCTAGAAAGGCAAAACCCAGAATTTGAGAGAATGAATTTTATTATTGAAGGACAGTCGAGTTCCTATCCACTACACTAGGGGCAACACTAGGGGCAAATTCAGACCCAAGTAGCCTAGTCCCTACATCATCATCTCTCCTGGTCAAGTGTAGCAGTCATTATTATAGATTTTGATAGCTTAGAGATCTCACACCCAATCAACATGGACAAGTTAAACTGAAAGTAACCCTTGAGAGGCTCGCTGGGCTGAAAACCCGAAAAGGGCGACCCAGGCAAAAGTTAGAGCAGAAAAAAAAAATAAAATCCAAAGAAATAAAAAAAAATGAGATGAACAAAATGAAAAACAAAAATGAAAAGCTCGCAAGGTTGAAAACCCGAAAGGGCAGCTTTGGCAAAAGTTAGAGCACAAAAAGAGAGTGTCAATACCTGAGTGAACCTTAGCCGGAACTACGATGGCCTGAATCCTATCTTGAGGATACGTAGGTAGCTTCATCTTGAAGTTTGGCCCCAATAAATTTTCAACTCATTCATCACGTCCATGTTTGATTGGTGTGTCTTTAGTCGACTTGGTTGTCCTATCCGTGTTTGATTGGTGTATCTTCATTCTGGTCAGTTCGATTGGTTCGATTTAACTTGGTTTAGTTCGGTTCGATTCAATTTGGCGGTTCGGTTCGGTCCGGTCTAGTTTTGCTCGACTTCATTCGGTTCGAATTGGCTTGGTTCGGATATCACCTTTGATTATCTAGTTTAGGACTATGCACCCCAATGGTTGATTCCATTTTAGTTGAGTAGTGGCCATTTGCAAAAATAGGTTTTGATTAATTTGAATGAAGCTGACTAATTTTTCTCGAAAATTGTTCCATTTTTGCAAAACTCGGACCATTCTTTGGATTTGAAAAGGGAAAATTTTCAGTGCTCACAGTTTAGCTTACATGATTTGAAACAGAAAATGGAATAAGTATGCTAATCTAACTCTCATGTTGATCAAAAGATGTTTACAAAAAATCAAGAGACAAAAAAAAGGGTCAAGGCAATGAACTAGGGGCATAGTCGAGTTAGAGATTCTCTCTTCTCCACCGCTCGAGTCAACTTTTCAGTGTATATAAGTGTGTATTCATACCAGTCAGTGTATATAAGTGTGTTCCTTTCATACCAGTCAGTATATTTATACCAGTCGGTGTATTTATACCAATCAGTGTATATAAATGTGTTTGGATTAATTTGCTTCGTTTTTCAGTTCGTTAGGTTATTTGTTGATTCGGATCAGTAAAGAGTCAATGTCTAATTCAAACTTCAAAAATTCAATCATTCTCAAATTCAATCAAACAAAAATGTTTTCAAGTTCAAAGTGATATGCTAGTCACGCCATTGATGTGCAAAAACTAAACTGATTTTATTGCAGTCAGGAGAGGACATCCCCGATCACAGAGACACAAAACAAAAAAAACAAAAACAAAAACAAAAACAAAAACAAAAACAAAGAGAGAGAGAGAGAGAGAGAGAGAGAGAGAGAGAAAGGGGGGGATCTTTTTCTTCTTTCTTCTCCGGCAGTAGCCCGGCGGCGAAGATTACAACCGGCTTCATTTGCACACAACTTCATTGCCTAACTTTTCCATTAGCTGCCTCGCTTCATCTTTACTCCTTCGAAGCTTTTGAAGACTCTGCCTCGGCCTTGGCAGAGCTTCCAAAAGAGATTATTCCTCGCCAGCCATCAAATTGGTTGTGCGAACAAACTCCGAATCGAGTCACGGAGGTTGTCAGTCGTTTTAGCTCTTTGTTCTGCTTTTTCAGCGCACTAATTTCTACTCGAGCGTCTTTGTACATACGTTGAAGAATGGAGAGTTGTGCATGTAACTGATGTACTTCACACGTCCTGTTCTGAAGTCGACAGGACAAGTTGGAGACCGCTGTCACAGTCTCCACACATGACCTCAGCATAAACGAGTTTGCTTCGATGTCAGACTGTGCCGCCATGATTTGTTCAACTGACAGCGCTGGAAAGTTAAAAACAAGAGAAGGAAGAGGAGCTCGTGGTTGAGGTTTAGGGGAGTCAAAATTGGTCATCTCTATCGTGGACTCGTTCAGGTCTGGAAAAAGAGTGAGAGAACTGTGTGAAGAGGCCATGGCAGAGAAGAGTAATGCAAAAGAAAGAGGTTGTAGAGTGGTGGCAGAGAAAGTTTGCAGGCTTTTGCTCTGTCTCTCTCTTTCGCATGCCTCAACTTACGAAGAGGATGAGGCCAAAGAAAAAGACAAAGAGGGATGAAGGCTCGAGACGATCATTGACAATCGGGGCAAGATTGGATAACCTGTCGATCAGGCACCGCAATTGTTGAAATCGCGCGCCAAACACAACGCTCGAAGAAGATGAAGAAAGAGAGAGTAAGACAAAAACAGAAAGAGGGGCAAGAGAGTTGTATATATATATGTATATGTATTGTATATCTATGTATTATATATATTTGTTTGAACATTTGGGTCACAGGTATGGTTTGGGTTCAGTGGTTTGGCCCAGTGGATTGAGGATTCGGAAAGCCTAAACCCGAGGTTAGGGGTTCGAACCCCACATCGAGTGTTTCTTTTGGTTTGTTTTGATTTTGTGTATATATGTCTCGTATATGTATATATATTTGTTTGCATATCTTGTCACAAGAGTGGCGTGGTTCAGAGGTCGAGGACTCGAAGACCAGGCTGAAGGTCAGGGGTTCGAAACAATGTATCTCCACATCCATGCATTTTGTGTTTTTCCTTTCTTTTGTGTGTCTTGGCGTCAAGAAAGCGAATATGCCTTCTCGATGCGGCATCTTCCTCTTGACATAAGCGGAATATTTCCCTCCTGTATATATACCGTATATGTCCGTATATAGCTATGCATATATCGTATGTCTATGTGTATATGTCCGTGTCCATATATCATATATCTGTGTATATATCCATATATGTCTTGGTATATGTCCGTACATATCTGTATATATGTATATATGTATACCGTATGTATATATCTGTGTGTATTTTTGTCTGTATATGAATATATATATATCGTATATCCATGTCTGTGTATATTGCCGTATTTGTATGTATTTTGTCTGTACATGGTATATGTATACGGTATTTGGTTCGAACATATAATTCCTCATTACATTTTGTGCATCTATCGCACAATTTCGATTCCATCGCATTGTCATGTGCAATTTCAATTTAATCGCGCTATCTTGCGCATCGCACCATCTTGTACACTTCCTGGGTCTAGGAGACCTTAAATCCTCTGAAGGTGCAAGTCCTTTGGTGTTTGTCGTGCCCAAACGACTTTCAGGGTCTAGGAGACCTTAAATCCTCTAAAGGTGCAATTCCTTGGTGTTTGTCGTGCCCAAACGACTTCAGGTGGTCTGGTATAGCCACATGCCTGTGATTGCAATGAGTTCCTAGGAGACCAACTGCGACGATGGAAATTAGAGTTCGAATGGCCGAGGCCTAGAACGCAAAGGTTTGGAATTTCCGAGACTAAAGTCTGGTTTAAATACCCAGGGGTGTATCCCCGGCTTGAAATCTGTATGGCAGCCCCATAGGTTAAGGTAACGTGTATGCGCCTCAATTCTGGATACTGAACCAACCTAGTCTGTCACCCTGTTGGAGAATGGGGAAAGTTGTGAATATGATCAGGAAGAAAAACGGCATCGGCGGCTTCTACATGTAGAGGTTACCCCTTGTCATTCTACCAGACCTTCTTCCACTTGCGTGAGACGCGTTTCGATTTCGAATCCAACTTTACTCCTTTCACGTGAAACGTGTTAGGATAT
This sequence comes from Camellia lanceoleosa, assembly GCA_025200525.1. NCBI lineage: Eukaryota > Viridiplantae > Streptophyta > Magnoliopsida > Ericales > Theaceae > Camellia > Camellia lanceoleosa. Next base: position 494,031 of record JANUSC010000105.1, read on the forward strand.
GACGTTTACTTGGTTAAAACCTTCCCCCTCTCCGTATAAAATACGGTTAGGTATGCCTGTTGGTTATACCATTGTCATTTCCTTTGGTTAAAACCTTCCCTCTCTCCGTATAAAATACGTTGAGATACGCCTGTTGGTTACACCATTGTCATTTTCTCTGGTTAAAACCTTCCCTCTCTCCGTATAAAATACGTTGAGATACGCCTGTTGGTTACACTATTATCATTTTCTACTTGGTTAAAACCTTCCCCCTCTCCGTATAAAATACGGTTAGGTACGCCTGTTGGTTACACCATTGTCATTCTTTTTGGTTAAAACCTTCCCTCTCTCCGTATAAAATACGTTGAGATACGCCTGTTGGTTACACCATTGTCATTTTCTCTAGTTAAAATCTTCCCTCTCTCCGTATAAAATATGTTGAGATACGCCTGTTGGTTACACCATTGTCATTTTCTACTTGGTTAAAACCTTCCCTCTCTCCGTATAAAATACGGTTAGGTACGCCTGTTGATTACACCATTATTGTTCTCCTTGGTTAAAACCTTCCCTCTCTCCGTATAAAATACGTTGAGATACGCCTGTTGGTTACACCATTGTCATTTTCTCTGGTTAAAACCTTCCCCCTCTCCATATAAAATACGGTTAGGTACGCCTGTTGGTTACACCATTGTTGTTTTCCTTGGTTAAAACCTTCCCTCTCTCCGTATAAAATACGTTGAGATACGCCTGTTGGTTACACCATTGTCATTTTCTCTGGTTAAAACCTTCCCTCTCTCCGTATAAAATACGTTGAGATACGCCTGTTGGTTACACCATTGTCATTTTCTACTTGGTTAAAACCTTCCCCCTCTCCGTATAAAATACGGTTAGATACACCTGTTGGTTACACCATTATCATTCTCCTTGGTTAAAACCTTCCCTCTCTCCGTATAAAATACGTTGAGATACGCCTGTTGGTTACACCATTGTCATTTTCTCTGGTTAAAACCTTCCCTCTCTCCATATAAAATACGTTGAGATACGCCTGTTGGTTACACCATTGTCATTTTCTCTGGTTAAAACCTTCCCTCTCTCCATATAAAATACGTTGAGATACGCCTGTTAGTTACACCATTGTCATTTTCTACTTGGTTAAAACCTTCTCCCTCTCCGTATAAAATACGGTTAGGTACGCCTGTTGGTTATACCATTGTCATTTCCTTTGGTTAAAACCTTCCCTCTCTCCGTATAAAATACGTTGAGATACGCCTGTTGGTTACACCATTGTCATTTTCTCTGGTTAAAACCTTCTCCCTCTCCGTATAAAATATGGTTAAGTACGCCTGTTGGTTACACCATTGTTGTTTTCCTTGGTTAAAACCGTCCCTCTCTCCGTATAAAATACGTTGAGATACGCCTGTTGGTTACACCATTGTCATTTTCTACTTGGTTAAAACCTTCCCCCTCTCTGTATAAAATACGATTAGGTATGCCTGTTGGTTACACCATTGTTGTTCTCCTTGGTTAAAACCTTCCTCCTCTCCGTATGAGATACGATTAGGTACGCTTGTTGGTTATACCGCCATTCCTCCTATCGCGTGAAATGTGTTGGGATTGCAAGTTTACTCGGTTAAAAACATCAAGTGCGTTTGGTGTTTACACCATCTTTCCTCCTTTCACGTGAGACGCGTTAGGCTGTTGTTTCACTCGGTTAAAATTATGTGGTGACATAGTTGTATGTGATCTTGTGGCACATTTAATGCAATGCACCCCCTGTTATGTTTCATATCATTTGCACGAAGCTTGCCTCTTCATTGTTGTCATCTTCATATCTTTATCATCACTCCATGACATTACATTGCATTGCACAAATCATGAATTTTCAAACACCCGGCTTCGCGTAGTGTGTAAGTCCATTTACCCAAATCGGCTTCGCATAGCGTATAAGTCCAATTATCAAAACCCCAGTTAAAATACAGTCAGGTGCGCCTGTCTGTTTACACCACCCTGGTTAAAATACAGTCAGGTACGCTTGTCTGCTTACATCACCCCGGTTAAAAACAATCAGGGGCGCCTGTCTGTTTACACCACCTCGGTTAAAATACAATCAGATGCGCCTGTCTGTTTACACCACCCTCGGTTAAAATACGGTGCATGCATCTGTTCACCACCGGTTAAAAATTAAAAAGGTCTGTCTGCTTACACCACCCTAGTTAAATTACGGTCGAATGCGCGCTGTCGGTTTACACCACCGGTTAAAATACAAAAGTGCGCTGTCTGCATTACACCACCTCGGTTAAAATACTGATCAGTACGCTGTGCTTTTACACCACCGGTTAAAAAGCGGAGTGCGCTGTTGTTTACACCACCCCTCATCCTTTCGCGTGACACGTGTTAGAATGTTGATTTCTCTTGGTTGAGGTCTTCCCTCTCTGGCATGATCATAAGGTTTTCAAAAATAATCGGCTTCGCGTAGCGTATAAGTCCAGTTCTCACAATCTTGCTGCATATTATTAGCATCTTGCCCCTGAACTACGCTGGTTTGATTCCTTGCAAAAGGATACGTAGACAACCTTCGGGTTTAACCACTTGCATTACATCTGGTTTGTTTGCCCAAGTCTTACAGCCTTGTCAAAAGGGTCGTCTTCGGGCTTTGACATTCACTCACGTCATAAAATGACATCGAGCTCTGTCAAAGAGGGGCAACTGTAGACACCCCATTTTGACTAGCCCTAAGACTTGGACACTTTGTTTTGACCACCCCATGATGAAATTTGAAATATGCCACTTTATGAATTTCTCAACTGAAAAATCAAATTGAAGCTTTAATTCCAAACATCACCCATTTTGGCCATCACTAATATTTTATTAATTTATAGTATTTTATAATTTTATATTTTTATATAAATTTATATGTGTGTATATTTGTTTTAGGTGTGTTTTATATTGACAAATATAAAAGAAAAAAAAAATGAAATGACAATAACAAAACAAAAAAATAGAAAATAAGAAAAATAAAAAAGAAAAGAATGGTCAGGTAGTGGAGGATGGGTGGAGCATAATAAAAGCAAAAAGAAATGGTGTATCGTGAGTGGGGCTTTGGAGAATATCATTCCGATGATTAAGGGAGTAATGGAGGCAATTTTCAAAAAGAGAAAGGAGCAGGTGAAGAAGATAGAAAAAAGATGAGCAGGTGAGAGTGGGTGAGGGAGAGAAAAACAAGAGACATGCATGTGCTCTCTTTGTCGAGGATGGGGTCCTCTCTTGAGTTGAAAGAGGAGATCAATAAAAAAAGAATCAAGATAAGAAGGCACTAATTAGAGGGACACAGGAATTTTCGGTGGAGAGCATTTTAGAGTGAGTGGGGGAATAATAAAAAAAAGGAGTGGATAAGAGAGACAGACATGCATAGAAAAACAGGGCTCTCACTCTCATCTCTCTCTAGCTGGGTCTTTCTCTCCACACATACTCACAGCAGACACCATACACAATCCCTCGCTCTTTCTCTCTCTCTTGGAGATACAACAACTCACACTTACACTGCCATCTCTCTCTCTCTCGGCTAACACACAGCACACCCAGTGCACAACACACACACACGGCAGGCACACCCATGCACACCCAGCACCACCACACCACCACGGCAGCAACACACACACACCACTCTCTCACTCACGGCACCCATACATCTCCCATGCACACACCCACGGGATTGACTACCACAGTCGCACACACCCACATTGAACATACACACACATCTCTCTTTCACTCACGGCAAACCCACACATACATCACTCATCACCCACATGCACAGACAGCACACACGGCTGCTATCACACTACACACACCCATAGAGATCACACGGCACACAGGAGAGATAGACACACACGGCAAGATGGAGAGAGAACACAGCACAGGGGGGAGAAAGGGCGAGAGGTTGACAGCCATGAAAATGTTCACACCGAAATGCATCCAGCTCTCTCTCGCTAATCTCTCTCTCGGGTTGGTTCTCCGTACACACACACACACACACTCTCGGGTTGATTTCTCTTTTCCTGAAGCAACAAAGCCTGTTAATGGGTTGGAAGGGACTTGAGTATAGGACTACATTTCCTATCTTGAAACCACCTGGTGTGTTGTTATTCTGCCCAAGATGGTAGATTGTGGGACTCTGTGGTTCATCCTGTGCAGGTTCACCTAGAAGGCAATTCAACTCTTTGGGTTATTGGATGGTGGTTTTGAATGGGTCAATCATGGGCTGATTTATTTTATTGGTAGAAGGCCTCATTGAGTAATGGTTTCATTGGGCCTTCTACTCAAGGGCCGAATTGTGTAATTGGTAACATGGTGGGCCAAGGGCTAGTCGTATATCTGCTGCTATAATGTCAAATGTGGCGTGGACTGCTGGATTAAAGACAACTGGTTAGTTGATGAATGGCGGGGGCTTGAAAACTTTTTATTTTTATTTTGAGTGTTTTGTGAGATTTTATTTTATTTTATTTTATTATCTCTCATCTCTCCTATTTGGATTTGTAATATTTAAAGTGTTGTAATAATCCCCCACCCCGTTTCTGTCTATCCTATTCTTTAATCGCTTTCCCTAACTGTACATATGTATATATCTAACATGTCATGCATATCCCTGCTTTACATCCATGTTCCATGCATTAAGATTCGGCTAAATTTGCATCTTTATGCTTTAATTGATTATCCCATGTTTTTATGCGCTATTACATGTTTTGCAATGTTTCAAATGTTATATTTTAGAAGCCGAATCTTTAGTGCATCTCATGAGTGAATTGCATTAGGATTCTGTATATAAGATCATGCATATTTGGACTAACTTTGTTTTGTAGCTGTTCGCGGGACATCGGTAAATATGTGAGTTTTTATGCTTTAGCATCCCGCCTGTACATAATTTTCTTACTGTGTGTTAGTATTCTACCATGAGGCTACTTGCTTACTTGATATAACTGTTTGAATGCCTGTGGATGAAGGCTTGTTGCTTGAATTGGAATGATTCAACGAATGTACGTTTAAGCCCACTTTGTAGTGGCAAATTCACAAACTTTAAGCCCACTTGATGGTGGCAAAATCAAACCATTTTCAAAACAAACATGAAATTGAATTGTTTCAATTTGAGCAAACTAGTCTATACTTGTATGCTTCACATAGTAAATTTTAAGATTTGTTCAATAATCAGAATATGAACATATAAAGAAAATAAAAAGTCATATCATGGTTTAGTAGAGGCCGATCTTGTGATCGGGTGAGCGGAGGTGCTCATTATTGACCTTCCTCTCTCATACCTAAGGTTCCGAGCCAAGCATCATTGGTTACGACGAACAGTGGCCTTGGCACTGAGTCATGGGTTTCCTAATTTTCCAAAATATTAGGTGGCGACTCTGAGATCTGATGACGCAGTCCATTTTTGACAAAATTACAACAAAATGGATTTTCAATAAAAGTTGTCAAATCTGGACTCTCGTCTACGTTTTACATTGCACTCGTGAAACTTGAGATCAAAGAGATCTCGGGAGTTCAAACTGTTTAACACGCGCGGGTATCCCCCGGGCATGTTACAACAACCCATACCAAAAAGTCAAAGATTCCATTTTCCCTCTACTTTTTGCACATCTTTTCGTAAAAAGTCAAAAAGTCATCCCAAACATACTAATTTTTTTACATCACATTTTAGCCAAAAAGTTACTAAAAAAGCATGTTCCCAAACGAGGCCTTAATTAATTTTTAAAATAAAAAAATACTAATTGTTAATATTTTACTAATATAAATTTGCAATAATAATAAATTTGCCCATATAAACGTACAAAACCTGTAGAATGAGGAGAAAAAAAAATACAAAATACAAACCGTAATTCATCAAACATAATTGAAAGAACATATAAAATTGCTACATACACACACACACACTCACACACACACACACACACACACACATATATATATAATATAAAATCTCAAATCCAAAACATAAATATATAAAAATCTAAAATACATACATACATAATTGTTTGGAGAGCCTCTGAGGCTCTTCAATTGTAGCCACCAAAAAAATAAGATGGTAAAGTAGATAGCCCAATAGCTAGCCCATTGGCACTCAAAATTAGACTTACATTGGCTAAAATACCTAACAAATCTTATTTTACTATCCCCTTAAAGATGCTCTTATAGCTATATCTTTTTTATGTTAACTTAATATTTTCTATCTATTTTTTTTTTTTTATGATCATCTTTTTAAAAAAATAATAAATAATTGGAAATTAGGAAAAGGGCAAATGAGGCTAGAGGGTTGTCATATAGGAAAGAGAAAGATAAGTTTGAATAAGAAAGCAAGATGAAGACTTTGGAAGTTTTTGAAAACTGACTACATTTGCTTACGTGGGGTATTTTAGGAAGATGGTAAAAAGTTGGCTTTTGATTTTTTATCAAGTTTTTTGGCTTTTTTGAAAAGTGATTTGGGAAGTTGGTAAAATTTTAATTTTTTGTTTTTTGTATAATATTTATTTATTGTGTCACATCACATTAAAATGACCAAAATATCCCACTAAACTTAAGAAATTTACTATTTGACCCAGGTAATTGTTTGAACAATTATGTAATTCATTGAGGGCAATTACGTAATTTTACCACCTGCATTTTTATCCCTTCCCAAATCACCTTACTTGCGTTTTTATGCTACTTGTGGCGTTTTTGGATGGCTACAAAACGCAACTTTTTGTTTTCTTCCCAAAGGGCCACTATATACTAGTATAAAACATGTGTTATGCATAAGAGAGTCAAAATTTTATTTACAAATTAAAAATAATAAAGCCTTTTAAAGTATAAATATATATATTGCACAATCTTGATTTATATTTCTCTTTGTTTTTAATATTTTATTAAAAATATTTAAATTTGAAAGAGAAAAAGAGATGTGATTTTAGTTGTGGTGTGAATCTAAGGTTGAGTTAGTAGATTTTGATTATGATAGAGATAATGTGGCAAATTTTTAGTAGTAAATATTCATCAAAATTAGGCTTTATCTTGTTGGATGTTCTAAATTTTGAACCTTTACGCAATAAGATTTTTTTTTTTTTTTTAAAGTGAACATTGGGCAACATGGTAAATAGTCTAATGATTATGAATTTTTTTTTATATTTATTACATTTTTTATAATCAAATAGGTATGATTGAAATATAGTCAAGTATTTGACTCAATTGATCATGATCACATATGCCAATTAATTTATCTAATACATAAGTGTTTGCACTATAAAAAAAAATTAGGTGTTTTTATTTTTATTTTTTTTATTTGTAGTAGAATAAGATAAGTATTTTTAATGTTCAATGTTTTAAAAAAATAATAATAAATAGTTATAATTAAGTTACAGTCAAAATATTTAACCCAATTGAAAATAGATGTTTTTAATTTTAATTTTTTAAATTTAGTCAATAGATGTAATTGAATTATAGTCATGTCTAATCCTTTAAATGATTAGACATCAATAAAAAAGTTGTTTTTAATTTTTAAATTTAGCAAACATGATTAAAGGATGATTCAATTGAAACCAAATTAATATTATTAGTTGATCAGTTTTTTTTTCATAAGGAGTCTCAAGTTTTTTTTCGAAAGGAAATAAGATTAGGAAGAAATATATCTTAATATAAAACTAATCATTTAATAGAAAGAGCCATAATATCGCATACTTAAGCTAAACAGTACGAATAATATCTAGCAATTGACTTTCACCGATCCAAATATATATATATATATATATATGTATAATTATTCAAACTAAATATTGATAATTTTTATACTACACAATTTATTAATAAAGTTCTCACATAAACAATAAAATAGACAAAAGCGAGAATAAAAACAATACAAAATAAATAAAAGAATAAAAAAAAAACATATATCAATTTAATAATTGCAATCGATCATTGAAATGAATTTTTAAGATATCATATATAACTAATAATTAGATCAATAGAGACTAAAAATGTATAGTAGTAGTTATACCAAATATTATAGGACAAATAATATATTTGAGAAACATGCATAATATATATATATATATATTAATTATTGTGAGTTAAAATGAAGTGATTGATAATTGTAACATGCATGAATTATTCAATAAAAATTCTTTTCAAGTATTATCACAAATTACATGCAAATATCTATAAATCTAGAGCAATTGCAAGAAAAAGTTCATAGACCTAAGTAGATTTTATGTAAAACTATATAAACTGTATTTAAATTTCTATGAATTTGAACATGTTGCTTGAAAAGATCTATCATTAAAATATACAATAGAATAAAGATAAAAAAAAATTACACGAAATTTTATGGCTTTAAATAGATTTCAATTAAAAAAATGATTAATCTCAAGGGATTGTTTATAAAGCTCTATGTATATTATAATCTTCCCTAGAGAGGAAAAATAAATAAATTATTGGAGTTAGGAGATATAAAATATTAATACCTTAAAGAAACTTTTATGATCACCACTGCGCTAAGAGGAAAAGAAAAAAAATATATGGATGTTGTTTGGGGGTTTGTTTACAATGTTGGGTTTTGTTGGTGGATGTTCAAATTTATATGGGAACTTAATTTAAAGATAATGTGTTTTGAAGGTTTAGTGTTTAAATTCAAATTTGATTTTTGGATAAAGATAAGGAGTTAAAGATATCATAGAAAATTTAAATTTAAATTTAAAATTTTAACATTACATTTTTTTAAAATACAAATCAATTATTTTATTTTTTGTAAAAACAAACATTTATCTGATAAATGCTAACACTTATCTGGTTGTTTATTTATTATTTTTGACCTTTTTTCATTTTCTATTTTTTTATTTTTTACTTTTTGTGTAAAATGAAGTATGATCCAATAGAAATTGAGGATGGCATTCTGTAATTTTTGGATTGAGATTTTAGATAGGCACCCACAAAGATATTATCTGATTTTAAATTACTTATATATATATATATATATAACAATTAGGAATAAGAGTTGTGGGATTTGTGGGTTCATTTTTTTTTTTTTTAATTTAAATTTACCTGATATAGTGATAGACATGTAGATTTCTATATACATATCTATACCTAAAACTCTAAGGAAAGATATTATTTGATTTTTATAGTAGTAGTTATACCAAATATTATAGGACAAATAATATATTTGAGAAACATGCATAATATATATATATATATATATATTAATTATAGTGAGTTAAAATGAAGTGATAGATAATTGTAATATGCATGAATTATTCAACAAAAATTCTTTTCAAGAACTATCACAAATTACATGCAAAGATCTATATATCTAGAGTAATTGCAAGAAAAAGTTCATAGATCTAAGCAGATTTTTTGTAAAACTATATAGACCGTATGTAAATTTATTTGAATTTGAACATGTTGCTTGAAAAGATCTATCATTAAAATATACAACAGAATAAAGATGAAAAAAATTACATGGAGTCTTATGGGTTCAAATAGATTTCAATTAAAAAAATGATCAACCTCCAGGGATTGTTTATAAAGTTCTATGTATATTATAATCTTCCCTATGGAGGTTGTTCAAAAATAAATAAATAAATATAGAGGAAAAATAAATCAATTTTTGGAGTTAGGAGATATAAAATATTAATTCCTTAAAGAAATTTTTATGATCACCATTGTGTTAAGAGGGGAAAAAAAATTTATGGATGTTGTTGGGGGTTTGTTTCCAATGTTGGGTTTTGTTGGTGGATGTTCAAATTTATATAGAATTAATTTAAAGATAATGTATTTTGAAGGTTTAGTGTTTAAATTCAGATTTAATTTCTGGATAAAGATAAGAAGCTAAAGGTATCATTGAAAATTTAAATTTAAAATTTTAACATCATATTTTTTTAAAATACAAATCAATTATTTTTTTTTTTAAAACAAACATTTATCTGATAAATGCTAACACTTATCTGGTTGTTTATTTATTATTTTTGACCTTTTTCATCTTTTTTTTTTTTTTTTTTTTGTTATTGGTAAAATGAAGTATGATCCAACATAAATTGAAGATGGCATTTTGTAATTTTTTTTTAAATGTAAAAATTCAAAAATTTTGGATGGAGATTTTAGATAGACAATCACAAAGATATTATCTGATTTTAATTTTTTATATATATAATAGTTAGGAATAAGAGTTGTGGGATTTGTAGATTCTTCTTCTTTTCTTTTTTCTTTTTTTATATAATTTAAATTTACATGATATAGTGATAGACATGTAGTTTTCTATATACATATCTATACCTAAAACTCTAAGGAAAGACATTATTTGATTTTTTTATTATTATCTTTTATATAACAATTGGGGAAGAGAGTAAGAATATCTGAATAGTGAGAAGAGAGGTGAAGGGAGATGTCACATATTTATTTATTTATTTATTTATTCCAAAATTATGAGAATTTAATAATAAACATTTGGAGACTTTTGACATAATAACTACATTTGCTTATATATATACTAGCATATCACCCGTACTATGCACGGATTGTGTTTACAATTATCTATATATGTGAATTGCGATTTTTAAATGTCTTCTTTTTTTCTTTTTTTTAAAATGCCATCTTTTTTTTCCTTTTTTATATTATATTAAAGTTTAATATTTTGACAATAATCATATGTGTTAAACTTTTCAAGGAATTAAATGTCTTTTTTTTTATTATATTATATTAAAGTTTAATATTTTGATAATAATCATATGTGTTTGACTTTTCAAGAAATTTTTTTTATGCTTGTTCTTGATGTATTAAAGTGTTATTATGAGGGATAATAATCATATGTGTTGAGACTTTTTAAGGAATGCATATGTGTTGGATTTCAAAGAAATTTTTTTGATGTTTGTTCTTAATACATTAAAGTGTTATTATGCGGGTAAGACTTGGGATTGAGAGAAGTTAATAAATGCTAAGGTTTTTTTTTTTTAAATCAAAAAATCAGGAAATTTAAATTGGGAGATTGGAGCTCCCACAAGACTTGGGGTTAAAAACTCCTTTTTGCTTAATATATAGTATAAAAGTATAGATAGTATATAACAATTGGGGAAGAGAGTGAGAATATCTGAATAGTGAGAAGAGAAGTGAAAGGAGGTGCCACATATTTATTTATTTATTCCAAAATTATGAGAATTTAATAATAAACATTTGGAGACTTTTGACGTAATAACTACATTTGCTTATATATATAGTATAGATAGATAGATAGATAGATAGATAGTATATATATATATATTATCTATATATATAAGGAAAATGGACTTTTTAGGAAAATGGACTTTTTAAATTTGTTTGATTCGAAATAAATTAAAAATTGACCCAATTAAAGATTAAACAATTAAGATTACTTAATTCAAAATAAACTTCCAGCACAAACAATTGTTAACTGTTAAACAATTAAAAAAATCCCTATTCTTTAGCTTTCATTTATTTTTTATTTTATAATCCAACATCAAGAAAAGAAAGAAAAAGTAAATTATTTCATTTACATAAAGTGAATCTTATACTCCCATTTATATAAACAAAATGAGATTTTTAGTGAGAATTCTTATGATCAATATCTCAAACTATTTTTTTTTATTTTCTTAATTTTAAACAATTAGGAAAATCTCGATTGACTAGCTTCTAATTAACTTTTATTTTATATAATATAAAAAAAATTAAATATAATTATCATATTTTTATTAAATAATATATTATTTTATCTCGTGCATAGCACGGGTGATATGGTAGTGTATTATATAAAGTGTAAGACCCCAAAAAAATACAAATAATCCAACTCATAAGAGAAATGAATATAATAAAGTTAGGCTATGTTTGTTTGGGCGGACATGTGCTTGGGATTGGACTAATAGTCCAATAAAATTATTAATCCGATGTTTGGTTAAAAAATTGAAGTATGGACTAACAATTCATCTGGATATGGTATTCCACATAGGATGGACTATTCAATCCTATATAGGGGGTGTGATATAAATTGGAGGATTAAATCAAAGTTTGGACTAACTTATCAAATGACCATAATATGGTCAATATATTGGATGTCTCATGTCTTGTCATATCCTATCCATTTCAATTCCCTTAAATAAATATCGGATTGGATAATATTTTGTTAATCCCTCCTTATAATCATAACTCAATCCAAACATAGGATAGGATACACAATCCAAAGGATTCGTAGTCCTAAGACTATTAGTCATGGAAATGTTAATCCAACCTAATCCAGTCCACCCAAACAAACATGGCCTTAAGGTATTTCCATTCATCAGAGTTCGTATTACAAAAGATATTACAGGCATCATACATTCATAAATGTTCATCCTAAATCTATAGCATGTAATACTAGTTAATAACAACAAAATAATACCCTACAGACTTACATCTTTCTAAGACATTATTTGGTTACAACAAAAGATAGTCATAAGCTCTGTACATATAAAGCCCTAGTCTTGAATAAATATTTAAACACAAAATAACAAAATAAAGCTTCCAGCTCCTAAGTCCTCCCAAGCTACGTCCTTGGAGGAAGCATGTCACCGGTACCTAAAAATGGTTTTCCAAGTAGGGTGAGCCAAAACCCAGTAGAAACAGTCTAACACAATATATGAGATTTAACTAAGATATAAGTGTCAAATATATTCCATTTTTATGACAGATTCACATTTTTCTCATGATTACACGATACCGACATTCACATCTTGATCCATTCCCATTTATTCATTTCAGACTAGTTCATTTCATTTCAACTCATAGACCGCATTTATACTTTTTAGAATAACCCAACTGAGACTACAACCCAGTGGTTTTCAATCAATATAACTATCACGTAAAGACTTCAATTTTGCTATTTTACGAAAATTTCGTCCGTGGGATCAGTACCCATGTAAACATAAGATTTCGAGACTTTCACCCTAGACACTCCAACCAACTTAATTTTCAAAGGAGTCCATCCGCTTTCTCCTCCCAAAACATTATACATATACAATGTATTTAAACGTACCGTCGTATTCAATGACTATCAATTATACATATTCAATGACTTAACAAACCGTCATATTCAATGACACGGTTTAAATGATTAGTTTCAATTCACCTAATCTTCATGCAATTTCTACAACAATCATTGCCATCCTCTACCAATAGCCCAATACAGATATTTCTAAACAGATATACAATCATTATAATAGACCATTTATCAAATTTCCCTAAATGAGTGACTAAATAAATCCAACTGCACTTTTTGTTCATATATCCTCCCAATTTCACATTTTTCATATAAAATGATTAATTCAAACATTTTAGGGCAAAATTCCCCATTTTCCAAATATTTCCCAAAGGCCAAAATCAACTGTTTAAACACAAGATAGCCTCATATCCAAACCCCATGGTCAACTATACAACACTACATAGGAACCCCTCTTTTAAGCTTGAACTCAAACCCTAAGTTTTCTCAAAGCACCCAAAATCTCACCATTTATACATAACAACAAATAACTAGGTTAAAACCCATATTAAGGTGTAGAATATCCCTACCTCAAGTATAGAAGCCCAAAGGAGAAGTGGAGGAACTTCGAAAGTGACGAAACTTGTGATGACCGAGTATGTCTTTAGTTTCGCTCTTCCTTGCTTAACCATTAGATTTAACCTAATAGAGTGTCGGGTCAATTTAGAGCCATGTTGAGTGTTTGGGGTTGTGTTGTCCGGAGGGGGTGTATCTTAATGTAATTCATATTCTCGTTTTTATTCGGTGTTGAAGTTTCTTTCTTCCGAGAAGTGCAGGGCCAAGTCCGGAGCACTCGAGAGATGAGACAGAAATTTCTAGACTACTGGGCCAGGGTCGCACGTGCAAGGCCCTAGGCTACACGTGCAGGGTAGGGCCACACGTGCGGGGAGTGAGGCCGCACGTGTAGTGAAGGTTGAGCAGCAAGGGTTTGCATTCTGTCTAAAAAGCTCGTGCAGAGTAAGGTGCGGAAGGTGGGCACCGCACGTGCGGTGGTGAAGGCCACACGTGCGGAAGAGGCATACCGCACGTGCGGGGAGAGGCACCGCATGTGCGGCCAACTAGGCAATCCGAAACCCTTTTTTTTTTTCCCTCTTTGTCCAAATGTATCTCTCATTTTAGACATTTCTCTCTCACTCTAAACCCTATTTTCCTCCTCCTTCTCTCAAAAAAATCTCCTCACACACTAAGACCTTTTGATTTTGCAAATTTTTAGGTCAAGATTATCATCATCTTCCTCTAATCTTGAAGATCAAGCTAGGGCTCCTCTTGGTATAGTGGGTGTTGAATCCTCCATTAAAGCTAGGGCTTTTTTTTCTTTATCATCAAGGCCTTGAGGTAAGGATTTCTTGAGTCATATATACATGTTTTGCATTGAGGTTGTTGATTTGAAAGTTTTCTTGAAATTATTGTGTTGATTTTGATTTTGTGATTCAAAAATGTAAAGAGTTTTGAAGGTTGGTTTATATCTCAACCCTTCTACTACTGCTTGAGGGTTTCCCTCTATTTGAGTCATGAAAAATGGTTTGATGGAGTTCTCTTAGGAAATGAGGGACATTTGTTTTGATGAAAACCCTAGAAATTGGGGATTTTGGAAAAATAGAAAATATGCTTTTGAAATTCTCATTTTCTTGTGTCAAGAGGATGAATAAGAGTAAGTTGCATCAAATGTTTAGCAAAATAGCAATATACTTGATATATGAGAAATGAGATGTTATTTTAACATTATTGCTAGCACTTGAACTTGTAATGCTATGAGATGATAATTGTTGAGCACCATGGATTTTGAGAATTGAAATCTTAGAAGTTGATGTTTGAAAAATTCAAATAGTCTTGGAATGGCTAGAATGTTAAGAATGTGCATAATGAGAAGTTTTGCTATGTGTTGATAGCATCGATTGAGCATGTAATTATTTTGTGAGATGGCATTGGAAGACGGAAAAAAATGAAGAAACGTTATGAAATGTTGATTGTTGTACCATACTCTCATTTAAATTTTTGTTATTTTTGTACATCTTGTCATGGGTTAGAAAACATTCACATTGAGAAAGGTTATATTGAAATGGAATCTATAGTTATGTTAAAGGGGTAAATACGTTGGTAAGTCCAGTTAGGCGATGTAGATGAGATTGATAAGTTGGCCTGAGTGTCCGGGGTGAAAGATCAAAAATACGCGCAAAGGAGGTACCACTTCCCTTCCGGTTAGCAACTGGTAAAGTGGAGTATTGGTAGAGCTCGTAGAGCCTACTTGCAGACACCAACCTAAGGATTACCAGTGTCGTATTTATCGCCCCTATTGATTTAAATATTAGAAGTTTTGAAATTGATGAGATTGAAAAATATTATTGAGAACATGGTGATTTTCAAATAGTGCATTGAAATGAAATTCCCTTTTATTTTGGCATTTGCATGGCTTTTCCTTTGCATTTTTAATTGTTGAGGAAATTTGCATAACTGTATATACTTTGTGAGAATTCTCTACTGGGCTTTATGCTCACCTCTATAGGACATTGGTGCAAGTAAGGACGTGGTGATCCCGCCGAGTTGAGGGCGTAGATAATTGTGAAGAGTACATAACTCTATTTTGTTGAGATTTGATTGCTAGCCAAGGGCTATTTTTGTATGGGTCCGAGAGGACACTTTTGTGTAACCAGGCTTAAGCCTTGGAAGTTGTAGCCCATAAGAGCATTTATTCGTTTTGAGAACCATATGCTTCACATGCTATAGATTCATGTGTTTTTCTTACCAATGACTGTATAACTTGCATGTGAAACTTTGTATAAACGTTATTGATATATGATGTAAAGGTTAGAGTTATGTCATTATTATTCGATGAATGTTGGTTAATGTGGTTGGGTTGTGTTTGATTATTTTGGAGACGTTACAACTTGGTATCAGAGCTACTGGGTTTGAATACTTGGAGCTTACGGGAAGTGGTTGTTATACCACAATGGGTTCATTTCACATGATTAGGAAATGTTTTGTTTATTCGTGACTATGTGATGGCATGCTTATGTGGTTATATGGTAAGGGATTGGACTTTTGGGATGTTATTTGCGCCTATTAGATTCCTTGAGGTCTTATTAGAAGGGTACTTGATCAATACTCATTCTACTAAGAATTCTTGGTTTCTCATGGGACGAATCTCATCACTAAAGGATAATTCGTATGTGTTTACGTGGCTACGTGCTTATGTGGAGTGAATTGAATTGTTTGTGTGTTAGAATGTATATAGTTGTTATAGTTTAACGTGTGAAACAAGTTGCGAGCACATTTGAAATTATGTGCTAAATTATCTATCTTGTTCCTTAATTAGGATGTCAGGAAGGGTTCAAAGTCGAGGTGGTAGAGGCGGAAGATGTGGTAGGGGCCACCGGGGTGTGCATGAGGTACCGGTGCAAGAAGAATGTGTAGGTCAAGCTAACATGGCCGAACAAGTGGGTCAAGCCGCAATGGGGGCCCTAGCCTGGGAGATGACGGGGGCTTTGAGGGAGTCCATGAACATTTTGAGGGCGGAGAGCCAAGCTAGGGAGAACGCCGTGGAGACAAGGGCGAGCTTCCTCATGAGGGAGTTTTTGCAGGCCAAGCCGGATGAATTCCATGGTGGCCCCGAGCCAAAGAAAGCGGACGAATGGCTTGAACAGACAGTGAAGACATTCGAGATGCTTCACATAGAAGACAGTGAGCTTAAAGTGACTCTTGCGAGTTACTATCTCAAAGGTGACGCAGGCCAATGGTAGAAGTATGCCAAGGGCCGAATTGAACCAACATAGGAGGCATTTGTAGTGGCCTTCCAAGACAAGTATCTTCTTCCCACGGCTAGAGAGAGGTTGAGGCAGGAGTTCCAGGACCTTAAGCAGCTTAATATATCTGTGTCCGAGTTCGAAGCGGCCTTTTCTAGTTTGTCCTGATTTGTACCGGAATTGGTAGCAACAGAGGAACGCCGTTGTATTGAGTTCAAGAAGAAGCTTAGAACAAAGATCTTGTTCAAAGTTACCGGGAATATGATCCGAAATTATGATCGCCTTGTGGAAGCAGCCGCACATGTAGAGATTACCGTGGAGGCCGAGGAGGAGAGACTTTGGAATTCGAGATCTAGGGACCAAGGGTCACAGGGAGACTATAGGCCCAACAAGAAGAGCAGAAACACTTTTACATCCCATTCTTAGCCGCAACAGTCTAGATCTACCTTCCCCTTGCCAAGTGCGGGCTCGGGGAAGAGTGCACCAAGTGGGTTTTCTTATTTCAAGTGTGGCCAACCGGGTCACAAGGCCTTTGCTTGTCCACAGAAGGGAGGAGGACAGCAGATGTTGCCGCCACCACCACCACCTAACCAATCCCAAAGTTAGTCTCAGAGTAGGGGTCAGGGGCCTACTTGCTATCAGTGCGGTCAGTCAGGGCACATGAAGAGAGCTTGCCCGTAGTTGGGAGGCGCATTTGGCGCATCGGGGTCGAGGCAGACTCAGAGCCATTAGCAGACTCACCCAGCTCAAACTTCACGAGTTCATCAAGAAGCCGCTTCGGCTCAGTTAGTCCAGCAAGCCTATGCTTCGAGGGATGAACAGATTGAGCAAAGGCCACAGGGGCGCGTGTATGCAGTTATCGTGCCAGAGCAGTTGCCAGGATCCTCGGTAGTGAGAGGTATTTTTATTGTATGTAATTCTTTGGCCAGTGTGTTGGTAGATACAGGTGCGTCTCATTCATTCATATCTGCTGCATGCATATCTGCATTGAGGTTAGAGGTGGCACAACTAGCGTCTCCACTCAGAGTAGAGTCACCGGTTGGGGGTACAGTTGACTTAGATTGGGGATGTCGCGATTGTGAGATAGAGGTTACCGGGCGTAGACTTCCATTTGCCTTTGTGTTGCTAGACATGTCAAGTTTTGACGTCATTCTAGGCATAGATTGGTTGTCTTCTTATCGGGCAGTGATTTATTGTTTTCATCAGAGGGTTACAGTGTGCACCCCGGGTGGTGATTGTTTTTACTTTCTGGGAGACAGGGTTGATCGGGTCTTATCGCCAGTGTTTGATCCTCATAGTAGGAACGAGCTTAGTGGTCTTCTTGCTACTCTCTTGGATAGTGGGAGTTGCGAAACTCGAGTTGAGTTACCAAGGGTAGTGTGTGAATACCCGGACGTGTTTCCTGAGGACCTTACTAGTTTGCCACCCCACCAGGAGATTGAGTTCACCATCGACTTAGTGCCTGGAACGGCACCAATTTCTATGGCGCCATATGGGTTTGCACCTGAGGAGTTGCATGAGTTGAAGATTCAACTCCAAGAGCTTTTAGATAAGGGCTTCATTCGCCTTAGTACGTCACCTTGAGGAGCGCCGAGTCTCTTTGCAAAGAAGAAGGATGGGTCGTTGCGGTTGTGTATCGACTCTCTTACAAGTCCTAATATGTGGTGAATTACAATTCTGCCCATAAGGTATGAGGTTTAATGATGAATTAACAAGTTGGCGTATGTTACAGCATGCCACATTGGGCAAAAATGCACTATAGTCTTGTATGGGCTGATACGTTATATGGGCTTGCACACGTCACTAAACTAAGAAGATATGGCTATGACATGTCCACGTAAATAAACGTTTCAATCCAATTCCACATTGGGTCAAGCCTACACTAGGACTTAAAAAAACCAGTCTGGATAACCAAACCGTCGTAGTTCATGGGTGACGTCCAGAAGAAGTTGAGACGATATTGTACCCCCGTCAACGATCCAACGGTGCGCACATTCCAAGCCAAGGTGTAGCATCAAATTACACATCCCCCTATTGGAGTTCACATTGATCAACCTTCAGTCGGACCAGGGACACGCAAAGTTGAACATCTAATTTCATTGTGATTTGAAACGTGCAAGTTTTAGGGTCTCCGTTGAACTACGTCGCCTCCGATTTAAATAGAAATTGCCGATGCAATGAGTTGTGTGGTGACCACATAAGGGAACCATATTTTCAAAATTGTAATAAATCTGTTTCTAGATTTTCAGGGATTTAAGTTTGGTGGATCACAGTGTTATCGGAGGCGTATCCCAGTTTGAGAAAAAGGAAATCGCATCAAATCCCACCAAATCAACTTTTGTTGGGCTGTGGTCCTGTTTTTTGAAGCGTGTGTGACATATTTAGGAGGACACGACATTTGCTTTCCAACCCAATGAAACAGTTCTGCTAGTGTTGCTGTGTGAAAGTATGAACCACCACTTCCAGGATGACGGCGGCGCGCGAGAGTAAGTATCCATGTCTATATTGTTATATGTTTTGCAGCTTATTATTTAAATATGTTTTGGTGTGTGAGTTGGTAATGTACCAGTGTTTTCAGTTTGCTGAGATTGTGATTGATGGGGTTATGGATGTAGGATTTGGTGTAGTTTGTGTTGATGTTGGTTTGGTTGTAATGTATTGGTGGTTGAGTGTCGTATGGAATGTATGCAGTTGTCGGGTATGGGATGTAGGATAGGAGTGTGCGTCATTTGGGATTGGCGTGTGTTTGGTAATTTGTCGGTTAGTAGTACGTATCATCGAATGTAGTGTGTTGATGGGTGAGGTTTTCAGGGGTATTGGTTGGTGTGGGTTATGTGACTGATGGGGTTGTGGGGTTGGTGCCCTTTGTGGTATGTTCTGGTGTGGTTGTGGGGTATGATGTGGGGTAGTGGTGGGGTAGGATAATAATTGGTTATGTGGTTGTGTTTAGCATCGAAGTGATGTGGTGGGATGTGCATGTTTCTTGGGGGGAGGAGTGTGTGTGGTTGTATTGGGCATGGAGTGATGTGGTGGTTATGATGTTGGTAGTGGCGGTTTGACCACGCGTTGCACACGTTTATGGCGTGAGGAATTCAGTTTTGAGTCGTAGGTGTGTGATGGTATTTATTTATGTTTTTTTTGTATTTTGTGGGGGTTATGAAGGGGGGGTTGACGTGAAGGGGGTAGTTTGGTAGGATGGATTAATTGAATCGTAGTAATTTGGGCATAGGAATAACGTGTCTGGCGTGTGTGTGTGTTATTTTTCGACAATTATAAACTGTGCATGCTGGTGTGTTATGTTACAACGTTTGCCATGTAGCGTGCATATTAAGTAGGGTCATGGGGGATTAGAAAGAAAATAATGTGGGCTGCATCCAACTGTTGTTGGGGTTTGCGTATCAGTGTTTTTAGCTTGCATAGATTATGATTGATGGGGTTTTGAATGTGGTGTTTAATGTTTTTTTGTGTTGATGTTTGGTTTGGTTATAATGTGTTGATGGGTGAGTGATGTGCGGGATGTATGCATGGTTGTGTCATGGCAACGTGTGATGTAGCCGGGTGTGGTATATAGGGTATGGTAGTGCATCATTTGGGTTTGGCATTTGTTTGGTAATTTGTGTGGCAGCAGTGCGTATTGTTGAACATTGTGTGATAATGGGTGACGTTCTTGGGGGTATCTGTATGGTAGAATTTGTGTGACAGTTGGGGTTGTAATGGGCGTGGAAATGTTGTGTGTTGTGGTACGTATTTGTGTGGGCGTGGGGTAAGATGGGAGTTGGTGGTGGTGTGGTGATGATGAACATGTTGGGGGGGTTTTGTGTTGGTTGTTTGAGGGATGTGATGGTTATGTTGTTGTTAGTGGTTGGTTGGTGGCGCGTTGTACGCAATTGTGAAAATTACAGAATTAATTTTGGATACGTGGGGGCGTGTTAGTGTGTAATCATGTTTGTTTATAGTTTGTGGGGGATATGAAAATTTGGTTGAGTGTAGCTTGGTAATTTGGGCTAGTGTTTAACTTGTCCGTCGTGAAGTGTATGTGTTTGTTTTTGTAAATTTTAAACTGTTCCTGATAGTGTGTTACGGAACGACAGTTGTCGTGTACCATGCGTAATAACGAGGAGATTGGGGGATTAAAATGACATAATCCGAGGGCCATTTGACTGTAAAAAGGGTTTGTTGTTTGGTTTTTTTCCCTAATCAGAATGGTGGTGTTTGTGCGTTATTATAATTCAATTGAATCATGTGCTGAATGCACGTAATGTTGCAGTAGGATGTGGGATGGTGTAATGTGTTCCGTAAAATGAACATAATGTGTTTGTTTGTGTGCTGGTTTGGAATGTTTAATTTTTTTGGATATACTTGTTGGGTGTATTTAACATTAGAGTGACTTTTTTCTATGTTGTTATTGTATTTATTTTTTTTGGTAAAGAATGTAATAGAACTGTTATTGATTTTTGTTTTCATAATGTAGAATGTGTGACAACATCTAGCCCATGCACACATTCAAGGGATAGGTTGAGGTTGACTTCCGTTGGTGGGTCTCCCACAAAGAAACGTGGCACGGGGATGTAAGGGCGTATCTTGTTCAAGCAAGTAAAACCATTGAGAAATATCCCAGCAACCTCCAAAGTCGGTAAAATGAGGCTGAATTACTGGTCAAACATCGCAGGCATAGTGAAGATTGTGTCCACCTCTGGATTGACAGCAGCACACCAAACCCACCTGATGAAAACACCATTATGGCTGTTGTTTAACGCAATCCTCCGTAATGATCTGAACCATCAAGAGTTCAGGAAGTGCGATATCTTGGTTTACAAAATTGTCCAAACATATGATGCGAATGATGATGTATTTCATATCGGGAATGGGACGTTGAAACTTCGCGACAACAACTCTCAAACGGGCCATGTCCACCGTGTGATTTTATCCAATGGAGGTGTACGAATGTGACACGCATTAGCTCGACTCTTGTCAGAACACTATTTCTAGAAGCGGTCATCGGTACTTGTAAGGAAGACGTTGAAGACGCATCTAAGCTGTTAACATTGTATGTATGTGTGAAGTTGTTTTTCTCAACATCTGCTGAATTTGTGAGTTGAAATTTCATTCGAATAATAGACAAACTAGACACAATGAAATTATACAATTGGAGTTCGTTAATACGGAACGTACTAATGGGATCAGTGAAGGAGTTTTTTCAGACCCCAGAAAAAGTGACTGGTCGTGTGGTCGTCCTTTTGGTAAGTGTCTCGACTAGAATTTAGCTTTATTATCGGTACGTTGTTTTGAAATTGGTTTATAGTTGGTCAATTATTGATGTTGTTGTAATGTATGCAGTATTGGTTATGCGAACACACAAATGTGGTGGATGCGCAAAGTACTGGTGTGTTTCCAAGATTTTGAAATGGAATGTGAGCAGTCTCATGGCAAAAATGCGAACTGTTACACTGTCAAATAGTGATAAATTTGAGGTAAACAAGATTGGTGTCATGGTGTAACAGTTAGTGAATGTTGTGATTTTATTTTTGGTAGCATGTATAGTGTTGGTTGTGATGTGCTTTGTGTGGCATTTGTTGATTTCGGGTACGTTTATTTGTGTTTTGTATTTGTGTAGGTGCTTTCGGATCGACTGCGGGTTTCGTCATATAAGCGGGCACAACTACTTGGTGATTACAATGTATTGGATTCTGAGTTGGACGATGATTTCGAGGAAGTTGTTGCATGTGGTGTTAGACGTGTGTGTGGTAATGTGGATGTCGAATCTGATGGTAATGAGAAAGGGTGTGATGGAGGGCATATTGATGACAATGCGAAAGGACGTTCTGTTAACGAACCCAATGCAAGCGATCATAGGAAAAATGGATCAAATGGTGTAAGTAAGGTGTCAGATGCGAAAGATACATAGCAGACAGTTGGTAATGGCCCCTGTGTACCCCCAAACATTGAACATGCATACAAAATAATAACTGGACTGGCGGCCGAAAACAAAAGCAAAAACTTTTTGATTGCCAAGTTAGAGGACCAAATTGGGAATTTGACAAAAGCACTTAAGGTGCAAGCATCGAACTTGTTTGTTGGATTCAATGGATGTTTGAAAGTAAAAGAAAATGAAATCGCATGATTGGGCATCATTATTGGGGAATTGAGAAGGACGATAGCCAAGCTTAAAGATCAGTTTGTCGCCCGACCTGATCAAGCAACGACAAATGCGCCCCGTGACTGTGATGCCAATGCTGGTTTGGATTCATTTGAGTTTGGAAATGCGGCGGATGAGTCATGTGTGATGATTCATTTGAGTTTGCCGATACATGATGTCACGCAGCGTGTGATAAGTCATATGGTCAGCGTAGAGTCGCCAACAGTTACTTGCATTGGTCTGCATGACCAAACTGTGCATAGAGAGACAGGGGTTGACGTCAACGTGCTCCAACCAGAAATGTAGGTAGCCGGTGAAAGGTATTTGGCAGTGAACGAGGGGTTAGATCTTCAGAATTCATTTGTTAGAAATATTAAGCAGAAGGTTAGATGCAAACGGAAGTTACCATAGTATGAGTACCCACTAGCATGTGGACGTTTGAGGAATGTCGGTATAGAATTAAGGGGGGTTATAGTAGAAGATGGTGAGTTCAGTTTTGGGCTCATTGACTGCGATGATGATGTAGTCATGGGTGAGGTT
Organism: Camellia lanceoleosa; assembly: GCA_025200525.1. Classification (NCBI taxonomy): domain Eukaryota; kingdom Viridiplantae; phylum Streptophyta; class Magnoliopsida; order Ericales; family Theaceae; genus Camellia; species Camellia lanceoleosa. The sequence goes on from JANUSC010000105.1 coordinate 517,471, forward strand.
AGCGAAGTGGTCAAATGTCGTATGGGTTTCGGTTTGAACAACCATCTGGCTGTATGGAAATTAATACCAGAGGAAATGAAACGCAAATTGACTACCACTTACGAGAGCCATGGTGACAGGTAAGTATGACATCGTTATTTGTTGAAGTTGTGTTTTTGTGTGTATGTAAAACTAAACGTGGTTTTCTCGTGCAGGGCAATTGTATGGGCTGGCATGAAAGAAGATGTTTTTGTGTATTTTTCCGACATTAGAAATCTGGTCCGCCCAGCTGGAGTTAGAGGAAATATAGGTGCCTTCAAAATGTTGTCAACTACTTAATGAAGTGGTGTTTTGGGAAGTTGGTAAAAAGCTGACTTTTTTGCTTTTTTGTCAAAAAAGCTAAAAAGCCAAAAAGCTGGCTTTTTTAGCTTCTTCCCAAAGTGCCCAGAAATGTAACATGTGCGTATCTTCACAAATGTAGCGTTATGCAGATGCTAATATGTATGCTGATTAATGACAGGTTATTGACGCTTGTGCGAAGCTATTATTAAGCGAACAAGATGTGTTAGTAGCAGGGATAGAATTTCTAGAGAAGTTGTACTTCTTCACAAACATATGTTTGGTAAGGAGAGTACGTGATTCGTGTTATGTTTGTGGTATGAACTGTCCCATTTATGTGGTTGGTTTGGAATGTTTTTATGTTGTGCAGGACATAGCGAAACATACAAGCGTAATGTCAAGGGATAAGTATATTGAGACACACATGCGAGCCGCTGGTGACGTTAGGTATATCTATTTCCCAATTTTTTTTCAAATCACATTGGACACTAGTTGTTTACGACACCAAAGATGGCGTTTGAAAACATTACAATTCTTTGAGGCCATGCAACAGGGGCAAAGACATACACTACAAAGAGGCGCTACTTTTGGTACGTTTGTGTAATTTTGAAAGTAATTATAGGGTTAGCAAGGTTGACTGAAACTCTTGATCAGCCATTTGTTATGGCATGGTGACATGTTTTTATTGGTGATGGGTTTCCCATTTTCTTTATTGTATGTGCTGCAGAAAGAGCAAGTGTTGAACTACATGCGGTGGACACGTCAGGCATCATCACATGGAGACGTAGTTGGTACACAGGATGAAAATGGAATTATTGAATCTATCGTGGATTGCCGCCAACAGCGTCCAAATTTTTACATTGACATGTCTTTTTTGTTATGGCATTTATTCACCGTTTTCATTATTAGATACCATATTTGCTATGTTGCATGTCTAAATCTGTTTTGTTGTTATTCACAGTCTAGACTGCGCAATCATTGTGTGCCACATTATGCCGTATTATGTACACCACATTCCAATCGAATGTACAATGAAAGACACTAATTGCATTAGTGCATATGCTGCTATGGTGAGGGCTTTTGTGGGTGACCCTGTTCGTGGGCTGAAAGATGGTTCGGACAAAACTCGAGGCTAACATTTGATATATTTTGTTTCAGTAATGACACATGTTTCGTTTTCTTATATTTGGTTGTGTATAATTTTGACGTGATAATTTAACGGTAGTGTTTTTGGGATTTTGCATTTACGTTGCATTTCATTTTGGTATGAACCGACCATATAATGAAATTGATTGGATTTAAGACAATGTAGTTGTGAATATGTTAGTGTGGTGTTTATAGTTGTCCGTGTCATGATGAAAAGATTACATACTATAGGTTGCATACACGTTGTTCGTATATTGGTGTGCGATATGTGTTATTTAGTGTGGATTTTGGTAGAGTCAATATGCGCGTATCGTGATTGTTAATTTGATATGAAGGTTAGATACTGTGTTGATTTGTGCTTCCCCAAAGTTGTGTTAGAGCGAAACTGGTTATTATGGCGATGTTGCAGCGTTTTGTAAATTGCAAAAGTTGAAGTGTGTCCATGTGTGGCACGTGATGTTGTTAACGTCCATATGCGTCTTTTGTGAATACATGAAGCGTTATGGGTTCACTATTTCTTATGCGTTGCATATATATTACACATATAAATGCTTGTGCATGTTTATATTCTACGGAAAAAGCTTGTGCATGTTTATGTAATCTAAAACGGACGGACGTGGTTGCAAGCAGGTGTATGTGTATACTCAATTATGTTTGGTCATTGAATGAATTAATTTTATATTACTGCATGAAACTTGTTGAACGTAATGGTCACAAACGTGACTAATGATATTCGGCGAGGTTGTGTTGTTTTTGGTATGGGTGATGTGACAGTATGGAGTTAAATAAAAATGCGAAGAGTTTCATGCGTGTGCACGGTATCGTAAAAATTAATTTACTGCATGTTGGGTGTGGATGTGTTGCGTCCAGGTTCGAACACGAGATGATGCACTGTTTTTAACACTTTTTTAATGTAATGAGTTTTTGGACAGAAACGAAGAAAATATTCATAAAATGATCGTGCTATGGGACATAGATTGTACAAGTGCGATGTGGTAACTGAACCCAGGGTAACTTTGGACCAAACCCGAAAGGAGCCCCCATAATTATTATATAAACGAGATAAGCAACTGTTGGTGGAACTACACCAAACATCAAATGTTTTATTATCCAAAATATAAGAAATAAGAAACTATCCATAATTACGTGACAACTCCATCTTAGAAAGTGAAGCTACATTGGGTCCGTGCACGTCGTCTTGTTATGATTCCCTATCTGACCGCATCTCCCACATCGGATTTGTTGTACTTCTTTCCCTTGTGACGGTATCCTCTTCTTCTTTGGCCTCCCAGGTGGTCGGCGAACAACGGGAGAGAGTATGACAATTTTATCGGGGGTGATTTCTGGTTTCTCAACTGTTGGGATTGGGTATATTGTGTAAGAATATGAGGCCCAGTAGTTGAAAACATGGAGATAGGGGTCAACTAACCCATTCAGATCTGTACCACTGTTTCGGATAGCAACCATTGCGTGTTCACAAGGCAACCCATTTATCTACCATTGAAAACATGAACATGTACGCTTCCCAATATCTACCAAGACAAATGGGTGTGAGTGAACCTCGTACACGTCATTATTTGATTGGCTGACTGTCCGCGATCTACCCCTCTTGTATGCCTTATCCAACTTAGACTCCATTTTCAGACGTATTATTCCAGTCCATGTGTTGGATGCACCTCGACGATCCGCCAGTTGATTCATTATTTGTATTCTGATCTCGTCAACCAACCTAGTGATCGGTAAATGTCGTGCTTCCTTTATCCAATTGTTGAATGATTTAGCTGCGTTAGATGACATCTCTCCGTACCGATTACCCCTACGTAGTCGTGTGAAAACGTTAGGTACGCGAACTAATTTGTAACCTGTAACAACCCTCGTACTGATTACCGATTAACTGCTGAATTAGCTACTGATTACTGTTAAAAGAACTGATAATGACTGATAATTGGATTAACCGAAGTACTGAATGGACTGATTGAAATTGAAACTGAAATTGAATAAGTTTATCTGTTATATTGCATTTCTATCTGTTTGATTGACTGATTATCTGTTTGAGTGTATGTGTTTAAACTGCTAATTGAAGGCCTCATCGGCAGCCGAATTAGAAACCGTTTAGTGTTTTGTAGTCAAGAGAATATTTGTGATTTAATGGTATATTTATTTGAAAACTGATTAGGAATGATTAAATTAGATTAGATTAAGTCAATTAAAGAGGTTGCCGTAATTACGACTTTGCCATGTGAGTGGCCCCTTTGTTTATTGATTTCCTAGAGCCTTATTACACTTGACATATCAATTGATCAGCTCACATCTTGCTTTCCAACCGACCAAACTTAGAGAGAGTGAAGGAGAAGAGAGAATTTAGCTCAATTGTTGAATTTGCTTGGAGATTGCCTAGAATTGAAGTATAATTGGCACAATCTAGCTCCCACGCCTTGAAATTGACACTCTAGGTAAGGAAATCATCTTCTTCTTGTTGTTTTGAGCTAAATCTTGCATGTTCCATGCATCATTGTAGAGCTAAGCCATGATTTAAGTTCAAGAATGTTGAATTGAAGCTTGATTGTTGCATGCATGACCACCTTGGAGCATTTTGAAGTTGATTTCATGGTAAATTGCACATGCATGTCCATGTTTAAGCTATGGTCCATGTTTTCATTTTGTTTTCCAACTTTTGAGCTCAATTGAGCAAGAGTTAAAGCTTGATTTTGGACTAAAGTTCATGCATGACATGTTTTGAAATTGTTCATGGAAATGGGTTTGAAAATTGAGTTTAATTGAAACACCCTTGGGCCTTGATTTCTTAAATTGAGCTTCAAATCATGTTGTTATATGAGTTTGCAAATGTTTCCCAGAAAATGGGCCCAAGAAAATCGAATTTGGAGCATCAAAACTTGGTTTGGAACTTGGAGGTTGAATCTGGATTTCCCAGATTTTGGCGGCCGCTTCGGCGAAGTGCTTCGGCCGAAAGGAATTCATGCTCCCAGCATTTTCTTCGACTTGTTTTACAGTCCGCTCGAGCGAAGTGTTTCACGCTCGAGCGGAGAAATCGCGCATCCAGCATCTTGCACCATTCATCAGTCTGCTCGAGCGGGGACCTTTGTTTGCTTGTCCGCTCGAAGGAAACTCGCACTCGGCGGAGGCCTGTTTATTGAAAATTTCAAACCGATTTACAGGCACATCTTTGCATCCTCATCCCATCCTAGGCATTCTTAGGCCTAGTTTAAGACATCTTAATAAGGATTTAGACATAGAACCACACCGAGGAAATCTAGGGATTTAATTATCATCCTTCCGATTGTGAAACTTAGTGTGTGTTCTATTTGTTAACTGTTTAGGGTTGGCTCTCGGGGACGCGCTCTAGCTGCTATTAGCCCAATCTCTGTGAGTAACAATTGTGTAAAGATATGTTCAAAATGGTTATCTTTTGAATACTGAACTGAATTGTTTATTGAACTAATATTGTTTACTGAATGAATGTATGTCCTGTATTCTGAACTGTATTGTGGCATCCTTAGCATTGACTGTTACTGTTACAGAGCTCTGTCGGTCCCCTTGTGGAACCATACTGTTTACTGATCGATGGCCATCATTACTGTTAAGACTCGGTCTTTTTGGACCTACTGTTTATAGGCTAATGGATGTACCACATATGACTGATTGACTGAAATACTGTTTAATGAACTGATTTCATTACTGTAAGGACATTCATTCATAACCTCTTTACGCTGTATGTTATTCACTGGGCTTTAGCTCACTGTTTATATATATGTGTAGGTTCTCGAGCTGCACTGAGCTAGGAGCGTGGGATTGGTCCCCAGTTTTGTCAAGCCAGCCTATGTGCCTCACCGCGAGGTTCCGAGTTGCCATGCTATGGCTTGGGGTGTTTTTGTGTCCCCTATCGGTCTCCTTACTGGTTGTACCACTGTATAGACTGTCTTCTGTTTTACCGCGTCGTTGTTCAGGGATTTGATCCTGTCTTGTTGATGTAAATGATTGTATAGACTGTACTGTTCCAAACTGTTTGAATGCATGAAAAATGTTTTTGACATACAGATTTTCACAGCTCAATGGACACTAGTTATTTACTGTATTGGCTTAGCGCCAGACATCGCTGTATTCAAGAGGGCCTTGGTAATCTCGGATTCTTGGCGATTGATGCTAAACCCATAGGGCCGGGTTTGGGTCGTGACAGAGTGGTATCAGAGCGATACTTAACCACGAGTTATACCGCACACACGTGTCCAAATGAGCTATAGGGTATCCTAGAAAAGCAATTAGGACATCTCATGAACTTGAAAAGTGTGTGCTTATGACTGACTGATTATATGTTAAAATGTTAAACTATTTAATTGTACAACTGTTTATAATGATAACTGTTATAACTGCTTATAGTGAAATGGATAATGCAAATGAACCTGAGTCATCATCCTCTGAGGCCAGAATGGCCAGACTTGAACAAATGATGGGACTGATAATTGAGAGACTAGATCAACAACCAACCAACAAATTTCACTCATCCTCCTCCGTGCAACCGAACAAAATGTCTGAGAATGTGAATGCTAATGAGGTGGACATTATTGCCTTGACCCATAAGTTCAAGAAGATGAAACCGCCGCTTTCGGTGGAGGCTTAGAACCGCTAAAGGTGAAGCTTGGGTCTTTGAAATGAAAAGTTGTTTGAAATATTTCCGTGCTCAAGCCAATAAAATCTTTAGCAACCTTCACCCTTCAGGAAGAAGCAAGAAGGTGGTGGATGTTGACCTGCGATGCGAATACTATTGTGACTTGGACTCAGTTCAAGGAGTCCTTCTTTGAAAAGTATTTTCCCCAGTGCATCAGGGACAGAAAAGTAACGGAGTTTGAACAACTGAGACAAGGCAAAACGTCATTCTTAAGTATGAGAAGAAATTCACTGAACTTGCTAGATATGCACCACATATGGTGGATACCGAATATAAGAAGGCCAGAAGGTTTGAAGGAGGCCTTAGTGCTGTTATACAGGACCGAATAAATGTTTTGAAAATGCCAACTTTTGTGAGTATTCTCGACCGGGCATTGATGGCCGAGACGAATATTGCAGCAGTGAAACAATCTGAAACACCAATAACTGAGTGGCAAGGGAAAAGACAGGGTTTTAAATTTAAGAAAGGCAAGCATAACCCAGCAACCAAGAAATGTAATCACGGGTCGACGACTAGCCCAAAGGAGTGGGTTTACTCCACCCTGCTCCGTATGTGGCAACAAGCACAAAGGGGTTTGCTACCAGATTTCTGGAGCTTGTTTCAGGTGTGGCAAGGTGGGCCATGAAATTAAAGATCCCTCTGCCTCAAGCAAAGAGTAAAGCTGCACTAAAGCAAAGAGATCAGCTGCAACACCAAAACCGAACCCCAAAGCTACCGGGAAAGAGCCTATGAGGCAAGGCCGAGTGTTCGCCCTAGTACCGGGAGACGTGAAAAACACCGAGACTGTTGTGTCAGGTATCCTCTCTATCTGTGCTCAAAATGCTTATGTATTAATTGATTCGGGGTCTACACATTCGTATGTATCGCATGCTTTTTCGCGTAAATTGAATAGACCCTTAGAACCCATAAACTATCTGCTAGCTGTGTCATCACCTGTTGGGGGATCCATGACATGTGCATATATGTATCCTGCTTGTGAAATTATTGTTGGGGATATGCACCTATTTATTGATTTACTGCCATTGAATATTGATCACTTTGATGTGATATTGGAGATGGATTGGTTACAAAAATATCATGCCACTATAGACTGTGTAACAAAACAAGTAGTTTTCCGTCCACCGGGTTTGCCTGAATTCGTGTTTAATGGGAGTGGAGTAGTACCTCCTCCGTATCTGATTTCTTCTGTGAAAGTTGTTAAACTGATTAGAAAGGGGTGTAAAGGATATCTGTATTACGTATCAGATGTCACGCCATCGATAATGTTAAAGCTGATGTGAATTGTATTCCTATAGTCAGAGAATTCCCAGATGTATTTCCAGATGATTTGCCAGGGGATTTGATTGACAGGGAAATTGAATTTACTGTGGATGTGGTTCCGGGTACACAACCAATATCCAAAGCTCCTTACAGAATGGCTCCAACTGAACTGAAGGAATTGAAAGTGCAATTGCAGGAACTGTTAGACAAGAAGTTTATCAGACCCAGTACTTCACCGTGGAGTGCACCTGTTTTATTTGTAAAGAAGAAAGATGGCTCACTGAGACTGTGCATTGATTACCGCGAATTGAACAAGGTAACTGTAAAGAATAAATATCCATTACCGCGTATTGATGATTTATTTGACGATTCTGAGGTGCACAAGTGTTTTCCAAGATTGATCTTAGATCGGGTACCATCAACCTAAAGTCAAACCGAAGACATTGATAAAACCGCTTTAACGAGGTATGGCCATTATGAATTTTTAGTTATGCCGCTCGAGTTACGTAATGCCGCCGCATTTATGGACCTCATGAACAGGATTTTTAAACCATACCTTGATGATTTTATTGTGGTATTCATTGATGACATCCTGATTTATTCTAAGACTGTAGAAGAACATGAACACCATCTGAGACTTGCCCTGCAAACCTTAAGAGAACAGAAACTGTATGCTAAATTGTCTAAATGTGAGTTTTGGCTTGATCATGTGATGTTTTGGGGGCATGTTGTTAGCAAAGATGGAATTTCTGTTGATCCGCAAAAAATTGAAGCTGTAGTGAACTGGCCTAGACCGACGAATGTAACCGAAGTCCGAAGCTTTTTGGGACTGGCTGGATATTACAGGAGATTTGTCAAAGACTTTTCTAAGATTGCCTTACCACTGACTCAGTTGACACAGAAAGGGATATCATTTGACTGGACTGACCAACGGGAATCAGCATTTCAGGAGTTGAAAACTAGACTTGTGACTGCACCGATTCTGACTCTACCTTCAGGTACGGATGGTTACACTGTATTTAGTGATGCTTCTCATAAGGGTTTGGGGTGTGTTTTAATGCAGAATAGGAGAGTTATTGCTTATGCTTCCCGACAGTTGAGGCCACATGAAAAGAACTACCCGACCCATGACTTAGAACTTGCCGCAATGGTTTTTGCATTGAAAATTTGGCGCCACTATTTGTATGGAGCAACCTGTGAAGTGTATACTGACCACAAGAGCCTGAAGTACTTTTTCACTCAGAAAGAACTGAATATGAGACAGCGGAGATGGCTTGAACTGATCAAAGATTATGACCTACAGATTTTGTACCATCCGGGAAAAGCTAACACCGTTGCCGATGCATTGAGCCGAAAGTCAATTGCCAACTTAGCTTGTTTGCTGACTGGACAGAAAGAATTGCTTCATGATCTGGAAAAGTCTGAAATTGAAATTGTTTTGAAAGAACAAGGCGGAACCTTAGCTGCTATTTCTGCTCAACCAGCATTGATTGAGGAAATTAAAGAAAAACAACAACTGGATGATTTCTTGAAAAAGGTTATTGAAGAAAGAGATTCAAAACCGAGACCAGGGTTCAAATTTGAGAACAATGTTTTGAAATTTCAAGAAAGACTGTGTATGCCAAATGTCACTGAATTGGAAAGAAGAGTTCTGCAAGAAGAAGGATTAGAAGTTTTCTATTCACCCAGGAATACGAAAATGTACCAAGATCAAACAGAAATTTCGTGGCGGGAATGAAGAAGGAAATTGCCGACTTTGTGTCCAAATGTCTTCATTGCCGACAAGTCAAAGTGAACATCAACAACTCCGCCGATTATCGCAACCCTTACCCATACCAGAGTGGAAATGGAGCATATCACGATGGATTTTATCGTTGGATTACCTCGCCCGTAAGGTATGGACTCTATTTGGGTTATTGTTGATAGATTGACTAAATCTGCACACTTCCTACCTGTCAAGACAATTTATAATGCAGACAAATTGGCTGTTATCTATATTGACGAAATTGTGAGATTGCATGGAGTGCCTGTATCTATTGTTTCTGACAGGGATTCGAAGTTTACATCGAGGTTCTGGCAAAGCCTACAGACTGCATTGGGTACTGAATTGAGGCTGAGTAGTGCCTATCATCCTCAGACAGATGGCCAGTCAGAAAGGACCATCCAGACTTTAGAGGATCTACTGAGAATGTGTGTCCTTGATTTTCAGGGAAACTGGGAAAGTCATTTGCCGTTGACTGAATTCGCCTACAACAACAGTTACCATTCAAGTATCGGTATGGCGCCTTTCGAGGCATTGTATGGCAGAAAGTGTAGATCTCCAATCTGCTGGGCGGAAGTTGGAGATGGGCCGTTGCTTGGGCCCGAAATTGTTTATGAAACGACTGAAAAGATAAAACTAATACAACAGAGACTGAAAACTGCACAGAGTAGACAGAAGAGTTATGCAGATATCAGAAGACGAGACCGAGAATATGAAGTGGGTGATCACGTGTTTGTGAAAGTGACACCAATGAAAGGCCAGACTCGCTTTGGAGTCAAAGGCAAGTTAGCGCCGAGGTATGTCGGACCGTATCAGATTATTGAGAAAATCAATCCGGTGGCGTATCAAGTTGCACTTCCTCCTGAAATGGAGCATATGCATAACGTCTTCCACATATCTATGTTGAGAGATTACCTCCGGGATCCTTTCCATGTGATTGAGCCTACTCGGATAGTGCTTAGTGATGACTACACTTACGAGGAACGGCCTATACAGATTGTGAACCGACGGATCAAGAAACAGAGAAACAAAGAGATCCCACTAGTGAAAGTTGATTGGCAGAACCATGGTGGTGTCTATGCCACTTGGGAAAGGGAAGATGACATGGCTAAAAGATATCCTGATTTGTTTCCACTGGATCCTGTTTTCTTCCGGACTGAAGGTAACTCGAGTTTAGAGGACTAAACTCCTTATAAGGAGGAGATCAGAATAACCCTCGAGATTCTGAATCATTGAATTAGCTACCGACATCGTTAAAAGAACTGATAATGACTGATAATTGGATTAACCGAAGTACTGAATGGACTGATTGAAATTGAAACTGAAATTGAATAAGTTTATCTGTTATATTGCATTTCTATCTGTTTGATTGACTGATTATCTGTTTGAGTGTATGTGTTTAAACTGCTAATTGAAGGCCTCATCGGCGGCCGAATTAGAAACCGTTTAGTGTTTTGTAGTCAGGAGAATATTTGTGATTTAATGGTATATTTATCTGAAAACTGATTAGGAATGATTAAATTAGATTAGATTAAGTCAATTAAAGAGGTTGCCGTAATTACGACTTTGCCATGTGAGTGGCCCTTTTGTTTATTGATTTCCTAGAGCCTTATTACACTTGACATATCAATTGATCAGCTCCCATCTTGCTTTCCAACCGACCAAACTTAGAGAGAGTGAAGGAGAAGAGAGAATTTAGCTCAATTGTTGAATTTGCTTGGAGATTGCCTAGAATTGAAGTATAATTGGCATAATCTAGCTCCCACGCCTTGAAATTGACACTCTAGGTAAGGAAATCATCTTCTTCTTGTTGTTTTGAGCTAAATCTTGCATGTTCCATGCATCATTGTAGAGCTAAGCCATGATTTAAGTTCAAGAATGTTGAATTGAAGCTTGATTGTTGCATGCATGACCACCTTGGAGCATTTTGAAGTTGATTTCATGGTAAATTGCACATGCATGTCCATGTTTAAGCTATGGTCCATGTTTTCATTTTGTTTTCCAACTTTTGAGCTCAATTGAGCAAGAGTTAAAGCTTGATTTTGGACTAAAGTTCATGCATGACATGTTTTGAAATTGTTCATGGAAATGGGTTTGAAAATTGAGTTTAATTGAAACACCCTTGGGCCTTGATTTCTTAAATTGAGCTTCAAATCATGTTGTTATATGAGTTTGCAAATGTTTCCCAGAAAATGGGCCCAAGAAAATCGAATTTGGAGCATCAAAACTTGGTTTGGAACTTGGAGGTTGAATCTGGATTTCCCAGATTTTGGCCGTCCGCTCGAGCGGGGGAAGTGCCGCTCGAGCGGGGAATTCATGCTCCCAGCATTTTCTTCGACTTGTTTTACAGTCCGCTCGAGCGGAGTGTTTCACGCTCGAGCGGAGAAATCGCATCCAAAGATCTTGCACCATTCATCACCGGCGAAGGGACCTTTGTTTGCTTGTCCGCCGAAGGAAACTCAAGGCGGAGGCCCTGTTTCGCTAAAAATTCTGAAACTGATTTCTGTGCACATCTTTGCATCCTCATCCCATCCTAGGCATTCTTAGGCCTAGTTTAAGACATCTTAATAAGGATTTAGACATAGAACCACACCGAGGAAATCTAGGGATTTAATTATCATCCTTCCGATTGTGAAACTTAGTGTGTGTTCTATTTGTTAACTGTTTAGGGTTGGCTCTCGGGGACGCGCTCTAGCTGCTATTAGCCCAATCTCTGTGAGTAACAATTGTGTAAAGATATGTTCAAAATGGTTATCTTTTGAATACTGAACTGAATTGTTTATTGAACTGATATTGTTTACTGAATGAATGTATGTCCCTATTCTCAATCAGACAGGCATCCTTAGCACCGATCTTATCACATAGAGCTCTGTCGGTCCCCTTGTGGAACCATACTGTTTACTGATCGATGGCCATCATTACTGTTGGGTCTGTTAAGACTCGGTCCTTTTGGACCTACTGTTTATAGGCTAATGGATGTACCACATATGACTGATTGACTGAAATACTGTTTAATGAACTGATTTCATTACTGTAAGGACATTCATTCATAACCTCTTTACGCTGTATGTTATTCACTGGGCTTTAGCTCACTGTTTATATATATGTGTAGGTTCTCAGTAGCCAGACCAGAGCTAGGAGCGTGGGATTGGTCCCCAGTTTTGTCAAGCCAGCCTATGTGCCTCACCGCGAGGTTCCGAGTTGCCATGCTATGGCTTGGGGTGTTTTTGTGTCCCCTATCGGTCTCCTTACTGGTTGTACCACTGTATAGATCGCCTTCTGTTTTTGCATCTTGTTGTCTAGGATTTGATCCTGTCTTCGACCGTAAATGATTGTATAGATCGTACTGTCCCAAACTGTTTGAATGCATGAAAAATGTTTTTGACATACAGATTTTCACAGCTCAATGGACACTAGTTATTTATCAGATATTCCCAGTACTGCTTAATCAGACATCGTCAAGAGGCCTTGGTAATCTCGGATTCATCGCCGCGATTCTGATGCTAAACCCATAGGGCTGGGTATGGGTCGTGACATAACCAGTGATGTAAATGAACAAAACAAACCAAAAACCGATCAATTAATACCTGAAATATGCATTGGCCCAATGACGTAGGTCCAAATCCTTTAAAAAATTTATTGCAAAATAGCATCCAGAATGTGTAAATTCTTCCAACTTTGGGTTGAAGTTAGCCACCGTTGGTGCGTACGCACATTGACAGAATTTACTAACCAACCCTAGACGGTATAGGTAGTTGACATACTTCATTCTGTCTTTCAAATTTCTTTGTAAATGTTGCACACAAAATGTGTGGTGTGATGTAGGGCATATAATCGATATGGATTCCAAAAGGCCAACATGATGGTCCGAAACAAACGTTAACCATCAACTATGTTGGCAAGATTTTGTAGGAACCATTTCCAATTTGATGCATTCTCCGAATCAACAATCGGAAACGCCACCGGAAATAACCCTGCAAGATACAAAATCAAAATAATAAAAAGTGTGTGTGTGGCACCCCTGTTGTGAGTTTTTCCAAACGTTACCAACCCATATAACTCAAGACACATGCATGTCACTCCACAGTAGCCCGTGTTGTAAAAAAATGAGAACATTACAGCATGGTAATTAAAATGGTAACAATACATAACCTTTATTGCCATTTTTAGCGATAGCGGCAAGCAAGTTGCCCTTGAATCTTCCTTTAAGAAAAGTACCATCCAAAAATAGTAATGGGCAATAATAATTGAACCCGTCAATACATGCTTTGAATGATATGAAAAGCCTATTGAACCGACGTTTGTTGGTCACATCGAACTCTAGATTTGCATAACTTCCCAGATTGTATTCCATAACGGCATTGCTATACCACTACAATTGGTCAAACGAAGCGGAATGATCACCGAAAAGTTCGCCTCTCGCCTTCTTAACACCTAACCAAGCTACGCGATAACTAACTTGCAAACCATAATCTTTCTGAAAATGGTACTTGACATCCGTTGGGCGAGTCAATGGCTTTTCACGAACCGTGCTATACACCCCGATGGGTCGCACTGATGAGGTGGCATGCCCACCGGGCCGACACCGGAAAAAAAAAATCAAAAGTGTGTTTTTTGCCCAATCAAGGGCTGCCACCTCACTGGGGGTCTGAAGCAAAATTCGGCTTTTCACATACACATTCTGCCATGACATCAGCAACCAATTCGGAACCCATCCTTGTAGTTCGTACAACAACCCCACATGTGTGCCCGCTGTTCCATTTCTTCAAATATAAAAAACCATTCACATTCATCCCTCTAGCATGGACAGACCATAGGCATCCCCTTGACTCATTAAAAATGCACACTGCAGTAATTCTAACCGAGTCATTCTTCTTAAACTTAAATTGTAACCCACATTCAATAGCATATTTGCTGAGAACTTTCTGAAATTCCGCTTCCCCCCTTGAAAACACTGCCCCACATTGTTGATGCCAAATGCCCATGATTCCGACAACAACACCTTCCATGTGTACAAGCAAAAATTGGGTAGCAAGTTAACATGTTCATCAACATCATCTGTCACATCACCTACCCCTCCAGATATACGTTCGAGTTGCTCATTGTCACTGACGACCCTACAACGTTTGTCCCTCAATAACTCCTTGCACAACTCCAAAACGATGTCAACGTAGTCCATTCAGAAAGACCTGGAAAGGCACATCATGTTTTGGAAATCCAATTCGTTTTCCATGTTGAATTTATTGTACCCGGCAATCTTGAAAAACATAGACACCAAACCTGAACACAGCCCCCCGAATCGTTCACAAAGATGATTAACAAGTCTACCATATGTGAATGCCGCGTCAACTATTACAGCAACGTTATTACCACCATACGAATACAACAACATTAAATTATCTCCCATACCTGCAACTGAAAACGACATATGCGATTAAACCTTTGAAAAACAAATACAAATGTCATTGCCTTATAGAAAACCAAATATAATCTCACCAATCCATCCAGTTCCCCCCACATTCACACCACATCTGACCACACAGCATATCCCCATCATGTACACACGCCACTGTTATAACAAAACAAGCAACCATAACACCAAAAAAATTACCTGTGTGCAATTACGATCACAAAATCCTTCCATTTGCAGTCTCTCAGCCAAAAACCCACGCACAAATAATCTTTAAGTTTTGATGCACTATAACCACCCACACACGCAACCTTCAAATACACATAAAAGATTGCGCCCCACACAAAAATCGTGCTTCACCAAATAGAACCGTGATCAGTGGGATTGCCAAAAAAGAAAAAAAAAACAACGTTACCACACAAAACAACAGGGCAAAACAGTCATGAAATCAACCCAAAATCACCCAACGGGATCTTTTGGATAACATTACCAAACAAACGGGACTTCTACAAGTATTAAAATTAATCGAGTATCTCTCTGTCCAAAACCCTTCCAAAGGGGATTTCCCAATAATTATCCCAAAAAACAATGAGTTATTTTACTCATAGATAGTGAATCTTATATTCCCATCCCATTTAATATTATATTGTTGTACATGTTTCAATTTAATACAATTTAAATTTTAAAAGATTTAATTAATTAATTATGACCTAGCTGATTAGGCTAAATCATTTTTAATTTGTTGATTTAACCACAATTTTAGCGATTTTATCAAAATATATTGATTAGAGTTGTTTGATTTGAAATAAGCTGAAGATTGATCTGATTAAAGATTAAAATACTGAGATTGCTTGATTAGAAATAAACTTTCCGTCCAAATAATTGTTAACTTTTATTTTATAATCCCACATCGAAAAAAAAAAAAAAAAAGTGAGTCGTTTCACTTATATAAAATGAATCTTAATAATATAGTGTTGTGTATATTTTAATTTAAGACAGTTTAACTTTTAAAATTAAAATAACATTTAAAAATTTTAATCAATTAATTTTTGTATAAGTTGGTTGGTCATTTGACCTAACCGATTAGGCCGAACCAATTTAGGTTTGATCGATTCGCCGGTTTAATCGCAATTTCTCATACTGATTTTATTAAGTTAAACAATTAAAAAAAATCATTGGCTAACTTCCATTTAACTATATAAAAATAAAATTCTAATTAGTTTATAATTTATTTTATAATCTTACATCAGGAGAAAAAGAAAAAAAAATAAAGTTTGTTTCACTATCTATCTATCTATATATTTATATATATAAGGAAAAATGTTATTTTTAAGAACAATGATTGTGGAAGCTCCAAACTCTTAAACTAATTTTGTTAATTTGTTAATTTTTAAAGCAATAAAAAAAAATCTATTGGCTAGTTCCTTAAGTCAAAAATCCAAAAACAAAAAAAGTTATAATTATCTACAATTTTGAATTTTAAAATTCAAAACAATATGATAAGCCATCCTCACTCTTTCCAAAAATAATGTTGATCAAAACAATTCAAATAAAAAAAAAATAAAGACACTAATTATCTATGATTTTGAATTTCAAAATTTAAAATAATATGGTAAGTCACCTTCATCTCGCTCTCACCTTTTTCAACAATAATATAAATCTAAAATTTTAAAAACCCAATCAAATTAAAAATTCAATACAATTCTCTTTTTAAAATACTCAATATTTGATTTTTTTTTTACAGCCCAGCCAACTCCTCCCCAAATGTAATGATGAAATGGTTATTCTCTCTCTTTGTCAATAATCCAAACTTATTTCAAGTTTGTTTGTTTGTATTTTTTATTTATTTTTTTCTCTATATGACTTTTTTTTTCCAATTTATTTTTTTTCCAACTAAATTGATAATAAATATATATCTGTTAACTATTTTTGTTTTGGGAGTTGATTTGAAGTTTTTTTTTTTTTTTTTTTGGGTGGATGTTTGTGTATTTTTTATATTGTTGTTATTATTTCTTTTGATATATGTAAATTGCTAATATAGTTATGTGTTTATATATATATATATATAGAATAGGGTGTCTTATATTGTTATTTTTTATTTTGGCCATTTTTAAAATTTCTTAAACAAAATTTTCAAATTTTTTATTTGTAAAAAATTAAAAATATTTAATTGACTTGCTCATCAATAAATAAAATTTTAATAAATATATCAAACAAATATGTACATATTTCCTATTTTTGTTATAAATTTTTAAAATATATATATTTACTAATTAAAAATTAAATAAATAGATAGGTCTACTAACTCATGGATTGGACATGAACTAGACAATTTTTGAAGGACTAGGCTCAAATCAAAAATTATTGGCAAAAAAAAAAAAAAGCGACTTGATCTAAATTTTCTTGACTACTTTTTAGTGTTTAATACAATATTAGAACCTCCAAATTAGTTCATATCAATCACGAAATGATAAATTATGATATAATTTAAATATAAATTTTAAATTTATTAGAACTAGAATATGACCTACAATTTAGGTGGCTTTATCTTAAATAATTTTTTTTATACATGAATATATATAACTATTCATTTAATTGTTTTAAACATAAATATATGGTTTTTTTTTTAAACTATAGTTCAAACTTTGTAATAAATATGCATAAAATAAGTCCATATTTCTTATTTTTATTATAAAAAAATATTTACAAATATTTATTTACTAATTTAATAAATAGATAGGTCAAATGATTCATATAAGTTGGAAACAGAACAAGACAATTTTTAATGATTAGGTGAAGGACAAGTTGGCGTAAATTTAATGTTAAGTCCAAATTTAATATCATAAGTGAATCCTAATTTATTTTTACGTAAATCTTATAACATAGGACAAATTATAATTTTTAGACTTCACAAAATATGAAAAAATTACTATATTGACAGATGTAATTAACCATTATCATATGGTAAATTAAATTTACAAAACTCATAAGACGAAATGTATTTATATTTTATCATAAATATAATTTTTGTGATTTATTTTTTAATTTTTATCACTTAAATTATGACATATATTTGTTATTAAGAACTTAGAGTACACAATTAATGACATAAGAATAAATAAAAAAAAATCTCTTTTATGTAACTATGATAAAAATGAATAGAATTTAATTGATTCTAAATCATTTTTGCTAAATATTGTAGATAAATATTTTAGATTATTATTTAATTTTAAAAATTAATTTTTGATTATTTATTTATACCCGTACATAGCACGAGTAATTATACTAGTATATTATATAAGGAAAATGAGATTTTTTAGAGAGAAACGTTCTATGAGCACCAAACCTTTTTTTCTAAAATTATTGAATTTTATTAATTTTAAACAATTAAGAAATTCATGTTCACTAACTTTAATTTACCTTTTATTTTACAATCTCACATCGGAAAAAGAAACAAAAAATAAATTGTTTTACTTACATTAAGTGAATTTTATACTCCCATTTAAATAATCAAAAGGAGAATCTTATACTCCCATATGCAAGTATAACATTTTATAAATATATAATATATGTGTTGTTTATCAATTATAATACTAACTATCATATTGGCAATGCAGGAATATTGATGGAAGACTCATAACAATTTAAATTTAATTATACTTTGTTTCACTTATTTAGTGAATTTTAAACAAATGTAATAAATTGTTGTTTTTATTATTTTAATTATACAATTACTAATAATTCTAAAATATGTTTAACATAATTATAAATAATGTTTTTAAATTTAATTCCGTACGGGTAATATGTCAGAGAGCATTTGTTCTCTCTCTTCACAACCCTTTTCTTTAAGGTAATGATACATCCCACTAAAAGTGGTGCTCTAAAGCACCACTAATGAGTTGACAAGCATTTAAAAAAAAAAAAAAAAACATTATTGCTTTTCTTTATTCACAAATAGGCAAGCGGATGGTGAACTAATAATTTGAAGATGTGAGAGAGTTTCAAAGAGAAAATCTCTGCAGCAAAGATTGGGTAGCGGTTTAGCACTAAACCAAACCAAGCCAAGTCGACCCATGAACAACCCACCGTGTGTGTGTGTGAAGCCAAATCCAATTCTCATATCCTCTGACGTGGTATTCAAAACGTGGTCGTTTTGATTTATTTTTTTTGCCCTTTTCTTTCTCTTTCATTTGCTTGAACCCTAACCCGTTGAGGGAAGCAGAGGTGAAACAGAGTAGTAGGCGCAAGCACGGTGAGTCGGCTACGGCTGAGGCGGCGGCGAGGTCTTGCAATATTCATTCTCACCTGGTATTGCTGATTGCTAGCCATCTCAAGCAGCAAAATTGAAGGAAATTCAAAACCCGTTTTGGTTCTTCACTCATTGAATCACATTGATTTGTCAAACAACAAAATGAATGATTTTTTTAATAAACCACTGGTCAAGTGGGTCAAGAGATTTGGAAACTTTGATTTTGTCGCCGGTCGTCCATCCATCGGCGGTTGTCCTCGTTCGTTCGTTACTGTTGATCCAGATTCATGGCCTCATTTTAACTAATTGACAACTTCAAAACCTGCAAGTAAACCTCATCCATTCTCCAAGAATATATGACGGCTTATGGATTTAAAGAAAAAAAAAATAGCAATTTCAATGTTTTTAAGCGAAAAAGAAGCCACATCATTAACTTTGTTCAAAATGTTCTTCAAACCAGAGTTACATTTTAACCTTACAATCCTGTCACAAAAAAAAAAAAAAAAAAAAAAACAACCTATCTCAAGAAACAAGGTCTGGAGGTATATATATTACCACTTAATAATCCGAACACAAAATCAAAATGACTTAATTACTCATCGTTCCGTCTTTTCTTCAACCTAACTATCCTCGAAGAACGATGGAAAACATTAACAGCAAAGCTTAGCAAAATCAGGAAAGCTCCACTCACCACCACATATATTCCTTGCAAAATTCGACACTATCTGATGTGAAATTGCAGATTTTGTAATCACACCTTTTTGAGAAAGAAAATGAGGAGGAAAAACAGGGGAAGATGAGAGGATTTAGGAGTGTTTATGTGGTGTCGTGAGAAGAGGATAATCTGAATTTCGGCCAGAGGCAACAACAAAGGAACAATGCAAAAAAGACAGGAGTCAAGAATAGTTGCCAAACAAATTTCTAATGCTGTGTTTGGCAAGCTATGGTGGTTCTTCTGTATCGTACTCTGTCCTCAAATTCATATCAATTGGTTCATCAGATCAATCCTTGCAATTACAAGAAATTCAATTCCCTTCTAGTGATGATGGTGACTGCTTCGGGATGGGTTTTGGAGTTGTTGGGTCAAATTTATATGTTCTTGGTGGCCAAATGAGAGAGAAGGAATCTTCCTATTTAGGCACCAAAGGCAAACATGCAGCTCCAGGTATGTCTATCAAAAAAAGAAAATGATTTAGAAAGAAAATTGTTATGCAAAATTTAAAATCATGTTTGCCTTTGCTGCCTAAATAGGAAGATTCCTTCTCTCTCCTTTGGCAACCAAGAACATATAAATTTGACCCAACAACTCCAAAACCCATCCCGAAGCAGTCATCATCATCACTAGAAGAGAATTGAATTTCTTGTAATTGCAAGGATTGATCTGATGAACCAATTGATATGAATTTGGGGACAGAGTGGGATACAGAAGAATCACCATAGCTTGCCAAACACAGCATTAGAAATTTTTTTGGCAACTCTTCTTGACTCCTGCCTTTTTTGCATTGTTACTTTGTTGTTGCCTCTGGCCGAAATTCAGTTTGTTTGATTCTTTTGAATTTTGGAACCGAAGTTGCGTCTGTGCTGATGTAATGGTCACCACTCTGGTTGAGTTTCGTGACCTGCGTTTTCTAGTGGGGGGCCAACATGGGATGTCAAAATTGGAATTGGCTTTTCACACACACACACGTTCACGGGTCGACTTGGCTCGGTTTTAGTGTTAAACCGCCACCCAATATTGCTGCAGATTTTCTCTTCGAAACACTCTATCACAGCTTCAAATTATTGGTCACCATCTGCTTGCCTATCGATATATATATATATATTATATACGGAAAGAATAATGCTTGAGGCCTTGAATTTCATTTTTTTTCTTTTCTTTTCTTTACTTTTCTTCTAAGGCTGTGTTAGTTTGTTTTTTTTTTTTTGGTTAATTTTTTTTTCCCTCTTTTATTTTCTTTTCTTTTCTTTTTTTTTTGCAAGAGTGGTTATATATAGGAATGTGCTAAAAAATTAGACATTCCGCAAGTGAGTTAGACTGGACTGATTGGATAATAAAATTGACTGATTAGTTTTTTTTTTTAATTTTATTTTATTTTATTTGTTGGGCTGTGTTGGTTTGTTTGTTTGTTTATTTATTTTTTTTAAAGGTGATTATGTGTAGGAGTGTGCCAAAAAACTAGACATCTCACACCAACTCATCGTACAAAATTACATGGAATTAACAAATTTTAACTAACAGTCTAACTGATCAGTCAATTAGGTTGGGCTGGTTGAGTGATAAAATTGATTGATCAGTTAAGCAATTGATTAAATTTTGTTAATTTCATATAATTTTATACGAGTTGATACGGAATGTCTAATTTTTTTGGCACATCCCTACATCCCTACACATAACCAATCTTTAAAAAAAAAAAACAAAAAAACTAACACAGCCCAAAAAAAAAAAAAAAAAAAAAAAAAACGCATTCGAGGCAAATTCGAGGGCTCTAGCACTACTGATAACGAAAATGGATTTTTAACTCACAAGCTTTGCAGGACCTCCAATATCCTAATTTTAATTTTTTAAATTTTTTATTTAAAAAAAAAACTGAGCAGTTATTGACTTCTCCTAACCTACTTTTTGATTTCTCTCATACCTACCCCTACAACCTTTTCAACTTCTCCCATACACTATGCTAGTAATGGAATTGTTAAATTATTTTTATAAAAAAAATCTTTAAAAAAATAATTTGTATATTAAAAAAATATCTAAAACAAATATAAATTCTTATTAAATCTATCTATCTATATATTATATAAGTAAAAGGGAGTTTCTAACCACAAGTTCTGTGGGAGCTTCAATATCTCAAACTAAAATTTCTAATTTTTTGATTTTAAATAATTAAAAAAATCCTCTATAGCTCTCATTCAAGCAAATAAATAAATAAATAATAATAATAATATTAATTAATTAATATCTCTTTATTTATAACTTTTAAATGGAAAATATAACAAATATATAAAATAAAAAATAGAAAGTATACCAATCCATTTCAAAATTCAAATTTGAGGGGCACTAAATATGAAAAACATGTCATTTAATTTAAATTTAAAATTATAATGATTTATCCCATAATATATAAGTTTTAAATAATGATAAATTATTGTTCATCTAGAATTATTTTTAGATTAAATGAAAATACCATATTTAAATTTTAAATTTCTCACCTTTTTTTATTCAAATACTTTTATTTTCTAAGAAATTTGTTTTATTCTATTTAATATTTTATTGTAATTTTTAAATTAAAAATAATTTCAAGAAAATCATATTTAAATTATTTATGCCATTATAAAAAATAAATTTTTTTAATATCAACTTAATGGTAGTTTGGGAAGTGCCAAATAAGTTACTTTTTACAAAAATATGTATAGAAAAATAGAGATCTGATGTGACTCAAAAAAAGACAATTAAGTATATTTTTTTACTTTTTACGAAAAAATGTGTAGAAAAGTAGAGATAAGATGTGACCAAAAAATATTAAAAAAAAAAAAGGAAAAAGAAAAAAAGTGAGCTAATATGGCACTTTTCAAACAACCCTTTATTTGATGATCCCCTTCTAAAAAATGTATTTTTAAAATATTTTCAAGAAAAATTCTATTGGAAATTTTAAGTATATTGCTTGTTCTTTTGTTAATTAGTATTAAATTTTTAATTAATTTTATTTATTATTTAAAAAAATTAATTAGCAAATAATTTATATATTTATATATGTAATTTTGTTTTGGTTGCTCAGGTTATTAATTGGTGTTTCTGCTCAAGTTCACTCCAATTTAATTTGAATTTTTAAATTTCTGCATAGGTCTTCACTTAATTAAAAACTATATAGTTCAATCATTAAAAAAATTTAAGCTCGACTCAAATTGTTTGGGTTGAACCCACCTAAGTTTGCAATTCTAGAAAGAGAGATTGAAAGTTACATGATTTAATTTGTGACAAATTAAAAAAATAATAAATGAATTGTGATAAAATTGTGAGAAATTGTAAATTTCAATCTTTTTTGTTTGCATAATTTGCATACAAAAATTTAACTATTTATATTATTTTGTATAAAAATATATTATTAACTTTTTTATATGCCGTGCGTAGCACGGGTTACCACTACTATTATATAAGAAAAAGGGAATTTCTAACCCACCTGCTTTGTGGGAGCTCCAATATCTCAATTTTAATTTTCAAATTTTTTCAGTTAAAAAAAAATTAACCTTAGCATTTATTGGCTTCTCTCAACCTACAAGCCTTTTTGACATCTCTCATAGTTACAGAAACACCCTTTTCAACTTCTTCCATACACTATGGTTTGTGATGAGATTGTTAAATTATTTTTATAAAAAAATCTAAAAAAATAATTTGTATATTAAAAAAATATCTAAAAAATAGAAATATCTATATCTATCAATATATTATATAAGGAAAATGAGATTTCTAATGAGAAGTCTCCTAAGAGTTCTAAACTCTTATTCTGAAATTATTGATTTTTCAATTTATAAAATAGATTAAAAAAACCTATTGGTTGATTTATTTATTTAATTATTTTAGAAATGATAATTATCATTTAATTTATGGATTTCAAATGAGAAGATAACAAAAATATTTAATAATCTCCCCATCATAATCTCTCTCACCAATTTACAAAAAAAAAATATTAAAACTTGCATTCATTTTCTCTTCTCCAAAAAATCAGATAATATAACATAACCCAAAAAAAATTAAAAATCAGATATACAAACAGATAAAATTAATAAATTTGATTTTTATTTATTCAATTAAAATATTTCTTTTACCTCTCAATATCCAATTTTAAATTGTAAAAATCTTTAAAGTTCATCTAAACAAATCTAATATGAAAATATCTCTCACCATCATACTTTAAATCAATAAAATTCACATATCTATCACATATCTAGCTCACATCATAACTTACCTAAATAATAATAATTAAAAACAAATAGAAACCATAGATAAATTAAATTTTTTATAAAAAAAATAGAAATCCACAACTCCATCTTAAATAAATTGAAAAAAAAAATATAAACCACACAAAAATATAAAAAAAAAAAAAGATAAGAAATTAGATATGGATCTCAAAAAAAATGACGATATCTAAATTTGAATTATGATTTAATAATATAACTATCTATTTTTCTGATGTATATCTATCAAAATTTTAAATCACTCAATAAGACAAATTAATCAATTTTTAAGTCTTATTTAAAGAATAATCTGATTAGTCATCCCAACTCCTAGATTTTGCGGGCACTGGCGGAGGAGCTAACGGATTGGGTTAAGTGAGGTCTAAGTTGTTGGAGGTAACATTCTCTCAGTCCATAAATTTATTTGTTTTTTAATTTTATTTTTTTTTCTTGTGTGATTCTCTTTCTTTGCTGTTGGTTTGGTTTTGGTTTCAGTTTTAGTGAGGTTTATGTGTTTGTTTACAAGTTTGCATGGTGGAGAAGAATTATTGGTGATTATGGTTGCAATCAAAGTATCTATGTCTGTTCTGTGCCATGGATTTTGATCGAATTTTGTTTTCTTCAATGAAGACCATAGAATTGAAGTAAAAAAAAATGATTGTCAAAATTTTTATTTTGTATTGTCATTTTATTTTATAGAAAATATGGAATTTTATTGAGAATTCAAGATTTTACTATAACATTAGATTTTTGTATAACTAGATAAATTTAAAACTTTTAAATATCATTGTGTTCTTTATGTTTATCCTTTTTCTATCCCATTATATCATTACTGCTATTTGTTAATTTGTTAATTATAATTCAATTAATTGAAAATGAAAGCTTAATATAATTTTCATATATATTATAGTTAATTTGTTACAACTATAGTTGTATATAATATCATAATACATATGGATAATTTCTAAATATAATTTTTATTTTTTTATGTGACTAAATAGTCCATCTTAAATAGTATATAGATGGCTTCTTTTATCTCTAAAAAACCTAATCTATTTATTTTTTACTTTTTAATTTTTAAAATTGAAACATCAATTGTTTATGTCCATAAAACAAAACTGATAAACACATATCCAAGAGCAATACATTTTTTTTCTTTTTTTAATATGTAGGATATTTACAAATGGAAAATGTTTGACACCTCAAATCTTTTTTCCATAATCCGACTTATGATGATATAGTCATAAGTGACAATTTTTATACAAATATGAGAAGAAAATTAATTAAATTATACATTTCAACCAACCACATACTCAAATTTTGACTATTTCAAGATGTTATTTCACTATAATTCTAATCAAGAGAATCTTCAACTCTTAATATTTTTTTTATCAAATTATAATTTGATAAAAATTTAAAAAGATGAAACGTTGAAAATTATAGTTTTTACCATCAAAATTGGTAAAAAGAAAAAAAATTTGAAATAAGAATGAAAGTTTTTTAAAAAATTGATAAAAAAATTATTGAAAAAGTTAAAGTAAACTCATATCAAATCAAAATTTTTATTCAAATTTAAAATCAAATTAGATAATAAAAAAATTAAAAGAAAAATATGAAAGTTTGAAAATATTTTGAAACCTTCTTATTTTTAAAAACTGGAAATCTGTGTGTGTATTATATACATATTGTATTTTTAGTCATGAAACTGAAATGAAAAGAAATTTAATTTAAGTTATTGGATTAATAATAGAAATATCATATTAATTATTGAAAAATATCACTTCACTTCACATTTAATAATAAAATTGTATATTTGTCTTAATTATAACTTTTAAATTTGTATATTTTCATAAATAAAAGAGGTATGTCATAACTCATTTAATCAGGTTTAACTTTTTTTTAATACAAATTATCAAAATTGAACTAAATAGATTTATATATATATTTTAAAATAAAATTTAAACTAATAATTTAAAATTTTAACAATATAAAAGTTAACTTATAAATTTCATTTATATTATAAGACAAAATATTAAATTATTTTAAGACAATTATAATATATATATTTTTTAATTTATAAAGTCTCGTGCATAACATGAGTTACCACTAGTATATATATAAGGAAAATTGACTTTTTAGTAAAAAGCCTTTTAGGAGCTCCAAACCATTATTGTAATTTTATTGATTTTCTTAAATTTAAATAATTAAGAAAATTTTCATTGGTTAAATTTTATTTGATAATCCCATATCAAGAAAACAAGAAAAAAAATTAGTTGTTTTACTCATATAAAGAGAATCTTATACTCCCATCATATACAGTGAGGAGTCTTGTGAGAGTTTCAATATCTCTTGCTAATTTTATTAATTTTAGACAATTAAGAAAATCTCCATTGGCAAGCTTTTATTTGATAATTCCACATTGGGAAAAGGGAAAAAAAAAAGAGTTGTTTTATTCCTATAAAGTGAATCTTATACTCCCATCTCATTTAATATTATAGTGTTGTACATGTTTCAATTCAATATAGTTTAAATTTTAAAAATTTTAATTAATTAATTATGACCTAGCAAATGAGGCTAAATCATTTTTTATTTGATTGATTTGTTGGTTTAACCGCGATTTTAGCGATTTTATCAAAATATATTGATTAGATTTGTTTGATTCGAAATAAACTAAAAATTGATCTAATTAAAGATTGAAAGACTGAGATGCTTGATTAGAAATAAACTTTCTGTCCAAATAATTGTTAATTTTTATTTTATAATCTCACATCGGAAAAAGAAAAAAAAAAGTTGTTTCACTTATATAAAGTAAATCTTAATAGTGTAATATTGTGTATACTTCAATTCAAGCTAGTTTAAATTTTAAAATTAAAATAACATTTTAAAGTTTTAATTAATTAATTTTTTTATAAGTTGGTTGGTCATTTAACCTAACCGAGTAAGCTAAACCATTTTAGGTTTGATCGATTCGCCGGTTTAATCGCGATTTCTCATAGTGATTTTATTAATTTTAAACAATAAAAAAAATTTCATTGGTTAACTTTCATTTAACTATATAAAAATAAAAATATAATTAGTTTATGATTTATTTTATACTCTCACCTCAGGAGAAGAAGAAAAAGCAAAACTTGTTTCATTATTAATCTATCTATATATTATATAGGAAAAATGAGACTTTTAGGAAAAACCTTCTAGGAGCTCCAAACTCTTATTCTAAAAGTATTAAATTTTCTTAATTTTAAAAAATTAAGAAAATTCCTGTTAGCTAGCTTCCATTTTCCTTTAATTTTACAATCCTATATCAAAAAATGAAAGAAAAATTGAATTGTTTCACTTACATAAAGTGAATCTTATGCTCTCATTTATAAAATTATTAATTTTTCTTAATTTTAAACAATTAAGAAAATTTCCATTGACTAGCTTCCATTTACCTTTTATTTTATAATATCACATCAGGAAAAAAAAAAGTGAATTGTTTCACTTACATAAAGTGAATCTTATACTCTCATTTACATAAGTAAAAGGGAATTTTTAGTGAGAAGCCTATAATCAATATCTCATACTCATTTTTTTAATTTTTTAAATTTTAAACAATTAAGAAAATCCCCATTGGTTAGCTTCCATTTAACTTTTATTTTACAATCACACATAATTTTGATTTTAAAAATAATTTTGTATGAGATTTTGAAACTCTCATAATATTTAACTCTAAAATAATTACAATCTCACGTCGAGAAAAGAAAGAAAAAGTGAGTTGTTTCACTTATATAAAGTGTTATACTTCCACATCGAGAAAAGAAAGAAAAAATGAGTTATTTCACTCATATAAAATGAATCATATAAAGTGAGTTTTAAGGGAGAAACCTTCTAGAAGCTACAAACGTTCATTCTAAAATTATTGAATTTTCTTAATTCTAAAAAATTAAGAAAATTCTTATTGGTTAGTTTTCATTTATCTTTTATGTTACAATCCCAAATCGGGAGAAAAAAAGTTAATTGTTTCATTTAAATGAAGTGAATCTTATGCTCCAATTTATATAAATTATTGAAATTTCTTAATTTTTAAAAAATTAAAAAACTTCTCATTAGTTAGCTTCTATTTAACTTTTATTTTATGATCCCACATCGGGAAAAAAGAAAAAAAAATTGTTTCACTTATATAAAGTGAATCTTATGCTCCCATTTATATAAGCAAAAGAAAATTTTTAGTGAGAAACTCTATAATCAATACTAATTTTTTTTGACTTTTATTTTACAATCTCACATAGATGTTTTAATTTTAAAAATAATTTTATATGAGATTTTGAAGGACAAGAGGTACCTACTGTGCTCTAAGCGTAGCAGGGTGTGTTGTGCGTGCCAAACGACATGGATTCTTCTTCTTCCAATTTTTTTTTTTTTTGGTTTGAAACAAAACAAAATAAAACTTTACAAATCTTTATATACATTTATTGTAAAAAGGAGAACAAAACTGATTAGGGGCTCGAAAAAAAGGGGCACTAATGCCCCGAAAATCCCAAAAAGGAAAAACAAAAAAACAGTTAAGGCAAAAAAAAAAAAAAAAAAACAATTACCCAAATTAGAAATTAGGGACATTAGTGCCCATTTTTTTAGTGCTACAAATCATTTTTGAAAGGCGAAATATCTACTAGCATATTTTTTATTTTATTTTTGAAAATCCACATGAATTGAAATTTATTATTTATTGAGTATTATATTTTGAATGCTTTTAAAAATTAAATGAGACTAGTTATATTTTATTTGACATTGATATTTATTAGAGTATATTGGTTAATTTTTCAACAAATCAATAAATAATATGTAATAATGCACATCGTTGCCAGTAAATTTAACAGTAATTTTTTTAAGGGTTTTATGATTTTTTTATTTATTGATTTGTCTTAAAGAGTACAATATTATTGTTGTTGTTGTTGTTGTTACTATTATTATTATTATTATTATTTGAAGAAATTATAAAAAAAAAAAAATCTCAGAGAGTGATCTTTGTAATAAAATAAATTTTTAATTTTTAATTTTATCAATTTAAATTTTAAAATTTTGATTTGTTTTTAATCTCAACAATTCATCTATTTTTGTTAGGAAAAACTCACAATTTTTTTTTTTATAGTCATTAAACTCAATATAGATATACATAAAATGACTAAAATATCATTTTCTATCAATTTACCTAACAAAAATAGGTCAATTGTTCAAATTAAAAACAAATAAAAAATTAAAGTTTAAATTAATAAAATTAAAAACTCATAATTTATTTTGCTACAAAGGCCAAATTTTGAGAATTTTTTTTTTTTTAATTTTCCCTTATGATTTTTGTTAAATTTTCTTAAAGTAATTTAATGTTGACAGGTGTGCTCAAACCAGAAATTAACAAATAAGCAGTACACACACCAACAAAAAAGAAAACAAAGCAATATTATGTTAAAAAAAAAAAAAAACAATTTTGTTTGGCAAGATGGTTTGTGGCTAAAATAGCCACAAAAGACAAAATAGGCTCAATAGGCTATTTTAGCCACAACAAACAAAACATTACATCCAACCCATAATCATTACACTCTTCTTTCACAAAAAAAGTCAAAAAGCCAAAAAATCCTTCCCAAACCAAGATTTTTAGCCCAAGCTAAAATAGCCAAAAAAATCAAAAAGCCCAAAAACCAACCCACTTCCCAAACCAACCCAAAACGCACAAAATTGTGCCGTTTTACCACAACGCAGGCACCCCTTTCCCGATTTTAAAACTCTCATAATATTTAACTTTAAAATAATTACAATCCTACATTGAGAAAATAAATAAAAAGTGAGTTGTTTCACTTATATAAAGTGAATCTCATAGTCTCATTTAATATTATAGTATTGTGCATGTTTCAGTTCAGGATGGCTTAAATTTTAAAATAAAATTTAAAGATTTTAATCAATTATTTTTGTTATAAATTAGTTGGCTTTTTAACTTAGCCGATTAGGCTGAATCGTTTTTGGTTTGACTGATTTATTGGTTTAACCACGATTTTAACTGTTTTATCAAATATATTGCTTAAATTTGTTTGACTTGAAATAAGCTAAGGTTGATCTTATTAAAAATTGAACGATTGAAATTGCTTGATTAGAAATGAATTTCTTGTCTAAACAACTGTTAACTTGTATTTTATAATCCCACATCAAAAAAAGGAGAAAAAAATGAATTATTTCACTATATAAACCTTATGCTCCCATTTAATATTGTAGTGTTATGTATGTTTCAGTTCAAAACAGTTTAAATATTAAAATTAAAATAAAATTTAAAAGTTTTAATTAATTAATTTTTATATAAATTGATTGATTCTTTGACCTAGCCGATAGGGTGAACTATTTTCGGTTTGACTGATTCGTTGGTTTAACTGCAATTTTAGTGGTTTTATCAAAATATATTGGTTAAATCTGTTTTATTCGAAATAAATTAAAGATTGACCTAATTAAAGATTAAATGGGTAAGATTGCTTTATTCGAAATAAGTTTTCCGTCCAAACAATTGTTAACTTTTAAATAATTAATAAAATCCATTAACGTGCTTTCATTTAACATTTATTTTATAATTCCACATCGAGAGAAAAGTGAATTGTTTTACTTATATAAAACGAATCTTCTATTTTCATTTATATAAGCAAAATGAGATTTTTAGTAAGAAACTTTATGATCAATATCTCATACTATTTTTTTTAATTTTAAACAATTAAAAAAATTTCGATTGACTAACTTTTATTTTATATAATATAAAAAATTAAATATAATTATCATATTTATATTAAATAATATATTATTTTATCTCACGGTTATATGCTGATATAGTATCGATGAGCACAGAAAAAAAAAGAGGTGGGGATAAGTTGCTTGTTTGACCAGCTTTGGTGTTATTGAGATATGGATGTCACGTGCTGCCTTTGTTTGGTTTTGTATTTAAAATTTATTTATTTATTTATTTTTTTGGAAAACATAAAAATTTAATTTGATAAATAAAATGAAAAAAAGTTTAGAAAATTCATCATTTTCACAAGATTTTCCTTATTATTTCCTTAAAATTTTAAAAATTATTTTTTATGTTCATATTTGTTAAACTAGTGTCTATTTAAAAAAACAAAAAATAAAAACATATTTTGAAAATGAAAACAAACAACTTTGATTCTAATTATTTGATCTTCATCATATCAGTAAATGGATGGTATATGGACTTATGTGATGGTAGGCTGGATGGTATGGTCATCTCCTTCTTTGTTGACTCTTGCAAAACAAACCTATTAGACACACCGGATGGTCTTCTTTCTAAGTACCATTTGGGGAAGTTGGCAAAAAGTCAACGTTTTTGGTGTGTTGTTAAAAATTCAAGTTGGCAAAAACGTCACAAATTCCCATTTGGGAAGACCAAAAACGCCACCCATAAATTTACCAAAATTACCCTCTAGAAAATTTTGATTAATTAATTTAAAAATCAAAAAGTAAGGATATTTTAGTCATTTTGAAGTGATGTGATACTTTAAAAAAATATTAAATCAAAAAGTAAAAAAGTCAGCTTTTTACCAACTTCCCAAATCATTTTCAAAAAAGCCAAAAAGCTTGGTAAAAAGCTAAAAGTCAGCTTTTTACCAACTTCCCAAAACACCCCTAAGAGTCCTCTTGACGTTTAGCCTCCGTTTGGCAAGTTGGGTTACGGGTTTTTTTGTCTATTTTAATCACAAAAGATAAAATAGGTTATTTTAGTCACAACAAACAAAATATCACATTCAACCTATAATCAATGCACTCTTCTCTCACAAAAAAAGTCAAAAAAGCCAAAAAGTCAAAAAGGCCTTCTCCAACCAAGCTTTTTAGCCCAGACTAAAATAACCAAAAAAATCAAAAAACCAAAAAACTAACCCATTTTCCAAACGAAGCATAGTAAAGTTCTATCAATAAATTTTTTAGATTGTTAAGTCGTCATTGTCATTTGAGATATTATTAATTTATTTTAATGTCATTTTTGTTATTTACAATTTTAAATTCAAATTTGTAAATTTGAATTAGTTTTGACTTTGTTTAAAACAATAAAGACTATTTGAATGCACTACAAAAGTGCATTATCTTTTATCTTTTTTATATCGCATCATCTCTCTATCTTTCTATATATTTTTTGGTAAAAAGTTAAAGAATATATTATTTTAATAACTTTTTGACATTTTATAAAAATATATACAAAAAAGTAGAGAGGGTAATGTGACAACTGATAATGATTTTTTGACTAAAATATATAATTTCCAAACGAGACCTATTTAGTTCATCCCAAAATGTTGAGTCATTATTGTCATTTGTAGTATTATTAATTTATTTTGACGTTATTTTTGTTATTTACAATTTTAAATTCAAATTTGTAAATTTGAATTAGTTTCGACTTTGTTTAAAATAAGGGTAAATTACACTGACACTTTTTGAAATTTGATCCAATTACGTTCCATTTTTTGACATTTTGGAAAATTACATTTCCACTCCTCTGATTAATAGTCTTATTTCACAAACCTCCTACTTACATAAAAAGTAAAAACTCCTACTAAAAAAACATAAAACATTACATTAGAAAAATAAATAAATAAAGCAAAGGAAGGGGGGGAAAATAAAGAAATAAAGCAAAGAAAGAAAAGAGAGAGTGCATGAGTTCAATCTCTCCGTTCCGTCTAAATAATTACAATGATAGGGGATTAGTGTAATTTCCCAAACGTTAAGGAGTGATATGTATTAAACCCAAACCTCAATGAGTGTAAGTGTAATTTACCCTTAAAACAATGTTTGTTCGGGGTGTATTACAAAAATATATATATATATATATTTTATCTTTTTTGAATTAGATCATCTCTTTACTTTTATGCATATATTTTTATAAAAGATTAAAAATATACTTGTTTAAATCATCGCAAACAACCATAAATCAAACAGTGAAAGACATAGAACTATACATTTGTTTCACACTCTATATTTAGTTCTTTATTCCCAACAGTAGTATTTTTAAAAAAAATTTGCTGCATAACTCGAATTTAAGCTTGATCCGAATGACTCAAATTTCATATTATCGGTTATCTGTCCGTTCGATCGGCCGATTGTCCAGTGAAAAGGCTGATAGTAACCATAGACGAAATAACAATCATAATAGATAAGTATTTCATCCAATCCTCCAAATAATCATTCAACTAGTTAGTTAATAAACAGTGATTTTAGTCATTCAAAACAACTCAATTTGAATTACCAATGGCGTGTTTGGTAACGTTTACGTTTTCAGTTTATATTTATAAAAATTTTATAAATTGGTTTTTGTTTTTTTTTAGAAAAACATAAATTACAAACGCGTTTGGTAATTGACAAAATGTTTAAAAAAATTTAAAAATATAAAAAATAGTGAAAAATGGCAAGTGGTGGCGGAAGACGGTGGTAGAAAGTGGTGACGGTGGGTGGTGAGTGACGGTGGCGGGTGGTGGATGGTAGCGAGTGGGTGGTGTGGGTGGTGGTAGTAGTGGCGAGTAGTGGTGGCAGGTAGATGGCGGATGGCGGGTGGTGGTGGGTGGTGGCGGGTGGGTGGGTGACAATGGCGAGTGGTGGATAGTAGTGAGTGGGTAGTGGTGGTGGTGGTGGCGGGTGGTAAATAGTAGTGGTAGGTGGGTGGCGGTTGGCAGGTGGTGGCGGGTAGTGGCGGATGGGTAGTGGGTGGTGATGGTGGGTAAGTGGGTGACGGTGGCGGGTGGTGGGTAGTAGCGAGTGGGTGGTGGTGGTGGCTGGTGACGGGTGGTGGGTGGTGATGATGGCTGGGTGGGTGACGGTGGTGGGTGGTAGCGAGTGGGTGGTGGTGGTGGTGGTGCTGGTAGGTGATGGGTAGTGGGTGGTGGTGGCAGGTGGGTGGCGGATCTTGGTGGTGGGTGGTGGTGTGATGGCGTGTGATAGTGTGTGCAGTGGGTGGTGGTGGTGGGTGATCTTTGGCGGTGGGTGATGGTGGTGGTGGTGGTGGTGGTGGGTGGTGGGTGGTGGTGGTGGCGGGTGGTGGTGGCAAGGGTGGCGGGTGGTGGTGGTGGTGGTGGTGGGTGGCGGTGGTGGATGGTGGTGGCGGTGGGTGGTGGTGGTGGCAAGTGGGTGGCGGGTGGTGGTGGTGGCGGGCAATAAAAATGTGGTGGTGGTGGTTGTGGTGGTGGTGAGGGTGGGTGGTAGTGGCGAGGTGGGTGGTAAGTGGTGGTGGCAGGTGGTGGTGGGGGTGGGTGGTGGTGGCGGCGGAAGACGGTGGTGGAAAATGGTGGCGGGTGGTGGCTAGTGTTGGGTAGTAAAAAAAAAAAAAATTCAAAATTCAAAACGGAAACACATTTTTTATTTTTTTATTTTTTTATTTTTTGGCCAAATTTATAAACTGAGACCACTAATTTATAAATAAAAAATTTTAACAAACAAGTTTTATTTGACTTTTTAAAATTTTTAAAAATATAAACAGAAAACTAAAACATTTTTGTTTTTTAAATGTTTAATCAATGGAAGACGTGGAATTGGTGAGGAAATCAAATCGGTGGAAGGTTGTGGGTCCCAAGGGATGACCAGGCCCATACTTGAGAGGCGAGTCCCAACTTTCCAAGTTTGGCTCCTAGTCTCTTTTTTGGCTCATGATCATGACGATCATTCATTGATGATAATGGACCACACGACACACCTCACACCATCTTCGGATCAGAACCCCACTCTCTCTCAACCATCCTTCAAGACAAAGCAACCAAAAGCCTCCCAAAATAATTGCTATGTTCACTTCAACTTTTACTTTGTTTACATTTGTCCACACCAGTGCAATTTTCAACGGGAAATGACTGAGTGCTTACAGTAAAAAAAAATTATAAAATCATAAAAAAGTGTAATATTTTTATTATTAAAACGTATAAATTTGTCTACTAATTTATATTTTTCTATTGTCTAATTGTGCTGTAATTTTTCCAATTTTCAATCATTATTATTCAATTAAGTTTTACATGTTGAATCTTTTCTATCTCATTGATCAAATGACTGAATTTTAGGGTTAACTTTCTTTTTTAATCTGTAACGTACTTTTTAAACAAAAATAAAAATTATATTCTTAAATTTTGCTCCACTAGACAAATTGGAAAAGTTAAAATCTTTGAAATTTAAAAAAAAAAAATCAAAAAGAACATAAAAATTAAAAACAATTGACATTTTGACTTTTTTTTGAATTTTTGAATTTCTTATTTTTAGATTCATATATACAAGATAGACCTGAAATTTTTAAAAAAAAATAAACATAATTTTTACAAAATATCACTAAAGACAAAAAAATTATTCAGTGTATTTGGTTTGAGTTTTCTGAATTAAGTTTTTTGAAAACTGAGTTTTTTGATTATCGTGTTTTTTTGTTTTTAGTGAATATTTTTAAAATTTTAAACATTTTTTTTACTTTTTTAGATACACCTTACTTAGATGTACCTAAAAAGTAAAAAATTTGTAAAAAAATATTTTAAAAAATTAATAAATATTTAAAAATACAAAACATGTACTAAATTCTTATATTTTTTTTTGTATTTTTGGTATTTAGTGAATTTTTAAAAGATTTTTTTTACAATTTTTTTACTTTTTAGATATATTTATGTTAGGTGTGTTTAAAAAGTAAAAAAATCGCTTAAAGTGTTTAAAAAATTCAGTAAAAACAAAAAAAATAAAAAAATAAAAAAATATAATTTTCTGAAAAATATTTTTAGAAAAATGGAACCAAACAAGCTTATTATTTTTTAAAATTTTTTTAGGTGGATGCCAAACACCCTTTTGAGTATCAAATTTTTTTATTTTATATTTTTTAAATATAGATGAATTGTGATTATTAGTATAAGGGCAAATTTCACTTTATCCTTTTGTAGTTGGCACATGTATGAATTACCTCTCTCATTTAAAAATAATTACATAGCTCTCTTGTGATTTGTGGATTGAAATACGCAGTTAGACCCATTAATGATTTAATAAAAAAGATTAAAATATTCATGTGTATAAGTAACATAAGTATGTGAATTACACCTATTTTCACCTTTTGTTTTAGGAGGCAAAATGCACTTTAACCCTATGTCATGTATAATTTACCACATTGAAATTTGAAAATGAGTATATAACCCTTTATGTCTGGCACATGTTTGCCACTTACTGTTAAATTGGACAGAATATTTATTGGAATAATCTTCTGTGTATAATAAATAAATTGAAATAAATCAAACAAATAAAATAAATTACACACCAAATTTATTTTTGCTGAACTGAATGAATATTTAAAGACCAAGTCGAGTGTGTGACACTCTGTCTTTAAGACAGATTCGCCTGCTACGGTACTTACGGTTATGTGGCGTCTATCTCCGAAGATACAATGATCTTCACAAATTTGTAGTAGCACTACAAAACAAATTTGTCTTGCAAACTAGAACCTTGTGTTCTATAACTCTCTAAATTCTTCTAAAAAATAATATGAAGAATAAAGGATGCAAGAGAGCAAAATGAAAGTAAGGAAAATGAATTTTCAGAATGAGTGACTATTGGAAAATGGCCTGCTATTTATAGACCTGAACAGGTTCAATTATTCAAACTGAACAGGTGGGATTTGAATCCAACAAGTGCATAACAGTTTAAATAGATAACTGCTGGACAGTTTATATCTGTTGAAAAAACTGCAATAGATTTGAATCTATTTGGGCAGAAACTGAATTTGTCCGAGGTTCAACAGATTGGCAACTTGTTTGGACTGTTTAAACCTGTTGTGGAGTTTGGACAAAAAATTTGAATTCAAATTCAAAAGTGCAAAATTTAAATTAATTTTTCTCGCAAGAAATTTGAAAAAAATTCAAATAAATTTTTTCTAAAAAATTAATATTAGAACCAATCCACAATCGTGCCTAGTTCGGCTGGTCGGACGATGGTGATGCGTATATGGTGGTTTGGGCTAAGGTTTCATTTGTCCATAACTCCTCCATTCTACAAACTTGGGGTACCCCTTGGGGCCCAACCCAAGTATTGCATTCTAGAGATTATATACTCACACAAGCTCTCTTAAAGTTTCAATGTGGAATAACCATATCAAGGAACCCACATTTTCTTTTTTAAATGTCCATTTCATGAATCCGAAAACAACGTCAAATTTTCATTCACTCATAAATGGTTTTGACGAATTGTTTTCACCATGTAACTTGCCATGCGGCAATGAACATGTCACATTTTCGGACCCATCCCAAAAAACGTTTTGGACCCACTCAATTTTGGGTTCAAAGTTGGCCCAAAATAAGCCTTATAAAACCAATTTTTTCAACAATATCTAACGGCTCACTTCAGTCCACAAACTACAATGAGACTATGTGATTATTTCCAAATAAAATAAGGTTAATACGTACATTGGTTAAACCACAAAAGCGTTAAGTGAATTTTACCCTTAGTCTAATTTAACTTCTGTAATTATGTTTTTAGTAATATTAAGTTTTTGTAATCTGTAGAATTTAAGGTTGTAAGTTTTGGCTAAATATAGTGGGCAAAATTTATGTTGTCAAATTTTGAGTTAAATTTAGCACTTTTTTTTAACAATAAAAATTTAGCTCACCATTAAAATTTAATTATTTTTTTGAGTTTTGACAAGCCTTTGGCTTTTAGCATTATAGTTGCTCTGATGATGTGTATATTATAGCCATCGTGAAAGGGTAGTAGGGACGGACTTCTCTAGTGATGCACTCTTCTACTCTTCAATTGAAAAGTCACTTCAAACTAAAAAGGTCTCAGTTGCTTTCGTTGAACTCACATGCAAAATACAAGCCTCCTAATTTTGGATCCACGTAGATTAGACTTAAAAGAAAAACAAAAAGTAATATTAAGGCCAAGTTTGGCATCCCAATATAAGTGCACTTATTTCATCTTTTTATTTTTTTTGGGTCACATCAATCAACATCTCCTCTCTACTTTTTTTACACATAATACAAGAAAAGTCAAAAAGTGCACTTATTCTAAACTTTCCAAACTTGGCCTAAATTTTGTATTTTAATGTCATTTTATTATAATTTTAAATTTGAAACATTTAATTATATATTTCTTTCATTTATACACGTGTTCTTATGATAAAAATTACAATAAAATTATTAAACCAAAATCATAATAGATCTGTAATAATAATTTAGACCACTAAAAAATACACCACTAATAGTACTAATACATTCGAAATGGCAAAAAAAAAAAAAATAAGGCATAGAAAGTGGACGGGGCCCACTGCCACATCATTAGTGCTCCCTCTAGTGATCCATTTTTAGTGCTCTCAATCATTTTTTATAGATCTATTGAATTATGTACGAATTCACATTAATTCTAGAATGTTCTATTTCACACACACCAAAATATATATAGGTATAAGAAAATAATATATATTGAAAACTAAAGGAAAGCCTTAGGAGGCGGTATGCGATTAGGGAGGCTGTCTTGACTTGTTCTGTTGAAGTGCTTTAAAGAGAAGGAAATCGCCATGTGAGGCAAATTCCATGTTTGAGAAAGCCGAGCTTTTATTTAAACGGTAATGATACATCCCACTAAAAGTGATGCTCTAAAGCACCACTAATGAGTTGGGCCCCGTCCACTGCCACATCACTAGTGGTGCTTTTAGAGCACCACTTTTAGTGGTCTCAAGCATTATTGTTATTTAAAATACACATGGCTTTTCATCTATATAAGTACTAGTGTACCAGTTCTGTAAGGGTTTGAAAGTCTAGTCTAGAGGGGTTTTAGGATAAGAATAGACAGGATTCATTTTAGATCCCGTACAAATCAAATATAATCTAATTCCTTTAAATTTCTTAATTTCCTATTTCAACACAAATTTCGCTCTTTCCTACATATGTACATCTTAGTCCAAGTAGAACTACAAAAGATGGCTCGATATCAACTCTCCCTGGCATAGCAGCAAACATGATAGGACCAGGATCTCCTTTTGACACCTTCTGACACCCCCGACAAAACTCTTCAAATGCATGATCAGAAAAATGTAACAAGGGTGATTGATTTATATCCAAAAAACCTAAACACGCCTTTAAACAAGCTCCAGCAAGACGCATCTACTATCATGCATCGTTTTGCAAACTCCAGAGCTCCCGACTCGGATACCAAAGATTTACTCTATGATATACTAACTTGGAGTTCAGTGAGAATGCTCTTGTATTCTGCCTGACTGTCTTTCCTTCTTATTCTCATTTCTATTCTTTCTTCAATGCTGGTCCCAAGTCAATTTAGATGATCATTACGAATTGAATCGATCAAGTAGAGTTCATAATTGCATAAAAGCAAAGCATAGCTATAGCTTTGGAGGGATCAAAATAGGGAATTGCCTATACAGGCTTCAAGATGTAATTGGAAGAAATTAGATAGCAAGGTTCTTTGAAGTTTTGAAGAGGTGGCAATTGGGAGAATTTCGCTGTTGCTACTGCTTCGATCGTCATGTCTACCAATTGATCTCGTTCGTGATAACGTCTTTAGATTTGCGTGAAGCCCACTTTTTAAATTTTAGACTCAATAATGTGTTAGAGAGATGTTAATAATCAGAGAAAATATGAGAGAGAAAATTGTTTTGAATATGTTAATTGATTGTCATATCATTGAATTTAAAAATTGAGTCTAATTTTTAAACTTAAATAGTAATGCACATATACATACGTATATTTTGAAGGAGTGCTTTAAAACTTTCCATTTTTTTCTTCTTTCAAAAAATGTAAAAAAATAAAATACGGGCAAGATCATATGAAGGCTTTGGGGTCGATTTGTATGTCAAGTTTTTTTTTTCCCTTCTAATTTTAGTTTTCATGTTTCAAGTTTTTTCCACGTTACTCCTAAAACTAACTTCTATTCAAAATTAGACAGAAAATGTCACAATAACTGTCGCATAATATAAAAAAATATATTATTATATTAGATAGAAAATGTCACAATAACTTATGTTTCAAGTTTAAGGCACATCATCTCTCTACTTTTTATACGTTTTGTTTTTTTTTTTTTTTTTTTTTTTTTTTTTTTTTGGTAATAAATCAAAAAGTCAACTTATAAGTCACTTCCCAAAACAATCCAAAATTTTCTGAAACTAATTCCTATGATTTGATTTCTAATTTATTCTAAAACTGGACCAATTCAATTCATGTACAGCCCCAACATGTCCTTTTAAAACAATAAAGCTTGAGAGCTTGAAAAGTTAAAGGCTTGATTGGCCCGAAATTCAAAACGACATCGTTTTGATTTTTTTTTTCCCTCTCTTTAAAAAGGTGTAGACACCCCATTTTTGACCGACCTTAAGACTCAGACGTCACCGATTGAGCGCTCGGTGGTGTTGCAAACTGTGCTCGTTCAGAAGTCTCAGAGTCGCGCCAGGCGCCCGCCTCCGGACTTCTCTTCGTGCCTTGTCTTGGTTTGCGAACGGACTCGGTTTCCTCATTTTCTTTCGAGGAAGAGTGGTCCCGTAGATTATCTCCGTGGCCGTGAGCTACTTTTTCGTGGTCAGAGGCCATTCTGCCCATTTCGAGCTCCGGTTCGGTTGCCGTCGGACCGTCGGGACCGCCCAACCATCTCCGAGTTCTCCGGTTTTTGGCATGCACCTCTGTTTCATAGTTCCGAGGAACACTGGGGCCTGATGCCTTCGCGTCAACACCGCTTCCGGTTTGAGACCTAAAAGCGGCTGTTGGGCCCCGAGCATTCATTTCGCATCCGTTTTCTCCGGTTTTTGGCAGAGACCTCTGTTTTAGCATTCCGAGGAACACTGGGGTCGCAGATACCCACTTCGCTGCCGAACACCACTTCCGGCACCCGCAGCCCATTTTCGGGATCCCGAATTGCTCGGTTTTGGCCCCGAACGTTCATTTCTCATTAGTTTTTGTTCAAACTTGGCAGGTACCTTTGTTTCAACACTAGGAAGATCACTGGGGGGTGGGAGGCCAGCAATTATCCCAGATAACCAGTTTCGCTCCTCCGGAGCCCGTTTTTCTCACTTCCGGGCCAATGTTGAACACCTTGGGGGTATTTTCTTCCAACCAAAGCTACATATCTGTGATCAGGGGACATGGGAGGACACTTTGGTATGGTGGTCGGCCAGAAATTATTGGTTTCATTTTTGGGCCTCTCCTTCAAGCTCTATGTTGTGACTCTTGGTTCAATGTTGCCAAATTCCAACCTTGGATCCTTGTTCTACACATCTGGGAGGACACTTTGGCATAGTGGTCGGCCAGCAATTATTGGTTTCATTTTTGGGCCTCTCCTTCAAGCTCTATGTTGTGACTCATGGTTCAGTGTTGCCAAATTCCAACCTTGGGGCCTTGTTCTACTCACATGGGAGGACACTTTGGTATACTGGTTGGCCAGAAAATCTTCAGTTCATTTTTTTGGGGTGGCCGGTCGGCTAGGCTGAGTGGCTGGCCGACCAGGTGGGGTGGCCGGCCACCTTGCCGGAAACCACCTGGCCGCTGCTTCTTTCCAAATTTCAAGATACTGTTGTCGATATTTTCTTGAAATATCTCCCCCATCCGGGGGATATTTTGGGAGGGAAAGCTTGGATGCTTTGCCCTCCCCTTTTACACCTTGTTTTGCCTATTTAAAGGGACCATCATCTCCTTCCTCAAGGTTACAAAATTTGTCTTCAAGAACACCTAAGCAAAAACCCTAATCTCCATAGCCAAAACCTTCAAAAAAGCTTCAAGTGTTGCTTGATTCCTTCACCAATACCTAGCCTCACCATTCCAACCTTGATTCCAGCAGCTAGGAAGTGAATTTCAGAGGTTGAGAAGCTACAAATCAAAGCCAAGAAGCAAAGAAAAACAAGTCTTCAAGGGTAAGTATTCAAAACCAACTTTTAGGACTTTTTCTTGATTCATTTTTATACTCTAATTGG
This sequence comes from Camellia lanceoleosa, assembly GCA_025200525.1. Lineage (NCBI taxonomy): Eukaryota > Viridiplantae > Streptophyta > Magnoliopsida > Ericales > Theaceae > Camellia > Camellia lanceoleosa. The sequence goes on from JANUSC010000105.1 coordinate 559,167, forward strand.
TTGAGAATTGGGGCTCCGACCCCTACTTCTTTTGTGCTCATATTGAGCCCCTCTACAACATTGTAGAAGGGCTCAACTTCATTTGGTGTTTCTATATACTAGTTCCTTCAATATTCACCAAGTTTGTCACATTTTTGCATGCTAAAATTAACCTATTTGTGTTGATTTTTAGGGGTCCGACCCCTACTTGTTTCTTGCTTATTTTGAGCCCCTCTACAACATTGTAGAGGAGCTCAACTCCATTTGGCCACTGTATATACCACTTCCTTCAATTTCATCAAGTATGCCATACTTTGTATGCAATTTTGGACCTATTTGTGTTTGTTTTTGGGACTTCGACCCCTACTGGTTTTAGTCTTATTTTGACCCCCTTTACATGTTTCATGAAGAAGGTTTGGTCATTTGATGTATATATTGCATGTCTTGTATTATACCCTTTTGTGGCTCCATTTTGCCTTCCATTTCTAGCATGTTTGTCTTATGATTTAGAGGCTTCCATCTTCTGAATATATGCTTATTTTTGGGTCCTCTTTAATGTTGTAGAAGAAAGCTTGTCCATTTGAATTTTCTACATACCATCTCCCTTTATAATGCTCTTTTGGCCATTAATCTTGTATGCTATTGTTGATCTATCCATGCTAGCATTTTGGCCTTGTTTATTACTGAAAAATGCCATATTTGGGACTGCCTTGCTACTGTTCTTTCTGCCATAATCATATTTTGCATATATAGTATGGCTATAGGCCATTTCGGGGCTTAATTTCACATTTTCGGGATGATTGCATGCTTCGGTTGTCATTTCGTATCATTTCGGGGCTGTCTTACATCATTTGTGAGTGCTGAAATTCCTTTGCCATGCTTGCATATCATTTCCCATGTCATTTTATGCCTTAATGCATTGCCTCGGTTTGCGTGCCCGTAGATGCGCACTTGGCCACCTTTATTTATCAAGCGGCCTCCTCATTGAGTGAGCTGAGGCTCTCCCATGTTGGTGTAAGTCCATCGCGGCATTCCGTGTGTCATTGCATTTCATCATCGCCTCGATTTGCGGCGCTGTGGGCGCAGCGTTTGGCACTTCGATTTATCCGATTTTCATTCTTATCATCGCCGATTCGGCGCTACCAGGCACGCTGCCGAGGCACTTCGCTTTTATCCTTTATCATCGCCTCGGTTTGCTACCAGGCACGCTGCTGGCACTTTGGTTTATCCGATTTTCGCTGCCGCGCTACCGCGGCACGCACTTCGAGGCACTTCGATTGTATCCGATTGTCTCATTTTATCATCGCCTCGATTTGCGCGCTACCAGGCACGCACTTCGAGGCACTTCGGTTGTATCCGATTGTCTCATTTTATCATCACCTCGGTTTGCGCGCCTGTGGGCACGCACTTCGAGGCACTTCAGTTTTATCTGATTTTCTGTTTCATCATCGCCTCGGTTTGCGCGCCTGTGGGCACGCACTTCGAGGCATTCCGGTCTTATCCGATTTGTATCTCACATCATGATCTCGGTTTACGTGCCCGTATGCACGCATTTCGAGGCACACTCTGTTTTATCTGATATGCTTGTATGCCATTTCCTCGGATTACGTGCCTGTGGACACGCATTTCGAGGCATTTTATTTTAGTCTCATTACACATCGTATTTCATATCATTTCATGCTTGTATGTCATTTTCTCGGTTCACGTGCCCCTAGGTACGCATTTCGAGGCATCTCATTTTCACAAGCATTGTGCATGCTATATCATATGTTAGTTGCATTTCATGCATATCATGCATATTGCACGGGAAACGAGGCACGTTTCGTACTCCGAGTAACGGGACGGGTCTCAATTCCCGAGTCACCGACACTCCGGATTATCCATGATGGAGTTAAGTTTTGCTGTAGCATTCATCCCTATATTGAGTTGTGCAATCCGGTTCCTCGGGCATCATGCATCGGTATACGTGATTGGTGGCACGAGGATCGAGGCATGCATATATTTGTGAAATACATTGCTGTGCCCTTTTCCCCGCTCTCGCACAAAGAAAATCAGAATCAACTTTTTCCGAGCTTGGCGCGCATTTCAAGGAACATTGTGAAATAGAGGCTGATTGGGGCATCGTCGTGGATTTCTGCGCCAAACAGCTTCAGCATACATCATTCAACAAAAGCGAGGCAGTCCCTGGCTTGCACGCCAGTTTTACCGCTTTTATTTTTTAATTTGTCAATTAATTAGAAATTTGTATATTTATTTCCGGACTGTATATTCTTTTATCCGGACTGTATATTTATTCGGACCCTCTGCGCGAGGGCAATGTTGTAATAAGGGTGTGTGAGTGCGATGTATGTCTTCCAACCTCCATTTCTTTCTCCTTTTTATTTACCCGCTTTGAATGGTTAGATATAGGGCATGTTTCAATTAGCATACAGTATGACAGCATGTTTGCATCATTCATCTGTATTACACCCACCGGGCTCGGCGCATCATACTAACTGCATTTGTATTTCAATTCCAAATTGAATACTTGATAGCTGTAGCATTTCATATACCATGTTTAGAATAGCCGAGCCTACTATAGTTGCATTTTGCATGTGTTGCATTAGGCATTCTGTATATTTTAGGATCATGCATGATTTCTAATCAGCTTTTGTTTTGGCTGGGAGTACTCGGTAAGCGGTTACGCTTTAGCATCCTTGCATGCGTGTGAGTGTTGCCATGATAGCATGCTTACCATGAGGCTATGTGCTTATGTGATATAACTGCCTTGAATGCCTGTGGGTGGAGGTTGAGTTATCTGAATTGGAGCAATTCATCAATTGTTTGTTAAGCCCACTAGATTGTGGCAAAACCTGCATTTTAAGCCTACCTGCGGGTAGCAAACCATTTTCAAACAAACAAACATGAAATGTTTTGTTCCAATTCAGACGGCCCAGTCTATACTTATTTGCTGCGAGCATCACATAGTAATCTAGGCTAATAACCGGAATAAGAGCATACAATGGCCTCGTTTGGGAAGTGGCTATTTTAGTAGGTTATTTGGCTTTTTGGTTATTTTAGTAGGTTATTTTAGTTTTGTGTTTGGGAAGATGGGTTAAATTTTTGGGTTGATTGTTGTATTGAAAAATGTGTTTGAAATGATGTTTAAATTGAATTGACAAATTTGCCCTTCACTTTATTTTTTCAAAAATTGATGTATAGGGGTAATATTGTAATTTACCAAACTGCGCACTACTTGTTGGTGGCGAGTAGGTCATTGAACTATGGGTCAAAAGTCATCCTTTTTTTTTTTTTTTTTTTGAAAATCAATGCAAAGGGTTGCTACTGAAGAGCTTTTGGGCTTCTTCTCACTTTCAGCTATAATAGCCCCAATCAATGCTTCCCAAACAAATACCAATGTTTTCAAAACAGATATCATGGTTAGTAGAGGCGGTCTTTGATCCGAGAGGGGTGCTCACGATGTGACCTTCCCTAATCGTACCCAAGTTCCCGAGCCAACTTTGGTGATGACGGACACGTGGCCTTTTCTAAGACCGAGTCAGGGTTTCCTAAATTTCCCATTTTAAAATATTTAGGTGGCGACTCTGTTATCTGGCAAAGCAGTCCATGTTTGGCACTTCTTTCAAAAAATCTGTTTTCCTTCAAAACGATTTGCCAGATTTGGACTCTTTGGTTCGAGATTTAGAACCGCAACAAAATCGAGTCCGAACTGTAGCGAGGCCCCTCGCGGGCGTTGTTATAACAGGGAAAAGAGAAAAGAGAGAAGAGAGAAAGGAGAAGGTAAAAGAGAGAAAAAAGAGAGAGGAAGAGAGAAGAGGCAGGAGAGTAACGACTTGATAGAGTGATGGCGGTGAAGAGCAACGGTGATGGCGATGGTGGCTTCTTCCTCCTCTCCTCCTTCCTCTGTTCTTCTCTCTTCTCCTCGTTTTTTTTATTATTTTGATTTTGATTTTTTTAATTTGTGTAGATTTGTTGATTTGTGAGATTTTTTTGAGTTTTTTATTTAGATTTAGATTTAGATTTTCATGTGGGTTTGTCTGTTTAGTTTTGATTATCATGTAAGATTTTGAGTTGTTGAGTTTGTTGTAGGTTTGAATTTACGAACTATCATTTCTATTGGTAATTGATTTTTTTTGGGTTTGTTGTGGGTTTGCCTCTTTGATTTTGATTTCATTTGGTAACTGAAAACATCATTTGTTGGTGCCAAACACCATTTTGTTTTTGTTGATTTAGATTTAGATTTTCATTTTTCATTTTTTTGAAGAGTAGAGCAGAGCAGAGCAAAGCAGAGCAGAGAGGGGGAAGGAAGAAGAGAGGGGAGGAAAAAAAAAAATTCAAACGACGTCATTTTGAATTTCGGGACAGTCGAGCCCTAGTACATTCGGGCTATGTAACGGCACTGCTTTTAAAATTAGAAAGTCAAATAACCTTGTTAGTTTAATTTTTTAGAAAATGCTTTAAAATGGGTTTTCATGTATCTTTAATAATTTTTTTTTCTCATATTTTAGTTAATTTATTTTATCTTTTAGATACACCTAAAAAGTTTAAAAAAATAACTAAAATATTATAAATTTTTTTTTAAAGATAAATAAAAATCACACAAAACATAATCCAATTTTTTGTATTTATTCTCGTATTTTAGATCAAGTATTTATATTTCGACCGAGACTTCTCTTTAATTCACTTATGGATTGAAGGGTGAGTAATTATTGACATCAAATTAATATAATTTTTTTAAAAAATAATGCACGTAATAAACCTTATACATTAAGCAATTTGGATCATTAAGATGAGTCTGGAGTAGAAGCTACCATGAGCCAACATCATCCTCTAGTCCTATTTAGGGATGTAATTTTAGCCCGTGGCCCGCGCCGCTGCCTGAGGTGGCTCGGACCCGTTTAGGCCAAGCCCAACCAGAGGCCTTGGGCTTAGGCTATCGTTTTGAAGCCCGGTCCGTGACCCGACCCATCGGCCCGCTGAAGGTCCGCCCAAAAACCCGGCCTGAGGCCCAGCTCGCCCGACCTATCCAAGGCCTAGTGTTATTTTTAATAAAAAATAATAAATTTTGGGTGGAAAAAATAAAATTAAAAAATTAAAAAAATTTATTTAGGCCCACCCAAAGCTCGAGCCTAGGGGCTCGGCCCGATACTCGGCCCACTGGTCCGTCCAAAAGCTAAATACCCCTGGATTTGGATATGGACCTAATTTTTTGATCCGTGAACTGGCCTGGCCCAATTTTTAACGAGAGCCCGCAAGACTCAACATGGATCGAGCCCGGCCAAAATTACACCCCTAATCCCATTCTAGATTGGGGAGAACCAAACTCTTGTATTTATGTTGAATCTACCGGATAGGATAAGAGGTCTGCACGCGATTCAATACACACGCGACGTAGGAGAGCAACGTCACCAACCCAACCCAGGCCGTTCCAATAACCTCTCGTTATCCTCTCTAAAAGATAAACAAGCAACTATCGCGTGCTCCTCGCAGCACAAAACGACAATGCCACTTTCATGCTGACAGTGCAAATCATGGTGACCGACAAATTTGACGGTCTTGATTAGTCCACGTCCTTCACTTTTCCTTGTGGGAACGGGCAGATTGGTTTCCAAATTTCCTGCATCCTCAAAATAGAAAAATGGGATAATCACCAAACGGACCTTGCTACGTCCCATAAAAATACCCCTCCTAATCCCCTTAATTTCCATATCAAGTAAGAAAAAAAGAAAAAGAAAATAGTTACCCAAATTAAAAATTAAAGAGATTAGGAGGATATTTTTAAGACTCCAAATCATTTTCCATCACGAACCCCCCCCCCCCCCCCCAAAAAAAGCCCTTAAAAATTCCACTTTAAAAATCTATATACCATAAATTTTTTTTACTATTGTTTTATAGATCTGTAGGTCTTGTCCATTTAAAAATATTTTTTTTTGATGATATCCTAATATATTATTTTATCATGTTAAGATATTTTTACCTCTATTGATTGTTGGGCTCATTTTAATTTTTTTTTTTTTTTTTGAAATGTGTTACATTTTTAACTGTGGCTAACAATGTCCTAGTGTATTCTTTAAACGTAACTAATACAAAGCAAATAAAAAAGTTTTTAGTATATTTTTTTTAAATGTGATTAATGTAATTTTCAAATGTGACCCTTCCAAATGTGACTAATGCAAAATAAATAAAAAACTCTTAATGTACTTTTTCCAAACGTGACTAGTGTATTTTTCAAATGTAACCCTTCCAAATGTGACTAATACAAAACAAATAAAAGGCCCACGGTATACTTTTTTCAAACGCGACTAGTGTATTTTTCAAACGTAGCCCTTCCAAACGTGGATAATACAAAACAAATAAAAAGAATTTTTAGTGTCTTTTTTCCAAACGCATTATTGTATTTTCTACATGTGGCCCTTGGTGTATTTTCCAAACAAAGCTAATACAGAACAAATAAAAAAAGTCTTAGAATACTTTTTTCAAATGTGACTAATGTATTTTTCAAACGTGACTAATACAATAAGTCACATGAGCAAATGTGTTAATTTCCATTCAATGGGACTTTCGTATGTATTAAAATAAAGTTGGGACTGATTGATTCTCAAGTTCATCTTTTGGGATTTATGAGTCAATCACCTCCAAAAAAATTCATGATTGAAACTTCTATTAAAATAAATCTTGAATTTTTAATTTTATCAATTTAAATTATTATTTTTTGATTTATTTTCAATTTAAACCACTCACCTATTTTTATAAATGTTAAAGACCATTTGAACGGTAAAAATATCGAAAAATGATAAAAATATATATTAAAATATGTAAAAGTAATAAATTAATTAATTTCACATTTTATTCCTGAGCTATTGTCAAATTTTTTACTTAGTTATTAAATTATCAATTAAATTTATGAAATCTTTAAAATATATAAATCAATGTCTATTTAGTTGTTGAAATATCAATTGAATTTATTAAGTTTTTAAAATATTTAATTCATGTATATTTAGTCTATAAGTCTTATAAATTAGTAAAACATCTTACCTAGTTAAAATTTTATTATAGAAAAATCTTAAATTTCTATTATGCCTTTAAAAGTATTTTTGTTTCGATGTGTGTTTAAATTAGTTTCAAAACTTGATTTCTTAGTTTTGTCAATAAAATTATATGAGTATTAGATATATTAAATAAGTTGAATAAGATAATTTAAATAATAACCGAACAAAATAATATATTAATTAATTTATTAACAAAAAACTTAAAGATAATAAATTATAAACAAAATCTGACATATAAGAATAGATAAAGGTGATCGAGTAATTATTATAGAAGATAAATAATAATAATAATAATATAAATATAAATAATTATCCTTACTCCTATAGATGAAAGTGTCATGCCGAGTAATCAATAATATTTTATTTCATTAATGAATCTTAAATTTTAAATAAATGGCAAATTATTAACACCCTTCGATATTTGATTAAAATACGAATTCTTCTTGAAATTTAAAAAATTATAAATTACTTTGTAAGATTTATATTTACATAACAAATGAGGGGGCAATTTGCTATGCAAATATAAACCTTAGGGGGCGGGACGTAATTTAGAATCTGTATTTTAGTCAAATCTCGAAAAAGTATTGGTAATTCGCCCTTAAATAATATGTTAGAAATATAAAGTTATTAAATGCTTCTGATTTAATTAATAGGTTAAAAATAGAATGTTACTAAACTCAAGATAAATTAATACACTATTAAAAATAAAAAGTTATTAATCTAAAGACAAATTATTAATAGGGAAATTCCTCGTAGCTCGAAAAAGTGTGGCACGAATGGCTCGAAAATAATCTCTTACCGGTAAGAGATTATTTTTTTGCCTATGAAAATAATCTCTTACCGGTAAGAGATTATTTTTGAGCCATTCGAGCCGTGATATTCGAGCTACGTAGCAGTGCCGTTATTAATATTAGCTTGGTTGTTTGGGGTGTCCTAAAATAAGTATATTTTTTGTCTTTTTGAACTAAAAAGTTGAGGAAAAAAATATGAATGTTTGAGTTAATTTTTTGACTTTTTATGAAAAAATCTGAATTAAAAAATTGTATAAAGAAGTGTGTAGGAGAAGATTAGAGATGTGTGGGCCACAGTCGTACAATCTGAACAGCCGAATTGATGGTAAGAAATTATTAGCTACATTTCTGGCATTGCACTTGATGGTTTTGTTTGACCCGTGGGGGTCATCACGGGTCCTATTTTAATAATCTGAACCGTAGAACTCGTCGAGTACTATATGTCTATAAAAAATCATGTTGATCAAATATCGATAGCTATCTGATTAGATTTGGTTTTTTTTTTTTTCAATCATTAATTATAAAACCATCTATTTTTTTATACAAAACTGATTTGATCATGTAGTTATCGATGTTCGATTAATGTGATTTTTAACAGACATATAGTACTCGACGAGTTCTACACATTGACGGTTCAGAGTATCAAAACGGGACCCGTGATGAGCCCCCACGGGCCCAACAACAGTGTGTGAAAATTGCACCAAAATCGCAATTTTTTCTTAACAAAGGTCAGACAAATACATTGTATGGATGTGTGAAAAATTAATTTTTAAATATTTTTTTTGGTGAATAGTGATAGCTTTTTTAGTAACTTTTTGACTTTTTATCTTTTTGGGGAGATACTGTGGTGTTTTGAGAAGTTGGTAAAAAGCTGACTTTTTGATTTTGTGACTTTTTTGACAAAAAACTAGGTTATTTTGGATAAAAAAAAATTGACTTTTTTGACTAAAAAGCCTAAAAAGTCAAAAGCTGACTTTTTACGCATCTTCCCAAAGTGTCTCGCTAAACTTGACCTAAATGAAATTTAAGAATTGATGCTCACTTTCTCGAGACAAAATAGCAATTTAAGATTTTTCTATAATAAAATTTTAGCTAGGTAAAGTCGTTTAATAATTTAAAATATTTATGAGTTTATATTTTATTTCATAATATTTTTAAAAATTAAATAAGTTTGAATTAAATATTTTAAAAAATTAATAAATTTAATCGATAGTTCATGGGGGTTGTTTGGAGTGTCCTAAATAAATGTACTTTTTGTCTTTTTAGACTAAAAAGTTGAGGTTGAAAATATGAATGTTTTGGTTAACTTTTTGACTTTTTATAGAAAAATGTGTATTAAAAAATTGTATAAATTAATGTGTAGAGGAAAATTAGTATTGGGAGTTGTGCAGCCGTAATTGTTAACTTTTGGTGTGATAACTTTTTAACTTTTTGAATAACTTTTTGACTTTTTAACTTTTTTGAGACTTCCCAAACTTAGCCTAAATAGATTTTGATTTATATATATTTTAAGGATTTAATAAACACAAAAATAGTTTAATAATTTAAATGATTTGACAATAATTAAAAGGTTGTAAGAGGGGCTAATTTGAGCCCACTAAATTATTTAGGCCCAATAACGCAAGATTAGTGGTCCCGAATTTATCGCAAGTCTAAGATTGGTGGGCCCAGATTTATCGCCGTCAAATGGGCTGAATGGCTCTAAGCCTTGAAAGGGTTCGGATCCACGAACCTAGAGACTTACTCTGGCCCGGACTCGAAAGTGTATTAAGCAACCCTAGAGATCCGAGGCACTCGGACTCGAAAGGGTTCGGATTTACGAACTTAGAGACTTACTCGGGCTTGGACTCAAAAGGGTATTAAGCAAGTTTAGAGATCTGAGGCACTCGGACTCGAAAGGGTTCAGATCCACGAACCTAGAGGTCCGAAGCACTTGGCTTTGAACGGATTCAGATGCAATCTATAAGTCGCTCCGTTAATGAGTCCCAGAACACTTGCGGGCTCGGAGCTTTCCGGGATCTACGCACAAGAACCATTGGCGTAATGGAGTTCGAACAAAGGACCCGATCCCGAGGACGCTGAGTGGAGATAAATTCACTATTCGGTTAAACTAGCCTATACCCGGGTCGAGGTGGCACGATCTAGGGGGTTCTTGAGACTCGGCAATATTTGCGGCAGGGCATTCTCTTGAACTATCCCTGACTCTTATGCGGTAGGACGTCATCTGGGACTACCCTTGACCCTTTGGGATGATTGGGGATCATTGATTAGGTGTGGCTAAGAAGAAGGGTTCGCCGAGGGGTTGATCTCCTCTTCGGGGTTTTTCTCATCTTCGGAGAGGTCACCTCCTTGGACAAAGTGGTTAGAGAGAATATTTCCCATGTGCCTTGCACATGGGCTCCATCCTACATCATGAGGTGCCTATAAATAGCACCCACCCATAGCTTTACAAGGGACGGATTTTGGAGATTTAACTTTTGGGAAAGAACTAATTTCCCTTCTCTATTATCAACCTTGAGAGTGAAAGTGGGAGATCCATGAGAGATCCTTACCATTATTCTCTCTCTAGCCATTTTGCCTTATTCTTCACCCAATCTCTTATCTCCATCATCTCCTTTACTTGTGTTCTTGAGTTGAGACTATTGAAGAATCTAAGTCTTTCACAATTTCTAAAGGAATTCGAGTCTTCTTCAAAGATTTTCGAATATTCCAACAGCGTTTTTGAACCCTCTCATACAAAGGTAAAAAATGAAATAGACCCATAAATATATAATTAATTTTCATATATTAAATGTGTATTAAAATTTCAGTTTTTAAAAATTAGTATTTGATCCTTTTCCACATAAAATTCAAAACAATAAATAATAAAAATAACAATGTTAGAAACCTCTAAAAAGGCATCTCTAAACCCACCTCTAATGAGGTGAAAAACCAAAAAAAAATAAAAAAATAAAAAATCAAAACACATGATTGGCTGTGGCAGTGGAGACCCACTGCCACATCACTAATGGTACCTCTAAATTAGAGGTCCCAAGCATTTTTGTAATAAAAAATCGATGCCAACATTGATGCGTCAAAAATACGCGCTCGATTCTTCATAGTATTCCCGCTCTATCATTTTCCTAACGAGAACTCGCGTATGGAAGACTATCCCACCACACCAATCATACTCCTAAAATCCTCACCGTCAGATAAATCCAAATCATGATCTTATTTAAATTACAACAGATCAACGGACCAAAAGTGAGACCCTACTGTAAATTGCAAGCACCCAATCAGACCCAAACTCTCCATCTTATCCCCTGATTTTCTCTGTTATATTTTCTCTTTTCTCTGTTATATTTTCTCTCGTCTATATAAACTATCGCTCTTTCTCTCTCAACGCACCCAAACCCCATTTCAATTCTGTGACTCTCTCTGTGTTTTCGATTCTCTCTCTCTCTCTAGCTTAAATTCCGGCGAGTCTAGGGTTCCGGCGAGTATATTAACGATGGGGTCGTCGTTGCTGCCAGATCTGGCGATGGAGATTGTGATTCCGGTATGCGCGGTGGTCGGAATCGTATTCTCACTGGTCCAGTGGTTCTTGGTCTCTCGCGTCAAGGTCTCCGTTGATCGGAACGGTTCGGCTCCAGCGAACAACAAGAATGGCTACAATGATTACTTGATTGAAGAAGAGGAGGGTGTCAATGACCACAGCGTCGTCGTTAAGTGCGCCGAAATCCAAAATGCCATATCCGAAGGTGAGTCTGGAACCCTAGATCTCTTGTGATTTGTGCCAGATCTAGCTGCGTTTTTTATTCGGATTATAGTTTTGTAGTTTGGTAATGGAAGGTGAAAGTCTGGATCTTTCTATAGATGTAGTGTGCGTGGATGAAAGATCGAACCTTTAGGTTTAAGTTTGAATAGATAGAAAGATAAAGATGAGTGAAATTTTTAGTTTTGTGTTTAAATTCAACCAATCATTTTGTTTTTGTAGTGGTAGTCAACTTTCTATCTTCAGTTTACTCGGATTTGAGTTTACTCCAATGGCCAAACGCAAATCTGATAAGTGGCGCAATTGTAAATGTAGAAGCTAATATATCAACCCAAATTGTCTTTAGAAATTTGAGTCAAAAAATGGGTTTCCCTTTGATTTGGGTCAAAATTTGAGAAAAATTCATCTTGGTATGAGTTTAAGTGAAGGAGTGGAGAGAGATTTTGAGCGTTTTTACTCAAATTTAAATTTGATACGGGTAAAGGGTAAGGATTGGAGATGTTAAATTTTCTGTTATATACTAGAACTTTATTTTACAGCGTTGATTGCGTTGAGCTCATGTACATGAGTTGGCTCAGATCTGCACTTATTTGTTTTTTGTTCAGCGCTTTTTAATTGTTTTTTAGTTTATTATTTGTGGGGTTGACATATGTTATGCAGCCTCATTAGAATTACTGGTGGAGGTAATTATTTTCGTCCTATCTGAATAAAGTTCTATGTCTTTTATGCATTTGATTAATTATATTGAAGCTAGGGTGTGCCAAGCACGTGTATTGCTTGTGAAGAGTAATCTAACATATGGCCATGCTTACTAGTCAATTCCAAGGATCCTTAGCTTATTTGTTTTTACTGTTTATGGGTGGAGTATATATTATTACAAAAAAAAAAAAGGTTTGTATTAGGCTATTAACTAAGCTGATATATCACTGGGATGATGGATTAATTATCTTGTTATATATCAATGAAGAGCAGCGGGTTGGTTGATGCTATTAGTAGTGGTAGAAACACGTGACTAAGGGGTTAATGTAAGACAAGATCTGTTGCATGAAATTTCTTATTATTTATAGTGCTAAAAATTACACGGTCCACCTCCACATTGATTACAATTGTGACATTTTGTTTGTATGGGATTTTTAAAAATATGCTGCAATACTCACCCCTGGGCTGCACGCACCGTGGGGATGTCAATTTAAGGATCTACCTTGCACAATTATATAACTAGAACCATTTTTTTCGGCCGGGGGGTGGGGGTTGGTACTTGATACTGTGAATCCAATTGTTAATAAAGAATAATGTCCAAGGAACACATCGTACCCAAAGTTGGGTGGTTTATTCCTACTAGACCATCTGGACAAGCGATTTGTTCTGACCTGGATTTTATTTTTAGGGATATTTTAATGAATTTGCATGGGGTCCAAACGGTGTATCTATTTTGTTTCTGATTGTCAGATTTGATCCACTAAATTTTCAAAATCTTTATGTTCGTTTTTTCTATTTTTTTTTCTTTTACTTTATTATTTTGTGTTGCCCTTGCTATTATCTTCTAATTTAAGCTCTAGGTTATAATCTTTATATTGGTATACCCTGGGTTTGTTGATTGTTTTTTGTGCTATCTCTAACTTGCACTATTGCTGTTCAAAGTCATGTCAAGTATTATGGCATCTTTTGTGATTCCTGTGGTTTGGTTTTATTATTTATGCTGCCACACAAATGTTACCTTTATTTTGGCTTTTTGAATCTTTATAGCTTGTCATTTGCTAATTTGTTAAAATTATTATGCCTGAATCTAACAGGTGCAACATCCTTTCTATTTACTGAATATCAGTATGTGGGTATTTTCATGGTTGCTTTTGCAATATTAATATTCCTTTTTTTGGGCTCTGTTGAGAGTTTTAGCACAAAGAGCCAGCCTTGCACCTATAACCCTCATAAGATGTGCAAGCCAGCACTTGCCACTGCTCTATTCAGCACTATCTCCTTTGTGCTTGGTGCTGTCACCTCAGTTGTGTCTGGTTTCCTTGGGATGAAAATTGCAACCTATGCAAATGCAAGGACAACTTTAGAAGCAAGAAAAGGTGTTGGGAAAGCTTTTATCACCGCATTTAGGTCTGGTGCAGTTATGGGTTTTCTTCTTGCTGCTAATGGCCTCTTGGTCCTGTATATTGTCATCAATCTCTTCAAACTGTATTATGGCGATGACTGGGAAGGACTTTTTGAGGCTATTACTGGTTATGGTCTCGGTGGATCCTCCATGGCTCTTTTTGGGAGAGTTGGTGGAGGTATCTACACTAAGGCTGCTGATGTTGGTGCTGACCTTGTGGGGAAGGTCGAGAGGAACATTCCAGAAGACGACCCAAGGAACCCAGCTGTGAGCATCTTTACTCTTTTGAATTCAAATTGTTACTTGGTTTATTTTGGTGCTTGTTGAAATCAGGGATGTCTTTATTCGTGCTTGTTGAAATCAGGGATGTCTTTATTCGTGCAGGTGATTGCAGACAATGTTGGTGACAATGTAGGAGACATTGCTGGCATGGGGTCTGATCTTTTTGGTTCATATGCCGAATCGTCTTGTGCTGCACTTGTTGTGGCGTCTATCTCCTCCTTTGGAATCAATCATGAGTTCACGGCAATGTGTTATCCCTTACTTATTAGTTCTATGGGCATCCTTGTTTGTTTGATAACCACCCTCTTTGCGACTGATTTCTTTGAAATCAAGGCTGTCAAGGAAATTGAACCAGCATTGAAAAAGCAGCTCATTATCTCCACTGCTCTAATGACCGTGGGAATTGCAATAGTTACCTGGGTTGCAGTGCCATCATCCTTCACAATTTACAATTTTGGTGCTCAGAAAGTTGTGAAGAACTGGTAAGCTTCACCTTTATATGCTTTGGATCCGCTTAAAAAAACAAAGAACAAAGATAGAAGAGTGGAAAAAAGGGGAAAAGGAGGTATGCCTACTTGTATAAGTCGTATGTATTAACTGTATTAGTATGACACCGTCTTTTAAAGTATAAGCTCTATCCAGGCCTGTAGGTCCTCGTAGGCTATCGCTTTGCTTATCAGCTAATCATCCAGATGACATAAATAACTTTGGATGTCATTTGGCTATTCGTTTATCTAGGTCAGGAGGATACTAAATATTATGTTGTCATCCTTGATTTGAAATCAATCTTCATATAACATTCTGGTTTTTGGCAAATTGAGAGTTAAAGTATTGAGACCTGTCAATGACTGTTATAAGCAATTATAACATAGTAAGGCATCATATATTTGCCTGTATCTGTAGATTAATTCAGTGTTGGACTTTAATTTACTGTATTGGTTTATGTGGACACATGGTTAGTTGAATGATAGATACTTGTACACTAGTTTGGATCATGACAGAAAAGTATAGTATTCTAGATTAATCTTTCCTTGGAGAATTCAAACCACCAATTTGAAGAGCTTGAAGGCACACATTACATCAGTTGCTTAAGTCTGAGACTTGTAGTTGATTAACTAGTCTTTATTGGTTTTGCATACAACTTTAGGCATGTAAATTTGTTGAAAAAATGTCAATTTGGTTTGCAGGCAGCTGTTCTTGTGTGTTGCTGTTGGGCTTTGGGCTGGACTTATCATAGGGTTTGTGACAGAGTACTATACTAGTAATGCTTACAGGTATTTCACATATAAATTTACTGCCTTCCTTTCTTGACATGGCTTCAACTTTCCTGAATCATTGCTTACATTTTTTTTCTTCTTTTAATTAATGTAGTCCTGTGCAAGATGTTGCCGATTCCTGCCGGACTGGAGCTGCCACTAATGTTATCTTTGGCCTTGCTTTGGGATATAAATCTGTCATCATCCCAATCTTTGCCATTGCAATCAGTATTTTTTGTTAGTTTTAGCTTTGCTGCTATGTATGGTATTGCAGTGGCTGCCCTTGGCATGCTTAGCACCATTGCTACTGGGTTGGCTATTGATGCTTATGGCCCTATCAGCGACAATGCTGGAGGAATTGCTGAGATGGCTGGCATGAGCCACCGAATCCGTGAGAGAACTGATGCCCTTGATGCTGCCGGAAACACCACTGCTGCCATCGGAAAGGTATTAAGAGTGTCCTATTTGGTTAAAACCATACAGGTCCTGGATGTTGATGACATGATTTTTTTTCTTTCACAAGTGATAGGTTTTGAATTTTCAGGGTAAATTTCCTTTATGGTTCCAAAATGGTTGAAGGCCCGAGTCGATCATTTTCTTAATTGAGCTTGTACCGTTTTTACAAAAATTCAGCTACAAGCTGCTTCGATTGCCTTAGCCGGTGAATTGATTATCATGAGCACAGCAGTATCGTTTATATTCTTTGCGTTAGAGCTAAATCTGAATTTGTGCAGTTGTTTCATCCTTACCATTTTATGCTTGTTGCCAATTGTTATTGAATTTCATTTTACATTGTTTCTAGGGATTTGCTATTGGATCTGCTGCACTGGTGTCATTGGCACTCTTTGGTGCATTTGTGAGTCGTGCTGGAATTTCAACTGTTGATGTTCTCACCCCAAAGGTCTTTATTGGGTTGATTGTTGGTGCTATGCTTCCTTATTGGTTTTCTGCCATGACCATGAAGAGCGTGGGAAGTGCAGCTTTAAAGATGGTTGAGGAGGTACGAAGACAGTTCAACACCATTCCTGGTCTCATGGAAGGCCTTGCCAAGCCTGACTATGCCACGTGTGTCAAAATCTCTACCGATGCTTCCATCAAGGAAATGATTCCACCTGGTGCCCTTGTCATGCTTACACCCCTCATTGTTGGAACCTTTTTTGGTGTTGAGACACTCTCTGGTGTTCTTGCTGGCTCCCTTGTTTCTGGTGTCCAGGTAATTTAAAAAAATAGACGCAAATTTGAGAATGACTTGCTAGTTAGGTAATTCAAGATTTAACATTATCACTCCAGGTTGCCTACCTCAAAAGACAGACTAACACTACATTTCAATTATGTGTGAAAAAAGGAAAGAAATGATTGGTTTTTTGACTAGGTGAGAAAATAAAGAAATTGTTGTGTTTTCTCACTCTGATGTTTGGATGGGGAAGAAAGCAAATATAGGGATATGGATGGATGTTTTGGTATTTTAATGGGCAATCTCGGTTTTATAAAAAATACATAATCGATCAACTTGTTTCTCACCAAATCTTGCCACTCTTGGCGAGAAACGGAACGTATATAATAAGAGAGTTCACTTTCTCATCATTTCTCACCTAACTTGTAAACCAAACATTCACTTGGTCCAATCTGAGTGTAAAACAGATAGGAGTGGTATGATAATTTTGTGAGGACTCCTACAATGCTTTTATCTATTTTAGTTTCTGAATACTAACAGTTTATGTTTACTGATTGTGTGTTTAACAGATAGCAATATCAGCATCCAACACCGGTGGTGCATGGGACAACGCAAAGAAGTACATTGAGGTAATAATCTGGTTAATGCGTTCATTTTGTCATAAAATTATTATGTGAAGATTTTGCAGTAATGTTATTACTTTTTAACTTTTTCTGCAGGCTGGTGCCTCGGAGCACGCAAGGACCCTTGGTCCGAAGGGATCTGAACCACACAAAGCAGCTGTGATTGGTGACACTATTGGCGACCCTCTTAAGGACACATCAGGCCCATCACTCAACATTCTTATCAAGCTAATGGCAGTTGAGTCGCTTGTGTTTGCTCCCTTCTTTGCCACTCATGGCGGCCTGCTTTTTAAGATCTTCTGAGGGGAGATTTTACTTCTACCTTGTAGCAGTATCTCTTCATTCTCACCTAGTTTTTTTGCGCATCTCTCACAAATTCTCCCCCTGCATCTATGTTCTTCCCTAAGCGTGGGATTTTTAAGTTAGGTAGAGGCATTTTTTTAAAGAGCTGATAATGATGATGATGATAATTGTGATGGTAAGGATGACGCTGCAAATTGTCAAATTCTTATCAGATGAGAGTTTTGAGATTGTATGTCCTAGTTTTCTTCACGGTTTCTAGAACAGCTAGTGTTTTTAATTTTCATTGTAATGGCATCTTTTTTTACTCAAGGAAGAAGACATGGACAGAATAGATGCTTAAAATTTTCTAGTTCACATTTTTTTGAGTTCATGAATGCTTTTTGGAGGTTTTACCCGTGGCTACAGTGTTCACCGATCAAGTTTGGCCTATTTCTTCTTCTTTCCCATTCATTTGCCCACTCGAGAATAATCTTTTTTGTTTTTTGTTTGTTGCATTTTTGGGTAGCTCTTAAATTGTGTTTTTGTTTTTGTTGGTGTTGGAGATCATATATGATAAACTATATTTCTTTTGACATGCAATTCAGCATGGATTGGAGGATTCAGATGCTCCAATTTTTAAAGTCATCTCTTGTTGTAGCTTTACTAGTTTATGAAGATCAATCTCTGGCCTCTTAAGGGATATAAAATGTCTTTCACTGAAGGCAAAAAGGGCAAAAGGGCAAAAGGCCAAAAGAGCATGACAGCTAAGGTTGTGGAATAAGGCATATATGCATTGTAGATATGCTTCATATTATAAAGTATTCATGTAGCCAAGAAGTAGAACGCTTTCCTTGTTTTTTGGCTTTTGGTTTGGGGAGGTTACTTTTTCAAAGTGAGGGCAGATTAAATTTCAGATATGCTCAATCATACACAAATCGAGTGTATCAAATCAGATCGAGTACAACATGAAATTGTTGAACTTTAAGATATTATATATGGGTTTATTTAAGGGATACTTACCTATAGGTCTTCTTAACTAGATTTATTTACTTACAAGTCCTAATTAATAAATTTAACACTATAAAAATAAAAGATTGATAAATTTATCACTATAAATTTATTCATAAAAACAAAGAGACTGATAAATTTATCACTATAAATTTATTCATAAAAATAAAAGACTGATAAATTTATCTTTATCACTTAATAAAATTATCAATAGGACTTAATGGGTAATAAGTATCAAAAGTAGGACCTATTGGTAGTTTACCCTTTATTTATTTAAAGGTATTATATTCAAAATTTAAGGCTCTGTTTGGTACAGTTTTGGAACGTTAGTTTTAGGACTTATTTTGCACATGATGTTTGTTTATGAGTTTTAAAAATTAATTCTACACTAACTTTTGAAAACTGTGTCTAAGGCAAGAAAATTTAGGCTAACCAGCCATTCTACCGAATGTCTTACCAAACGTTCCACCGGTCGTCTGGAACAGTGATTTTTTTTTTTTTGAAATTAACACATGTTAATTTTTATATATTCAATAAAATATATTTTTTGAATTTTTTAAATTTTTTTATGATATTTGAGTAGAATCTTGAGTTGTGTGTTTGGTTATGAGTTGTAAATTTTTGTATCAAATATCATATATCACATTAAAAATTTTTCACTCAATTCAAAATTCTTTTCAAAATTCATTCACTAAACAAATTTTTCATACTCAAATCATAATTTCAAAACTTACAAACTCAAAATACAACTCTATTCTCAAATCATATTTAGAAAACTATACCAAATGCAACCTAAAGTTTTTTTAGGTGCGTTTGGTGTAATTTTGTTGAAAGTTGATAATTAAAATTAATAGCACTGATTTCTTAATTTATATATATATATATTAGTTTCTTTAAGCTATATATATAGAAGTTGCATCAAATAATTTAGTATAGGTTATTAAAAAAAATTATGATTAGCTTAGTTTATTAGTAAATTTGGCTTTTAATAAAGAGCAAAGATACATTTACACACTCACGCTTATAGAGAGAATCCATATCAGTAATGTACATAGGATATGACCAACCCACTCACTCTCTATAGGTGTGATGGCTCTTTGACAAATTACCCTCAAAATGTTGGAAGGTATAATAAGCTCCTTAAAAAATCAATCGAAACAAAGTACACCCTAAAAGATGTTGTAAAGTGCAATTAATCTCTTAAAAGTTCAATTAAAACAATTTCTCTTGAAAGATATTCCCTAAAAGATTAGTTAGGGCAAATTGCTCCCAAAAAGACATTCAATAGTACAATCGGACATCAAAGAGGTTAATTGGAAGGATTGTTTGGGAATTGTCTATTTGGTTGTTTTTTTGTGTGCTTATTTTGAGGCCTTTTCAAGCACACATTGATGTTCCAAACCATCAAAGTATATAACTCGTTGAATATTTTATCATTGTAAAAAATCACGTTGATCAGATTGATAGTCACTTAATCAGATCAAATTTGTATCAACGGTAATTATGATTTTAAAAATCAATTATTTATAAAAATGTGATCTGATCAAGTGACTATTGATATCAACGTGATTTTTTACAAGGATTAAGTACTCAACAAGTTCTATACATTGAATGATTTGAATTGTCGAGACGGACTCAAAATGGGCCGATAATGAGCCAGATTTGACCGTCCAATTGGCTAGCCTAATTGAAGACAGTCTCAGCCCAATAAAAAAATGTGGTCCCATCACATGCCTTATAGGCAAAATTGCCATGTTACCCTTAAGGCCATGGGACATGTAAGGGTAAATTTGTCTTCTCATTAAAATGAAAAAGTGACTTTTTTCGTTCATGCCAAACGTAAAAATGATAACACGTGCCTTGCTTTTTGACTTATTGCTTATTAGCTTATGGCTCCGTTTAGGAAGACCTAGATTGAGCTTTTTTAGCTATTTTAATCACAAAAGACAAAATATGTTATTTTAATCACAAAAAATAAAATATCATATCCAATCCGTAATCATTACTCTTCTCTCATAAAAAAATTCAAAAAAATCAAAAAGCCAAAAAGTCCTTCTCAAAACAAGCTTTTTAGCCCAGTCTAAAGTAGTCAAAAAAGTCAAAAAGCCAAAAAGCCAACCCACTTCCCAAACCAACCCATAGCAACCGACTTATATAGTCTTCGTTTGGAAAGTCAAGTTTGGAGTTTTTTTAGTTAATTTAGTCACAAAAAATAAAATAGATTTTTTAGTCTAATAAGATAAAATATCATATCCAACCTATAATCATTACATTCTTCCTCCGACTAAATTACTTCTAAATTTAATTTCATAACATCAATTTTTTTTGATCGGCAATTTTCATAACATCAATGAAGCATTTAGAATAACTATTGTTCAAATTTGTCTATTTTTACAACGCATCCCATACATGCTATTTCTCATGAAAGGGCCAATTTATTGGATTCGATTTGTTGATTAGTCTAGAATTTTGATTAATTAATAGTTAGAAATTGATTTTAAAGTATTTTTGGTGCCAGAGTTTCTTGTTTGTGTTTTATTCTTTTGAGATTGAGTCAGTAATTCTGGAATTACCCTGGAGAAGAGAAAAACAATGAGAAAAACACACAAACCAAATCAACCCATCATTGAACTTGAGATATTATATTTGGGTTTACTTTTCATTTCAGAGCTTATTTATATCATTGGACTACTTGTGCAAGTTCATTTGTAATTTTTTTAAGTTTTCAGTTTTTTTTTTTTTTTTAATTTTTTTTTATTATGACTTCCAACCCATTGGTATAAACTCACGTGAAAGGTTATGATAGTTGATCAAGGTTGTCCTTTATGTAAACTCCCAACAGCATTTGTTTTTGTAGCTGTGGACAAAAGTGTTTAACAAAAAAAAAAAAAAAAAAATGTACTTTATAAAAAATAAAGCTTCCTAATAATCACAGTTCCCGTCTGTGAGTCTTCAAAAATGGCTAATAGAGAGCGACCCCAACTAAGCCACATTTCTCACTTGTTATTTGTCTCATTCTATTTTCTCATAGGAAAAATCTATTATAAAGTGGATTCATGTGCCAATTCAGGATGAGCCTTATTTCTAAAAGGAATTAATTTGCAGTGGGATACCAAAAATAAAAAATAAAATAAAATTATACAAATATAATAGGTGCAAGGATATCTTGTGATAGGGTGAAACTTAAATTTTATGAGGATGCAAGTTTGACTTGCACCATTTCACTGTGTAATGATTTTCCCTTACTTCAAGGTCTCAATATGCACCTACTTCTAAATATGTGTCTATATTTTTGTAGGATTGAGTATAAAAATAAAAAAATATCGTTAATCAATTTGATTCGGATCGAATCACACGATATGATTTAGTTTTCTCACTGTACAGTTTATTTTTTATTTTTAAAATAGAAGAAGCATACTTCACGATTTGATTCGTAATGAATCCAATTAGAACTAAATCAAACTGTATATATTATATATATTTATTAGTGAATAAAATAATAAAAATATTAAAATATTTTATTAGTATCAAATATATATATATATTATAAATTTCTATTATTTAAATGTAATATAATTCAAATGTAGTATATTTTTTGTGTGATTCTAATGTACAGCTTATAAATATTTTTCATTAATTTTCTTTTGAATATCTAGAGTTCCTAATTAAAAAAAAATAAAATTGAAAGATTTGGCATTTTAACATTTATGTGTAATATGGCAAGAGAAATTTTTTTTTTTTGGCACCTTTTTAAGGGAGTAGTATTCTATGTTGTATTTCAAAAAATTCTGATCAATGTATATATGCGTGTATTACTTTAGTTGTCTTCATGAAAAAAAATGTATTAAACTTACAAGTATTTAACATAATCCGTTTTGCTTTGAATCAAATTTACAAAGTATTTAACTAAACCCAAAAAAATGTATTTAACATTTTGTTATAAAAAAAAAAATTGTACCATTCAAATGTAATATATTTGTTGTGTGATTCTAAAAAGAAAGGGACTGTTTTTTTCATTTAATTTTTTTTTTGAATATTTAGAGTTCCTAATTAAAAGAAAAATTTGAAAGACTTGGCATTTTAACATTTATGTGTAATATGACAAGAGAGTTTATGTTTTTTTTTTTTTTTGGGTACCTTTTTAAGAGAGTATAATATTCTATGTTGTATTTCAAAAATTCTGGTCAATGTATATGTGTGTATTACTTTAGTTGCTTCATGAAATAATTATTTATTATTGCCTATAAAATGACTTTGTTATCTACTGAATTTTTTTTTTTTTTTTGGGCATAAATTTATGTTTAGACTTTCCAAGTCATAAATGGTAAATTTGAAAATATTTATGATTATAATGGGTTTTGATTTTGGTTTTAATTTCATTTCTATAAAATTAAAGTTAGTTAAGAAAGAGAAAAGTTCAAATTCGGACAATTATTGTGCTCCAGTTTTAATTTATCATTTTAATGTGATTGTTAAAAAACATATATTCTAAATGCTGGGTTGACTCAGAAAATGTAAGTTTGATTATGGATTTTTCAAAGAATGTAGAGAGAGAGAGAGAGAGAGAGAGAGAGATTATTTGGGACTTGATTTGTGGTTAGTGCTCTGTGTTGTACAGATGATAAATATTTTTAATATAATTTTTTTTTAAATATTTAGAGTTCCTAATTGAAAGAAAAATTTCAAAGAGTTGGCATTTTAATATTTATGTGTAATATGACAAGAGAGTTTATGTTTTTTTTAGCACCTTTTTAAAGGAGTATAGTATTCTATGTTGTATTTCAAGTATTTAACTTAACCCAAGTATTTAACATAATCCGTTTTGCTTTGAATCAAATTCACCAAGTATTTAACTTAACCCACAAAAGTGTATTTAACATTTTATTATAAAAAAAAAATAAAAAATTGTACCATTCAAATGTAGTATATTTTTTGTGTGATTCTAAAAACAAAGGGACTGTTTTGTTCATTTATTTATTTATTTTTTTGAATATTTAGAGTTCCTAATTAAAAGAAAAATTTGAAAGACTTGACATTTTAACATTTTTGTGTAATATGGCAAGAAAGTTTATGTTTCTTTCTTTTCTTTTTCTTTTTTTCACCTTTTTAAGGAAGTATAATATTCTATGTTGCATTTCAAAAATTCTGGTCAATACACATGTGTGTATTACTTTAGTTGCTTGATGAAACAATTATTCATTATTACTTATAAAATGGCTTTCTTATATGGTGAATTTTTTTTTCCCCATAAATTTATTTTGGACTTTCCAAGTCATAAATGGTGAACTTCAAAATATTTATGATTATAATTGGTTTTGATTTTGGTTTTAATTTTATCTCTATAAAATTAAAGTCAATTAAAAAAGAGAAAAGTTCAAATTTGGACAATTATTGTACTCCAGTTTTAATTTATCATTTTAATGTGACTATTAAAAAACATTTATTCTAAACGCTGGGTTGACTAAGAAAATGTAAGTTTGATTATGAATTTCTCAAAGAATATATATATATAGAGAGAGAGAGAGAGAGAGGTTATTTGGGACTTGATTTGTGGTTAGTGCTCTGTGTTGTGCAAATTAGTCTGATAGGGAAGGAACTGTTTGTTTGGAGCTATTTAAAAAGAAATTAAGGGTGATTTATTTAGTTGATCTTCTGCAACAAAAAAATTAAACTCACACTCAAAAAAAATTATTTAACATTTTATTTGTCAGGTAATATATTTATTTAGTTGTACTACTCAAATGTAATATATTTGTTGTGTGATTTTGGTTTTAATTTCATCTCTATAAAATTGAAGTCGCTAACAAAGAGAAAAGTTCAAATTTAGACAATTATATTGTGCTCCAGTTTTAATTTATCATTTTAATGTGATTGTTAAAAAATATCTATTCTAAATGCTGGGTTGACTCAGAAAATGTGAGTTTGATTATGGGTTTTGCAAAGAATGTAGAGAGAGAGAGAGAGAGAGAGAGAGGAATGGACTGTTTGTTTGGAGCTATTTAAAAAGAAAGTAAGGTGATTTGTTTAGTTGATCTTCCTGCAACAAAAAAATTAAACTAACACTCAAAAAAATTTATTTAACATTTTATTTGTCGTGTAATATATTTATTTAGTTGTACTAGTCAAATGTAATATTTATTTGCTGTGTGATTCTAATATACAGATGATAAATATTTTTCATTTAATTTTTTTGTGAATATCTAGAGTTCCTAATTAAAAGAAAAATTTGAAAGACTTGACATTTTAACATTTATGTGTAATATGGCAAGAGAGCTTATGTTTTTTTTTTTTTTGCACCTTTTTAAGGGAATATAATATTCTATATTGTCTTTCAAAAATTTTGGTCAATGTATATGTGTGTGTATTACTTTAATTGTCTTCATGGAAAAAAAATATATTAAACTTACAAGTATTTAACTTAATGCAAGTATTTAATATAATCCGTTTTGCTTTGAATCAAATTAACTGAGTATTTAACTTAACCCAAAAAAATGTATTTAACATTTTGTTATAAAAAATTTAAAAAAAAAAAAATTATACCATTCTAAACAGAGAAGGCACGTGCTTCTGGTATCTGTTGAATTATTTTTTTTGGCATAAATTTGTGATTATGATTATAACGGATTTTGATTTTGGTTTTAATTTCATCTCTATAAAATTGAAATCAATTAGAAAAGAGAAGAGTTCAAATTTGGACAATTGTTGTACTCTGATTTTAATTTTATCATTTTAATGTGATTGTTAAAATACATCTATTCTAAACATTGGGTTGTCCTTTTTCTTTTTCTTAGAAGTTTATATTTTTGTTTATTTCTTCTCCTCTTGATTGTAACACATTAAGTATTTTCTATTCATGGCAGTTATTTATTTAAATAAAATTTTGAATTTTATTATTCGATTTGGTAGCAACAGATTTGGAAATAACATTTCATTGCCAATGAAATCTATGTTAACTTTTATTATTGCTAATTTTTTTGTTTCTTTGTGTTTAAAATTATATAACTAAACATTTTTAGGCTGAAGTACAACAGTTATGGACAATATCACTATTTTTGGTCAAGTAATTTTTTTTTTCTTTTTTCTCTTCATATAAATTTAAGTACCTCTCTTATAAATTTAAGTACAACAGTTATGGACAACATCACTATTCTAATCATTTTTTTCCCTCATACTTTATAGGTGGATGGGAACTTACACCGAACCGTAATATCACCTCCCTTTACTAATTTTCTTATTTATGTGTATAAAATTTTATTTATCACTCTAAAGTTTTTGTATGTATATGTTCGATTTCTTCAAGAAAGAAATGTTATTGTTGTTATTCGTGATGAGCGTGACCTTAATACTATTTGCATTCATGAGGTAAGCCTAAAAGTCACTTGAACATTGGACATGCATTTTCTTATCATTTTAAAAATAATTTATAAATATATTTTACTTATTTTTTATAGGCAAAAGCAAAGGAAAAAGACAAAGCAATATCAAAGGAAACAAAAAAAGCTATTCCTTATGGCAAAGGAAAGAAAAATGCACATCCCATGGTATGATTTCTCAACAATTTTTAAAAGTTTCTTTTTCGAATATTATATAGATTTTTTTAGGTATTGCATAGTGTCATATACTCTTTTTTATGTACATTTTCCAAAAGTTTCTTTTTCAAAAATTTATTCAATTCTTTTTATTGAATGTGAAATGTTTTTCTGAAGCATATTAAAGTAAGCATTTGTACAACATGCTAATGCATTTGTATGAACATTAATTTGAATTTGTAATATGTTTGTCTATTTGTATGAACACATGTTGCATCTACAACATAGCATAATAAAAATATAATAGAAGAAAACAAAGAGGGAAAATAAGAAGAAAGAACAAATATGTAATGAAAAGGAAACTACATAATATAATTTTTTTTAATTTTTATTTTTCTTATAAGAAGTTCTTAAGGAAAGAAGAAAAAGACAAAAATGCATTTTAACATAACAAAAACAACAAGAAGAGTGAAAAGGAAAGTACAAGACATTACACGCTAATATTCACATTTTACGTACCCAATGATCTGATATTTACCTTTTCAACGTACATTTTGTAAAGAGATGGGTAGTGTCTTTAAACCAATAAGTGCGTGCATAGTGAGTTTGCAGTTTTGTGTGCTTAATGTGTTTTCAAATTATTTTTCCCTCCTTTTTAAAATTTCATCAATACATGCATTGGTTCTTATATGACTAACAAAACCGAGTGAAGAGGAAAAGTTAGTGAAAAGGAAGAAAAAATACATGATGAAGGAGAAGCAAGTTAGTTAATCTTCACATTTTATGCACATTCTTATATAATATTCTCATTTTAGGCACACAATGATAATATGTTATCAAAAGCTACATTGGCTCAACGTGCACGGCGAGAACGTGAAAAAAATCAAAAGCCATGTTCTGCATACCAATTGGGACAATGCTTGTGATGAGAACGAGAAAGAGAAAGAGAAAGATCGAAGGAATGTATTAACCCAAGACAGCCTTCTTTAACACCAAATTGGTAAAAGAAAAAGAATTTTTTACCCAAGACAATCTTGAATTTTTTACTTTTACTATTACCACTTTATTATATAGATTTTAATTTGTTCACAATCTATTTCTGTAGGCCTCCTCTTACAACTCCATCTAGAAATATTGGTGTGGTCATCCGTGATGAGCACGACCTTAATGTTATCCGTGTTCGTGCGGTAAGTACAAAATCAAGTCAAACATTGTATGTATTTTATTTATATAAGATTATATAAGATTTTTTTAATCTTTTGAATATTTTATTTATATTTGTTAGGCAAAAGAAAAAGAAAAGGTCAACCCAATGTCTAAAGGAAAAGAAAAGATGGCTCCTTCTGACAAGAGAATGACAAATACATGTCAAGTGGTATATATTCTTTTTTAAAAATATGATGCAAAACTAATCAAAATTTTAAATAGTTAAAAGATATGAGTGTATAAAATGAATTTATTATTTTATGTTGCTTTTGTAGAATTATTGTAATATATTTTCCTGTAACTTGCTATTATTTGTATGCGTTTTTCAAATTTATTTATTTTTATTTTGCATGGATACATGTGCAGTTATAATGTACCATCCATAAGTTGTTACTTATATAAAAAGAATAGGAAAAAAAGAAACGAAGGAGTAAAGAAAAAATATATAAAGAAAGGAAAAACTAAATAAGATAGGTTTTTAATTCTTATTTAATATATAAAATAGAAAATAAAGAAAGTGAAAGGGAAAGGGAAGAAATAAGAAGATAAAAAGGGAAGAAATAAGAAAGAAAGAAAAAAATAAAGATAACAATATTAAAGGTATAAAACAAATAAAATAAAAAACAAAATTAAGAGAAAGGGAAGAAATAAGAAGATAGTTTCATTTTAAGCACAAAATATTCACATATTTTGTTTCAATGATAAAATATTTTCATTTTAGGCACAAAATGATAATGTAATATCAAAAGCTGCATTGGCCAAACGGGTACGGCGAGAGCGTGAAAAAATTGAAAAGCCATACTTTGAATTTCAATGCTTGCAACGAGAATAAGAGGGATTAGAAGAATGTGGTCAACTAAAACAACGTTCTTTAACACTAATTGTCATGATCGCACTCGCTTGGAGTAGGAAACAATAACTAAAGATTCTCATTCGGCACAAAAACGAATAATGGTTACCTATCATTCTACATGTTTGTTTTCTATGCCAAACATATCTTTAGCTCCACCAAAGAATCGATAAACTACTGTGTCTAATATTGAAATACATACTTTTACTCATACCATTTTGTTTTACAGAATTTTATTTATACACAAATATTTGTAGGTCTACTCTTATAAATCGATTTCTTCAACAAGATTTATGTATTGATGATGAATTAAAAGATCTGCCTACGAGTATATCAATTGACGCCCGGGCACACAAAGATTCTTGCCGCCATTATCTTGGTAAGATGGATGTATTATGTCCTTATTGTTCAGCCTTACATTAGATGGATAAAAAATTGACAAAATCATCTATAAAGCGTCCCTTATTTGTAACTTGCTGTTTGGAAGGAAAGATTAGGCTACCTTTACTTATTTCAGCCCTTCCACCACTTCAGGCATTGTATGATGGGAATAATGATCAATCAAAATCTTTTCGAAGTTATACTCGAGTGTACAATGCAGCCAATGCTTTGACGAGTCTTGGTGCTACATTGGATCCTAGAGTACTTAGTGGAAGGGGCCCTACATCATTCACAATTCATGGGGAATTACGACATTGAATAGGATCACTACAACCACAACCAGGGCAGGATGTGAGTTATGCTCAGCTGTATATTCGTAATCGTAGAAATCCTAACTTGAGAAAGGATGTTCTCAAAACTATTCGGGATAGTTTGTTACAAGTCAATGAATTTGTAGATAAATATTGCCAGGCTCATGCCATTTTACAGCAATTAGACTCGATAGGACACAATCTACCTGCTCATCTTCATTATAATTCAACAACTGATCGACGTCGGTATAACCTACCAACTATAGATGAGATTGCAATTGTAATACTAGGTGATGGAACAAAGGTAAATGGAATGAGAGATATTATCTTACATTTCCGAGGAAATAATGAGTTGATACAAATTAATGAATGTCACCCAGCATACTTGCCATTACATTATGTTCTATTATTTCCATATGGTGAGCTTGGATGGGAACCTGAGTTGAAATTGTGGAATGTTCAGTATGATCGACCTTCAACTGATCAACTATACTCAAATGAATTTTTATAGTTATCATTTATTTGAACGACCCACAGAGTATTCAACAATTTTGAGAGGTGGGAAACTATTTCAAGAGTTTTTGGTAGATGCTTGGGCTGCAACTGAGCAAAATCGATTGACATACTATAAGCTTAATCAAAGGAAACTTTGGGCTGAGCTTTACCAAGAGTTGTCAGATATGGATCCAGATTATGTGCGACCTGGACAAATTGGTCAAAGGTTTGTTTTGCCATCTTCATTTACTGGTAGTCCTAGACATATGTTTGAAATTTTTCAAGATTCAATGGCTATCACACGATACAACCAACACCCAGATATTTTTTTTTACCATGACTGCAAATCCCAATTGGCCAAAAATTACTTTAGCATTATTACCATATCAAAAACCTATTAATCATCCTGATTTAATTGCCTGTGTTTTTGAGTTGAAGAGAAAATGTTTGATGAAGGAGATAGAAACAAATAAAGTGTTTGGAAATAAAGTTTCACATGTTTTTACAATTAAATTTCAAAAATGAGGCCTCCCTCATATGCATGCACTTTTATTTCTCAAGGGTCTAGACAAAATTCGGACATGTGCTCAAGTAGACAAATTGGTCTGTGCAGAATTTCCAAACCCAAAAGATGATCCTATACTTTTTGAAACTATCAAATGTTGTATGGTACATGGACCATGTGGTGCTTGAAATCCGCAAGCACCATGTGTGGAAAATGGTAGATGCACTAAGAGATACCTTCAAGCTTTCACAGAAACAACAACTATGGATCAAGATGGATACCCTATCTATCGTCATCGCAATAATGGTCAAGTACATACTGTGATGCTACCAGTGAAGATGAATGTCCATTCACTTATCAAGAATTTCCATAATATTTTGTTTGACTCAAGTCAGAAAAGAGATGGAAATCAAGAGAAAGTGGATATGCAATTGGTAGAATGTACTATGCTAGCCCTAATTGTGGTGAAATATTTTATCTACGTTTGTTACTAACCGTTGTCAAAGGACCAAAGTCATTTCAGTCTTTACGCACGGTCGATAATGTTGTGCATGATACATTTAAATTAGTATGTGTTGCAAGGGGACTTTTAGAAGATGATGAAGAATGGATACAATGCTTGAAAGAGGCTACAGTTATAAAAATTAGATATCAATTGAGGAGATTGTTTAGTATTATTCTCACCTAGTGCTCTCCACTAAATCCATGTGCATTATGGAATCAATTTTCAATGCATATATGTGATGATCTTGCACATAAGATTTGTACATTGTTTGTCATTTCCAAACCAACTGAGGCTCAAATTGAAGATTATGATCTCCATCTTTTAAATCAAATGCTTCATGAATCAGGCAAAAGTTTAATTGACTTCCCACTCATGCCACTACCTACTGCAAATTGGAGTGCAGTAGTTGGGAATCAATTGATATTTGAACATCAACAATTGCAAAGTGAGACATAACATGCAGATCCACAAATTACTATTGATTGTCTCAATAATGGACAGCGGAATGCTTATAATACAATCACTTCTTCAGTTTTTCAAAATAAAGGAACTGTTTTCTTTCTGAATTGGGGTGCTGGAACAGGGAAAACATTTCTGTACAATACAATAGCATTAAAATGTCGCAGCCATGGGCATATCGTTGTTACTGTGGCTTCATCTGGAATTGCATCATTGTTATTGGTAGGAGGTCGCATTGCACATTCAATATTTTCCATTCCGTTAGATGTCTTGGAAAATTCACTTTGTGGGTTTAGCAAACAATCATTACAAGCTGAGTTATTTAGAGAAACAAAACTCATAATTTGGGATGAAGTTCCTATGCAACATAAACATTGTGTTGAGGCAGTTGATCGTACATTGAGGGATATTTGTGATAGTGAAAAACCATTAGGAGGTATTACTGTTGTTCTTGGTGGAGACTTTCAACAAATCTTACCAGTTATACCCAAAGGAGTTCGTGAGCAAATTGTGAATGTATCATTAAGACACTCTATTCTATAGAAACATATATATATATATATATATATCTTGACTTTGGATTTGAATATGCGCTTGAATCATGAAGGCCATGAAAATGCTAATTTTGCAAATTTCTTGATGGAGGTAACACTACTTTAACCTGTATTATATAGATTATTTTAAATTAATAAATTGTGTTTACACTTACTTTTTTATTGATTTCACTTTTTTTAGATTGGGACCAATCCTCAAGAAATTGTTAAACTTCCATCTACAATACACAAATGTCAAGATTTGAATGAATTACTCTCTACAGTTTATCCACAATTGAATATGATAGAAACGTCAACCCCAACATTTTTAATTGAACACACAATGCTCTCACAGAACGATGATGTCGGTGACATTAATACTATTATGCGTTGAATATCCTTCCAGGAGATTATATACTTATCTTGCAAGTAAAAAATATCGAAGATAATGAAATTGATCCTACCATTACAAATAGATATCCTAATGAATATTTAAATTCATTGGATCCTCCTAGGTTGCCAACTTTTAAGTTAGAGTTGAAAATGGGTTGTCCTATAATATTGTTAAGAAACATTGCACCGAAGATGGACTATGTAATGGCAAAAATTGATGGTTACTAGGTGCGACACTCACATAATTGAAACTCAAATTTTAACTAGAGAAAAGTTTGGCAATTTGGCATTTATACCAAGGATATCTTTGATACCATCTTCTTCAGAAATGCCTTTCCAAATGACAAGACGTCAATTTCCAGTCCGATTGGCATATACCTTGACCATTAATAAATCTCAAGGACAATCTGTGAAATTTGTTGGGGTTGATTTGTGTATACTAGTGTTTAGCCATGGACAATTATATGTGGCATTGTCTAGATGTACATCCTTTGATCGTATAAGTATTCTCCTCAATAAAGATAGTTTAGATTCTACTACAAATATTGTTTATCATGAAGTTTTGTTGTAGTATTCTATGCAGATTAAATGACGTTTTATTAGAAGGTAACCATGTAGATTTATTTCTGTTCATTATATAACTTTTTATAAAATTTCAATTTAATAATAACTTGAAATTTGGACTTTTGTAGGATTGGATCAAAAAATCTATAGAGCTTAAAAGGAGAAATATGACTAGCTTGCTTCGATGGGGATGTAATAAGGTAATTTCAATCTCAAAGTATTTTGACATGTATATTTCCAACAAATGTACTAATCTATATTTTTTTTTGTTTTCACAAATTACCAGATTGTTGTGTATATTCCTCATTAGGGATACATACAAGTTGATACAAAGACTTTTTGTAAAGTAATGAGGATGAAGTTTGGGCAAACAGATATTTGAAGACATGTTATTGACACATCTTTTGTAAAGCATGCATATTTTTGGTATGTGACAATATAACTTTAATTTCTATTTTTGGTGTATAACAATATAATTTTTAGTGTATGACATGTTATTGACACATCTTTTGTAAAGCATACATCTTTTGTAAAGCTTTATCCCACTTTTTATAAAGTTTTAACCTACTCTTTTGGTGTATGACAATATAACTTTAATTTCTATTTTTTGTTCAGTGTTTACACTTTTTTTTACTGCCTTTTATATTTTGATATGCAATATAATTTAAATCTTATATGTTTGTTTCTTAATTTGCATTAAGATTAGGGGAAGTTGTTATTTTATTTGAGTTTTGTAGAGCGTGTAATACAAGCAAAATTGTTATAAGTTCTTTAAGAAGAAAAATATTTCAATATATTTTTTCAGTATCTTTATTAAAAAATGACACAAACTTTACAAATTTCAACATAATACGTATAAATTATAACTGCATTTTAATCTTAAAATTATCTACGCCGTGCCTTTAGGCACGGGCATACGCTAGTATATTGTGTGTGTCAATTTCCGACCACATTGCCAACTCAGCATTCAGCTGGAGAGCACTGGCACAATAGATGGCACCTGGCTGACCTGCAACAGAAAGAGAAGACCCCGGTGGTGGTTCGTCCACCTGGGGGCACTCCGACGATCAAGTCAGTATATCTCTCATAGATAATCAATAGCTAAACTCATAAGCTTGAGCATAAAAACATACCTTAGACCCATTAGGGTGCCTCTCTTTTATAGCCAACATAAACCTAGTCCTAATAGAAGCCTAACTTCTATGGACTCAGGATTACTGCTAATCTTGGACTCCCAGTAAGATTAGGATAAACTCTCTAAGAGTCTTATCTTAATACAAACTGAAGTCTTCTCTCATTCTAGGACTCTTGTCCCTCATCCACTTATCTCGAATTCTGATATCTTCGGAGATAACCTCGACCTTGCCGAGATTACCTCGGCGTCACGACCAGGACACGTGGCACCTTGGCTGACACGTCGGCGTTACCTTACCACGTGTTGGTACTCAGAAAATATATCCCCACATATATATATATATATATTATAACTTTCTATTATTATAAGTATATTTTTGTATAGTGATAGACCTAATTTTAAACAAGATAAAAGGATAGCTCAAGTGGTAAAGGACCCCTTTACAAGACTCTAGGTGTCACACCGCGACATAAACACAATAACTCAACTACAATATTAATAAATAACAACAATAAGAAGGTAATTATCTTTCATTAATTCCCAATTAAGCTTACAACAGAATAACATATGCAAATATACATTCATAAGCCTATCCCTGAATCTATAGCATATGTTACGTAATAGAATGAACATCAAGCAAAAAGAAATGTCCTAAAGGCTTACAGTTTTCTAAGATAGTGCTTGGTTATAACAAAATGGATAGAAATCCAATACAGTTAAAGCCTTAGGCTTGTACAAATAAATACAACAAAAATAAACAAAATAAATCTCTTGCTTCCAAGTCTTCCCAAGCTATTACCTTGGTGGAGGTATATCATCAGCACCTGAAAATGATTTTCCTATATAGGGTGAGCCAAAGTCCAGTAGAAATAATCGAACACAGTATATGAATCTTAACAAAGATATAATGGTGAAATGCATATGCAATGTTAGTGACAAAACATTTTATATCTCTTTCAAATCATCCATTAATGCCAGGTTTATATTACCATTCATGAAACATTTCCTTTTTTAATAGAAAATCGGATTGTGAATATAACTCTATGAATCTCTAGATACGTGTTTGCAAGTAGACTATACAAGTACTATTAATTTGTCATTTTTATCGATATTAACAGGAAGGCTCGACACCTATCCAAGTTTTGGTTTTCACCAAGGATATACAGGTCAACTTAACATTTTAACCACACCTTTTACCCAGATTTACCAAGTATTCACCATTTTTCTCAAAATAATATACATTTTCAAAGTGATAATATGCAACAATGCCCAATGCAAATGGATGAGAAAATAGTTACAATTTATTTAGTTCTCATATAGTTTCTACAACAATCATAGCTATCCTCCACCGATAGCTCAAAACAGATATTTCCAGATAATAAATAATTTTCATAAAGATAAACTTTTCAATTTTCAAGATGTAAGTGGTAATACATACCCAACTTTACCATCCTCATCAGTATCAACCCAATTTCACAATTTTAACATCTTTTCCATTTATCGATACAAAATCAACATTTGAGATTTCTAGAGCAAAAACCATCTTTCCTTTGTAAACCATTTTTCTAGATAAAATCCATCATCTCATCATATCTCATTATACACATCTGTCCACAACCATTCCCAATAAACCATTTGAAAACCCCTTATTTTGATTTAGAACCAAAACCCAAGATTGTTCAAAAATCCATTTCTTTCACAAAGTACTTTTATGAAAACAAATAATTAAGTTAAAACTCATAAGGAAGTGTAGGGATCCCTACCTCAAGTTTAGAAGGTGGAAGAGAAGAACTCAAAAAAACTCAATGTTAACAAAATCACAAGTCACTCGGATCAAAAGGAAGCCCTTGAGACGATCTACAATCTATTTCAAAGGACCAAGATGAGAAGGTACCTCTAAGTGAGTAGATCTCAAGATCTAGGCGAGAAAAGTTGAGTTTTGAGAGAAAAGAGACAAATTGCATTTTAAAGAGAGAAGAGAAAGGAAAAGTGAAAGAGAAAAGTGTGTTTAAGGTCTATTTATAGTGGTAAAATAATAACTCTAAAGTCAAAAGAAAGAATAAGTCAAACTCCCAAAAAGTAGAGTCCAAAACCAACCAAAAATCTAAAAATAACTCACGAGAGTTGACCTTGGGACAAGTGTCAACCCTCAAGAAAAAAAAGCTGAGACACTAATGTTTTGGAGCGCATTTAGGGTCGACCCTAGGAGACAAGTGGTGTCAACCTTATTTTTCAAAATGCAACCCAAAACAAAACAATAAGGAGGACCGACCTAAAAACTCGATGTGTCAACCCTATATTTCAAAGATTTAACCCAGGACAAAGCAGCGATAAAAGGGTCGACCCCACCAAGAGTGGTGTCAACCCCAAAGGCCAATAATCGGGTAAGTGTCGACACCACCAAGACTGGTGTCGACCCCAAATTTCAGTAGCTACACCAAGAGCATAGCAGCAAGGTGGTGTCGACACCACCAAGGTTGGTGTCGACCCCCGGAGTAGAACAAAACAAAGAAAAGAAGGCAATGTCGACACCACCAAGGATGGTGTCGACCCTCAAACCATAATCCAACAAGAAAAAAAGAAAGAACGACCACTACGGATATGGTTTCCTGGATTCGAAAGCAATAAATGAGTTAGGTCTAAGCCCGAATTGCTATACTAGGTCTGGGTTTCGAGTCTCACTACCCCTTTCCCTAGGTTAGATTATATTTTTGTGTTGTAAATAATATAACATTGTAAAAAAAAAGAAGAAAAGAACTAGTTTTAAACAATCATGTAAATAATTCTTAAGTTGTGAATAATATTTTGTGATCATATTGAGAATAATGATAATATTTTTAAAATCTACAGTTCCAAACCGAACCAAATGTTTGGTTCGAATTGGTTCTAAGATTTTCAGATATTGGTTTGGTTCCAAATTTAATGAAACCATAGGTAGTGAATTGATCTTGATTTATGGCTAAACCAAACCAATTCGAACCATGATCACCCCTATATTTTTTTGGTGTATGTTATGTATTTTTTAATAAATATTATGTAATTTTGTAGTAGAGTTACGACAATTTGTGGTTTAGAAATAAAATTATGCATTTTGTAATAATATTAATCTTTT
Organism: Camellia lanceoleosa; assembly: GCA_025200525.1. Classification (NCBI taxonomy): domain Eukaryota; kingdom Viridiplantae; phylum Streptophyta; class Magnoliopsida; order Ericales; family Theaceae; genus Camellia; species Camellia lanceoleosa. The sequence continues at coordinate 595,444 of JANUSC010000105.1, forward strand.
TTTGGGTAATATTACATATTTTTTTAGGGCAAGACTTATACAGAGAAATGTTTGGGCCTATGGAGCTCATAACGGGTTCCGTTTCGATAATTCTAACCGTTCATTTTATCGGGCCTTGTGTGTATATCATATCATCTAAAAAAAAAATTAGGCTAATTTGTAGTCCCTCCATTTTATTACATTTGTATCCAAAAAAAATGAATGCTCTATTTTTAAAACACATTGACTGTTAATTGCTTTAGAAACAAATTATATAAATGAAGGGGCCACAAATATTGGATTCGCTTAAATTTTTTAATAGATGATATATACGCAAAATCTGATAAAATGCACAATTTGGACCATTAAAATGGACCCGAACAATTCTCTCCCGTCCACATTAGGATTAGAGAGAAACTAGTCCCTTTTTTTTATCCAAATATTTTTAACAAAAAAATATGTAACATTACCAAAAAAATCATAACATTATTACAAAATGAGTAATTTAATTTCTAAATTACAAATTTTCATAGCTCTATCAAAAAATAAAAATAATATTTACCATAAAAATACTTAATAAAAGCACATATGGTAAACACTTAACATTACTCTTTTACCATATAAATATAATCATTGGATAACATAAAAAGATAAAAACCAAACAAACAAGTGATATATATTAATCCTCTTTATATAGAAATTTATGAAAAGAAAAGGAAAATACATAAATATATAGAAATAAATACACCATATTCTATCACGTTTCTCTCTGCCTAGATGTTTCTTTAATTTAGGGCTAGTTTGGCATAACTTAAATAAGCCAAAAAGTCAAAAAGTCACTATCTTATTTAAGTCACATCATCTTATTTAAATCACATCACCTCTCTAACACATCACATCAAACCCAACCCAAACCCACCAATAAGTCAAAAAATGTACTTTTTTAGGACATCCCAAGCCAACCCTTATTAAAATTCAGGATCTAAACATTGGTAAATAGTTTGGAGATGATACCTTTTTTATCCGCAAAATAAGTAATATTTTATTAAATAAATAAAATATTATAAGAAAAAAAAAAAAAGAAGGCATGAATAACATCAAAGGAATGTCATATAGCTGAAACATAATTGGATGCGACAAACATACGCATTAGGTTGGTAAGACACCAACAAACAATAACAACACCCCCATTACAAATTAAACTTTTGCACCCAATCGTTCATTTTCTTGGGCTTATTCAAACTTTCAATTTTTGTTTTAAGTTTCTCCTCCAATAGTAGCTTTGTCAGGTTGCATATCACAAACCAATACAAGGTATTAAATTTTATTATTTTAATCAATAAAAATTCAATTAAGACAATACATTAATTTGCCCAAAGACCGCATTAGATTCTTCTATAATTTGGACCAAGTAGATCGATTACTATCAACAAAAATGTTAGAGGGCTCAAAAATTCTATCAAAAGTTTTACTAAATGTCTCACATGGGTGTGGGACTCACATGGGACTCACATTATGTGAGTCCCATACCCATGTGAGACATTTGGTAAAAATTTTGATAGAATATTTGGAGTCTCTAGCATTACTCTACTGTCAAAGGATGCGGTTGATTGGCCGGATTAGGAGGGCTATTGTTTGTTGGAATTGTAATTTGGGGAAAACTTTTTATTTGGTGTTTTTTATTTTTATTTTAATCCGTCAGTTATGAAGTTCGGCCGGACTCCTCTCCCATATGTGGGATTATACTATTCGTGGAGGTGTGAGACAATTTTCATTGGACTATTTGCTGTTAAGATTAGGTGGTGAAATAACTATTTTGACCATTTACTATTTAATTATGTATTATTTTTAGTAAAATTCAATAAAATTTAAATGTCTCAATTTAAAAATAAAATTATTTTATTTAACTTTTTATTGATGTTTTATTTATTTAATTTTTTAAAACAATTTTTTATAAATTTTTTATTGATGTTTTATTTTAAAATTTTGTTTATATTTTATTTAATTTCATTATTTAAATTTTAATAAATGTTTTATTTAATTTTATTATTTTTTAAAACAAATTTATTTAAAATTTTAATTAAAAAAATAACATATATTTTTATTGATATTTTATTTTTAAAAAATAAATTTATTTAATTGTGTAAAAAATAAAATAAAATAAATTTTTATTTAATCTAGCTAAAAATCATTAAAATATTAAAGATAGGTTTAATATTGTTATTACTTAATAAACAATTGAAAAAGGGTAAAATAGTCTTTTGCTCATTTATCATATCTAGTTCGTCTAACCAAATATTAGATTCACTAAAAATAGTAATTTCCAGACCTCTAATCTCATGAGAAAATAAACACGAGATACACATCCAATCTAACTAAATAGTCCAAGAGATTCACAGTCTCAGGATTCAAGTTCGATGGATTCTAATCTTTCTTATTAAATCTGTCTAATCGAACACACCCAAAATGTACTCAAATTTTTATTCTAAATTAACAAAAGTGCAGTAGTATGATGTAAATTTAAAATTAGAATAATGCTAGAGATATAAAATTTTCTACCAAATGAATGACTAAACCTCTCACATGGGTTTGGGACTCACAAAACCCACACCTATATAAAAAGTTTGATCATTCATTTGGTAAAAAATTTAGGGCCTACAGCATTTTTCTTAAAATTAATAAAATGTGGAACATATCATGATTGTAGACCATTGATTTTTTATTTATTTATTTTTTTTTCTGAGTAATTTTTTGGTAATTTGATTATTATTTTATTTATTTATTTTTTATATTGTAGTATTTCTGAACTAGGAAAGGATGGATAAGAGCCAACTGCAGCATTACAAACAATGCGTCAGCGAAGCATGGGATCACACAAATAGATAGGCATCATCAATTTCTTCGTCACCTGACTCGACTCTCAATTTTACAAAATTGGACAATTTTTGTTTTGATTTGTGTTCTGCGATTGATGACAACGTAGCGTAACGTAAAACCCCATCTCATATTCATTCCTTCATCATCATTCCTATCCTCAATCCACCCCAATCTTCTTTCTTCCTCTCCTCTCCTATTTTCAGGTCTCTTTCTCTTTCCTTTTTCTTTTCATTTTTCAACTTTAAATACCACTCTTATGAACAAGATTTGAATTTCATTACTGGGTTTTTGCTTTTTCATCGAACCCTTTTTGATTTACAGTGAAAAATTCAATGGGTAATACTTCATCAATGCTAACTCAATATGATATTGAAGCTGTTCAAGAACACTGTAACCATCTATGTGGGTTTTCCTTATACATATATTTTTATGTTTTGTTTTTGTTTGTTTGCTATTTGGTTCTGAATTGATCTTTTTTTATTTATTTTTATTTATTATTTTTTTTGACATGGAAATTAGTTTCCCAGCAAGAAATAGTGTCTTTGTATAGGAGATTTTGCCAACTTGATCGGAATTCCAAGGGTTTTATCTCAGCCGATGAATTTTTATCGGTACCCGAATTTTCAATGAACCCTCTTTCTCAGGTAGGCTATAGAATTTTGATTTTGAGATTGGTTTGTTGGTTTTTTCTCAATTCAATTTGGTTTTTTTTTTTTTTTTTTTGGTGTTGCGCTAGTGTTTGACATTTTGGCTGCTCTGGCTTTGTGTGTCTATGCAGAGGCTGATTAAGATGGTGGATGGTTTGAATTTTAAGGACTTCGTAGCATTCTTGTCTGCTTTTAGTGCCAAAGCCAGTGTACCTGAGAGAGTCAAACGTAGGTTTTATAAGCCAAGATTGTACTCTATTTTCATAATTTTACTTCTGTGTTCTTGTTCATGTTCATGAATTTGTTACTTGCTAAATTGACGTATTACACTGTTTCTCACTATCATGTTTGGATGGGTAAGAAAACAAAGCATGTGAGAGAGGGACGACTGAGATTCATTTTTCTTCCTTCGTATTTTAATCAGTATTATAAATTTTTGTGTCTCACCAAATCTCACTACTTTTGGAGAGAAAAGAAATAAGCAGAGTGAGAGAGTTTTCTTTCTCACCATTTCTCCACTAATTTATAAACGAAACATGAGAAAGAGTTCCTTTTCTCATCATTTCTTATCGTTTTTCACCAAATCAGCCTATCCAAATAGAGTGTTGATGTGGTTGTATTAAAGTAGATATGTGCTGGTAATTTCAGTTCTGAGTAATGAGTCTAGAACAATCTGGACTAGGAACTAGCAAGATGTGTTTTGATGTCAAATTTCAATTGAATTGACATGGATATCTATTTGTTCTGTTTGGCATAGAACTGAGTGAAAGCTCCAAGATTTGGTATGAAGGCAGTTGGCTGATGTGCGTCATACAATCCCAATCGAAATGAGATTCGATGAATCCAATTCAGGAGGGATATACTTGACTACTAAGACAAAAAACAAAAATAAAACAAAATAAACAGAAAACAAGATCTTTATTTTTTGTTTGAATTTATGCTCTTTGGTATGGGTTATGTCTTCTGAATAATTTATATCCTTTATTTGGGTATTGCTTGGTGTTATTAACATTAAAATGCCTTTATGTCTCAGTTATCTTCAAAGTCTATGATTCGGATGGTAATGGGAAGGTGACTTTCAATGACATATTAGAAGTGTTGCAAGATTTGACTGGCTCATTCATATCAGATGAGCAAAGAGAGGTATTACCACTGTTGAGCTTATTTGCATTCTTAGCTCATTCATATATACTTGTATATTTTGGTATTGTATCTCACTCTTAAAACATTAGTTGGGGTTCCATTTCAGATTTGCATGACATCATTGTCCTGTGTCATATTGTGTATTAATATTTATGCTGGTTTATTTTCACCAGTGCACTCTTGCAGTATTAATTCTAATGAAATGATTTGTTTTCATGTTACGGTACTATTACATGGGATGTTAAAAGTTTTAATGTGCCTTCCATCGCAGTTTACCATATGTTTTCTTCTTTATGTGATATTGTGATAGCTTCAATAGTTTTCTAATTTCTATGCATTTAACTTAATAGCACTTTTGCTTCTTCCATGTTTTTACAGAAGTATAACAAATTATATTGGACTTTTTTTTTTTTTTTTGATTAACAGGAAGTTTTGTGCCAAGTTTTGAAGGAAGCTGGTTATACGAGGGACTCTACTTTACTGTTGGCCGACTTCATTAAGGTTCTTTATATTCCATAAATGTTTTCTTCCTAAGAACTTGTGTAGTAGAGAAAAGTAAGTGCGGTTAAGGGAAGAGATGAAAATACATTTGAAACCACCGGGGAAATATTTCTACCTATCTCCCTACACTAAAAAAGGAAGGCTTTCAACATTGTGACTACATTTTAGAGGCGGCAGGGATGGAGAAATTATGTTACAAGAAAATTTGAAATATTCTTGAACACTCTCCAAGTGCTTATGAGTTCTGTATGCTACAAGAGCACATTGAGGATATAACCAAATAATGCTACGAGGATTCTACCTGAAATTTTGTGTGAAACATTGTTTTTTTTTTCTTCTTCTTCTTCTTCTTTTCCCAAGACCTTCTTAGGCTACAAAATGTGCAATATTATTGGCTGATGCTGTCACAGCACGTAGAATGAGATCATCGAATAGGATATCACCTTTAAGTCTCAGAATAATAATAGGAGACGTTGGAGTCTCCAGTCTGAGCAGCAAATTATACTTGCTGATAATGCTTAAAGAATCTTATCCCAGCACTGTTTTATCCAATGAGAACATTTTTTAAGTGATTTTCAATCCTAGTACTCAAAAATAGTAGTTTTCTCAATGTCTTTATTGCACTTCCATTCAAAAATAAATAGGCATCTATCCCGCAATCCAATTATCTGCAATATATGTGGCCATTGAAAATTGCATTTTGTATACTATGATTCTTATTTCTTTCTTCTCATCTGCTGTCCTTCTATATTTCACTACAATAAACCCCAGTTTCACCAAAAGGTTCCAATTAATTTTATTTTCAGAATTTGATGGTGATGCCTGTAAAACGTAATACACTGTTCATTCTTTTCTTATCAAATCTTTCATGATTCTTGAAGTATACCCGCCAAAGAACTATAAACATAAAAGGGCATGGTAGGAGAAGAATTGGTCAAGAAACACACAGATTTTATTTTTGGACTTTAATTGGTGAAAAGAGTCCGGTGATGAAGCCTTATTATTTTTAACCTTCCAAGGAATCGATATAAGTGAAGAATTTTAAATGAAAGAAAATTTAGCTTCAAATCTTGTTTCTTTGATTACTTTTTTCTTCTTTATATCTTTCTTATGTGTATCTTCATGTTGTTGCCCCTTTAGATTCTTGGCAAACCAGGCCTGAAAATGGAGGTTGAAGTTCCAGTTGACTAAGCTGAGCCTTGCGGTTCTTCTGTAATTTGACTCAAAGCCCTCTGTGAAAGGACACACCTGTATTATTTTTCTTTTCTTTTTTCAAAAAAGAAAAGCAGTATATATATGAATTAGAATAAAGAATAAGCAATGTGGAATACTATAAAAGTTGAGCTTATTTGTAAATTAGTCCTAGTTATGCCCAACCCTTACATTTTTGTAATGTTTTATGAGTTTTATAATAAAATGTTACTTTTTAGCCCTCTCACAAAAAGGAGTTTGTAAATTCTTAGTTATCTATTCTTTCTTCGAGTAGGGTGGTGCTATGGGAGCAGAAATGTTTGCATCTTATAAATGTAATACATGATATTCAGCTGCATGTACTTTTCACTCCAGTTTGTTATATAACTTTTCCCATCATACTAGGAGACTAATTGTATTTTCTTCAAATATAAGGACAGGGTGGTGTAATTTACTCCTTTAAATTATAAGAATGGTATACTTATATAATTTAAAGACAATTAATAATTAATACTAGTATATTAAAAAAATGAAATCTTAGGACTTAGACCTTGGAGTGGAGTGATACATGAACTAACCAACTCGAGCTTGGCTTGTGTTCGACTCATTAAAAACTTGTTCAAATTTTGTTCATTAACTAAAAACGTCAACCTTATACATATTTTGAACTCGTTAAAGTTTTTCAACCAAACTTGAATGGTAAATTGTTCGTTTGGCTCGGTTTGATACCTAAAATTATATTAAAATACCAAACTATTTAAGTTCGGTTCGAAAAAAGCTTGTTTGACATCAATTCGAAAGTTTAATAAATCAAATTTTAAAATTTATTAAAATTTTTAAACTAAACTTAAACAATTAACTGTTAGACTGTTTATCATCTACATGCGGCCACTCTAACTCCACTGTTGCAAATATGGTCTGTATCAGTTATCCATTGAAGAATTTAGTAGTACTAATTTCAAAATGGTCATGCTCTACTTCCACCTTACTCCTACTCCATTAGTGCCACAAAAGAAAAGGAGCTCATGGTAATTTGGTAAAAAGACCAGGCTCAGCTCCCAAGTAAAACTTGAGTGAGACAGTAATATCACGCCATTGAAAATAAATTGAAAATATAATAGAATATTTAATTTTTTTTTAATTGAAAATATAAATAGAATATCTAAACAAATTAAAAACATACAATTTTACAAATTATTAGAGATACTCGCAGTTTGGCAGTTCGATTGCGACTAAAAGAATTTCAAATATGCCATCTGTCTTAAATTAGGTAAATTGAAACAAATCAATCTGCAGCCGTCCACTCGTCATCACGTATCTATCCAAAAGGCAGCAGATCAATTCAATTTGATCGGTTTAGACAGATCAAAATATCCACTGCTCACCCATAACCTACCTGTAGTATTACTACTACTATTTAATGATAAAACACCATATAAGAAAATAATTTGACTATCAAAATATGATTACGCTATCTAACTTATCTCATTAACTGACACATCTACATAGTGGAGTAAATTACAAATACATAATAAATTATGGGTCGGGCTTTCCTCCAGTCCCAGATCAGATTGGAGGGCGTTGTTAGGCCCGCGTGAGTTCACCACGGGTCTCATTTTGATACTCCGAACCGTTCAATTTATAGAACTCGTCGAGTACTATATGCTAATAAACAATCACGTTAATCGAATATCGATAATTATGTGATTAAATCAGTTTTGTATAAAAAAAAATGGACGGCGAAAAAAGAAACAATTGACTAAAAATTAATTTGATGAGATAGCTATAAGTATTTGATTAATGTGATTTTTTATATGTATATAGTACTCAACGAGTTTTACACATTAAATGATTCGGATTATCGAAACGGGACCCATGATGGGTCTCCACGAGTCCAACAGTACCCTCTAATCCCAGATTAAACCGGAGGAAAGCCATTGTCATATTTTATTATTGAATAATATTCAATAATATCATATATTTACGATGACATAATAACACTATTGTATATAGTAAGACAGGCTCCGTGGGGTAGATAGCCCAGTAAACCTCTCAACCCTCTCAAGTAAGGATAAAGCTCCGCTTAAATGTAGCCAAATGCCTCCTACCTTCAGAGGCAATCCGAATTCCAGTGCAGCATCTTAATCAATGGTGGATTTAACGAAGTCACTTATTAGTTACAATCTTAAATTATTATTACTATTATTTTTTATCATAATCAATAATAATAAGATAATAATTAGTCTGTTTGGTTAGTGAAGTAATTTGATGATGAATGTTAAAAAGATGATTGAATGGTTAGATTAGACCTCATGTGATGATGAATGTTAAAAAGATAATTGAATGGTTAGATTAGACCTCATATCGGGTCAAGTCGAATTTAAATTGATACATATTTTATTATTCCACAATAAAAATCTGATCTAAATGCAGCCTGGCCCAATTCAAAATTTGTGCACCCTTGATGCATAGCCAAGAGGTGGTGGCGCGGGGTAGGAGCCAGGGCAACGGATTAGGCAATGAAAGTCATTGATCAACGGGGCAGGGGGGCAATGTGATAGGCAGTGAAAGTCAACTCATCCCAAGTGTGGTTGAAAAAAAAAATTTCAAATCTCAAATTCCTCCAATTAATACAATAAATATGAGTTATTAATTTTTTATTTTGAGAAAATATAAAAAAAAAGTAAAAATTAAAAAAAATAATTTGAAAATGATGACGGGACAAGTCTTTCTTGTATAAATTTATGCATGAACTATCTGTACTTTCATTATTTTGTCTACATTCAATTTTTCTAAAATTCTATTCCATTTTGTTTGTTTGTTTGTTTGTTTGTTTGTTGTACTTCCATTATTTTGTCTACATTCAATTTTTTTGAAATTCTTCCTCTTCCCCCTTTTTGTTTGTTTGTTTGTTTTGTTGAATGGATATCGGGTTGGGTTGGACAGCTATAGGGCTAATGGCCACCTGTAGCATTCATTGAGGCCTCGTTTGTTTGACAAATTAAGTTAGATGTGATTGCAAATACGATAAGATTAAGTGAGGAGATTATTAATATGATAGTATTAGTTTGGAATTGTATGATAAAAAAAAGTGGAGAATAGAAAAAATAATTTTAAAATGATGACAGTACAAGTCTTTCTTGCATAAATTTATGCATGTACTATCTATACTTTCATTATTGTATATATATATATATATATTTTGTGTGTGTTGAATGAATATTGGGTTGGGTGGAGCTTCTATACGACTGATGGCCACCCATAGCATTCATTGAGGCCTCGTTTGTTTTGCGAATTAGATTGGATGAAATTACGAGTACTGTAAGATTGAGTGAGGATATTATTAATGTGATAGGATTAGTTTGGAAATGTATGATAAAAAATGTTTGTTTGTGTACTAATGTGATGATATTAGTTTGTTAGGATTAAATCTATAAAATTATGTAAACACCCTCATTGTATAATAATTAATTTTGTCATTTTTATAATATAAGGACAAAATTGTCTTTTCACATCTAATCCTATGGAATTAGATTACCAATCCCACTCTTTCCATAGGATCTGGAGTATTCATAGTCTCCTTCTATTTTTATCAACCAAATATAGGGCCTGTTTGGTAGAGCTATGGGAAAGATTTATAAACTATATCTAAACAAATTATACTTATAACTTTCAAATTTTAGTGATTTCCAGCTTATTCTTAAAGTATCTCCTGCCCCACTCAAAGAATAAGCTGATTTTTGACTTCCAAAAAGCTATAAGCTATAAGCTAAACCAAACATATCAAAATAGCTTAAATTAAGTTGAAAGCTGAAATAAGCTGTAATTAAGCTCTGCCAAACAGGCACATAAGCTATGTAGAGCTCACAAGATTGTTAGTTCAATCTCCCCATCCATGAAGCCAAACAACCAAATATAGACTAGGTAAAACTCACAAGATTGTTAGTTCAATCTCCCCCTTATAGAGGCAAACAAACCTGAGCTAATTACCAAACACTATTACCTTTTTATTCTCACCAATCTCAATACAAAATTATAAATTCTTTCCCACTCTACCAATCACAACACTAATAAAATAAAATTTTAAAAAAAAGGTAAATTACAAATATACCGGTTGAGATTTGTTTAAAATATGAATTCATTCATATAGTTTGAAAAATTACAAATATATCCCTGTTAGAATTTTTTATTTAATACAATTAATTAAAAAAGTGAAATTTCTAACTGTTTACCTATACAATAATAAAATTATCTGAATTATTAATTGAAATAAAATTTTAACATTATTAAAAACTGTTAATTAATTTGATGATTTATTAATAAAATGACCTATTTGTTATGAAATTATAAACCTTCGGGGGCATAATGTAATTTTTAAAATCACAAAAAATAATTTATAATTTAAATAAATCTCAAAGAGTGTATTTGTAATTTACTCATAAAAAATTTAAAGGGTCAAACATGTTTTATTTTTAAATTGAGAAATGTTTGGGACCTCTCTTTTTGGAGTTTTATGACCCCCAATTTGATTTTAGTCATTAATATGTGTGTGAGGTCTGCTCATATATGTGTAAGAAAAATGTTTGGGGGCCCTAATTTTTGTGGCTCAAATGACTCAAAATTGTCAAAACGACGTCGTTTTGGCAATTTTAATGTTGTTTTGTACTCAAAACAACTTGTTTTGTCAAATTCGAGCTATTTGAGCCATAAAAATTAGGATCCTTTACTATTACTGTATGTGTAAATCCCCATATTATGAATGATTAAAATGAAAGTAAAAGTTATGGGGATCATATATGTGGGAAGTTTCTACCACAATTATTTTAACAGCAATGTTAGGTATCATGAAAAACCTTTCATGAAAATAATCATGAAAGTTTTGTGACTCTTGGATTATACTTAGAACAAAGCATCACACATTAATCAAGATAATCCAAAAATCATAAATTTTTCATGATCATTTTCATGACAAAATTTTCATGATCCCTAACTTTTTTCTTATTTTAAATTTGACAAATTGTTTGGATTTGGAAGATGCTGTAACCTCTGCCCTTTTCAAAGACGAATGCTCCTCGAGTTCAAAAAAGAGACAAATGCTCCTCCTATCTGTCACCAAAATCACCACCACCACTCGTCCACTCCCATATATCATACATACATTTGCAAACCATACCAGTAATAGTATATCCCAACCACAACCACCACCACCACCACCACCACTGCTCCGGCGACTTCTCCACCACTCGAACCACCCCGAAAACCCATCCACCAAAACCCTCAAACCACCCCAAACCCAAAAATCCCCATCCATGGAAGTCGAAGTCAAGCTCCGCCTCCCAGACTCCACCTCTCACCAGAAACTCTCCTCTCTCCTCTCACCCTTCCACACCAAAACCCTAATCCAAGAAAACATCTTCTTCGACGGCGCCAATTCCGAGCTCTCCTCCAACCTCGCCGTCCTCCGCCTCCGCTTCTACGGAGGCGCCGTCGACTCCCACTCCGTCGTCTCTCTCAAAGCCAAACCCGTTATCTCCGCCGGAATCAGCCGCGTCGAGGAGGACGAAGAACCAATCGATTCCTTCATCGCTCGCGCTTGCGTCGCCGAGCCTTGGCGGCTCTTATCGATCGATTCGTCGAGGGTGTTGAAGAGAGTGAGAGAAGAATTTGGGGTTGGAGACAAGGGTTTGGTGTGTTTGGGTGGGTTTAGGAATGTGAGACAAGTGTTTGATTGGAATGGATTGAAATTGGAGCTCGATGAAACACATTTTGATTTTGGGACTTGCTACGAGATCGAATGTGAGAGTTCTGATCCTGAGAGAGTTAAGAAATTGATTGAAGATTTTTTGAATGGGAATGGGATTAGTTATTCCTATTCGGAGGTTTCAAAGTTTGCAATTTTTCGATCTGGGAAGCTACCAAAGTAGGTGTACAATGCCCATTTTTTTGTGATTTTTCTTTCAAATTGTCTGTTTTGATCGACAATTGAGTGCAACTTCAAAGCCTCTCTTATAGATTTCGAATCATTGCTGTGTATGAGTTCTATACACAATAAATTGATGTAATTAGAAGGAAATTATTGATTATTGGTTGTGTTGTTACAATCTTTTCATTATATTTGGCACTAGCAATGAAACAGATCATGGGTTCTGAGTTTACAATCTGTTTTTCTCAGTAGTTGGGGCAAAGTAGTACTATGGTGTTTGTCCTGTTTGTGGTCTTGTTTGGTGTTCAGTTTGTGATGAGTGATGTCTAATATTCAGAAAGAATTTGAACTTCAAGTGGTCATCACATTGTCAGCATTAAAAAATAAATAAATAAATAAAATTTGAAATTTACAAAATTCTATCATGGTCTTCTTTGATCTTTGCATTATGAGTGCTAGCATAGAGTGCATGAATTGGGTTTCTTTGATTGTGAAGAGTTGGTATTTATTGTCATCCATATCTATAGTGTATGTTTCTTCTTTTATCTTTCTTATATACATGCATTGCTATCAAGTCTGACCAGAGTTTCTAGTTCTTAAGGAATAGAAAAAAAGTTTCAAAATCATCTTGTGCTAGGGCTATAAATAAGCTGAGCCTACTAATGGGTTCTTTGAACTTGGCTTGAAAAATTCTTGAGCTTATAAATGCATTCAGTGTTAGCTTCTTTATCTTTTGAACCGATATTGAATAAGTTTCAATCAAGCCAATCACAAGTCAAGCCCCAGTAGATTGACTTTCATATTGTCCTAGACTGTGTATAACTTTGCTGAGTCGAGCTCAAAATTTCACGGGCTTGAAACGCACCATTAGAAATATTGCATAATGATAACTTAGTGATCTCCCCCAAGTTGACCAGACCAAACATCTTAAAATGCTTATTTTGGATATTCCATCATTGCTTTTTTCAAGCATCTTGAAGTAAATTGTTTGATTGTTTCAGCTCAATGTTCCTTTCATAGGATGGTTTAGGATATAATGAATGGTTGGAATGCAATTTAAACCTTGTTTTAAACTCACATGTGGTGTTCCCATGGTTTTGATTAATGAGACTAGAAAGAGGACAAATTGTTTGTTAAAACTTGAAATGAGGAGAGCTGTTTCTATTGACTTAGAATTATGAATTAATGTATAGCTGTTGTCTCTATCATGGTGTGGTTGCTACAATAATAACTATGTGATTCCTTCTCGAGTGATGAAATTTTTGTACAAGTGATTCTAATTGAAAAAGAATATGTCGAGAAGGTGAGAAATATGTCCACGATCAAGCGTTATAAAATGGTTATATTGCTGGAATTGTATCGACAAATGTACTGCCATTTTGTTTTTGGATGGCTTGAATGTTGAACACATGAATATTGTTCGCTATCAATTGAATGGCCATAAAAAAAAATGTGATTCTTAACATGAAAGTCAATTTACCAATTTGTGTATCTAAGTTGTCCACATCCATATTAAATAATTGAAATAAGCACTGTTAACTTGTAGCTTTTCCTAAACGTTGTAAGATTCAATTTACATATATATATATATATATATATTTGCAAAGAAAAAAAAGATTTCATTTTGTTATAAAATGAATAAATGATTGATAAAAGAAACAATGAAGTAGAGAGATTTACTGACACCACCAACCTAAACAAAAACAAGACAAACTCCACAAACAAAAACAATACATCTGACACATTTGACAATTGGAAACACAAGAAACCATTAGTTAGAAACACAAGAACATGACTACAAGCAACCATTAGTTAGAGCTATGTAAATTCTAAGCATCAATTGCCATATATTGCACCATGCAACAAGTGCCATCTGCTGCACCATGTTGGTCTCCAAGCAAGCTCGCATGCAAAGTCATTGCCATCGACATCCATGAACTCATAGGGAGCCCAAGAACAATAGACAGAGCTAACACGATGGCCTATTTTAAGTCATTTTTGGAGTGCAGCACCGAGTCACATACCAATTGAACACCATGTACTCAAACACTATAAAAGAAGAAAAAAATCCCATCTTTGATGGGCATGATATTGACCCAGCTTCCTATAACTGTCTACAACGACTCTACAACATCTTTTTACTCATTCAGTTGCTTTGGAACCACTTTCGAACTTAGAATATCATTTTTCATTGAAAAATATGTTTCACAACATGACCGAACTTACCTACACATTACTAAACCAGGACATTTTTTTTTTTTTTGATTCAAATGAAAAAATGGATATGCAGATAGGCTACTCCAACATATCCGCCAGGGAGTATTGCCCCTTAGCACCTACAGCATATCTGCAGGGAGCCCCACCGTCGGGGCGGCTTAGGCCCCCCGCGTGCTCCAGGCGCTAAGGAGTATGTTTAACCCCAACAAGGGGCTATGGAGACTCGAACCCAAGCCTTGAGCGAGGGATTCGAAGGTCTTACCACTGAACCAACCCCCTGTTGGTATTACTAAACCAGGACATGACAATGAATAAATCAGGTTCTACCAATTTTGTATGTATAGTTTTTCGTGGCAAAAAGTATTAAACAAAATGAAAATGTTTTTTCATTTTTTTAATAATAGGGTTTAAGAGTTTTTTAGTAGTACAAGAACTTTTCAATAAATAAGGTTATAATATTATCAATCAAATAAAATTTAAAGTATTACTATATATATAAGCTACCACATCATTACTTTAACACCAACGACAGATTCTATTCAATGATGTAATCATCTTACAGCTTGATATCCATTCAATTCAACGAACTCATTATCTTGCGTCTTGATTTCGGTTTCACTGCTCATGTCCAACTTGTCTACATTTAGATGAACCCTAAATCCTAAATGGATGCTTAGGCAGAGTTGGTTTTGTTTCAATAATTGAAGAAGAAGGATAAGCGTCTTTATCATTCTCAATCCGTTGTAGGAAATTAATTTCCTTAGCTTTCTTCAAGCATCATTAATTTCCTGGCTTTCTTCAAGCATAAATCATGCAAAATATCATGCATACGACATGGGTTTAGGGTTTTCCGTTCCACTGCTCATGTCCAACTTGTCTAAATTTAGATGAGTAACATGTTTAGATTTACTTGAACCAATAGAGTAGAATATAAGGGAATAATAGAGTGAAGCGTCTCATTTCTCTGATAATAAGGCAAGCTTGGGTTCCAAAGCCTTTTTATTTATCGTCACTCACCAGCTCTGTCCTAACTTAGGAAAAAGATGTTTGGCGCCGAACCACTATCTCTTGATTGATGTGATCAGATGCTTGCTCTTTCTCAAGTGATAGATAACCACCACCAGCCTAGCCCTTTTGCATGCATAACTGTTAGGTGGCGCGAATTTGATGGCAGACACAATCCTGACGAGTTGTTTGCAGCACATGATAGTATAATTGAATTCATTATCTTACACCTTGATTTCGGTTCCATTACTCATGTCCAACTTCTCTAGATTGAGTAACATGTCTAGATTTACCTAAACCAATGATAGTTAGGTTTACACCAATAAATAGTCTAGATTTTCCTGAACCAATGATAGTTAGGTTTACACCAATGAATAAATTACTCATGAGTAACATGTCTAGATTTCTCTGAACCAATGATAGTTAGGTTTACACCAATGAATAAATTACTCAACCAATGAAAGTTAGGTTTACAACCATGAATAAAATTTTCAAGGTTCATTACTTTTTGGACAAATTACCTACACCTCCCTTCAGGTTTAATGAAATTATAAATTCTCCATGAAGTTTTAAAAATTACATCCCACTCCATCGCAATTAATTCCGTTAACGAATATCATAAATTGACTAAAATGCCTTTTTGACAAATAAGGCCAAATTACCTACATCCCATTGAGGTTTAGCTAAATTACAGACTCTCCTTGAGATTTAGCTAAATTCCAAATTCCCCCTTGAGGTTTAGCTAAATAATCACTTTTAAATAAGTTATGAAATGCAAAATTAAAATGGAAAAACACTTATCACACTACAAAAAATTAAGGTTTTAGAGATCAAAATTTAGAAAAAAAATTATTTTTAGGGGACCAAATATTTTTGTTACAAAAAGTGTGGTCATTATATTTTTAGTAACGAAAATTGAACATTAGTGATTAATTATTATCTTTTCAGTATCAAATTTTTTATCTCAAAAAAAAAAAAAAACCATTTTGAGATCAAAATATTTTGTTCCTAAAAGTCTATTTATTATTGACCATTTCAAAATTTTATCGCTAAAAGCCGTATTTTTGACTTTTCAGAGCGACCTTTTAGCGATTATTCTCACGACGATAAAAATTAGTCCCTAAATATCTTTTACAACAAAATTTTCACTTTTAGAGATAAAAAAAATTAGTCTCTAAAACTCTTATTTATTGTAGTGTCAGATGGTGAAAATATCATAAAATTAACAAATAATTAAATAAGTTAAAAACACAAGAAATGGCATGTCAAGAACTTCTTAGAATATGTTTGGTTTGATTTTTAGAAATTTATTTTCAATTTTTTTAAAAAAAATTGAAAATTAATTTGGTTAAGAAATAAAAAATAAAAAATAATTATTATTTTTATATAATTTTATCTTTTGAGTGGTTAGAAATAATTTTTACAAATTAAATATATTTTTTAATATTAATTTTTATTAAATTTCTTTTTATTTTTTTTTAAAATTCTGAAGTTTTTTCTAAACAACAAATCAAACATGGTTCGCAAAACTTAATTTTTTTTTCCATCTAACGTAATTCTTTTGTAAATTTTGTTGATTTATCAAACGAATTTCAGCAAGAATAATATCGTCCATCAATTTTTATTTTGGTATGTCAGCTAACCATTCTTAACGTTTAGTTAACAGTTGGGGTTAAATTGTTTTGCAAATATAAACCTCAAGAAGCGGGATATAATTTCTGAAACTTCAAAAGAGAATCTGTAATTTAGTTAAATCTTAAAGGAGGTGTAAATAATTGGCCCTTACTTTTTTCTTGGGGTGAAAAACATTAAATGAAAAAGAATTTTTTTTTGAAAAAATTGGTTTAGGGTCCCTTCCCAACTTTTGATAAGAGGAGAGGTCCACAATAATATGTTTTGATGGCTAAGGTCCCTCAACCTAATTTTATGTTATAAAATACCTAATTTACCCTTCTTTATAGCATAAGTTTGTTTGGATTTTGGCAAATTGAATATTCTATTGCTGACTTCACGGTGGAGATCTTGGAAACTGACTTCGCGGTGGAGATTTCGTAGGGATTTTGCAAGTGTTGCGGTGGACTTGACGATAGAGATTGCTACGATCGTGTAGGTGTTATAGTGTGTTGATCGCGTAGGTTTTTCAATGGAGTTGAATTAAGTATGTTTTCGATGAAGATTCCACATGAATTTTGATTTTTGTTTTGAATTTTATGTAAGGATTCCGATTTCATATTAGTTTTTCGAGTGTATTTTTGCATTAGATTTTTATTTTCAGTTTTGATCAATTTAAAAGAGAGACTAGCTCAGTGAAGTTGTTTATGATTTTTAGAGTTGATTTTTCATTCTCTATTATTGATCAATTTTAGACAGAGGCCAGCTTGATAGAGTTGATTTTTATTTTTGGAATTAATTTTTCATTCTCTATTTTTTGATAAATTCAAAGAGTGTTGACAATGTAGTTGATTTTGATGTGTAGAGTTGATTTTCCGTGCTCTATTTTTCATTAACATGCTGATCAATGATAAGTTTTGTTCTCTATTTTTTCAAACCAGAGAAATTTCATTCTCTACACTTTTGTTGGTATAGTCCAGAGAAAATTGTAAGTTTGTTATTATAATCTAACGAAAATCACAAAGAAAATTATAAGTTCATATGAAAATATTATTAGAAGTTTCTAATGCAGATAGAATTTAAGAAAGTGAATGTAAGTTTTTAAATTTCTTTGGACTTTTATTTGTAGTTGAGAGAAAATTATAAGTTTGTTATTCACTTTCAGTTGTAGTTCAGAGAAAATTATAAGTTTGTAGAAAGTGAATATAAGTTTTTGTTTCTCTGAGTAAAAGTTATTTTTTGTGTTTTTTCTTTCAATTTAGATAGACAGTGCAGTGTTTTTTGTTATCTTGAATGTGTATATGAGTTTGTAAATTTCTCTAGATTTTGATATGAGTGCAATATTGCAGAATGACGTAGAGAAAATTGTAAGCTTGTGGTTCAGTGAAAATCACAGAGAAGCTTATAATTTCATAACAGATCTTTTGTGTGATTTGTGTTTATGATTGTGTTTAATAGTTAGCAGTAAATTTCTCTGTGATTCTCTCTGAATTCAACAATTTTTCTGTGATTTTGTTTTTGTTATTTTGAAGGTGAATATAAGTTTGTAAATGTCTTTGGACTTTTATTTGAGTCTAGAGAAAATTATAAGCTTGTTATTATAATCCAGAGAAAATTATAATTATTAAAAAATTTTCTGAACTTTTATGTTGTTCTTGTGAAGTATTTTTATGTTGAACAAATTATTTTTCTTGTTTTTTCTTTCAATTTCGATGGACAGTGCAGTGTTGTTGCTGTGCAAATATAGGAATGATACTATTGTCATTAATGTTTCATGCGAATTGAATTTTGAGAAATTGGTTAGCATTTTGTGTAAAACATGGGAGAATTTGAAACCTGAGACGATGTGTATTTCATATTCTATTGTAGGCCATCCGAATTTTATGGTTCAAAATAATATTGATTTTCTGAATATGTTGAGGGTTGTATGTGCACGTGGTGTTGATATAGTTGATGTTTTAGTTACTAGGTGTAATACTTCCGATCAAGAGAATAAAGTGTGGTCTAATTGGATAGATTTTGTGTATGGTGAATGTGATAGGCTGGTGGATATTGAAAGAAATTCACTCTCTAAGTTTTGTTCTCACCAAGAAAAGGTGTTATTGTTAGCTAGTTTGCGAAATAATATTATGAGTGTTGGACAAAAGTTTGAGGGTGGTGTGGTTGAGTTCTGTACTGTTTTCTGCAAGTATGCTATTGACGTTGGTTTTCAGTTTATGTATGTTAAAAATGACAAGTCGAGAGTTATGGAAAAATGTGCATATAAGGAATCAAGGGGATGAATGTGGCGTGTACATGCTTCAGTTGAAAAACAAATGGGTTCTTTTACATAAGAACTTTGAACAATGAACATACATGTGGTGTGACGGTTCATACTAGTAAACATGCTAAGATGACTTCCAGCTTAATTTATGGGCTGATACTTGAAGAGGTAAATGCAAAACCTTTAACTCGTTCAGTGGATGTTGTCAAAGAAATGAAAGACAAGTATGGAGTCTCAATCAGTTATAAATGTAGTTGGTTGGGGGTTGAAAAAGAAAAATGTAGTACATATGGGGATTCTTGTTTTTCATTCAATCAATTACGGTAGTATTTTGATAAGGCAATGAAGAACAATCCAGGTAATCGTTTTGAGTTAGATTTTGAATATAACAAGCGTTTCAAAAGAGTGTTTGTGTCTTTTCATGCATGCATTGCTGGTTTCAAATATTGTCGATCATTGCTGTTTCTTGATGAAACATTTTTGAAAGGACAATACAAAGAAGTTATGCTTGCTGAGACAATGATATATGGGAATGAAGGTAATTGTAAATATATCTTATTTTATCTAAGTATGTGAATTTTCTATACATGTAGGAATTCAGTGAATGTGATTTTTTTTTGACACTTTGAATTTTCTTTGATTTTGGCCAGTGTGTGAATTTTCTCTGGTTGTGGCCACTATGTGAATTTTCTCTGGTTATGGCCACTGTGTGAATTTTCTCTGGATTTTGGTCAGTGTATGAATTTTATCTGTAGTTTGTCACTAAGTGAATTTTCTCTAGATATTGTCACTAAGTGAATTTTCTCTGGATGTTGCCAATGTGTGAATTTTATTTGTAGTTGGTCACTAAGTGAATTTTCTCTGGAGTTGGTCACTGAGTGAATTTTCTCTGGAGGTTGCCATTATATGAATTTTCTTTGGATGTTGGCAGTGTCAAATTTCTCTGGTTGTTTATTATTCTAATTTTCTTTGCATATGTATATCTAATATGCTTGTTCTTATTTGTTTTGTAGGTTTTTTTTCCTATAGCTTTTGCTGTTGTTGATGCTAAGAATAAAAACAATTGGTGTTGGTTCATTGAACATTTATGTGAAGTATTGGGATCGGAGAGGGTGATAAGTTTCATATCAGATCGACATTGTGGTATTGTGGAAGGAATTGCTAGGTTTTTCCCTAATTGCTTTCATGGATTTTGTCTTGAACATCTAAAGAGAAATTTGAGGGATAAGTTGTCATGTGGAAACACAAATTTGGTTAACGAGACGATTATGTCCAAGTTTTCAGAATGTGCATATGCACCAACAAAGACATCATTTCATTTCAAGTTAAATGAATTAAAAAGTGAGAGAGGAGATATTGTGAGTGTTTTTTTGAGAAGTTTACCATATGAAAATTGGAGTGATGCATATTTTGAAGGGAAATGTTGTGGTGAGATATAGTCAAATGTTGCTGAGTCATTCAATTCATGGATACGAGAAGCTCGGCACTTGCCAATAACAAATTTGATGGACATGATACGGTTGCAAATCATGAATATGAGGTCTGATAGGAGGCTGCTCTCTAGTAAATGGAATAAAGTTCTCTGTCCTCGTATAAATAGTGTATTGGAAAAGGCTTTTTTGGATGGGAGGACATGGAATGTGAGTTTATCATATGATAATGTCTTTGAAGTACATTGTTTTCCTTCGGTTATGATTAATCTTGGGTTGAGAACTTGTTCATGTCAAAAATGGAAAATGAATGGGTATCCATATCAACATATTGTTGCTGCAAATTTCAGGAGTGGAAAGAATTTGAATTTATTTGTTGAACCATTTTTTCATGTTGATATATATTGTCAAGCATACTCGTTTTTTATTGGCCCAGTTCCAACTGTTGAAAAACTTGTGTATAGCAATGATGATGCTATGATTTTACCTCCATTGAGTAAGAGACTGTAGACACCCCATTTTGACTGGCCCTAAGACTTGGGCACTTTCTTTTGACCACCCCATGATGAAAATTGGAATATGCCACTTTATGAATTTCTCAGCCGAAAAATCAAATTGAAACTTTAATTCCAAACCTCGCCCATTTTGGCCATCACTAATATTTTATTAATTTATAGTATTTTATAATATAAATTTATATATGTGCATATTTGTTTTAGGTGTGTTTTATATTGATAAATATAAAAGAAAAAAAAATGAAATGACAATAACAAAACAAAAAAATAGAAAATAAGAAAAAAAAAAAAATAATATAGTGTTATCATGGTATTTTTTGGGAGAAGTTAAACAAATTTTGTGGAGGAATGATGATGATTATATTCGGTGGAGAGATGAGCTGTGTTTGAGAATATTAGAAAGCATGAAAGAAATGAGAGGATTCGGTGGAAAATTATTTGAGAGTGGGGTGATTTAGAAAATAAAATAAAATAAACAAAGAAAATAATGGTCATGTGGTGGAGGATGGGTGGAGCATAATAAAAGCAAAAAGAAATGGGGGTGGTGAGGGATGATCAGTAGGAAGAGCGGCACATGGGAGATGTTTTTTTTGTTTAACAAAAAGAAAAAAAAAAGATAGACAGATGAGGGTGAGCATTTTCAAAAAGAGAAGTGAGTGGGTGGGAGATGAGCCGTAGAGGAAAACATTTTCAAAAAGAGAAGTGAGTGGGTAGGAGATGAGTTGTGGGAGAGACACACGGGTAGAGGGAGAGAAAAGCTGAGATGGAGAAAAAAAAAATGAGGAGAAAAAGGATTTTGGGCAAGACAACACAGGCAGAGAGCAGTTTCAAAAGGGAGAGTGAGTGAGTGAAAAATGTGAGGGGAAGAGAGGTTCTTGATCTGAGCTACAAACACACATGCACCATTCCATGCACACACAGAACAATCCTCTTTCTCTCTCTGATATATACACAGACAAAAACGAAGCTCTCACTCTCATCTCTCTCTAGCTGGGTCTCTCTCCCAACACACACACACCCACGGGATTGACAGACACACATGCATACACATGCAGACTCAACACACATGATTCACAGATACACCATACACATGGTTTAGAGAAGACACACGGCAACAACAACCCAGCTAACACACATACCTCTCTCTCACTCACGGCACCCATACACCTTCCATGCACACCCACAAACCCAGCGGCACACTACACATACACTACACTCAACACTCTAACACACACTTCATACACCACATCACCCACACACAGCGCACTCAGGTTAGAGGAGAAAAGGAGGGAGGCTGGATACAAAAAAAAAAAAAAAACCAGAGAGGGACATGTGAGAGAGGGAGATATGGTGAGGAACAAACAAAATGGACCATGATAGATACAGACCCACTTCTCTCTCTTTTGCGGGGGTAACATAGCACAAGTAGACCACACACAGACACAGACACACTGAGGACAGACTCACATAGGGATGACATGCACTGATCTCTTTCTCTCTACTCTATTAACTTGCTCTCTCTCCGCTCCCTCTCGGTTCACTCCCATTTTGTTTTGGTAACTATTGCTTCGGCGCCATCACCACCCCAGTCCCATACCCACTCTGCACCAAGCCACTACCTCTTCACCGAACAACAGCCATTGCTCCTCCGTCACTGCCTACCAGAACACCTGCAACCTTGAGCCTCATTGGCTGAGCTCTCTCTCTCCACTTGGGTTGGAGGAGAGGGACAGAGGGGAGTAAAAAAATGTGAGACACACAAAACAGGCACACAGATGGTAGCTCTCTCTCTCTAGTTGACTTGTCCAAGATACTAAACTGCCGAGCTCATGACGCTTCACAAGTCACTTATTTGGAAGCATTATTAGAAGAAAATAAATCTCTATCTACCAGAGAATTGCATGATAGTGGTGTGTAGACCTTGTGCATTTGTGAGCCATGTCCTGTCAACCTTGATAAGGGAGAATGGAATAATAAATCAAAGTTCCTTGTGGTGGGCCCTCCCTTGAAGATAAGTACATGGGCTGTGGTGTGTAGGCCTGCTCGATTGAAGATTTTTATTTTGAGTGTTTTGTGAGTTATTTTATTTTATTTTATTACTATTCTCTTTTCCTTTCCTCATTTGGATTTGTAATATTTAAAGTATTGTAATAATTTCCCCACCCCGCTTCTTTCTATCCTATTCTTTAATCGCTTTCCCTAACTGTACATATATGTATATATCTGACATGCCATACATATCCATGCTTTACATTTATGTCTCATGCATTAAGATTCGGCTACATTTACATGTGTGGATTTAATCAATTCTTCTGTGATTCTATGCGCTACCTCATGTTCTTGAGATGATTCACATGCCATATCTTAGAAGCCGAATCTTTAGTTACATCTCATGAGTGAATTGCATTAGGATTCTGTATATAAGATCATGCATATTTTACTAACTTTGTTTTGTAGTTGTTCGAGGGACGTCGGTCATTCTGTGAATCTTTATGCTTTAGCATCCCATTTGAGTGTGTTTTTCTTACTATGCGTTAGTATTCTACAATGAGGCTACTTGCTTACTTGATATAACTGTATGAATGCCTGTGAATGAAGGCTTGTTGTTTGAATTGGAATAATTCAATAAATGTACGTTTTAAGCCCACTTTGCAGTGGCAAATTCACAAACTTTAAGCCCACTTTGTCAAGTGGCAAATTCAAATCCTTTTCAAAAAACAAACATGAAATTGAATTGTTCCAATTTGAGCAAACCAGTCTATACTTGTATGTTTCACATAGTAAATTTTAGGATTTACTAAAATAATCAGAACATGAACATATAAAGAAAATAAAATTCATATCATGGTTTAGTAGAGGCCGATCTTTTGATCAGGTGAGCGAGGGTGCTCATTATTGACCTTCCCCTCTCATACCTAAGGTTCCGAGCCAAGCATCCTTGGTTACGACGAACGGTGGCCTTGGCACTGAGTCATGGGTTTCCTAATTTCCCAAAATATTAGATGGTGACTCTGAGATCTGATGACGCAGTCCATTTTTGACAAAATTACAATAAAATGGATTTTCAATAAAAGTTGCAAAATCTGGACTCTCATCTACGTTTCACATTGCACTCGTGAAACTTGAGATCAAAGAGATCTCGGGAGTCCGAACTGTTTAACGCGCGTGAGTATCCCCCGGGCATATTACAGTTCCTGGCGACACTGCTGGGGATTTTATGAAACCTTGACTCGAACTCCATGATATGACTTTTATTTTCAATTATATGTTTATTGCATTGCATGCATTGGTGCACTTAAAGTCCCTGTGTTGCCCAGATGCTGGTGAGAGCACAGGCACACTTTTTGTGACACTACACCTATCTCTACGTTACTTTAGTGGCCTTGTGTTGTAACCTTTTGAGATTTGTCAAAAGGGTAGCTTTGCTATCTAGCTCTGCTATCTAAGGTTCTCAGACTCCGAAGAGAGGCTATTTGACTCTTCTGATTTCCTGGGATCTTTATTGGTCATGACCCAAAAAACTCTTTGGTAACGTCACCTTGACTTTAAACCCTAGAGTAGAGCCAACCTTGTACATATAGTGTGCTATAATACCTTCCAAAATTAGGACCAGATGCTCTCCCGTTTCTAGGATGTATGATGCCACTTGTTTGAATAGTGAAACCCTAGATCATTTCAAAGCTAGGATAGGATAATCCTACCCTCCATAGGGGTGTTTGTTCTTTTTCCTGCTATGTGCTATGTACAATGTATTGGATCTATACAGGGTTCTCAAACTCGAATGAGTGGTTCAGACATTTCAGTTTGTGAGGTTCAGTGTGTTTTCAGCGAGGGCATAATTAGAAGTTCCATTTTGTTTCTGTAATTGGGAAGTGACCACCTGTTGATTGCACGAGCTTTATTTTGAATGTTGTGGCTAGCCTACGCTTTGACTAGCAAAATTGAGAATGGTTTTATTCTAAGTTCTGAATTGAGTATTGAGTCTAAGTTTGACTCCACCAAGTTTGTAGAGTTAGAGTCAGGCTCAAGTCAGCCTAATGAGTTAGAGTCTGTTGATTTCGATAGTGCTAACCTAGACATTTCTGTCCTGTCTAGGTCCTCTTTGTCATTTTCTTTTGAGTATGTTGTCAAAAGTTTGTTGTCATTGCTGAGTCATAGGCTCTTTTCAATAAACAGAAAAAAAAAAAAAAAAAAACAAAATGCCATAGAGTCTGCCTACTTCTCTGTGCCTTAAGTCATCGCATTGACCAAAGTTTTTCAAAACTTTTTCCAAAACTCTGATAAAAACGAAGAGGAAAAATTTCCTCGGGATTTGCAAATTTTGATCAACTGAGAGAAAGAGAGATGTGCTAAGCCTTTGATGAAGAAAATCATTTTTGTTAATATGGGTACTGAGAAGGATCCTGGCTTGGTCCAAATTGGTTCTATCTTATCTTCGTAAAAGTACAAGTGATTAGTCACTTTGTGAAAAGATTTCAAAAATTGTTTTTGCGTGGTCCTACGAAGACATGCTTGGAATTAGTTATACAGCATAGGATCCCTCTTGACTCGTGGTCCGACCTCCTTAGCTCCTTAGCTTTCAAACCGTGATTTGAAGTATTCCATGATCAATCAAAGTGTAAGGCTTGCATAGCTGAATTGGAAATAGCCCTTGAACAAGGGGCCATGATGTGATTCAAATGGAGGCAGCCTTTCAACTAGGGGCAATAAGGTCGAATATGATTTAGATTGGAAATAGCCCTTGAACTAGAGGCAATGATGTGATCCAGATTGGAAACAGACCTTGAACTCAGGGTAGAGAATGTGATTTCGATTTGAAACAGCCCTTGAACTAAGGGCAAAAGTGTGAGGCTTGCATAGCTGAAATGGAGGCAGCTCTTGAACTAGGACCAATAAGGTACCACCCTTGAGAGGCTCGCTGGGCCGAAAACCCGGAAGGGCGACCTAGGCAAAAGTTAGAGCACAAAAAATGAAAGAAAAATAAAAAAAAAATTGAAAAGCTCGCAAGGTTGAAAACCCGAAAGGGCGGCTTTAGCAAAAGTTAGAGCGTAAAAGGAGAGTGTCAATACCCGAGTGAACCTTAGCCAAAACTATGTAAGGCCAGTGATTCAGATTGGAAGCAACCCTTGAACTAGGGGCAAGAAGGTCGGATGTGATTTAGATTTGAAGCAGCCCTGAACTAGGGACAAAAGGTTGGATGTGATCAAAGAGTTAAAACTGAATCGCTTCCCAAAGAAGACCGCACAGAAAGGCAAAACCCTGAATTTGAGAAAATGAATTTTATTATTGAAGGACAGTTGAGTTCCTATCCACTACACTAGGGGCAACACTAGGGGCAAATTCAGACCCAAGTAGCCTAGTCCCTACATCATCATATCTCCTGGTCAAGTGTAGTAGTTATTATTATAGATTTTGATGGCCTAGAGATCTCACACCCAATCAACGTGGACAAGCTAAACTGAAACCCTTGAGAGGCTCGCTGGGCGAAAAACCCGGAAGGGCAACCCAGGCAAAAGTTAGAGCAGAAAAACAAAAAATTAAAAAAAACATAATGAAAAAAAAAATGAAAATGAAAAAAAAAAAAAGAAGCTCGCAAGGTTGAAAACCCAAAATGGCGGCTTTGGCAAAAGTTAGAGCACAAAAGGAGAGTGTCAATACCCGAGTGAACCTTTGCCAGAATTACGATGGCCTGATTCCTATCTTTGGGATACGTAGGTAGCTTCATCTTGAAGTTCGGCCCTAATAATTTTTCAACTCATTCATTTCGACCATGTTTAATTGGTGTATCTTTAGTCGACTTGGTTGTCCTATCTACATTTTCTTGGTTTGTCTTCGGTCTGGTCGATTCAGCTGGTTCGATTAATTTTGGCTCTGGTTCGATTCAGTTCAGCTCAGTTCGATTCGGTTTAGTTCTCGGCTTCATTCGGTTCATATTGGCTTGGTTCGGTTATCACCATTGATTATCTGGTTTGGGACTATGCACCCCAATGGTTGATTCCATGTTAGTTGAGTAGTGGCCATTTGCAAAAATAGGTTTTGATTAATTTGAATGAAGCTGACTAATTTTTCTCGAAAATTGTTTCATTTTTGCAAAACTTAGACCATTCTTTGGATTTGAAAAGGGAAAATTTTCAGTGCTCACAGTTTAGCTTACACGATTTGAAACAGAAAATGGAATAAGTATGCTAATCTAACTCTCATGTTGATCAAAATATGTTTACAAAAAAATCAAGAGACAAAAAAAGGGTCAAGGCAATGAACTAGAAGCATATGCGAGCTTGAGATTCTGTCTTCACCACCGCTCGAGTCAACTATTTACTGTATATAAGTGTGTATTCATACCACCAAGGTATTCATATTAGTTAGTGTATAAAAGTGTGTATTCATACTACGGTGCATTCATACCAATCAGTATTCATACTACCAACAGATATATAAGTGTGTTCCTTTCATACTACCAAGATATTTATACCACCGGTATATTCATACCGCATGGTATATAAGTGTGTTTGGATTGTTTTGCTTTGTTCTTTTTTTCGCTAAATCATTCTTTGATTCAGGTCAGTATAGAATCAATGTTCAATTCAGAGTTCAAAATTGAATCATTCTCAAATTCAATCAAACAAATTGTTTTCAAGCTCAAAGTGATATGCCAGTCATGCCAGTGATGAGCAAAAAAAGAAAGAAACTAATTTTATTGAAGTCAGGGGAGGACATCCCCGATTATAGAGACTCGAAAAACAAAAAAACAAAGAAACAAAAAAAAAAAAACAAAACAAAACAAAACAACAAAAAAGAAAAAGGACAAACTTTTCAAATTCCAGCAGTGGCCCGGTGGTGACGAATACATGCCAACTTTCCATACTGATACCTTCTTTTCTCGATTCTCCCACTGATCAGTTATTCTTGCCTTCATTTTGGAGGGCTTTTGAAGACCCTGCCTCGGTGTCTACAAAACCGCCAAAGGAGATTATTTCTCACCGGCCATCAAATTGGTTGTGCAAAGAAACTCCAAATTGAGTCACGAAGGTTGTCAGTCGTTTCAGCTCTTTGTTCTGCTTTTTCAGCCCACCAATTTCTACTCGAGCGTCTTTGTACATACGTTGAAGGAGGGAGAGTTGTGCATGTAACTGATGTACTTCACACGTCCTGTTCTGCAGTCGACGGGACAAGTTGGAGACCGCTGTCACGGTCTCCACACATGACCTCAGCGTATACGAGTTTGCTTCGATGTCAGACTGTGCCGCCATGATTTGTTCAACTGACATCGCTGGAAAGTTGAAAATAGGAGAAGGATAAGGAGCCCGTGGTTGAGGTTCAGGGGAGTCAGAATTGGTCATCTCTATCGTGGACTCGTTCAGGTCTGGGAAAAGAGTGAGAGAACCTTGTGAAGAGGCCATGGTAGAGAAGAGTAATGCAAAAGAAAGAGGTTGCAGAGTGGTGGCAGAGAAAGTTTGCAGGCTTTTGCTCTGCCTCTCTCTTTCACAAGCCTCAACTTAAGAAGAGGATGAAGCCAAAGAAGAAGACAAAGAAGGACGAAGGCTCGAGACAATCCTTGACAATTGGGGCAGGATTAGATATCCTGTCGGTCAGGCGCCGCAATTGTTGAAATTGCGCGCCAGACATAACGCTCGAAGATGATGAAGAAAGAGAAAGTAAGACAAAAAACAAAAAGAGAGGCGGGAGAGTTGTATATATATATATGTATATGTATTGTATATCTATGTATTATATATATTTGTTTGAACATTTGGGTCACAGGTATGGCTTGGGTTCAGTGGTTTGGCCCAGTGGGTTGAGGATTCGAAAAGCCTAAGCCCGAGGTTAGGGGTTCGAACCCTACATTGAGTGTTTCTTTTGTTTTGTTTTCGTTTTATGTATAAATATGTCTTATATATATATATATATTTGTTTGAACATTTAGGTCACAGGTGTGGCTTGAGTTCAGTGGTTTGGTCCAGTGGTTGAAGAGTGAGAGGCTGAGCCTGAGGTAAGGGGTTCGAACCCCACATCCAGTGTTTCTTTTGGTTTGTTTTGATTTTGTGTATATATGTCTCGTATATGTATATATATTTGTTTGCATATCTTGTCACAAGAGTGGCGTGGTTCAATGGTCGAGGACTCAAAGACCAGGCCTAAGGTCAAGGGTTCGAAACCCCATATCTCCACATCCATGCATTTTGTGTTTTTTCTTTCTTTTTGCGTGTTTTGTGTACGTGTGCTGACGTCAGTAAACGGAATATGCCTTCTCAGTAACGGCATCTTCCCGCTGATGGTTGCAAACAGAATATTCTCCATCTGTGTATATATCTGTATATGTTTGTGTATAGGTCCGTATATGTCTGTGTCGTATATACCTGTATATATACTATATATGTATGTGTATATATCTGTATATATCTGTCTGTATGTTGTCTGTATATGCATATGTGTATACCATATGTACATATATGTGTGTATTGGTATGTAAATATTTGTGTATTATATTGGTTGTGTTTGCAATGAGTTTCTAGGAGACCAATTGCGACGGTGAAAACTAGAGTTCGAATGGCCAAGGCCTAGAACGCAAAAGGTTTGGAATTTCCGAGACTAAAGTCTGGTTTAAATACCCAGGGGTGTATCCTCGGCTTGAAATCTGTATGACAGCCCCATAAGTTGAGGTAGCGTGTATGCGCCTCAATTCTGGATACTGAACCAACCTAGTCTGTCACCCCGTTGGAGAATAGGGAAAGTTGTGAATATGATCAGGAAGTAAAGCGGCATCCGTGGCCATTCAATCAGTTAAAAAACAGCAAGTGTGCTTGTTGTTCTTTTTCGGGTCTAGGAGACCATAAATCCTCTGAAGGTGCAAGTCCTTTGGTGTTTGTCGTGCCCAAACGACTTTCATAGTCTAGGAGACCTTAAATCCTCTAAAGGTGCAATTCCTTTAGTGTTTGTCGTGCCCAAACGACTTCAATCACCGTATAGTCACCGACTATGTTTGTAATGAGTTCCTAGGAGATCAATTGAGACTCAGAGAAACTAGAGTTCGAATGGCGATGCCTAGAACGCAAAAGGTTCGGATTTCGAGACTAAAGTCTAGTTTAAATACCCAGGTGTATCCCCCTTGAAATCAGATGGCATTCCATAGGTTGAGATAGCTTGTATGCGCGCCAACTCTGGAAACTGAACCAACCTAGTCTGTCACCCTGTTGGAGAATAGGGAAAGTTGCAAACATAGCCAGGTAGAAATGTGGCTTGCTTCGTGTGTTTTACACAAAGCTTGCCATCCATGTTGCTATCTTCATAGCTTTATCATCACTCCATGACATTGCATTGCATTGCACAAATCATGAACCACCCAAACCGGCTTTGCGTAGCGTATAAGTCTAATTATCAAAATCGGTTAACAACAAAGAAAAGCTCTGCTCACACCATCCAAATCGCATTAACAAGAGGTGCGCTCGTCTGCTCACACCATCAAAATCGTTAACAACAAAGAAAAGCGCTTGTCTGCTCACACCACCCAAATCGTTAACAATAAAGCGCTGCGCCTGCTCACACCATCAAAATCGTTAACAACAAAGAAAGGTGCCGTCGCTCACACCACCCAAATCGCTTAACAACAAAGAAAAGGCCGTCTGCTCACACCACCCAAATCGGTTAAAAACAAAAAAGGCCGTTCGCTTACACCACCCTTCCTCCTCTCGCGTGAAACGTGTTTGGATTGCAAATCGGTTAAAAACAGCAGGTGCGTCTGTCTGTTTACACCACCCAAATCGGTTAACAACAGCAGGTGCGCCTGTCTGTTCACACCACCCAAATCGATTAACAATAGTAAGTGCGCCTGTCTGTTCACACCATCAAAATCGGTTAACAACAGCAGGTGCGCCTGTCTGTTCACAAGACCCAAATCGGTTAACAACAGCAGGTGCGCCTGTCTGTTCACACCACCCAAATTGGTTAAAAACAGTCAGGTGTGCCTATCTGTTTACACCACCCTTTCTCCTCTTACATGAAACGGGTTTGGATTGCAAATCGGTTAAAAACAAAGAAAAGGCTCGTCTCACTTACACCACCCAAATCGTTAACAACAAAGAAAAGCGCTCGTCTGTTTACACCACCCAAATCGGTTAAAAACAGTCAGGTGCGCCTGTCTGTTTACACCATCCAAATCGGTTAAAAACAGTCAGGTGCGCCTGTCTGTTTACACCACCCTTTCTCCTCTCGCGTGAAACGCGTTTGGATTGCAAATCGGTTAAAAACAGCAGGTGCGCCTGTCTGTTTACACCACCCAAATCGGTTAAAAACATCAAATGTGCCTGATGTTTACACCATCATTCCTCCTCTCGCGTGAAACGCGTTTGGATTGCAAATCGGTAAAAAACAGTCAGGTGCGCCTGTCTGTTTACACCATCCCTTCTCCTCTCGCGTGAGACGCGTTAGGATGTTGATTTCACTCGGTTAAAAACAGCAGGTGCGCATGTTGTTTACACCACCCCTCCTCCTTTCGCGTGAGACGCGTTAGGTTGTTGATGTACTCGATTAAAAATATTAGGTGCGCCTGATGTTTACACCATCCTTCCTCCTTTCGCGTGAAACGCGTTAGGTTGTTGATTCACTCGGTTAAAAACATCAGGTGCGTCTGCTGTTTACACCATCTTTCTTCTTTTCGCGTGAGACGCGTTAGGTTGTTGATTCACTCGGTTAAAAACATCAGGTGCGCCTGTTGTTTACATCATTTTTCCTCCTTTCGCGTGAGACGTGTTAGGATGTTAGTTTCTCTTGGTTGAGGTCTTTCCTCTCTTGCATGATCATAAGTTTTTCAAAAATAATCTGCTTCGCCCAGCATATAAGTCCAGTTCTCATAATCTTCTTGCATATCATTAGCATCTTGCCTCTGAACTACGCTGGTTTGATTCCTTGCAAAAGGATACGTAGGCAACCTTCGGGTTCAACCATTTGTATTGCATCTTGTTTGTTTGCCCAAGTCTTATGGCCTTGTCAAATGGGTCGTCTTCGGGCTTTGACATCCACTCACGTCATGAAATGACTTTGAGCTTTGTCAAAGAGGGGCAACTGTAGACACCTCATTTTGACTGACCCTAAGACTTGGGCACTTTCTTTTGACCACCCCATGATGAAAATTGGAATATGCCACTTTATGAATTTCTCAGCCAAAAAATCAAATTGAAGCTTTAATTCCAAACCTCGTCCATTTTGGCCACCACTAATATTTTATTAATTTATAGTATTTTATAATATAAATTTATATATGAGTATATTTGTTTTAGGTGTGCTTTATATTGATAAATATAAAAGAAAAAAAAATGAAATGACAATAACAAAACAAAAAAATAGAAAATAAGAAAAATAAAAAAATAATAGAGTATTATCATGGTATTTTTAGGGAGAAGTTCAACAAATTTTGTGGAGGAATGATGATGATTATATTCAGTGGAGAGATGAGCTGTGTTTGAGAATATTAGAAAGCATGAAAGAAGTGAGAGGATTCGCTGGAAAATTATTTGAGAGTGGGGTGGTTTAGAAAATAAAATAAAATAAAAAAAAGGAAAAGAATGGTCAGGTGGTGGAGGATGGGTGGAGCATAATAAAAGCAAAAAGAAATAGGGGCGGTGAGGGATGATCAGTACGAAGAGCGGCACATGGGGGATTTTTTTTTGTTTAACAAAAAGAAAAAAAAAAGATCGACAGATAGGGGAGAGCATTTTCAAAAAGAGAAGTGAGTGGGTAGGAAATGAGCTGTGGGAGAGACACACAGGTAGAGGGAGAGAAAAGCTGAGATGTAGAAAAACAAAAAATGAGGAGAAAAAGGATTTTGGGCAAGACAACACAGGCAGAGAGCAGTTTCAAAAAGGAGAGTGAGTGAGTGAAAAATGTGAGGGGAAGAGAGGTTCTTGATCTGAGCTACAAACACACATGCACCATTCCATGCACACACAGAACAATCCTCTTTCTCTCTTTGATATATACACAGACAAAAACGAGGCTCTTACTCTCATCTCTCTCTAGCTAGGTCTCTCTCCCAACACACACACACCCACGGGATTGACAGACACACATGCATACACATGCAGACTCAACACACATGATTCACAGATACACCATACACACGATGAAAAAGACACACTAAGAAGAACCCAGCTAACACACACACCTCTCTCTCACTCACGGCACCCATACACCTCCCATGCACACCCATACAGCTCCTATGCACACCCACAAACCCAGCGCCACACTACATACACACTACACTCAACACTCTAACACACACTTCATACACCACATCACCCACACACAGCACACTCGGGTTAGAGGAGAAAAGGAGGGAGGCTGGATACAAAAAAAAAAAACCAGAGAGGGACATGTGAGAGAGGGAGATATGGTGAGGAACAAACAAAATGGACCATGATAGATACAGACCCACTTCTCTCTCTCTTGCGGGGGTAACACAGCACAGGTAGACCACACACACACACAGATACACTGAGGACAGACTCACACAGGGATGACATGCACTGATCTCTTTCTCTCTACTCTATTGACTTGCTCTCTCTCCGCTCCCTCTCGGTTCACTCCCATTTTGTTTTGGTAACTATTGCTTCGGCGCCATCACCACCCCAGTCCCATACCCACTCTACACCAAGCCACTACCTCTTCACCGAACAACAGCCATTGCTCCTCCGTTACTGCCCACCAGAACACCTGCAACCTTGAGCCTCCTTGGCTGAGCTCTCTCTCTCCACTCGGGTTGGAAGAGAGGGACAGAGGGGAGTAAAAAAATGCGAGACACACAAAACAGGCACACAGATGGTAGCTCTCTCTCTCTAGTTAACTTGTCCAAGATACTAAATTGCCGAGCTCATGACGCTTCACAAGTCACTCATTTGGAAGCATTATTGGAAGAAAATAAATCTCTATCTACCAAAGAATTGCATGATAGTGGTGTGTAGACCTTGTGCATTTGTGAGCCATGTCCTGTCAACCTTGATAAGGGAGGATGGAATAATAAATTAAAGTTCCTTGTGGTGGGCCCTCCCTTGAAGATGAGTACATGGGCTGCGGTGTGTAGGCCTGCTCGATTGAAGATTTTTATTTTGAGTGTTTTGTGAGTTATTTTATTTTATTATATTATTATTCTCTTTTCCTTTTCTCATTTGGAATTGTAATATTTAAAGTATTGTAATAATTTTCCCACCCCGCTTCTTTTTATCCTATTCTTTAATCACTTTCCCTAACTGTACATATATGTATATATCTGACATGCCATGCATATCCATACTTTACATTTATGTCTCATGCATTAAGATTCGACTACATTTACATGTGTGGTTTTAATCAATTCTTCTGTGATTCTATGCGCTACCTCATGTTCTTGAGATGATTCATATGCCATATCTTAGAAGCCGAATCTTTAGTTATATTCCATGAGTGAATTGCATTAGGATTCTGTATATAAGATCATGCATATTTTACTAACTTTGTTTTGTAGTTGTTCGAGGGACGTCGGTCAATTTGTGAGTTTTTATGCTTTAGCATCCCATTTGAGTGTGCTTTTCTTACTATGTGTTAGTATTCTACCATGAGGCTATTTGCTTACTTGATATAACTGTATGAATGCCTATGGATGAAGGCTTGTTGTTTGAATTGGAATAATTCAATAAATGTACGTTTTAAGCCCACTTTGCAGTGGCAAATTCACAAACTTTAAGCCCACTTTAAGCCCACTTTGTCAAGTGGCAAATTCAAATCCTTTTCAAAAAATAAACATGAAATTGAATTGTTTCAATTTGAGCAAACCAGTCTATACTTGTATGCTTCACATAGTAAATTTTAGGATTTACTAAAATAATCAGAACATGAACATATAAAGAAAATAAAATTCATATCATGGTTTAGTAGAGGCCGATCTTTTGATCGGGTGAGCGGGGGTGCTCATTATTGACCTTCCCATCTCATACCTAAGGTTCCGAGCCAAGCATCCTTGGTTACGACGAACAGTGGCCTTGGCACTGAGTCATGGGTTTCCTAATTTCCCAAAATATTAGGTAGCGACTCTGAGATCTGATGACGCAGTCCATTTTTGACAAAATTACAATAAAATGGATTTTCAATAAAAGTTGCAAAATCTGGACTCTCATCTACGTTTCACATTGCACTCGTGAAACTTGAGATCAAAGAGATCTCGGGAGTCCGAACTGTTTAACGCGCGCGGGTACCCCCCGGGCATGTTACAGAGACCAATTGGGAGGCCAAAAAAGAACAAAATTGCTTCTACTGGAGAGTTTAAAAGGGTGATTAAGTGTAGTCGTTGTAAAAGTATTAGTCGCCATAATAAGAGGACATGCAAGGAATCTTTGTTAAATAATTGAGGATAATAAAATTTATTGATTGAATAATACATTTGATGACTACTTTGTGTATTTTGTTTTATGAAATGTATTTTTTAGACAGTGTATATAATAATACCTTCAAATTCATCTGGAGAAATTTTCCAATAGCAATGAAAGTGTGCATTGTGTTTGTTGATACATACTATAGGCAATATGTTTATAATTCCAGTCAAATTCATTTAGAGAAATTTGCCTATAGCAGAAAAAATTCTCTATGCATTGTGTTTTGAAGCTTCAAAATTTATCCAGAGAAATTTGCCAATAGCAGAGAAAATTACTGTATGCATTGTGTTTTTTGAATTTGATAATTGTTTTGTACCAACATAGTGCATTACAGATTGCATGATCATATAGGCACCCTTTTTGGGACGATACGAGTTAAATTTCTCTATAAATTTCTAGCAACTTCATACCAGTCAAATCCATAGAAATTTGCCAATATTGTGTTTGTTGAAATGTGCATTGTGTTTTGTGAGGTCCAATTCATCAAGAGAAATTTACCAATAGCATTGAAAATTACAGTGTGC
The DNA here is from genome assembly GCA_025200525.1 of Camellia lanceoleosa. Taxonomy (NCBI): domain Eukaryota; kingdom Viridiplantae; phylum Streptophyta; class Magnoliopsida; order Ericales; family Theaceae; genus Camellia; species Camellia lanceoleosa. Next base: position 631,666 of record JANUSC010000105.1, read on the forward strand.
ATTGTGTTTGTTGAAATATACTATGAGCAGTGTGTTTATAATACCAGTCAATTTCATCCAGAGAAATTTGCTACTAGCAGAGAAAATTATCTGTGCATTGTGTTTTGAAGCTTCAAATTCATCTAGTGAAATTTGCTAATAGCAGAGAAAATTACTGTGTACTTTGTGTTTTCTGAATTTGATGATTGTTTTGTATCAACACATAGCATTATAGATTACATAATCATATAGGCATCTCCTTGGCAAAACACGAGTTAAATTTCTCTGTGAATTTCTGGTAACATCATACTAGAGAAATTTTTATAGACAATTTTCTCTGTGTGGATTGTGTTGACAATCACAATAAAAAAATATATATTTGACCATTGATAGGTATGAAATTTACATTAGTCAAAAAAAAATATATACATATATGTCAAACATCATCATTTCTTCAATGTATGAAAAAACAAATTGAATGGTTAATCCTAATTACATTGTGTACAGTGTCTTCCTTTCACTAGTGTCCTTTCACTATTATACTTTTGGTTCTTCTTCTAGTGGTATTTGAATTGATTCTATCCATAACTGGCCAACTTTGGTCACAAATCTCTCTATGATTTCTGCCCTCATCAACCTTACGTCTTATGTGGACAATTTCGAGCTGATAGGTTCATAGTTGTTATATTGTCCAATTATGTAGCATACAAAGAGGCCACAATCTAGACTGTATACAAATTATAGGTATAGTTAGTTTTAAGAAACATTCAAATTAGATTATCTTATTTATAGATGTTGTATGAAACTTACGAATCACTATCTTGTTGTGGAGCATTGTTGACATATTCAAAGTCGTAATTTGTATTTTGTGAGTCTATCAATTTGAAAGAGAGTTGTGAATGCGCCTCTCTTTCAAGGCAAGCTTTCAAAAAATTCTCCATATAATCTTGCTGCAAAAAAATAATTTTTAAATAACAGAGAAATTTACAGACAAATCAATGGAATTCTATGAAAATTATCATCACATAAACATGATCATGAATTAGAGAAATTTGCACTCGTTACTAATTGTTTTGCATCTTTGATATATTTGTCTTGTGCATCATCCCTCATTAGCCTTAGTGAGTTGTAGAACCTCCATAAATTGTCTTGTTTATCTAAGACTAGCAAGGTCTAGTGATTTCCATCCGTTGACTTCTCATTACCCCCAGTATTTATTGGGAAATAGAGGAACCTATAGTTCCTCCATGTTGTTTCAAGATGCTTGTCAAATAATGAAACTCAGAAAGTTTGATTTTTCGTCATCTTGATGAAGTTTTGTGGTCAGATAAAATCAAAAAATGGTTATGTTATGAGAAAGTTGAAATGACAAGAATTTAAGAAATATACACACAGAAAAATTTTAAATGCACACAATTAGCCAGAGAAAATTAGACTAGTGACACAACTGGCTTCAAAAGTATCTTAATAAGAGAAAGTAGTAAATAAATTCCAAAGAAAATCAAATAAAAGAGTAGTAACATACTAAGCTCATGTATGTGAAAAAAAAATGAAATTGGTTGTTGTCGTTTTCTCCTTTGGTCAGCAAATAGGATCTCGCCATAGCCATCAATGACCTGAAAAATATCAATTATAATTGTAACATTGATTTATAAAGGCTGATGGAACATTGTAAAGAAATTTTGATGAAAGACTTACATTGTTGGCAATTTCTTTTTACTTTATTAGGTTTCCAATATCTTTAAAGGTAATGAGATTCAACTCACTTGTCCAGATTAAAGCCCTACAAGATGACAAAGAAGGGATTTAATAATTGTTAATGCAATATAAGTTAATAAATTGTTATTTGTTATCTTCTATTTTATTTGTTATACTTACTCGAGTCCACACACATTTGATATATGCTGCAAGATGTCTTTTACATGTTCTTTTATCAATTTTGAAACCAGTAGAGTTTGTGAAAAAACCTAAGATTTTCTGATGTTTGTTGGTTGAGACAAGATGTACGCATCAGCATCAAGTACTTCTTTGTCTTTTGTGGTTTGCTCTGTTTGCTTTGCAACTTGCTTTGAACCTCTAGTTACCTTCGCAACTTTGGGATATTGAAATTCTGGATTTTGATGCTTTTTTTTCCTTTCTTTTTCCTTTAAATTCTTTATCATTGATGTAGGATCTTTTTTCACTGTAGACAATGAAAATATCAGTAAAAGTGAAATTTCTTTGAAGTAAGAGATAATATTTCAATATGTAAATTTATTTGATTCAATATTTTTCAGTTACCATAAACTTTTGTCTCTTATTTTGGTTGTTCTTTGTATGCCACTTGTTCTTGCTAGGTTGTTGGTTATTGTTCCACTTTTATTTTAACTATACACAGTGAAAATCAAACAAGCCCCAAAAATCAAATAAGCAAATAGATAGGGAAAATCAAATAAGCAGTAAAAATCAATAGAAATAAGCAGCAAAAACTAATGTGGTCAAAGAAATTTAAATTCTAGAGAAAATTACCATTGACAAAGAAAATTATAATAAATAGAAATTTCTCTGAGTTATGTTGACACAAGGGCATAACTTTTTGTGGCTCAAGATTTTCACTGACCTTGTGGTTGAACTTGTGTTGGTGTTCGGTAAGGTTGTGGTGCGAGTTGGACGGATAGTTCTTGAATTTGTTCATGCAATCAAGCATTTTCAGTTTCAAGCTCTAAAATTGAATATCTCAACTGTTAAATTGTTTTTGTATCATCTTCTTTTTGAACCTCCAATATCCTTAGTTTCATTTGGTTTGTGCTATCTCTTTCTTGAAGTTCTGAGTTATGTAATGTCAAGGTTCTTATTGCAATCTCTTTTTCTGCAAGTAATTCATTTCAATTTCTCTCTTCTTCTATTTTGGATTTAGAAATTGCCTTTAGTCTTTGATGTAGATCAGCAATTTGAGCATCCTTTGATTCCTCATATTCTTGAGGTTGATGCATTGTTGAGCCACAAATGCTATCATGATATTGGTCCATCAGCTCATTATGTTCTTCTTCATCACTTTCCTCATTGTTTTCTTCTCGCTCTTTAGATTGAATGCCTTCATCTTCTTCGTCATTGTCTTCTACTTCTATTTCTTCATTTTCTTCTCTGGCTTCCGTTTCTTCACTGCTTGCTTGATCTTCTTGTCCATTGCTGGCTTCTTGTTCTTCTATGTTGTCTTCTCCTTCTTCATTCCCTGCTTCTTCAGATGAATCTTTTAATGTCTCCTTGAATTTGACAATTACCTTTTTTTATTCTTTCTTCTTCTTTTTACCAAGACAAAACTCCTCTAATGGGTTTTTAACTAGCTCCTTGTTATCTATCTGTAACAGGAGGCTCTTTTATTAGAGAAATGTTACAAAATTCGCTGAGAGAAAAAATTCAAATAAGGCAGATAAAATTCATTTAAATGATACTAATGGGAAACAGACTTCATAGAAAATTGTATGGGTCAGAAAAAATTACAGACAATGAGTTAATTTTATGAGGCAGAGAAAATTATGAAACAAGCAACATAATTTAGATATCAAAAAAAATCAATCAGGGCATATAAGTTAATGTTACTATAATTGTGTCAAAGAAATTTGGATTCCAGAGAAAATTCATTATAAGGGTAGAAATAAATAGTGTTAATCAAAGAAGTAAGGCACATAAGTTATGGGCCAGAGAAAATTACACACAAGGAGAAACAATTTTATGGGCTAGAGAAAATTATGAAACAACCAACATAATTCAGATTTCAGAGAAAATCAATTAGGGTATATAAGTTAACGTGTTACAATTGTGGTCAGAGAAATTTGGATTGCAGAGAAAATTAATTACAATGGCATAAATAAACCAGTAGTAATCAAAGAAGAAACATAAATTGATAGTTTAGAAAAAATTGATCTCAATCAATCAAGGCACAAGAAGGAAAACAAACCAGTGGTCAGAGAAAGTTTAGAATTTCACTAAAATTTCAATGGCGATAGAAATCTAACCTGTCGAGGTACAAGAGAGTGGACTAGTGTCTTCTACAGCTGTTTGGTCAAGCTTTGCAAGTTCCACTTGGCACATCTTGGGAAGTCAGTTGTGTTACTGTCTTCCGAGTCAATGATATTTGCATATTCGCATAGCCAATATTGTGATGGAAATTAAAGTAATTAAATTTTGCTAAACACACAAATTTGTAAGTATGATAACTGCAAATTTGAATGGAAGTTATACTTACCAGCAATGCAATGACACACCTCATAACTTTTTCTGGAGTTTTGTGCAATGTTATGATAGAATCAATCAATGTTGATGTGATTGCTTCTGGCCAATCATATTGTTTCATTGATTCAAGGGGTTCCACATACTTTATAAAAACCCACTCCATTGAATTCCTACTTGTTGCAAAAAATAGGGTGAGACACAAGTACAATGTAACAATGATTGCTACATCTTTGAAGTTAGTTGGTTGCTTGCCTTTCATTGCTTTGACCAAAGACATTTTTAAGAACAGGACCAATGAACCTTGTGTCCTTTGGTAATCTTTTCCTTAAGAATGTAGATTTTGGCTTTTTAGAGTATCTTAATGACATGGCTCTTTTATCTCCTTGCAAACCAAAAATCAAGGTCATGTCATTGGTTATAAAGGTCAAGTTCTTTTTACCAACTGTGAATGCTTTTGTTTTTTTATTGTAACGTTGGATTATTGCAACTACATCATCATCAGATTTCCTAGATTTCTTTGGATCTATCCTTCCAGTGGTTAGAGCTTGGATCAATATAGCGATACCGGGTTTTTCCCTTTATGTACAGTATTCCGGACTTGAGTTCCATAATTGAGTATTGTTGTTTATATCTCATTCTGTCCTTTAATTCTTGGTATATGAGTTTTAAGATGTCGTGGGCGTGTTTCGAACAAGTTGGTTGAGTTTTGGTCTCTAATCTTGTTGCCTAGATTTTTGATGATCCGCTCGAGCGGGTCTTATTGCGCTCGAGCGGAGTTTGCATCCTTTCAGCATTTTGTGTGTCTGAAAATATACTGCAGAAGTGTTTTTCGCGCTCGAGTGGAGTTCCTTACGCTCGAGCGGGTATCTTTGCGCTCGAGCGAGTATTCGAAGTCTGAAAAAGTACTAGAGAAGTGTATTCTACGCTCGAGCGTGTCATTTTGCGCTCGAGTGGGTAGTGTTTTGCTGTTGTGCCTTGGCGCTCGAGCTGGTCCATTTGCGCTCGAACGGGTAAAGTTTTTGTGTCTTACGTTCGATCGTATTACTCTCCGTTCGAGCGGATTATACGTATATCAGATCGCGACTGTGTCATTTTAAATCACTTTTTCGACTCTCTCTCTCTCTAACTTTTCAAAACCCTCATTTGAGAGCTCTTCTCTCTAGAATACACATTCTCTCCACAAATCCATCTAATTCTAGTGGTCTGCTACCCTAGCCTCTTTGTAAGAAAGGTAGAGCTTGGTGTGGGCTACGTTTTGATCCAAAAATCTTTGGGTTTGGAGCATCTTGAGTTTCTTTATCTTCTCCGTTGGGTCTCTTCTCTTGAGGTAGGGATAACTACTCATCTTTATGAGCTTTAACATAGATGTTGGGCATTTTATATGAATGGTTTGATTTGGGAAGCTAGGGTTTGAGATTTGAAATATTGAAAAGAGGGGTTTTGTTCCTTTGAACTACATATGTGTATATGGGTCTTAAAATGAAGTTATTGATGTTTATTGACGATAAATGAGCCTTGGGGCCAAAATTGGGAACAATGAGGAAAAGCCCTAATTTTATATGATTAACCAATTTGTACAATTAATTTGGGAAAGTATAAGAATGTGAAATTGAAATGAAAATTGTGAAATTGGGAAGTTGTGAGATGGAACGGTGTAGTTGGATTGATAAATCACTCACCTTTGAAATTGTAGATAATTTATCTGTTTGATAATTCATTATCTGTTTAGAAATAACTGCTTTGGGCTATCGGTGGAGGATAGTCTTGATTGTTGTAGACACTGTATGTTGATTAGGGAAAACTGAAACTAATCACATTGAATATATCATTGAATATGACGGTTGGAATAATACATTGAATATGTGTATTGATTGATCATTGTATATGATAAGTGTTTAAATACATTATATATGTATGTTGTTTGGGAGGAGATAAGGGATGTACTCCAAGGTTTGAGAGGAGATAGGGGATGTACTATCAAACCGGTTTGGGAGGAGATAGGAGATGAACTCCATTGATAATTAAGTTGGCCAGAGTGTCCAGGGTGAAAGTCCCGAAATCTTGATTACGATTGCATAACGTAGATGAATTGCAGTGTTGAAGTATTATTGATATGAGTTGTAGTCTCATATTAAGTGATTATGAATAGAAGTATTGAAATGTTAATGATATGAATAGTAATCTCATTATAAATTGTCTGGATGAATAGAGAACCGTATTTATGAATTAGTTTGGATAATGAAAATGAAAAGGGTTGATATATATATATATATCTGTGAATACGGATTGGTTATGAAAGAGATGTACGTCTATTTATATGAGTTAAATATTTATCAAATGCCAATGTTTTAGTTACCGCTCATATTATGTTTAGCATATCTCTACTGGGTGTTGGCTCTCCCTATATGGGACATCATTTTTAGATTCAGGTGATATGTCACCTCCAAGGACATAGCTTGGGAGGCTTTGAGGCTAATAGATCTTTTTTGGTTATGCTCTTTTGATATTACATATAAATTCAGGCCAAGGGCTTAATGTATATTTGAGTTAGTACTCTCTTTTTATAACCAAGTGTTGGCTTGGAAAGTTGTAAGCCCGTGGGGCATTCACTTTTGTTGTCAATATGTAATACTTTTGTAATGAATACTCTGATAAATAAAAATATGCTTTATTCTCTCATGTCTATGGATGTCTTGAATATTGGGTATATATGTATTATTTTGAGGGCGTTACAATCAAATACCAGAATGGGGTCTTTTGAAGCTCTATAAGTTGGTTTGAATTGAATTTAAGTGTTTGAAAAAAGGAGACAACAGATGAGAGGTTGGATCGGTATTAAATGCTATAATGAGCTCTCTTTCTTTGGAGTTTAACAGGTTTTTTTCCCGTTGAGCTTGAGTCTTTTGAAGTTGGGGTATTCATCTTGATGCTAGTTGCTTCATCACCTTGGACTTGTGTGTTTTGGCAAGGAGTTTGTGGTGTTTTGCTGGTCTTTGATCTTAGATCATAAGAAGACTTAGAGAGTTTTTGTTTTTTGCTCGGTGTTTCTGGTGTTTTGCTTCTTTTACGTTTGCCATTTCTAGACAATGATGAAAACATAAAGATGTCAATATTAAATCCCAGAGAAAATTGAACATGCTAGAGAAAATTGAACATGTCAGAGAAAATTACACATAAGAGAGAAAACTAAGGTGGCTAGGGAAAATTATAAATGTCAAATAAAATTAGACATTAAAAATTAAATGTCATAGTACTAATTGTTTTTCTGTAGAATACATCTGGCCACAAAAAATTTTCATTCCCAGAGAAAATCAACAAAGCAACATAAACATGGCAGAAAAATTTTCAATAATTGTTAAAATTACATATAAAAGTAAAATATAGTCAAAGAAAATTCAAAAAGAAACATATATCTAGCAAACACATAAAATGAATGATAGAGAAAAGTAAACATGGTGAGCCAAAGAAAATTTCCATTCCACAATTAGCAAGATAAAATAAATAAAGCAACGTAAACATGCCACTGAAAATTACACAACATTGAAACCAAGAATTGAACAAAATAAGCATACCAGAGAAAATTACACATTCCGGAAAAAATTACACATTCTTGAGAAAATTTCCATTCCAGAGAAAATTTCAAGTCCATAATATTAAAATGCCAGAGAAATTTACATACACAACTAGAGAAAATTAAACATGATAGAGACACACAAGGGAGAAAAGTGATGTGGCCAAAGAAAATTATAAATGCCAAAGAAACTTAGACACAGACAAGAGAGTAATAGACATTCTAAAGAAAAATACATATTCCAGAGAAATTTACAAAGTAGAGAAATTTATAGACAAAATCATAGAAATATGTTCAAGAATAAAATCAAAACACAGAGAAATAACTTTTTTCAAAATAAACTTGCTAGAGAAAATTTAAAGAAGAAACATACATTCCAGTCCATAATATTAAAATGCCAGAGAAATTTACATACACAACCAGAGAAAATTAAACATAATAGAGACACACAAGGGAGAAAAGTGATGTGGCTAGAGAAAATTATAAATGTCAGAGAAACTTAGATAGAGACAAGAGAGTAATAGACATTCCAGAGAAAGATAGACATTCCAATGAAAAATACATATTATAGAGAAATTTGCAGAGCAGAGACATTTGTAGACAAAATCACAGAAACATGTTCAAGAATAAAATCAAAACACAGAGAAATAATTTTTTTCAAAATAAACATGCCAGAAAAAATTTAAAGAAGAAACATACATTAAGTAAAAACTAGAGAAATTCAAATACCAGAGAAATTTACAGATAAAATCACACAAACATGTTCAAGAATAAGTTTAATACATAGAAAAAATAACTTTTTTCAAATTCTTGTAACTTTTTATTACGAAATTGAAAGCCTAATTTATGGAAGGTTAATATAAAATGCAATTAACTGTATTTCTAGAAAAAAAATTTAGTTGGATTGTAGAAAAATTTACCAGAGTTAATATGAAACTTTAATTACGAACTGATATGCTCTGAGATGAAGATGCGATGTGACGAAGATGAACTGAGATGACGATGAACAGTGAAAACAGGGTCAAAGAAATTTGTGAGGAAGCAATGTGAATGATTTTGCAGAAGATAATGAAGCTCTAATGTCGATGGTGAAGATGAAATTGAAACCCTAATTCTACTGTTTTCTTACTCGTGAAGATGGTTGGATGCTTGGAATGGAACTCAGTCATCAGAATCAATTTCGTTTCTGTGTTGATTTGTGAAGGGCATTTTGGTCTACGAAATAATTAAAAATGCGCGCCATATTGTTCAGGAACTTGATGCATCACTTTTTTTTTTTTTGGTGTCCTTCATCCTCTAAATTACTATTATTAGGGACCTTAAAAACAATTCTCCTTTTTTTTTCCCATTCAAACGTGTCAAATACTACTGGGAAAGTTGATCTGTTTTGGGTTTCCAATATACCACCCCTGCATATGCTGCCATAGACATGACGATGTTGAACGAAAAAAAATTAAAAAAAAAAAAAAAAAGAAAAAAGAAAAAAAAATTAGAAATAGTAAATTAATGTTGTAATAACCTGGCAATAATCCATCAAGAAGAAGAAGTTGAAGGTAATTTTTGGACCGGAAAGAAAGGAAAAAAAAAGGAAAAAAAGTTTTTAAAAAAGAAATATAAATTACAAATAAATTATGAATTATTTTTGAAATTTGGAAAATTATAAATATCACCTTGTCAGAATTTTTTATTTAACAGAATTAATTAAAAAAGTGAAATTTCTAATGGTTCACCTATACAATAATAAAATTATTTAAATTATTAATTAAAATAAAATTTTAATATTATTAAAAACTGTTAATTAACTTGATGATTTATTAATAAAAAGACCTATTTGTTATGAAATTAGAAACTTTAGAGGGTATAATGTAATTTCTAGAACCACATAAGTAATTTATAATTTAAGTAAATCTTAGAGGGTGTGTTTGTAATTTACCCAAAAAGAAAAGAAAGATAAGCATTGTTTGGAAGTGCTTAGGAAAAGATCAAGAATATTTGCTATTTTTAAGTGCTTATTATGAGAAAGTAGCAAGCAAATTCACAACAAAATCGAAAAAAATTAAGAGCGAACAGAATCTTGAAAATGAATTATTGAAATACAAATTATTTAGAAATTTTATTTATTTATTTTTGAAAAACAAAAAGAAAAGGAAAAAGAAATAGAGATAGGCATGAACTAGAAACATAACCCACTAATTAGATAGACCCCATAGAAGGGGAACAAAAAGTGACTTACAATTGATATCCTTGTAGCTTGGTCTATCACTTCTAGCAAAAGAAAAAGGACATTAAACAGAGCTTGTTCATGTATTTGCCATGAATTGTTCATGTAATTTACATTTTATTTCAATGTTCATATGATTCGTGCATCTTGGTAATAAATTTTTTTTCTTTTTTGGTGTGGATTTTACACTCTTGTATTTCCCATTCTTTAAAATAAAATTGTCACATTTACATGGGTGGCGCTAATGCCATGAATTAAAAGTTTGCTTCGATACAACTTTTATTGCAAGAACAAATTTTCCCTCAGTGACAGACTCTTGACTCACCATTTTCACCCTCTTGCATCGCTATTTAGGGCTGGCTCAAGCGCGAGGCTATTGCCTTGGGCTGCCCTTGCCTCAATTTTTCTTGTCTTTGTATTTCTATTAACAGATCTTCATGCCAAAGCCAATTCCTCCTCTTGATAGTGCATTCACAAGCATGGGCCATCACCTTCAGCCGTGGATCCCACCCCTCTCCCTCTCATTCATTGCCATTGCTCGTTTCAAACCATTATCAACCCACAAGACAGAAATCTCTCTAGCCAATATGCTGTCCTTCTCCATTACCATCACTACCAGTACAATAATTACAATCATCGTATAAGAATAAGACAAAGACAAATCACTTTTTACAACTTCATTTAAAGTAAACATAATATGCTGTCCTTCAGTCAGTGTCTGGGTTTGAATCATCTTCTAACACCTAATAATCATATTAGTTTTTGTGCCATGCATACTGACAGAGACCAATGTGGTAGATTGGATGATCTCAATCTGATTTATTCTCTGATTGGGTTTGTGATTTGGTTCACTCCCTTTAACAATAGCCGGGAAAAGTTGTCAAAGTCCTCTTCCTCTCTTTGTTTCTGTCCATAAAATTGACCCTGAGCCCTGTGTTGCAGGATTTAGCTATTGCTTACTTTACTTTATTTCCGATCAAGGATGTGAATCTATTATGAAAAAATATATACATGAAAGAAAAAAGACAGACCAGAGAAAAGAGGGAAATAGAAGTAGGAAAGAGTAAGGGGGAGATATTCATTTAACATTTAGTTTGGGGAGAGAAGAGAATGCAGCTGGTTTTTACTGAAAGCGAGCAGATTTGCAGTAGGCTTTGCAATCTGCAGATTTGCAGGCAATTTGCCCTTGCGGAAATTTAGATACTTCACACTTAAAACTTCAACCAAATAAACCATACTTTATAATAAAATGGCCATTCATTTGAATATAAAAAGCCAAGATATTTGTGACATAATTAACATATTTTCAGCCAAATAAAAAAAGGAGATATCATGGTGACAAAAAGAAATGTGACATGTTTCATCACATTAAAGACAACCAACTTCCTAAGACCCAACTCGGAGAAGAAGAAAGAAGCAAGAAAAGAATCAGTGAGGTTTCTCACTTTTTCTTCTTAGAAGGTGGTTGAGCTTGCTTTTCACCCTCATCTTCCTCCTCTTCATCATCATCTTCATCATCCTCATCATCATCATCATCATCATCATCGTCGTCGTCATCATCACTTCCTCCGTCACCATTAGCCTCAGCATCATCCCCAGGATCCCCCTCATCATCATCACTGTCTTCGTCTCCCTCATCATCATCATCATCCTCATCGCTGTCAGCATCGCCATCGCCATCGCCGCCATCTTCGCCATCGCCATCATCTTCGTCATCGTCATCCTCAGTTTCGTTAGCATCCTTGTTTTCAGCATCGGGCTCGGTCACTCTGTTAAGTTCACCTAAAGGAAACCTGCAATGTAATTAATTGCCATTTGTGAAAATTGTGAATTCGCCTTACAAAAAGTTAATGAAGAATTGAAACCAAAAAGAATGCAAAAATTTCTCTCACCTCTTGTCTGCTCTGAGGGCATCCATGAATAAATCAATATCAATTGGCAGAGATCCAAACTGGAAAACGTAAAGCAATTAAAGTAGAGATGTTAAGGAAAAGTAAAACCATCAAATCATAGTGAATCCATTCACTTCAAGAACCATAAAATTTTGCGAACAGCTGAAGTGGTAATTTAGGCCATAAATGTGTTATTCCAGAGCATGATAAGCATTGCAATACAGCAGCCACATAAAGCATAAAAAATGTAGAAAGGATTTTCACTATCAAGGATAATCAGAAATACTTCTAGAATAGATAATTCATAATTCATAACAATAAAGCAAACCAATATTAATATTTGTTGGTACAATGATATTCATACACCCTCAGTTGAAAATCATGAAGAAACACACAAGAAGTGAGTACACATCAAAGTAGTTTGAAATGAGTAGATCTGGATTTATAATACAAATGCAGAGGTGTATCTGATGGAGAAATGAACAAAACTGAGGAAATAAAAGGAACCCAACACTGGCCCTACTTGCTTTTTTTAGCAGACAGTGTGTGAAGGGCAATATATTGGGAGTATCGGTCAATTCTTCCTGAAACGGAATGATACCGGATCATATCAGCCAATACTGAAGTGATTTTTTTTTTTTGTGCAGAGATACAAAACAGAATACCCAATACGTTACATAACCACCAATTTTTCGATCCATGAACTAGACTATTCAATAACACGAGTAAATCATTATAACAAAAAGAGAACATCAAAACCTTTCAAATAACACATCAAGATATTCTTTAGTGGAATGATACACTCCTTAACTGTTTACTAATAGGTACAGTGAACCCAAACACGATATATGCAACACTACTTCACTCATACAAGAAACCTGAAATTAACTCCAAAATTGTTTTATATGAATTTGTGTTTAAGGTACAGCTTGTCATCAACAGACAAATTGCAGAAACTCAACTCTGTAAGAACATCTCCAACGCTGCATCTAATATTTCATCAAATTTAAATTTCATGAAAAACGGGCAATTGTTTAACCTCCAACCCTTTCATCAAACTCATATCAAATGAGGGATGAACCAGAACTTTTATCCAATGAAGGAAGGCTTACATCTTTCATCAAATTTAAATTGTTACCATTGGGCCGGACATCCTCCCAGATGTCCACCCAAGAGCAACTTTGACAGCCCTTTTTGTTCATGTCCAGACGACGTCCATGACATCCACCCCAACGTCCTTCCGGACAATCGGGAATGTGAAAAAAATTTGATGAAAATTCTAGTTTTAGTATTGGAGTAAATGGTATCAAATCAAACTTTTCATCAAATTTTTATTCAAATTTGATGATTTTTTTTATTCAACTTTGGAGATGCTCTAAATGGCCTAAAAACAAGAGAAGCCTCTCGAGTCATATGACCACCCAATTTTCTAACTTGTAAAGAAAACTAATCTTTTAACTCTTCACAGACCCAAACCCTTCATTTGGTTTCTCTAGACAATAGTTCTACTGTGTTCAATTTCTCACCAACCAAACAAAGATCAAGACCCTGAATCAGTTTCGTTTAAACGGGTTCACAAATTGATTCAAGACCCGGGATTTGAACAATGTCAATGACCTAGACGAGACACGAACAGGGTGCTGCAATGGATAATCCAATCGCTGCAAATATCTTTATTAAAATAAAAATAAAAATAAAACCAACATTGTAGCCACATTGGCAAAAAACCCTAATCTCCAAATGCAGCAATACAATAAAAGCCTTAATCTTCAAAGAACCACCCATTAGCAAACACATCCTTACAATCATATCAAATCACCATAAAAAAGGTTTTAAATTGCAATAAAAAACATGTCTTTAAGGTGTTAAAAAAAAAAAAAAATCAATTGCCAAGAAAATATATACCGCAAAGAGAAGCCAAGAAAGAGACTTCTGAGCAATCAAAGCCGCCACAACCACCATAGTTTCCAAAGCAACAGTGCCAGAGCGAAGTCTTTCCATCTCCATTGCACCCCAAAAAAAAAATGTTCTACAAAGTTAAATAATGCACAGTTGGGGAAGAACAAAATACCCAAAAAAGAAAAGCAAAGGGAAAAGGAAAAGGCAAAGGCAAAGGCAAAGGTCGAGAGAGAGAGAATTTTGGGATGTTGCGAGGAGAGTTTTTTAGTAGTGTTTTGCTGGAGAAGAAGCAGAGAAATTAGGGTTTTAAAGGTTTGTCCAAATTAGAGGGGGTTTGTGTGGTTATTATTATTAATTACAATTGCTCATTTTGCAGTAATTAATTTAGGGTTGGTTTGGGGTGTCCTAAAAAAGTATATTTTTTGTCTTTTTATGAAAAGATGTGCAGAAAAGTAAAGAGGTGATGTGATGAAAAAAAGATAAAAAGATGAATTATATAGTGTATGCCAAACCAACCCTTAATTTTTTTCTTTTTCTGGTGGATTTTATTGTTGATTTTGTGTTAATATATAATAATTGTTTTGAGAAAATGACAGCAAGGTTTTAGAGGGTTATAGAAAAATGCTTGGAGCACTAAAAAGGGATCACTAGAGGGAGGACTAATGATGTGACACTAAGCCCCGTCTATTTTTAATGCCTTGTTTTTATTTTATTTTATTTTATTTTGCTATTTCCAATGAATTAGTGCTATTAATGGTGTATTTTTTAGTGGTCTAAATCATTGTTGGAGGGTTATATATATAACTTTCTTGTTAAGTTCTAATTTTTTAGTTGTATTTAATTTTTTTGATAAATTATATTAATCTTTCTTGAGAGCATAAAAAAATATAATCAATTCTATAATTTCGTCATAATTACAATAATATTTCCTAAATTTTATAATGAATCACATTTACACCCATTCTATTTACAATAATATTTCTTAGATTTTATAATGAATCACATTTACACCCAATCTATTAACAAAACCGTTTGTAATGAATGGAACTTTTGTCTTCATTTAAGATGTAGATTGGCTTTTTTGACTTTTTTGTTATTTTAAAAAGCCTCATTTGAAATAGGTTTTTTGACTTTTTTGAGAGAAAAAACGAAATAATTATGACTTGAATGTGATATTTTATTCTATTTGACTAAAATAATCAATTTTGTCCTATATAATTATTTTAGTCCAAATGAACATGCCAAACATAGCCTTAATATTTTAAGTGCAAATTTCAATTATGCCCTTCCAATACTTGTAGAGGTGGGTATCGTGTCATATTCCGGTCGTATCACATCGATCGTGTGTTGAAAATCATATATGCAAATATTAACATGACCTGTTAATAATCGTGTCAACCTGTGGATGACACGATTAATTTCTAAACCCATTAATTTACCATGATACGACATGGCGCGTCACAATTGACCAAACAAAAAACCTGTTTGAGAGAGGGCGAAGCAAACATGAAAATTCTTATTTAGAAGATAAAAATAGAAAAATATCTTATTTGGAAGAAAAGAAAAAGAAAAAAAAATCAAAAGAACAAAAAAGCCGTGTTATATATCAATTAATTAATATAAATATCTATATATATATACGCATACACTTATATATACATATACAAAGTTACAAAGGTCATAAACATATCGTTTTCAGGTCACGGGTTGTGTTAACGGGTTACATGCTAAAATAAACAGATTAGATGTGTCATTTTTGGGTTTCGTGAGTTCAACCCGAACACAACCTGTTTATTTTACAGGTTCACGGGTCATATCATATATGTATTCGTGTCAGAAAATACTCAACTCTAATCTGCTAACTTCGCGGTATTCGAGTTATGTTATCATATCGTGTCGATAATTCTCACCTCTAAATACTTGAGCCTTGTTTGGGGAAGTGGGTTTTTAGTCAAAAAAAAAAATATATATATATATATATATTATAAGTTGTCAAATCATTCTTTCTACATTTTTGTATGTCTTTTCATAAAATAAAATAAAAATTATTAAAAAAGTCAATTTCCAAACACCCCTTAGTATTTTTCTAAGACATTTTCGTCAAACAATCCCTATTTCCCATTCCCTTCACTTTAACAAAATGACTTTTCTCAACCCTCATTATCTCCACCATTGCCCTCACGTTCTATTTTCCTTCATTTTCTAAAACTACATTTTCCTATGATCTTGCACTTTGCAACATCGCCACTGCTCTATCATTTCCTCTACAATTGACTTCCCCCATTACCATTACCCCTCTTCCCTTTTCATAAGAACACTACCATTGCCATACCCCTTTACTTTCTTCTACCCTCTTGTAGCTCGAATTTTTTGCACGCCTTTTCGGAAGACAAAGAAGCTCTACATTTCGGACTCCCGTGGTTTTGAATCTAATCTCACAAGTGCAATGTGAAATTGATAAATACCAAACAGTCCAAATCCGACAAATCTTTTAGAAAATTAATTTTGAATCAAATTGCAAAATATGGACTGATTTGCCAGATACAGAGTCGCCACCTAAATATTTTTGAAAAATTTAGGAAATCCATGACTCACGCCAAAGGCCGCGTATCCGACATCACCAAGATTGTCTCGGCTCGAGAACTTAGGTTCAAGAAGGGAAGGTCATGAATTGAGTACCTCGCCGCCCAATCAAAGATCGGCCTCTACTAATCATAATATGAATCTTATTTACATTATATGCTCTTGTTCCGATTTATTAGGCTAACATTACTACGTGATGTGCACATACAAGGTATAGACTAGTTTGCTCAAATTTGAATAATTTAATTTCATGTTTGTTTTTCGATAAGGGTTTGAATTTGCTACTTGACAAAGTGGGCTTAAAGCTTGTGAATTTGCCACTTGACAAAATGGGCTTAAACGTACAGTCATTGAATCATTCCAATTTAAGCAACAAGCCTTTATCCACATGCGTTCAAACAATTTAACAAGTAAGCACTTAGCCTTATAGCAAGCATGCTAGTCATGGCAGTCACTCACACTCATGCAAGTATGCTAAAGTACTAAGAAACTCACCTAGTACTCCAAGCTAAGATAAAACAAAAGAGTTAGAAAAAATATATATAATACCTAACTATGCAATATGGCTAATGCAACACATACAAAATGCAACTAATAGGCTCGGCTATTAATTATGACATATGAATCAATTTGATAACATGCGGTTTAAGCACGTATTCGACAAGGCAGCAAATGACAATGCAAGTTCGAAATGATGAACTGAGCCTTGGTGTATGCAAGACAAATGAATGGATGCAAATATACGATATGCTAATTGAAACGTGATGCCCCTAATCTAACCATCAAAAGCGGATAAATAAAAAGGAGAAAGAGGTAAGATTGGAAGACATACACATTATTATAACATTGATGCCCTTGCGCAGGAGGGTCCGAAGGAATACACTAGCTAAGCTAAACTACTTAACTAATTATTACAAAACTTGAATAAATAAGCTAGCTATCTAAGCTAATTAATTATTACAACAAGTAAATAATTAATTATGCTAAGCTAATTAATTAAGTAATTACAATAATGAACTAATTTAATTAACTACTTTAAGCAAATTAAATAAGTATAATTCAAAGTTAATTAGCTAACTACATTAACTAATTAATTACAAAGCAACTAATTAAACTAGTTAACTAACTAATTACAACATGAATTAATTAAATAAATAACTAATCTAATTAAATAATTACAACACTTTAATTAGCAACAACGGAACTATAACTAACTAATTAATAATTAAACTAATTAACTAGTTCCGGGAACGAGGAAGACCCAATGCATGCTCGGTTTTCACCTAAAGAACTTCCATTGTTTGCTTTCAAAAGCCTCTGTTACACAACCTTTGCACTGGCTTTCCTCTTCCATACCAACTCTGCTCTGCTTCACAAATACTCTACTCAATTTTTCACCGGTGGCCAAGAAGTGGCCGGCCACCAAGAGGGGTTACCATCCAACACTGATGGCTCGCAGTTAAGAACAAGAGTCGCCTACCACTAATGATGCACAATTTCTTGCTGTAACAAAGAGCAAATAGAGCAAAGAGAGGGTATTCTCACTGATTTTTTGTACTGTGTATCCCTCTTTATCATCAAAACAAGCTCAAAGGAGTGATACATTTGGTTCAAAAACCATCAATCAAGCAATTTCATTGCATGATGGCTAAAGAACCAAGATGTACAAGTTAATAAATGCGAAAACAAAACCCATAACTTTCACCCTATCATGCATGATCAAAGGCAATGGAGACCTAAAAGGCTTGGCACATTTTATCACTTTGAATATGAAATGCCCCAATTTTCCTTATATTCAATTAATGTCCGATTGAACCCACCAAAACACAACTAAATTCTTGTCTTTGCACAATTTTAGTTTCAACTTTTAGTTACTCATTTTAATTACCCTTCCATTCTTTAACCAATTAAGTCCATTGGTGAGTTAAATCCTCTAAAAGAGAAGGAAGTGTCAAATAAGGGGTAGTTTAAGGCAAGAGAGAGGTGTCATGCCGTTGATAATGAACCTCCAAAAAAGGATTAAATCATTAAGCATAGACCTCAATCTCAAGTTTAAACAATCCTAAGGTTGACACAACCCTTAAAGAAAATATAAAAAAACCAAGAAATGAGGGAGGTTATAGAGATTAAGCTTGCTGAAATTAAGTGAGAAAATCACTAAAACATGCAATCAACTCAAACAAATGGTGTCTAAAGGCCTAAAACATCAAGCTTGTGAGGACACTTACACTAGAAGCATGAAAAACAAGACTCAAATGATTTAAACAGCCTAAAACAGAGACAAAACAGTCTAAAATACAGTATAAAACATGCTAGAATTAAGCTACAAAAGGCTAGAAAAATATGCTAACACATAGAGCTATCTAGGCTAGCAAACAATACACAAGGAGGGGAGGCTAACCCCTCCAAATTTAGACTTTAAAACATGATTTTCACCACTGAAAATAAAGATAGTTTGAAAGTGGGAAACAAAGATGGGAAGGCCTTACAAACAAGGAAAAAAGAAATGTGGACCACCCCCTAACTTTAAATGGCCTAAAATCACCAATTTCAACCCATAAAAAAAAAAAGTTTTTTAAAGCCCCAAAACAGCCCAAATCGGTGGGAAAAGATAAGAAAAACAAGTATGCAAAGCAAGTTAAAAAGGCAAGTGTTATATCTCTTGAAGGGAAGACCAACTCTAGGCAACAATTCAAGCCAAAACTACCTTCTAGAGCTCCAAGAAGGCCTCAAGGAACCTCAGCTCAAAGATGAACCACTTTGGTTAAGGAAGTGTAGGCAAAAGTGTGGTGTATCTAAGCTACTATGCACAAACTTGCAAGAGAGAAAGAGAGATGTAGAGAGAGAGAGAGAGATAATTTTTGCTCCAAAAATTCTAACCTTTAAAAGTGGGGGAGAAGACCCCCTATATATAGAAAAACATGTACTTGGCTGAGATATATCCCTCCATACACGTGTAGGGAGATGCAACCAGTTGTGCCAACAGTTGGCACAATTGTCAACAAAATATCTGAAAAAAAGACACTGATGGCTGGTAGGCCACCAATAATGGCCGGCAGGCCACACCACTGGCTGGCAAGGCACAAGGGTGGCCGGCAGCCCACCAGAGGAGACATGCAGGTCCTAGGGTCTTGAGGTTTGAAGCACTAGGGTTTTGGTCCAAAACAAGGCATAGAATGAATAGGGTTTAAAGGCTCAAAGATAGGGCATTCGACTGAGGACTTCGGGCACTAAAACGAGCACATGCAGTCATAATCATCGAGTGCACAAACGATGACGCCGATGTCTTGAGAACGATAAAAAATGGGGTGTCTACACCTTTATAACCACCTCCATCATCATCTCATTTTCATAGCGTCACCATTACTACCTTACCTATTCATTTGTCCCACTTACATTCCTCCACCATGTCTCTTCTATGACACCACCACTACCATTATCTTTCTCTTTTTATTTCCTCCATCCTCTACATTCATCTTCATCTAGGGATGGGCTCAAGTCGGTTGCAGTCACAGAACCTTCAATCCGTTATCCGTCCGCCAAATTAACAGATTGAAGAAAATCAATCCGCATCCGTCTGCCAATCTGGCGGATGTGGATTAAGTGGATTGGCGAATGGATGCGAATTGGTTTAGCGGTTTAAAATTTTATAAATTTTCAACATAATTCAACTTGTGCACTTCCTAAAAAAAAATTAAAAAAAAAAAGAAAAAAAAAAAGAAAAGGTAATACAGTCAATGCCTTAAAAAAGTATTACAATCATTGCATGCCTCATCTAAAGAAACAAAGTTTAAAACTTTAGAATATTATAATCACTATATGCATCATTTACATATTACAATCATAGCATGCCTCATCCACATAAAGTATTACAATCTGTGGTTCTTAAAATATAAAAACAATTCAAACCACCAAAACCATGAATAGAGCAGTAGTAGAGATTGTATGTTTCTGTATTGTTACATCTATATCTGTTTTTGAAAACAAAAGCCAACCAACATATATCATATTTTCTATTTATTATTTTTAGAGTTAGATTTAAAAATCAAAAAATATATTCAAGTGGAAAACTCTTTTTCAACATAATATTTAAACTCTTTTTCAATTGAAAACACAAACATAATATCTAAATAAATTGAAAATACAAAGTCTTATAAATTACTAGGGGTGCTCGCGGTTTGGCGGTTCGGTTGTTGCCAAAGGAACCTCAAATCTACTATCTGTCCAAAACTAGGTGGATTGGAAAAAATCAATCCGCAACCGTCCGCTCGTCATCACGTATCCATCCAAAATATGGCAGATCAATTCGGTTTGGGCGGTTTGGGAGGATCGATATACCTGCTACTCACCCCTTCATCCATCATCCTTCTTTAAGGTTAGCTAATTCAACAATAACGACAATTAAAAAAATTAAAGCTACAAAATAAAATAGAATAAGAAAAAGAAAGGAAATGGATGATGCATTTCTTCAAATGATCTCTATAAAACATCTTTTCAAACGGTCTTTGAGACATTTTTCAAATGGTCAAAATGTGAAAGTAGATTTGGATCATGTCGGCTTGAAGTGGTTTGTCACAGTTGTCTAATCACAATGCGTTCTTTATCTCTTCTCCATCTTCCATTGTTAGCTCAAAGTGGTCCGATCACGGTAAGTCCAAATACAGTGATTCCTCTATATCTTTTCCATTTTCCATTGTTGGCTCAAAGTGCTCCGATTGCAATTGAGTACCATAGTGGATGATAGAGATGGTGGTTCATAGTGGTGGTAGAAGATTTAGGTAGCATTGGCATGCACCATAGTTTATGATGGAGGAGGCAACAACTATTCGTGGTGGTTTGGTTCCATTTGCGAAGGTGGTATGCAATGGATGTAAATGCGGTTCAATTGATTATCAACAACGTTGGTTGTTTGTGGTGGTATGGAGGAGAAAACAACGTTAATGTTCATTCATAATAGTGGTGAACGATGGATTTGGGATGGTGTACAATGTGTAATTCTATGATTTGATGGAGAAGATGTAGAAAACTAAAAATAAAAATAAAGAAGTGTGTTAAGGTTTGGTTGTGTATAAAGGCAAAAGGCAATTTTATTATAATAATGATAAAGACTAGGGGTAAGCAACGGATATATCGATCCGTCCGAACCGATCCGTCGTATTTTGGATGGATACGTAATGACGAACGGACGGTTGCGGATTGATTTTTTTCAATCCACCTAGTTTTGGACGGATGGCGGATTTGAGGTTCCTTTAGCCGCAACCGAACCGCCAAACCGCGAGCACCTCTAGTAATT
Source organism: Camellia lanceoleosa (assembly GCA_025200525.1). Lineage (NCBI taxonomy): Eukaryota > Viridiplantae > Streptophyta > Magnoliopsida > Ericales > Theaceae > Camellia > Camellia lanceoleosa. The sequence goes on from JANUSC010000105.1 coordinate 653,316, forward strand.
TGTAAGACTTTGTATTTTCAATTTGTTTAGATATTATGTTTATGTTTTCAATTGAAAAGAATTTAAATATTCTGTAGAATATATTCTGTTAAAAAAGAGTTTTCAATTTGAATATATTTTTGAATTGAAAAAATATAGATGTATTATTTATTTATATTTTTTGGTTTTTAAATCTAACTCTAAAAATAACAAATAAAAAAGATGATACATATTGGTTGGTTTTTGTCTTCAAAAGCAAATATAGATGTAACAATACAGAGGCATACAATCTCTACTATTGCTGTGTTCATGGTTTTGGTGGTTTGAATTATTTTTATATTTTAAGAATCACAGATTGTAACACTTTATATAACACTTTATGTGGATGAGGCATACTGTGATTGTAATATGTGGATGAGGCATACAATGATTGTAATATTCTAAAGTTTCAAACTTTTTTTCTTTGGATGAGACATGCAATATGCCTTCTTTTTTTTTTTTTTTGAGGAAGTACACAAGTTGAATTATGTTGAGTCTTCATTTGAGAAGAACTAAAATAGCCTGGCTTTTTTAGCCTCGTTTGGTTTTTGTTTTTGGCTTTGACTTTTATGAGAGAAAAGTATAACAATTATGGTTTAAATGTAACATTTTGTCTTATTGGCTTATGTAGTCAATCTTGTCTTTTGTGCTTTTTTAAGCAAAAAGCCAAAACCAAACATAGCTTGAAAATTTATAAAATTTTAAATCGCCAAACCGATTCGTATCCATCCATCAAGCCGCCAATCTGTTCAATCCACATCTGTCAGATTGGCAGACGGATGCGGATTGTTTTTCTCCAATGTGTCAATCTGGCGAACGGATGACGAATTTGAGGTTTCGTAGCCGCAACTGACCCGTGCCCACCCCTAATAAAGACCCCACAATTCTCAAAATGATTTGGACCATTCATGTTACTGTCAGAGAGACAAAGAAAAAAAAATTCAAATACATCAATGGAGATCGTGAGATCTTCCTTTATGGGGGTCCCAAACATTTTTCATTTTATTATGATGCAAAAGGGATAATAATGTTCGTTTGCTTTGTACCTTTTATGTTATTACATGGAATATTAGTGTATTTATTGCAATTTTTTTTAAAATTTTACGAAAGATCAATATAACGTACCCCTGATTTTTGACAAGTCTTTAGCAGAATGCTACATTTATATTCTTTGTTTGATGCAAAGTAAACAAATATAGTTTAAGATCAATTAGATTTTTTTCTTAAATTATATTACCAGAATAAGAGCAATATTCATTCCTTAATTTATACATCTTGTATTAAATTATAAAATAAAATTTTAAATTTAAATTCTTTTTTAAATTATGTTATTGCAATTAGAATGAGATCAATAGTCACATATGTCATAATGATGTGTTATAATATTATTGATCTAAACATAATTTGTTATTAAATACACCTATTCAAATTATTAATCACTATTAAAGTTTATATTTTTATTTTTTGTCATTTTTGGTTTTAAATTTTATAAAAAAAATTACGTCCTTCTAAACTACAACAACTTAAACAATAAATTTTTTAATATAAATATCTTTTTTAACAAAATACAAAAGCATTAAGAAAATTATTGACTTTTTAACGATTGCCAAATATAATGGATTCTATTTTTTTTTTTTTATCTCAATTATCAACTAAACAAATTGAAATATATATTTAAAAAAATGGTTTAAATAGTTAAAAAGTGACTTTTGCTAAAATCAAATAGAAATAAATATTTTTTTTAATTAAAAGTGATAGGTGAAACTTATTTTTTTTATATAATAAAAAAAGAAAATGAGAGTTACATTTAATAATTTATTGTTCCAGTAATGTTACAAATTCACACTTTCACCCATAATGATGTGACAAGGAAGTTGGGCCCCATGTCATTGAGTGTATAATAAATCAAGAGTTGACACATACTATACCATATCATTGTAGATATAATTATGGATGTTTTTTTGTGAATCTCAAACATTTTTTTTTTATTATTATTCATCTAGACGTTTTTTAAACTTACGAAATATGATGGATCCTGTTAATTTTATTTTTTTTTAATCTCAGTTGTCAATTAAACAAACTAAAATAAAAAATGAATTTTTTTAGCTCAAATTGCTAAAAAGTGAATTTTGCTGAAATAAATAGAAATAAATGTTATTTTTCTAATAAAAGTGATGGTTTGTGAAATATTTTTTTTATTTAAAAAAATAGGGTTATATGTGATAATTCATGAGTCATCTATAATTATTTTCAGATCAAATGAGACTATCATTCTAAATTTTCTTCTTACCCTTTTTTTTTTATACATATACTTTTATTTTGTAGAAATTTAATTTTATTATATTTAAATATTTTTGAAGCATTTACACACAAGTCCCAATTTATAAACTTATGCTCCATTAAGTTATAACTAAGATTTTTTAAACCTTCAATTCTCAATTTTTAGTAGTCAGAATCATTTTTCAAATAATGTATTCATCATTTATGATTATCTATAGAGGAACATGATGATTTGACATTTATTTTGATTTTCAAAATTTTAAAATATCAACTTTCAAATTGAAAAAACTAAAAACAAATTATGTGCCAAAAAAAAAAACTAATCAGTGTGTTTGGTTTCAGTTTCTAGAAATTGAGTATTCTTTTTTTTGTTTTTTGTATTTTTTTTATTTTTAGTGAATATTTTTAAAATTTTAAACAATTTTTTTTTTACTTTTTTAAATGCACCTTACTTAGATGTATCTAAATAGTAAAAAATTTGTGAAAAAAATATTTTAAAAAATTAATAAATACATAAAAATATGAAAAATATATTGAATTTTCATTTTTTTTTTTTTTGTATTTTTGGCATTTAGTGATTTTTTAAAAGATTTTTTCACAAATATTATACTTTTTAAGTATATTTTTCTGAAAAGTATTTCATGAAAACCAAAACCAAGCAAAGTGTTTTTGAAAAAATTAAAAAAATAAATTATTTTTTTGGTGCAAAACTGAAAATTCTGTGTCTATAAAGGAGTATGCTGATGGAACATTCATGTGCAAAATTTTTAAAAAAATTAAAAATGAAAAAATTGATAATGTTATCAATTTTAAAATTGAAAAAAATTGTTAATATTCTTGATTTTATTGAATAGTTGAATCAAACCAATAACTAGAAGGGTAAATATATTTACTCTCATGCTCTGTTTTTCATCAGTTAGTGAAACAATTATCTGAAACATTACTATGCAAAATTCATAATGTTCTTAATTTTAAAAATTGTAAAAAACTGATAATATTCTCTAGGGGTGTTCATCATTCAGTTGCAGCTGGGGAACCTTTAATCCACCATCCATTCACCGGATTAGCGGATTGAAAAAAATCAATCCATATCCGTCTGCTGGTTTGACGGATGTAGATTAAGCGGATTGGCGGATGGATGCAAACCAGTTTGACAGTTTAAACTTTTACAAATTTTGAAAATAATACAACAACTTGTCAGCATTTTTTTTTTTTTTTGGATAATAATCTAACTCAACATAACCAAAAGATTATCAAGTAAATTGTCAAATACCAATAATAAATACATATAAGAAAACCATGCATTATCAAAACTATTTCATTACTTTTTTTTATTCAAAAACTATTTAATTTGGTTTTTTTTAAAATGACAAAATTAAGCCTTATATTTTCCACACAAAAATACCAAATATCAACGCTTATCATTTGATAAAAGAATTTCTAAATTGAAAACAAAACAAAATATTTAAACTCTTTTGTAATTGAAAACACAAACAGAATATCTAAACAAATTGAAAACACAAAATCTTACAAATTATTAGAGGGTGCTCGTGGGTTGGCGGTTTGGTTGAAGCCAAAGGAACCTCAAATCCGCCATCCGTCCAAAACTATGCGGATTGAAAAAAATCAATCCGCAATCGTCTGCTTATCATCATGCATCCGTCCAAAATGCGGCAGATCGGTTCGATTCAGTCGGTTTGGGCGGATCGGAATATCTGCTGTTCACCCATATTCTTAATTTTACTAAATAAGACTTGTTAATTCAAAAAATCTTAAATAGGACTTAAGCGACCATAGCATTTGTAAATATGTAACGCCCTCAAAATAATACATATAAACCCACATTCTTGACATGCATAAACATAAGGGAATAAAACGTATTTCCATTCATCAGAGCATTCATTACAAAAGTATTACATGTTGACAGCAAAAGTAAATACCCTACGGGCTTACAACTTTCCAATCCAACACTTAGTTACAAAAAGAGAGTACCAACTCAAATACACTTTAAGCAATTGGCTTGAATTTACATATAATACCAAAAGAGAACAACAAAAAGATCTATCAGCCTCAAAGCCTCCCAAGCTACGTCCTTGGAGGTAGCATATCACTTGAACCTGAAAATTATATCCCATATAGGGTGAGCCAATGTCCAGCAGAGATATACTAAACCAAGCATGAGAAATAACTAAAATATTAGCATTTGATAAAAGGCTAATTCTTGTAAACCAACTTACAACACAATCCAGTTCCATGACAATATGTCCATGTTTCATTTCATTTTCCTTTACTTATCCAATTTTCAATTCATAAACCAGCCAAACAATTAAATGAAACTACAACTCATGTTAAGACACTTCAATTATTCACAATTCACATGAGGCTACAACTCATATTAAAACACTTCCATTCTTCAATTATCTACGTTATACAAACGTAATCAAGATTTCGAGACTTTCACCCTGGACACTCCAGCCAACTTAGTTATCAATGGAGTCCATCCCATATCTCCTCCCAAACTGGTTTGAGAATACATCCCCTATCTCCTCTCAAACCATGGAGTACATCCCCTATCTCCTTCCAAACAAAATACATATACAATGTATTTAACACTTATCATATACAATGATCAATCAATACACATATTCGATGTATTATTCCAACCGTCATATTCAATAACATATTCCAGGTGATTAGTTTCAGTTTTCCCTAATCAACATACAGTGTCTACAACAATCAAGACTATCCTCTACCTATAACCCAAAATAGTTATCTCTAAATAGATAATAAATTTATCAAACAGATAAACTATCAACACTTTCATAGATGAGTGATTTATTTATCCAACTACACCATTTAATCTCACAATTTCCCAATTTCGTGATTTCCAACTCAATTTCATATTTCCCCAAATTAATTATTCAACATATTAGGGTATTTTTCCCTTATTCATAAAGTTGCCCCCAAGGCCCAAATTTCACTCATCTTTTATAAATGACCCCAATTCCAAGCCTCTTATGCATATTTGACTCAAACATGAAAAACCCCTCTTTTATAAATTACAAATCAAACCCTAACTTTTCCAAAATTACCATAATTCACCATCCAATCAAAATGACTAAAATTTATGTCAAAACCCATAAGAAGGAGTATGGTATCCCTACCTCAAAAGAAGAGACCAAATGGAGTAGATGAAGAAAACTCAAGATGCTCTAAACCCAATGATTTTCGGATCAAAACGTAGCCCACACCAAACTCCACCTTTCTTACAAAGGAACTGGGCTAGAAACACACTAGAATTAGATAGATTTTTAGAGAGAAGGTATGTAGAGAGAGAGGAAGCAGCCGTTCTAGGGTTTTGAGTAAAAGAGATGAAGAAAAGTGAAGAAGAAGCTGCTGCTGGGAACTAATATATTCGAGGCTTGCTCGAACGAAGGAATGGTCGCTCGAGCGACCAGACACAAAGAAACCTCGCTCGAGCGCAGAAAGCCTCGCTCGAGCCAACAATTCGAAACTCCAGGTCTGCAACCCAGAAGCATGCTCGAGCGAAAGAATGCTCGCTCGAGCGAAGAAACTCAAAATATAGTCCTCGCTCGCTCAAGCGAAGGAAAGCTTGCTCGAGCCAAGAAATGCAACCTTCAGGTCCAAAACTAGACGCAGATGCAAGCTCGAGCGCAAGACTTCTCGCTCGAGCCACCAAACACAACACAACACTCAACTCTCACTCGAGCGAAGGAGCCCTAGCTCGAGCGAAGGAACTAAAACACAGAGCTCACTCAAGCGACAAAAGCCTCACTCGAGCGAAGACACCAAAATTTGGGCAGCAACCATTTGTTTCAAAACACACTCAATCTGTTACAAACCTGCCCAATACATTCTAAAACTCAAATACAAGGAATTAAAGGATGAAAATGCAACATATACAACAACAAACATCTACGGAATTGAGTCCGGAATGCAATAACCAATAGAGGGAAAATCAAGATCGCTATAAATAGGACTTAAGCTACCACAACATTTGTAAATAGGACTTTTAGGTAATTAACTCAATATTTTATTATAATTTTTAAATTAAAAATAATTTTTGAAAAATCATATTTAAATTATTTTATGCCATTATAAAATATAATTTTTTTAATATCAACTTATTGATCCCTTTCTAAAATGTGTATTTGCTTTTATTCATTAATATTAAAATTTTAATTAATCTTATTTATTATTAAAAAAATAATTTTATATATTTATATATACAATTTTGTTTCGATTGCTCAAATTATTTGGTGTCTCTGTCCAAGGCCATTCAAATTTATTCGAATTTTTGAATTTTACATATGTTCTCACCGAATTAAAAATTATGTTGTACAATCTTTAAAAATTTATAGGCTTGACTCAAGTTGCTTGGGTTCAACTTGCCCAAATTTACAAGTTTGGTCATAGGGTTGAAAGTTACATTATTGAAATTGTGACAAATTAAAAATTGATACATAAATTGTGATAAAATTGTAAGTTTCAATATATGTATTTTTTCATAATTTACATACAAAAATCTAATTATTTATATTATTTCGTATAAACATATTTTATTAATTTTTTTACATCCCGTGCATAGCATGGATTTTCACTAATTTTATTATGATGCAAAAGGGTTAATAATGTTCATTAGCTTTGTACTTTTTATGTTATTACATGGGATATTAGTGTATTTATTACATTTTTTTTTTAAATTTTATGAGAGATCCATATAAAGTACCCTTGATTTTTGACAAGTCTATAGCAGAATGCTACATTTATATTATTTGTTTGATGTAAAGTAAACAAATATAATTTAAGATCAATTAGATTTGTCAATCATTGAGGGTTTTTGTTTTTCTTTTTGGAAGGGGGTTGAAGACAAGTCTGTAGCAGAATGCTACATTTATATTATTTGTTTGATGTAAAGTAAACAAATATAATTTAGGTAAATTATAAACACATCCTCTGATATTTATTTAAATTATAATTTATTTTTTGTAGTTTTAAAAATTACATTATGCCTCCTAAGATTTCTAATTTCATAATAAATAGGTCCTTTTGTTAATAAATTATCAAGTTAATTAACAGTTTTTAATATTGTTAAAATTTTATTTCAATTAATAATTCAAATAATTTTATTATTGTATAGGTGAACAGTTATAAATTTCACTTTTTCAATTAATTCTGTAAAATAAAAAATTCTGACAGTGAGGTATTTGTAATTTTTCAAATCACAAGGGGTAATTCGTATTTTAAGTAAATCTTAGGAGGTATATTTGTAATTTACCCTATAATTTAAGATCAATTAGATTTGTCAATCATTGAGGGTTTTTTTGTCTTTCTTTTTGGAAGAGGGTTACAAGTATTAATATTATGCATTTTTATAAGTTCAGGGAGATCAATATAATTTATCCTTAATTTTGATAGGTTAATAATTGAATTTTTTATATTTGTATGTTTGATGTAATGTAAAAAAATAAGTTTAAGAGGAGAAGGGGTATTGTTGTGCCCTAAGGCATAGCAATTGTTGTTACTCTCTTTGTAGGAGGTCTTCTCGGGTGTTTTTTGATGATCTGAACAGTTTATATTGTAGGGTTTGTTAAGAATATTATTCATATAAAAAGTCAAGTTAATCGGATATTTATAACGCCATGATTAGATCCTAATTGTTTGCAAAAATTTATGAAAGTTATGTTAACCGTTAATTTTTATAGAAACAAATGTGCTTTGGTTATAGGGCTACAAATATCCAATAAACTTGATTTTTTTATATGGATGATCTAGTTGACGAACCCTACAATATAAATGGTTCAGATCATTGAAAAACACTCGGGACAATCTCCCACAAGGGGCACAACAGTAACTGTTGTGCTTTAAGGCATAGCAGTACCCCTTCTCCGAGTTTAAGAACGATTAAATTTGTCAATCATTGAATTTTTTTTTTAGGGGGTTTAGGTATTGATGTTAGGAAAATTTAGTCTAACATCTCTCTCCATCTTTTAGTAATGGAAAAGATCCATAATATTTCTTTTTGTAGTCTAAGGTCCCTCGATGAATAACTAGTTTATGTATAATCTTAGCGTACCCTCTCTCGATCCAAAACCATCCCCGCCAGGGGCGAAGGGAGCTTGGGTTCAGGGGGGGTCACATGCCCCCCTGACTTTTGAAAAAAAAAAATAAATTTTTTTTTTTAAGTGTGGTCTGCCTTTCACTTTCACACACACACATTCAAACCCACTAACCCACTAACACACACACACCACACGCTAGAAGAACCCACGTTTGTATTTTTATTTTATTTTTATTTATTTTTTTTTTTGGGAATTTCAATCCCAATCAAATATTGATACACAACTTTTTTTTAGGTGAGTGCACACAACTCCAATTACAACAAGGTTAAAACTCTAAAACCTTATAAGTGTATGAAATTCTTTATTTTTTTATTTATTCACTGTACTCGTGAAGTATCTTCATATTTTTTTTGTCTTCTTTGTCTTTCTTTGTTGTTTTGTAATTTACCGACTCGCGATTCACCAAATTAGGATCACACAACACAGATTTGAGACTACACTAAAACCTTGGTATCTTCTCTTCATTGTTTACACATAACTTTATTATTATTTTTTTAACTTTTAAATAAAAATTATGAGTATTAATTTATAATTATTTGTTAAGTTTTGATTTGTAAATTTTTTTTATTTGTTATTATTTATGTTAAAATAAGAGATTTTGATATGCTAAAATTATGAATCTTAATTGGTGGTGATTTATATTAAAATTAGGGATTTTAGTTTGTTGTTGTTTGTGCTAAAATTAGGGATTTGATTTGTGCTAAAATTAAAAATGTTATTTTGCAGTGATTAATATTTAAATTAGGGATTTTGATTTGTTATAATTTGTGCTAAAATTAAAAATTTTGATTTGTTGTGATTTGTGCTAATTTAAATTTTTTGATTTGTATTAAAGTTAAAGATTTTGATTTATGGGGGGTTTGAGATTTTGATTATGAATTTTTATTTTGATTTTTAGTTTTTTCAAACAATCATAGAGAAATATTTCAAAAGAAAATCAAAGTGGGAATCATCTCTTTCTCAAGAAAAAGATGAAAATTATTCTTCCGCAAAACAAAGTCGCGTAGAAATCAACTTAGTAGACCTTCCTGCAAATCCAGGACTACGGCCTCGGATTATGGACTATAATATTATTGATTGGGGAAGAAAAAAATTTGAGATTGTAATTAATGGGTGCCCCCTATATTAAATTCTTGGCTCCGCTACTGATCCCCACCGAATCTCTCTCTCTCTCTCTCTCTCTCTCTCTTTTCGTAATTTCATCTGAAACCAAAATTACTATCTTTAAACCCATCAACGAAGAAGAAAAATGAGAAGATGTCTGCAAATCAGTTCGTGAAGAAGCCTCTAATGTGCTCTTTTTCAGATATGATTGCAATTGTTAGTCTTTGATGTTATCGTCTTCACAAGGCAGTGGGCATGTTCTGTGCAATTTCAAGCTCATAGAGGTATCACTTTCGAAAAATAGCTCCCAAGTCAACCGTAGGCAACTTTCATTTATGTATGTATATGTATATATCTATGTATATGTTCTGTGCATATGAGAGAAATTAGTTGAATTGGGTTTCTATCTTTTGATGGAAATCAAAATGAAAAGTTCTTATCTGAATAAATATCTAGAAAAAAAGAAGAAGAAAAAAAAAGAGTTCTCAAAATATTTGGAAATTGTTTTGAAATTTATTTTCTTTATTTGAAATCAAAATAAGTTCTCATGTTTGTATATATATATATATATATTTGTTTTAAATGAGTTTTGCAAAATCAATTGAATGTGGGATGTTAGAATGGGGATTTACATGGTATAACTCCTTCGAAAAAGATCCCTCTAAAAGCTCCTTCAACTTCTTTGTCTTGCACACACACACACATATACATTTTCATATAAGTAGCATTTCTTTGTTCGAGTAGGTAGAAGCAACTTCTAAGATTAAAGAAACTTTACCTCAACAACCACAAGATGACCTGAGCGAAAACACCCCCTCTCTCTAGATGTAGGAACTAGGAATGAGCAGCGGATATACCGATCCACTCAAACCGACCGAACCAAACTAATCCGCCGTATTTTGGACGAATGCGTGATGATAAGTGGACAGTTGTAGATTAACTTTTTTCAATCCGCCTAATTTTGAACAAATAGCGGATTTGAGGTTCTTTTGGCCACAATCGAACCGCCAAACAGCGGATACCCCTAATAATTTGTAAGATTTTGTATTTTCAATTTGTTTAGATATTCTATTTGTATTTTCAATTGAAAAAGAGTTTAAATATTCTATTAAATATATTCTGTTGAAAAAGAGTTTTCAACTTGAATATATTTTTTGAATTGAAAAAAATAATTTATCTATATTTCTTGGTTTTTAAATCTAACTCCAAAAATAATAAATAAAAAAGAATTTATATGCTAGTTAGTTTTTGTTTTCAAAAACAAATATAGATATAACAATATAGAGGCATACAATCTCTACTACTACTACTCTGTTCATGGTTTTGGTGCTTTGAATTGTTTTTATATTTTAAGAACCACAGATTGTAATACTTTAGTGGATGAGGCATGTTGTGATTGTAATATGTGGATGAGGCATGTAGTGATTGTAATATTCTAAAATTTCAAACTTTCTTTCTTTGAATGAGGCATGCTGTAATTATAATACTTTTTTAAGTCATTGACTGTAATACATTTTTTTTTTTGAGGAAATACACAAGTTGAATTATATTAAAAATTTATAAAATTTTAAACTACCAAACTAATTTACTTCTATCTGCTAATCCGCCGGATTGACGAACGAATGCGGATTGATTTTCTCCAATCCACCAATCTGGCAGACGGATGGCGAATTGGAGGTTCCGTAGCCGCAACCGACCTGTACCCACCCCTAGTGGAAACTATGTGAATTTTCTCTAGTTGTAATCATTGTTTGTAATTTTGTGAATTTTTTCTAGCCGTGATCACTATGTAAATTTTCTCTGGTTATGGTCATTGTTTGTAACTTTGTGAATTTTCTCTGACTGTGGTCATTCTATGAATTTTCTCTAGCTATGGTCACAGTGTGAATTTTCTCAAATACTGTGGAATTGTGACGTGGTTAGAGAAATTTTAGTGAAAATGCCCAGAGAAATTCTAAACATGAACATAAAGAAAATTGTGAGCAAATCAGATTGAATTTTCTCTAGACTGTGTGAATTTTCTCTAGATGTAGGAATTGTGTCAATTTTCTCTAGTTGTGATCATTATTTGTAATTTTGTGAATTTTCTCTGGCTATATGATTTTTTTTCTAGATGTGATCATTGTGTGATTTTTCTCTGGTTGTGGTCACTGTTTGTAATTTTGTGAATTTACTCTGGCTTTGGTCACTGTATGAATTTTCTCTGACTATTTTCTTAAACACTATGAGATTATGAATATTGTGAGTTGTGTGATCTCATTGCCGAAGATCGAATGAAGGTGAGATAACGCGTATGTGGCGAAGGCTTTCACGCACAGCTTTTGCCGAAGCCCTCTCCATCATCTGCCGCCACAAAACCCTCCTCCGTCGTTCGCCGCCATCGTGAAGCCCTGAAGAAAAAGATCTAAAGATCTGAATGTATAAAAAAGAAGAAACGAAACACCAGTGCTTTCTTCACTGGAATGCAAATCTTTCGCTGAATACTCTTCCACTGCAACTGCCGCATTGACCACATTCTCCCACTCATCTCTTTCGTTGCCACTGTCTTTATCTTTTTCTTTGTCCTTCTCTCATTTCTCTTTTCTCTGATCACCAATCATAACTCGGTATTTCTTCATCTCTCTATATCTTATTATTAATTTTTATTGCAATGGATTGAAATAATCACTATCTTATTTGTCTATACAGTCTAGAGAATTTCTCTGGTAAGAAGAGAAATGATTGGTGATTGGAGGAAAGTGAGTAATGATTTGTGCTAAAATTTCTCTGATTTGGTTAAAACAATTTTCTCTGGTTTAAAATTGTGAACAAACACAGGAAAATTTGTGAACAAAGCCAAAGAAATTCTTTGTGAACAAAGCTAGAGAAATTTCAATTTTCTTTGGATTTCTGTGGTTCGAACCTAGAGAAATTCTTCTTTCAGTGAGTCTCTCTCTCTCTCTTTATATGTATACTAACATATGCCCGTGCCTGAAGGTGCGGTGTAAATAATGTTAGAATTAGAATATAATTGTAGTCCCGACACTATTTAAATTTATTTTTTAATTTGATAAAATCACAAATTTATTATAAAATTTTGGAGTTCTCACAAAACTTATCATGAAAACTCACTTTTGCATATATAATATATAGCTAGATAGATAGATGTGCCTGTCATACATATAATTTCTACAAGCATACATATAATATTACTTTTGCTTATATAATTATATGGAAATTGTATAGATGCCCGTAATGTCCTAGTGTATTACAGGCATACATATATTGTATGGAAATATGTGTAAAATATATTGAACAAAAAAGAAAGAAAAAAAAAAACCAAACAGAGAGAAAAATTAAAAAAAAAAGAAAAAGAAAAAAAAAAGGAAAAGAGATATGAATGTGGGATCATGGGATCATAGAAGGATGACTGAGAAAAAGAAAAAATAAGAAAGAGAGAAGCGGGAAAGTAGAAAATGTATATGTAGAATATATTTTGGGAAATATATCTCAGCCATTATTTTAATAAGACAAAAATATGTTGAAGATTCAAAAACCGTCTTACTTTATTAAAATATGTTGAAAATTCATATAATGTCTAAATTTATGAAATCTATCAAGTATTCAATATATTTAAAAATAATAATTAATTGTTCAAATTCATTTAATTTGTGGACTATAAAATTCATTAATTGAATCTCCATCACACACAGTAAAATCTGGCTTTTAATTCTATGATCGCAGACTTTTTCATATAATATGAATAAAAATAAGTGAACAAAAAGGAGAAAATAAAAAAAATAAACAAATAAAGAGAAAAAGAAAATTTTGAGAAAACAAAAAGAAAAAAGAGAGGAAGGTGGGATCATGAGATCATGGAAGGATGGGTGAGAAAAAGAAAAAGTAAGAGAAAGAAATGGGAAAATAGAAAATGTACATATAGGATATTTTTTGAAAAATATATATCAGCCGTTGTTTTATAATTTGAATAGATATAAACCGTCCAAATGTCCTAGTAGGACAAATGTGTGTAGGACAATTTCAAAAATCATCCTGCTTTATTATATAGATGTTGAAGATTCATATGAGGTCTAAATTTATGGAGTCTATCAGGTATTCAATATATTTAAAAACAATAATTAATTGTTCAAATTCATTTAATTTGTGGACTATAAAATTCATTAATTTAATCTCCACTATATACAAGAAAATCTGGCTTCTAATTCTGGGATCGCAGACTTTTTTATATAACATGAATAAAAATAAGTAAACAAAAAAGAGAAAATAAAAAAAAATAAACAAATAAAGAGAAAAAGAAAAATGAGAGAAAATAAAAAAAAATAAAAAGAAAAGAGAGAGGAAGGTGGGATCATGGAAGGATAGATGAGAAAGGGAAAAAGTAAGAGAGAGAAGCAGAAAAATAGAAAATGTACAAGTAGGATATTTTTTGAAAAATATATCTCAGCCATTATTTTATATATAATTCGAATAGATATGAGTTGTCTAAATGTCTTAGTAGGACAAATGTGTGTAGGACAAATTCAAAAACCATCCTACTTTATTAGATATACATATATATATATATATATTGGTTGTTGTTGTTGTTTATTTAGGTGATCAATTTGTGTATTGCACATCGTGATTGGGAAGACAGAGAAATTTTCTAATTTGAACCCAGAGAAATTCTTGCGAAAGCCAGAAAAATTCTTTGAAAATCCAAAGAAATTAAATCTCTAGACTAGAATCCAGGGAAATTCTCTGGCTTCTCTAGGAAGAAATGAGAAATTTCCAGAATTTCTCTGGGCTGGATCGATTTTTCTCTGAATCGATGTTGAGGGACTTAGACATTATGAAAACATTAGATATTTTTTATGCTATAAAATTTTAATAACAAGGACCCTAAAAAAAAATCCCCTTAATGTTATGCATTTTATAAATTCCTAAAATATATATTTGGTTGACGCAATAACGTAATGGTTTTTAAAACTTTCTTTCTTTAAAATATAGTGAACACATTATTTTCTTTATTGTATTTAGTTTACTGAAACAAAATAAGATTTAATGAAATGATTATTCTTTAATCTATGTGTAATGATGATTTTGTTATAATAATAAATGGTAATTTTATTATGATATGAGAAAACATATTATAATGGAATGCTCATTTCATTATATTTCATTTTAATAAAGCATTTGTACAATGAAAGAAAATCACAATAGTAAAAACTACTATAACCAAGTCCTATCATTATTTCCACGAATTTTGAAAAGGTAAAAAATTCAAACAATTGATTCAAATTTCACTTCAAATATAAATTATAAAATGTCTAAAATATATAATTTCTAAAGGTGAAAAATTGAAGCCATAACGTGACGCTCTAAAAGAATATTTAGAACGTTTTGAGATTCAACAAAAATAATAGCACTATTTATGTATAAGTTATATGAAACCTTTAAGGCAGAGGTTTATCTCCCGTCCGTCCATGTCGAATTCAAGCATAATGTTGGGCCTTCATAAGTTCACTATGAAACTCACGTTAATAATCTGAACTATTCAATATGTAAAGTTTGTCGAGTATTTTATTCCTCTAACAAATTACGTTGATCGAATATTGATAACTACTTAATCAA
The DNA here is from genome assembly GCA_025200525.1 of Camellia lanceoleosa. Classification (NCBI taxonomy): domain Eukaryota; kingdom Viridiplantae; phylum Streptophyta; class Magnoliopsida; order Ericales; family Theaceae; genus Camellia; species Camellia lanceoleosa. Next base: position 668,471 of record JANUSC010000105.1, read on the forward strand.
ATCAAATTTGTATCAAGAGTAAGTATGATTTTAAAAATAAAATGTTAACACAAATATGATCTGATGATCAACGTGACTTTTTACAAAAATGAAGAACTTAACGAATTATACACATTGAGCGGTTTGAATTATCGATATATACTTTATGGTGTGTGCATGGAGGCCCAACAACACCTCAGTTGGGTTGGGAGCCTTTCCCAATGTTTAAAAGGCTATAATTGGTTATTCACAATTGATATTTACTTTGGTCAATCATAATTCTCGAATTACCAAAATAAGGGGTTCAATAATTTTTAAAACATTTTTGGTTGAATTTTTTGTTCTAGTAATTTTTAAATTTTTTTTTATTATTTACATCTTTACTAGAATAGAAGATCTTAAAATTAAAAACTAAAAAATTTAAATAAAGATCACAGCCAAAAAAAAAGGGGCAAAACTTGAGAGGCAATAACATCAAACTCTATTATTTTGGGTTAAAAACCAATAATTTAAAAAATCATATTACCTATACATGTTTGTCTATCTATTAATTGTTCACTTATTTGTCTACCTCACTTATTTGTTCAAGTGTCATTTATTTGTCCATCACTTAGCGCCTATGTGTCATCTCGTATTTATCTGTGTCACTTATCTGTCTACCTAATTTACCTATCTATCTAAATCACTAGCACCACTACCACAATTGTCGGCAACCACCACCTATGGTACCTTTTTGTGACTTTTCTAGCGATGATGAATTTTCTAATGTTGGGAAACTTTCAAGTGACTAGCCAAAGATCTGACGATTGGGATAAAATTTATTAAAAAAAAAAAAAACAAATTTATTCAAAATAATAATTTGTCATTTTCACCAAACAATTTCATTAAACGTGTTTTTATCACAAAAAAAAGTTTAAACCATGAACCAAATAACATATGACTTTATTTTGGGTATGACTTATTTTTTGATTTTTTTACTTATTACGAAAAAATGTGTAAAAAAAATAGAGAAATGATGTAATAGAATAAGGCCAATAAGTCAATAAACAACTTATAGAATGTCCCTAAACCAAGTCTGTAATAGGTGTGAACTTTTCACCAATGATCCCAAAAAATTCCATAATTTCTTAAGTTTTTTTGATATTTTTTTTTTCTCTTTTGGCTTTTTGTTTTTTCCTTTCAAATTTGGTTTAACTTTTTAAAAATAATTAAGACCTTCTAATCTAGAAAGAGTCTTTAAAAAAATTGATAAATTTTTTAAAAAATGCATTAAAAATTTTTAAAAAAAAAATTGTTTCTAGCCAAGTATGGAAGCTCATCTATATCAAACGATAATGAGAGCCGTCCATCACCAGCAGCACACACCTTTATCGTTAGACCCGCACGTACTATAACACTGCTCATTTGCTAATGAGTGCAAGATAGTTAATTAAGCGGTGGGGTTACACCCAATTTCGATAAAAATGATTAAAAAATCATTTAAATGATAAAAATGATTAAAAAATGATAAAAAATCATTTAAATAGTCAAATCACGATGGGCCCAACGACCCAATGGATAAGTAAAGCAAGCATAAAGTGATACCCTTATTGGGCCCCACTCCTTTTCTCCACGGAAAGTTATTTGCTGCTTCTGGGGTGCCATGCGATGGTGCTCTTCACTAATTACAATCTATCATATTCTTCCTTATTTTTCAATCATTTATAGAAAATAATCAACTTTTTTTTTAAGATCCCAACAACTTTATTGGATCTCAACTATTAATGGTGTAGGTCCCATACATACATGAATGAATCTAACACATATATCAATGGTTGAGATCTAAAGAAAGTTGTGAGGTCTCTCAAAAAAGAGGATCCCAAGCATTTTTCAAAAACCATATACCTATCTCCTCCATCAATTATAATACCTAAGACCAACCAATAACTTCTCCTTCTCCACACCACCTATCTCCAAATCGAGAGTTATTTAGTGGTCTAGGTGCATTGCTCCACACCATACAAATCATAATATTTGTTACAACAATGTTAGGTGGCCTGAAATTTCATGACTCAAATAACTCGAATATTTCAAAGCAACGTCGTTTTGGGTGTAAAACAATATCATTTTGACATATTCGAACCATTCAGGCTACACAAATTCAGGCCACCAAACATTTTTCTATTTGTTATGTTGTCAACTTTATTAGAGATAAAAAAGTTAAATTATAAATATACCCTTGAGATTTGTTTAAAATATGAATTGTCTCCTGTGATTTGAAAAGTTACAAATACTTCATTGTCAAAATTTTTTATTTAAAAAAATGAAATTTCTAACTGTTTACCTATACAATAATAAAATTATCTGAATTATTAATTGAAATAAAATTTTAACATTATTAAAAACTATTAATTAAGTTGATAATTTATTGCAAAAAAGATATATTTATTATAAAATTAAAAATCTTAAAAGTCCTAATATAATTTTTAAAATTATTAAAAATAATTTATAATTTAAATAAATCGGAGTGGATTTATAATTTATCAAAAAATGATAGGACCAATTATTTTAACCAACAATGCTAAGTAACTTAAAATTTTGTGGTTTAAATGGTTCAAATTACTCAAAACAACGTCGTTTTGACAAATTTTAAGTATAAAACAATATCGTTTTAACATATTTGAACCATTTAAATTACAAAATTTTAACCTACCAAACAATTTCCTATTTTAACCAACGAAATTCATGTTGGAACATCATTTGGATTTGTCCATAATTTTTCCTCCGAACCTCGACTCACTGACTCCAAACTCCACGCGTCCATAATCCGTTGGTTAGGAGCTTGGTTCGTCATCGGCTCCAGCTCCCACTTTTACGCTCCCTTTCTTCTTCTTCTTCTTCTTCTTCTCGTACTTTCGTCTCTCCACTTCTCTCTCTCTCTCTCTCTCTCTCTCTCTGTAGGTTGAGAATAAAATCAAAGAACTGATCAGATGATCGTGATTCTAGGTTCGATTCTCGGTTTTCGTATGTGTATCTGTTTATAAATGCACTCGTGTGTTTAGTAATTGATGATTGATTATTGATTATGCCGTTTTGTTGTTTACTGTTTCGTTTTCTTGATCGATGATTGTTATAATCTGTTTGGTTTAAGTTGAATTTTGGGATTATTATTATTATTATTTCGGAGAAACCAAAGCAACAGTGAAGAAAAGACTTAGGCCTTGTTTGGTTTGTTTTTCAAAAAAAAATTTTGGAAAAAATTCTCTACATGTTTTCAAGAGTAATCAAATCAAACAATTTTTTTCAAAAAAAATTTCAAAATTTTATTTGGTTACTTTCTAAAATCACTCACCCTCACTCATACACATCAAATAAATCACTTTTTTTTTAAAACTCTTCCCAAAACAATTTTTCAAAATTATTTTTGAAAAAAGACAAACCAAATAAATTTTCGTACTTTTTATCTCAAAAATTACTCTACAAACCCAAACCAAACACACCCTTAATATTTGGTTTTCCGATTCTTTCGTTTTTTTTGTTTTTTTTCCTCAGCAATCAAACGCAAACGGTGGGTTATCAAAATACATGAACTGTGTTTCATGTTTTTCTCCTCTTTTGTTTTTGTTTTTGTTTTTAATTACTTATTGGGTAATTATGACATTTTAAGGCGACTGAGTTTGGATATGCTTGTCCGCCTAGTCGAGTTGTGTGAGCAATTGGGTTCTCTATATCATTATCTATATCCAATTCATAAATTGTTTTTTGGGTTGATGTTAGATGAAAAGAGTATAGTGTTATATTTGTGATGTACTTGGCATGGAATTTATAGATTTTCGAGGAGAAAAAACCTGCGTTGAGCTGCTTAATTATTGATGAGAAATTCTTTACGCTGTGTTTGGTTTGGTCGAGGGATTTGGGAAGGGATTTAAAAAAAGAAAGGGAAAAGGTGTGTGAAACTAGGCGAAATGTACATATATTTTCTTTACATTTCAATTCCTCTTTCTATTTTCATTTCCAAATCACTTCCTAAATCTCACAACCAAGCACAGCATTAATGTTTCTTACAGTAACTTACTTGGTGCCAGGAGTTACCAAATGTGCTTGTCAATGTCAATATGTTTCCATTGGGTATATTTTGTAGACAGAGCCTATTGACAATCTTCATCTTATGGAGTCTATGCTTTTGTGAACTGATGATATGGATTTGTCATGAAAGGACTTTTAAGTGTTTTTACGGGCACTGCATTTACTAAAATTGGATACCCAATGTTTATAATCTCTATCCACAATCAATTGTATCCAACTATCCATGCATATCATAAATTAGATACTGAAGTGAAGAGTATTGTTTTTAATTCACTATGAATTAACATTAGTTGGAACGGGATGATGCATTTACTCTGGTGAAATTTTATGCCTTATATGAATGGCAAAGTTTAATTAGGTTGAGGGTGTCTTTTGTTAATCTACACTCCCAGGTGCACACAAAAGTATTATGGATATGCAATTTTACATGTATTATAGTGATTGTTCAATGCTGACCTATATTCTTTTTGCTTTTTTTTTTATTTTATTTTTTTTATTTTTTTCCCTTTGTATTTTTACATAAAGTTGTGTGGCAAGTGCATCTAGTCATGGTTTTTGTTACATAGAAAATGCATTACATTGGTGTTGGAAATCACAACATTTGAGTTGTGCTAAAATGTCCCTTTTGTGTTTAATTCTTTAGAAAATAATATTCAAATGAAAAACCAAAAAATAGTGCATGGACTATGAGTTCTACGGGTGTTGGTGAATTGTGCAAGAGGAGCTACCTTGAAACTGGGGTTAACTCTCCTCTTTGGGTATGTACACATCTCTGATATATTTGCCTATCCCATGAGGACTTGGGTTCATAGTTCTGTGCTTGCAAACATGTTTTCTAAACTATTTATGCATTGAATTGTTTAATTACTCAACCAGTTGCTGGTTTTAATGTGCTATACCCTCTCTCACTTTCTATTTGGTTTTGCAGAGTGAAGTAGAGTGTCCTGACTTTTTAGTAGTTCAATGGATTGCATTACTGTTCTGCGCAATTTTTCTTGACTTATTATTGCTTAACATTGCACGATGGGAGGAGCTTGTTCTAGGAAGCGAGACCAACAGGTCAATGAAGATAGTGGAAATAGAGGAATTTATGGAAGATATTGCAAAAGTGGGAGTTCTAAGTGGTTGGGAAACTCAATTTCTCGGCTTGCTGTAGATAATAAACAGGGAAAAACAAAATGTCCATCTCTAATGGAATTGTGTATTTACAAGATACGTGAGGTACATAATGCTTATGCAAGGACATAGGAGAGTGAATTTTTATAGGAAGAATTTTATTTACAGCTAATGGCTATACCAATAGCATATCTGGGCCCCATAAATATGAGATTGGGGACAGCCATAATGGCTGTAACCATTGCCCTTTTTTTATTGATTTTTTTCTTCTTTGTTGTGTAACAGGATATTGATAAATATAGTTCCTTTTCTATGCTGCCGAGGGATATTAGTCAGCAGGTCTTCAATGAATTGGTTTACTCACAATGTCTAACTGAGGTTTCTCTTGGAGCTTTTCGAGATTGTGCTCTCCAGGTAAACGTCTGTAAGAATTGGAAGTTGTTATTAAACTCTGTGTTCATACTTAGTGGTTGAAATGGACTCAAGTGCATCTACCTTTTATTTGGCAGGATCTTGATCTGGGAGAATACCCAGGATTGGAGGACAGTTGGATGGATGTCATCTCTTCTCAAGGGCTGTCTTTACTTTCTGTGGACCTTTCTGGTTCTGATGTTACAGACTCTGGGTTGATTCATCTAAAAAACTGCACAAACCTCCAGGCCATGAATTTTAATTACAGTGACCAGATTTCAGACCGTGGTCTAGAGCACATAAGTGGTATTCCCAATGCCCTGTACTGCATATCAAAGTCTTGCTATGCTTAGAGAACTTCCAAACACTGTTACCTCTTTTGAGTTCTTCCTTTTTTTTCTTTTTTCTTTTCACTGCCTCTTAAAATGAACTTGTATGAACCATCATACACTTCCCTGGAGAAAGTTCTTTCTGTTGTTGATGTGGATGATTGTGGTTAATTTTTCAGGTCTATCAAACTTGGCAACTTTGAGTTTTAGAAGAAACAATCAAATTACTGCTCAAGGACTGAGTGTCTTGTCTGGCTTAGTTAACTTGTTAAAGTTGGATCTGGAGAGATGTCCAGGAATCCATGGTGGACTAGTTCACCTCAAAGGTTTGTTCTCCGTCACTATGAACTTCACTTGTGATGCTTTTGGATATGCATTCTGCTCTATTTGTTGTCACATTATTTGAAAGAGTATTAAACTTATTTGAAAATTCCTGGCAATTCCCAGTATCTTTTATTGAAACTATGTTGGAAACACAAATTACTTAACAGATTCAACTTATGTGAACTAGAGAGTTTCAAGGTGACATGCTTCTACATGACTATGGGCGCGCACACACACACACACACACATATTATATATATATATATATTCAAGTCACTTGTGCATTCCTCCATATATTATATAATATTAAGCAAACATAAAATGCATGTGGAACTGTCAAGTTGTGCTGACTTTGATTGTTGTTGAAAATATAAAAACAATTATATGGCTGAGTACCACTTATTTTGCAGGGCTAACGAAGCTTGAGTCTCTTAATATCAAATGTTGCAATTGCATAACAGATGCTGATATGAAGCCTCTCTCAGGTAACTGTTTTGTGTGTGTGTGTGTTTCCCTGACCCCCTTCTCTTTGTCTCTCTCTTAGTTTTGTTTTTATGGTCCTCACTATATACACTCTTCTATTTTCACCTGCATATGATAGAACTATTTTTGTGCATTGTTAGATACAAGGTTCACAAAGTATTCAAATGTTTTCATTTTATTACTTTACAGAAAATCACACATGCCCACTGATTTGAAAGGCAGTTTGTTTCTGTAAATCATTGTTTTGGACTTGCATTATGTACTGTACATTTGGCATGCCTGTCTGCCTTTGTTCTCATAACTGGAATACCAGTTCAGTGAGCTTCGTCTTACGGTTCTTTAAATTATTCATATTCAGGGCTTACCAACTTGAAAGAGTTGCAAATTTCCAGCAGTAAGGTCTCAGATTATGGCGTCACTTTTTTGAAAGGTGATTAGTTTGCCTTTAAGCTATTATCTTGTTTTGAATATTTACTCATGTTACAGTCTCTGTGCCACAGACCATGCACACATCACAGTTGCAGTTTCAGGAGGCATTTTATGTGTATGAATGGAGGTTTGAAATTTCTATGTTGAAATAGATTCTTCTCATTTTTTCAATGTAATTTGAAGACTTCCATTGAAATTTCTTTTCTTGAAAAATGTCTCTTTCTCTGTCTCTCTCTCTCTCTCTCACGCATGATATTCATCACTGGTTCTTTTTGTGTGTGTGAACATAAGTATGTGTACATCAATTTGTGTGTCTAATCAAAAGTGTATTTAATGTGTTGAGAGATAAGTTACGATCAGAGTATGGTGTTTATTTCATGTGAATCTTTGACAGTGGTCACCTAGTGGAATGGCTTCACATAATAATGATACTGTCAAATGTTTGTCCCGAAGGTGGTAAATTTTATGGCAGTGGAACTACATTTCATAAAATCTTGAATATCACTTGTTTATGAAGGGCCAAAACCAAAGTCTTTTATTGTAAAGTGGATATCAATGAGACTATAGGAATTTGATAAAAAAATGTATGATTGTTAACACCTATCACTATTGTGAAGATGCCTCTTTCACCCGTGCATTCGCATGGGTACCTGGTAAAGTCATTAATTTCTAGGATTCTGCCATTAAGGGTTTTGGTGCCATGCTCTTCTTCATAGTACAAATCAGATCAAAGCTTTTCCACTCAAATGTTCGGATCTTATGTGTATGCATTGTAGGTCTGCACAAGCTTTCCCTATTGAACATGGAAGGTTGCCCTGTTACCGCGGCATGCTTGGATTGTCTTGCAGGTTAACTTTTTACCTTTGCTTTCACTGTTTCTGAGTCCTCACCATTGCATTGTTTAAAGAACACTATGGAGTAGAAAACAGAAAATATTCTATGCTTAGTTATATTTTGACGGAGTCATGATGTTATTTGTTTTGGGCACCAAAAAAGCAAGCTTTTGCATGTTCTGCCTTTGGACTTGAATTAGCTACTTCTCATAAATTGTCTAAACATGGGAAATAATATTAGCAAAGGTAACTCAGATTCGATGTTGTTGGATTTCCTTTGGACTTGAATTAGCTACTTATCATAAATTGTGTAAACATGGGATATAATATTAGCAAAGGTAAAGCAAAGGTAACTCAGTTTCAATGTTGTTGGACTTCTAGGAGTTTATTGCAAATCCAGGATTTCCATTTGAAAATTTAAAGCTTTTGTGGAGCAAAGGTCAATAAAAATATTTGGTTGTGTTATAAAGGGTGTTAATGGCAAAATGAAAAGAAATTACTTTCTTTGTTGGATGTTTCCTATTTGAAGCTGTCTTCTGATATTCATTGTAGTGGATCGTGAAATCATGCATGATGTGCTCTGATCTAAAATTGACTGGGGTGGTAAATGCTGGTGATGAATGATGTATTTCTTGTTAGATATTATAATCAGTAGAAATATGTGGTATTGATCTGATCTCTAGCTTGTTCTGTGCAGCTCTTCCTGCCCTGTTATATTTGAACCTTAGCAGATGTAATTTGTCTGATGATGGATGTGAGAAGATTTCAGGTAAGTTACATGTGAACTTTACTTTGCATGACATTGGGTGTTTAAACAATGGACCGTGTTTTAAACTAAGATGGTTATTATTCTTCCTGATATCATTGTAATAAACTGAAGGTAACCCTTACAGCCCAAAGTAACCTTCTGAGTGTCATGTGTTCTGTAGGGCTACAGAAGCTTAAAGTATTGAACTTGGGATTCAATGATATCACAGATGCTTATTTGGTACACCTGAGAGGTGGTTTTTCCTTCTCATATTTGTACAAGTTTAGTAACTATATAAAAATCATACATTTTCCTACTTATTATGGAGATACCCCAGAGGTATAATACATAGGTCTTATGCAATAACTCACACCAATACTTGTGGTTTTAAGTCTTTCTCTATTGTCAAGCATGTGATATGTAGATTGTAAGAGTGATATTATTTTGTTGTTTGTCAATATCCATCCTTGATATGTTTTTTTGGGGAAGTTCATTAAATCCTATGAAGCACGGATATTTCAAAAAGGGAGACATATTCGTATTGGATACTTATCAGATACCGATACTCCTTGGATACTCACGGATACGTATCGGATACTTTATTAATTTTAGAGTATCGGATATTTAATTTTGAATTATCGGATACTCGAAGTCACATATTACTTCTAATACTTTGTTTAGTTCTTTGATAAGAGGAATATAGTGAGAGTTAAAGTAATAGAGTTTGACAAATTGATGTATCCTTATTGTCTCTCTCACTTCTCTCTCGCTCTCTCATGTTTCTTCTCTTTGCTCTCGTTCTTTTTTTGGTGTTGGCATGTAAGGTTGATGTTTAATTTGCATTTGCTTTTACTTTTAGTTTTGGATGTCTTATGAATGTTTGAAGACTCTTAGCTTAATAGGAATCCCTTGTTAGAATGTAGAAATATTTCCTATTTCATCCTTTTGTATATTTAGTGTCTTTCTTTATGCCTTAGAGTGCTTCTGTAATTAAGCTAATGAGTTAATATAAAAGAGGGTGAGATATCACTCAGACCTCTAACTTTTCTCTTCTCAAAAATAACATCCCTCTCTTTATTTATTAATTTTCTTTAGGTTTTATTTTCATGCATATTACATTATTAAAATTATAAAAAAATAAATTTTTTTTTACGAACATATCCCTGCCATACCCGGATCCTACTTTTTTAGATTTTGATGTATCTCTATATTCGTATTCGTATTCGTATCCGTATCCATATCCATATCCATATCCGTGCTTCTTAGATTAAATCATGCTATCAAATGCTTGCATAGTATGCAGAATTTTCTTTTGCTTTATGAAAAGTAATTTTTTTATATTGATTTCACTAGCTTGAGGCTTTATGTTGTTAAATATCTGGTTTTTGCCATTATTGAGCAAATATCTTCATATAAGGAATGTACAAGTTTTACTTTTTGTGAATTGATCGTCATTTATGTACTTTTTGTCTTGCTTCAAGCAGGTCTAATAAATTTGGAGACTTTAAATCTTGATTCCTGTAGGATTGATGATGAGGGCCTGGTTAACTTGACAGGTCATTATTCAGCTCTGTTTATTTTATTTCATTTAATTCTATTTTCCTTTGTCTATGTTGCACTTTTTGGTGACAGTTCTATTTTCAAATCAGAGTTCAGTAGAAGCATATGTTTTTGATGCATCATGCACGAATCATAAAAATCATTTTCAACTTCTTAACGGCATATTTAGTTATGGTTTCTAATTTCTTCCAGTAAAGCATTATCATTTGCCTTTTATGATGAATTCTAGATTATGTGGGCATGATATTAAGGAAAAGACATTCCAAAATATTATGTGGGTTCAAGTCTTAGAGCCACCACTTTGTGCATTATTTCAAAGGTTGGGTGTGTATTCAATCTTTTCCCTCCCAAACACACATTAATTTGTACTAATTGGTCGTCGTCGTTTTTTTTTTTTTTTTGCATTGCCATATGTTGGTGTATATGTGGGTTCTCTTTTCTAATTTCTGTTGCTTCTGGAGCATAATTTTTCTGTTTTTTATCATGTCATGAAATCTTAATCCAGAGCCAATGCAACAGAATAGGCTCAGTTTAGATGCTAGTGAGATTTTTTTGGGCTAGACCTCTCATGAATATGATGGGATCAGTTTAATTCTATAGATGCATGTATTGTGGTTATTACAACTCATTTTGTTGGCTCTCCTACAAAATTAATAAAATTTAAAAATTTTAAAAAAAGTGAAGAATTTCAATGGAGTCAGATGTTAAATTAGTCTTGTAAGGAGTAGAAAGGGTTGAATGGCCACTATTGTCAATATTTATGAAAAGCTTCATAATTCTGTTATCAGATGTATATAACTTTCAGAGCAGTCCAAAACCAACCTTGCCTTTTTCTATACATCCTAAAAGGAAAAGGTTGTGTCTTTTGTACATCTGATGGTGGACCTAATTTTTTTTATTGTAGTTCCTTGTTGATCTGGGTGTGTGTGCCAATTCAACAATAGATTCTGATTATTTACATGCTTATGGCTTGGTGTCTGAAGTTCAGGCCTTCAGCGTTTGAGATGTTTAGAGTTGTCTGATACTGAAGTTGGAAGCAATGGCCTCCGTCATCTTGCTGGTTAGACTTTGCCTTCTATTTATAGGATGTTGAACAATTTAAATACATTAATATTTTGACAGGCTGGAAATTGAATCTCTCTTTATCCAGCTACTTTGACAATGGATATCATTTGCTTCTTTTGCATGAGATTTGTTCTTATTTCTAAATTTCATAAGCCACCTTTTGCTGCTTTTCCTAGATATGCATGCTTATGATGTTTTATGACTGGAATTATATTATATGTATGCATAAGTGTATTATGTTGATCCCTTAAGCCAGTTAAGGTTCTGGGTAGAGATGAGTAACTGGGCAGGCATGGCAATAATGAATGTGGGAGTGTTGGAATGGACTAAATTGTTAGTTCAATAATTTCATATAATGCTTTTAAATGATCATGGGAAAAGTATTGTGTGATTACTTGAAGAAAATATTTTTTCATTTCGGCAGAACTCAGGATAACTGCCTATTCAAACAGGCCTTGCTATGGGATATGGAGAGGATAAGCAGAAATTTATTTATTTCTTTATAGCTATCTGTTGGAAAAGTAAGGCCTGTTTGAATAGGCAGTTATCCTGAAATGTGGTTAATTGGTGTTAACTAGGCGTCGGCAGAACTCAAGAGAATTTGGATCTCCTTGAAATATTGTGTTAGAGGACACACTGTACTAGTAGTCATAGCTCATGATCGAAGATCTCCTTTCAAGGAGACCTAAAATCTCTTGAGAGAGTGGTATCTTGTTTAGGTCTTTTATGATTGGGGTTGCATTTAGCAACTTCTTATCCCCTCCTATCTGTATACATTCATAAATGACTTTCTCACATTGGCTTGTTTGTCAGGTGCTGACATGTTTACACGCTAGACACACTACATGTATAACTTGCCAAAGTTATTCAATTTTCTTCACCTATTTTTTGGGATGAAATGAAGTGTTTACATAACATATTGCTTTGTGATTGAAATTTAACTTAACTCCATATATCCATGAGCCCAATCAAAGATAAAAGTAAAAACCAATTAATAAGAGGACTATTTTCATCTCTTTTGGTCAGACATGTGAGTTGGATACACGGTTACAGGCACCCATGCTTTTGTTTTAAGTGTCCATATTCTTCATTGTCATAATTCTAGTTAAGTATCATATATCGTTTTAATTTGTGTAATTATATCTTCTACTGGTCTCTTTCTCAGGTTTGACTAGTCTGGTGAGTATAAATCTGTCATTCACTGTTGTGACGGACAGCGGTTTAAAAAAATTGTCTGGATTGGCATCACTGAAGTCATTAAATTTGGATGCCCGCCAAATTACAGATGCTGGACTTGCCAGTCTTACAAGTAAGCATGTTTGAGTTGATGTTCTTGGGTGCATGTTCTGTAAATTTGTTAAGGTTCTTTCTATTTTTGGATCAATTTGGTAGGTTACCATTCAGGTGTATGCTTTCAATTGTTAGATGTGACACTTTTATATTGGAGTTGTATTAGTGATTTACTTTAACATTTTGGTCTTCTTTGTGGCTGGGTTTTCATGTTTCCATGTTGACTGGCTACTGTATTTGTCTCTGCAGTCATTGGTTTTGTACCATGCTGCTCAAACTTTGAGCGAAGTCTATCAATAGATTGCATGCATCATATGCTTTATGTGAGATATTACATTACATTTCAAGGCATACCAAACTAAATTAAGCCTTGTGTCCCAATCAAGTGGAGTCGGCTACATGAATCCTATTTTGCCCTTATACTCTATCAAGGGTTATATGCTTAGTTAAATTAAATTTCATATCTTTTCTCACCACCACATCCCATGTCAGTGTAGGTCATCCTCATATCACTCTTTTTTACCGTTGCATCTATAGGTGCTACTCTCTTAACTTCAATAGTTGCTCCTCGTTCCCTTTTGGTAAATGTTTTCCACCTTCAAAAGTGGAAAACATTTCCTACTATTCAACTTATTTTCATTGACTTAATTTTTTATTGTACCAAACATCAGAAAATGGGCAAAACTTTCTAGAATTGTTTTCACAAAACAATTGGAGTGTAAGACTCACATGAAGCTTAGTTTTGCCCATTACATGGCATATTTTTCTCTTGTCCAACCAGAAGCTGAAGCAGCACTACTGTTCCTTCCCTTGCACTAGTCCCAAGTTCTGTGTATTGCCATATGCCTTATTATCAATAGAACTTGAGGCTTTATTTGTAATGCGACTTAGTATTCTCCTAGCTGGTTTCACTGGCTTTATTTGTGATGCTATGCCCACTTAGCTGGTTTCACTGGCTAATTCTAGTTTTTTATTTTATTTTAAATATTATATTTTACTTTTAGATCATTGGCTAATTCCAATTGGCCATGCATGCATGCAGTAGTGAACTATTATCTTTTCATCTTACAATTGCCACATTACCTATCCTTTTATCATGGTGATGCTCTTTGAGTCTATGTTTTTCTTACTCGTCAGTTTAGTACCATTTTTTTCTAATTGGAAGCTTAGGAACTAAGCAGAATTCTCAATTAAATCTCTCTCTCTCTCTCTCTCTCTCTCTCTCTCTCTCTCTCTCTCTCTTGATCAGCAACAAAATGTAATCTTACTAAAAAATAAGAGATACAAAAGAGGATAAGGAGTCCTCGAAACAAGAAACATGAAGAGAAAATTTCATATCTTCTAAGAGTCACACATTGACTTCCAATCACTAAAGACGAAAAAAAACCTCTCTCTCTCTTTCTTCTCCCTGTGTGTTTACCTTGTTATTGTTGCACTTGCAATGCTATATAGTAATTTTATTTCTAATATGTTAGATGCATATTATTGCATGCTTTTATTCCCCTCCTCCTTCCTCCCCATTAATTTTCTGCTTTTCCGATTGCAGGCTTGACTGGATTGATGCATTTGGATCTTTTTGGAGCACGTATCACCGATTCTGGAACGAACTATCTGAAGAGTATGTTTGGTTTAACATATGACACAACTACTAGTGCTTTTTATTTCCGACAGTTACATCCATCTTGACCACATTCCTGACTGCCAGTTTTTTTTTTGCCCTTTGGATATTAAACATCCTTGCTTTTGGAAATATGGGTATGTTGTTGGCAGCTTCAACCATGAGAATAATGTTGATGCTATTAAGAAGCTTTCAATTAATATTGTGAGCAATACAATTTGGACTTCACTTATCATTGAGGGTGTTGGATTAATTCAGTGTTCTGTGTATTGATCCAGATTTTAAGAACCTGAGGTCCTTGGAAATATGTGGTGGAGGATTGACTGATGCTGGTGTGAAGAATATCAAAGATCTTTCATCCTTGACAGTGCTAAATCTTTCGCAAAACAACAACTTGACCGATAAAACTTTGGAACTGATTTCTGGTATTCTTCTTAGACTCTTATATTCCCAATGTATCTGTCATTTTTTTATTGCTTATGGAAACTCATCTAGGTATCTTGTCTTACTCCTCCCCATGAGACATACATTAAATTCCTTGGGCAAAAAAGACCGGAATGCATCCTTTTGTATTGTTAATTGTGATATTAGTCTAATTTATCCACACAAAAAAAAATTTGTGGTATTAGTCTAGAAATTTGTTCAGCTCATTTTTCTACCTTTGTTTTTTGTATAGATAAAGAACTTAATGATAGTAAAGATGGTGGAGCTCTCAAATCTGATCTTACAGTCTTCTAGAATTTCCCCCCATTTATATACTCGCGTTTTGGCTATGTAAACACAGGGTTGACGCAATTGGTTTCTCTGAACGTTTCAAACTCGCGGATAACCACTGCGGGGTTGCAGCATCTGAGGTCCCTGAAGAATTTGAAATCACTTAACTTGGACTCCTGCAAGGTGACTGCATATGACATTGAGAAGCTTCAGTCAACTGACCTGCCAAATCTAGTAAGCTTTCGGCCTGAATAGTTTGAATATTTCTGGAGGAAGATATTCTGTAAATAGGTAGTCTGAAATGGACGGCTGTGCTATAACTGCTGTTGATATCAGAACAATCATAAAGCAATAAGCTGTTATGATGAATTGTACATTAGGGTTGACTTGAAGGTGGCATTAAGCATGGTTCTGGTGGGAGGCTTGGGAAGATCACTATGTTGCATGTGAAGCGTTCTTTCGTATTATCTTCTGCATATGAAAGAAAATGTAGATAAGCTTCCTTTGCATGATTTTCAATGCAGTTCCTAGGAGCTGTGGTATATATTATTGTACATATTTGCTTGGGATTATACTCTAATGATTTCTAAACAGTTTGTCAAGATTGTGCTACTACTGAGGCTCTTGAGCCATTGAAATAAAATTTAGGACTTGTGTCTTTCATATTGATGTATGAACGTTGTACAATCAGAGTTCGTATTTTAGATTCAAACATATTTAGCTATACGAGACTTATAGCATATGATGCGGGGACGTTTTTTCAGGCTCCAGGAAGGGAGCCGCCTCCTCTAGTGTAATGATTCTCTCCTTTGTGGTTCTCTTTGGTTTCAGAGCTATACTAGCTTTTAGGGTTTTTGTTTTTGTTTTTGTTTTAAGGTAGGCTCCTTGCTCCTCATTACTCTCCTTATTTTGAAGTGTATGCTCGGTGGATGTTACTTCTGGTGGATCCGCCTTGCTTTAGTCGTTCAGGTAGGATTGGGAGCGCCTCTATTTACCTCGCAAAAGAACTCTTTAAACCCATTTTCTAATTAGACTCTCCAAGTTTCGAAATTTCATTTTATTTCTTTGTACTTAATATAATTTCACTCATACCCTCGTCTCTAATGTAATTTCACCCATACCCTCGTCTCTAATTTTCTAACCCCATTACACCACTATTCTTTCAAAACCCTAACTCTACCCCCACCTTTAGTTGCCACCAACCCCCTACCCCATAGCGTCCCCCCTCACTACAAACCCCTTCCTCCCCCTTTTCTGTTGGTGACTCTCTCACCATTGCAACTAGCCCTCAAACCATAGCGAACAGCCTCTCTACCATGACCGATCCCCCAATCCCCTACACTGCAACCCAGCCCCTTCTACCACGCAACTCCTCATCCAGCCTTTTGATTTCTATTTATGTGACCAAACCCCTTACAACCCCCCCTCCATTGCGTGATCTCTCCTCCCAGCTTTACTCCTTTGAGAGAGAGAGAGACAGGAGAGAGACCTAGGGCTTTCAAAATTTGGAAAGGAGGGGGCTGGCAGGGGTGGTGCTGGTGGGTGGAGGTGGTAATGGAGTGCAGGGAAAATTGGGGCTTTTAGTTTATTATGGCTTTGGTACTTTTTGGTAATATTAGATGGGGATAAATTATTATAAAAAAAAATTTTAAAAAAATGAAAGGTTTGGATTTTATTTATTTATTTTGGTAAATATTAAGTTCCCAAAAGGATTCCATATTTTTAACCAACAAGACAGGTCCTAGGACACTTGAGCCCATCTTCCGGGATAGGTATCCACTTTGCCACTGCCATGCAGCACTATTGTAGTCCTGAGACTCACACATCCACATCCACACCCACACATCCAGTCTCTTGCAAAATTGTTGGACTCCAATTAAGGCAGTAGGTTGAGGTTTCAAGTTCATCAACCTCATTTGGAAACTTGCTCATCAACATTCTGTGCACCACCATTAGCACCATTATGGTTAAATTCGTTTGATCGATTGATTTGTGGTGGATTGCGAATTTATAAGTAAAAGAAAATGATTTTGCAAATCCAAGATCCAAACACAATATATACCACCGTTAGTCCATGGCCTTTAGAAATATCACGCCGTGTGCTCTGTTTTCCTGTGTCTCTGCAAAAAATTATTAACCATACCAATACCATACAAGTCTAAATTTCCTTTAAGACTGTTTGATTTATAAATTTGGATAAAGATTTAAAAAAAAAAAAAAAAAATTAGTGAATATAACTATATTTTATTTTCATTTTGCCTATCTTTTTACTTTCGATTTATAAATTTGGGTAAAGATTTGTAAAAATAAAAATAAAAAAATGACTGAGCGTAACTAAATTTTATTTTCATTTTGCCTATATTTTCACTTCCCTTTCTAAATCTCCCTCCAAATTTATGATCCAAACACAAGATGAATGTTGGCTAGTACCCTCTATGACACTTTATTATGGCCCTAATGTTACTTCGATGAAACATTCTATTTTCAACCTCTGACTTTAGAAAAATGAATCAAAATAAAGATGGGAAGAAAGTTTGCTTGAGATCTGAGGTAGGGTTGGATAAAAGACTGCAATTACATAATCCCCTTATTTTTTCCTTTTTCCAAGATCCAAACATACCCATAAAGTAACCAATTTGATTTCTTCCATGAGCTTTGAGTTAAAAAGACAGATAAATAAAATACAACCTCAAAAGCCAATTTCATTCTTAAAACAACACTTCTATTCAACAAATGAAAGAAAGAATATAAACAGAGAAGGGAAGAACAGAACAATTTCCTAAAGAAATTCCTTTTTGGGAAGGAAGCCAAATCACTATTAATACACCTAAACGATTTAGCTTGCACAGTATCGTTCCAAAATGTTAGATCTACACGTCTGCATCCTGGTCATAAACATAAATTACATATTGTCAACTCGAACTGCAGAAAGAGAAAATAAGCAACAAAAAATACGTCAAACTGGGCTAGAGAGGACGAGGATGTCAAAACATACAGTATGGAAACTGGACATTTGCTAACCCCAATAACCCGACCTCAGTGACAAATTAATAAATTTAAGGAACCAGTTGATGGTTCTACTGGTTGTGGTTGGATTGCTATGTCCGCTTTGCTTTTCTTTTTTATAGTGTCTAAATTTGTCCAATTTCCATCATACTGCTTTTTGTCACAGAGCACTGCAGAGTCGATGATCAGATGGAAACGCTTACCTATACCTGAAATGGGCCAGCAAGCGAAAGCATGTAAAAGAACCCGTGCTTGGCAGCCACTCGATCATCTTTGAGGTTGATCCGAGCCTGAAGGTCCACCAACTGAAGGTGTAGCTGGTACACTGCTTGCTGACCCGTTCTCAACTGGTGGAGGTACTCCCCATTTGCCTTCCGATTCAAGTGGCTCAAAGACATGGACTCCGCCATCTGATAGACCCAACGCAAACTGATTTGGTTCTTGTGGATGCGCCAATCACTAGTGGGTGGACATTTGAGTTGCTGCAAATAAATAAATAAATAAATAAAATAAAATAAAATTGATTATTAATAAGTGAATTTGAAACTCAAAGATCACTTTATAAGACTTAAGGTTACTGGAATTTTAGATTTCAACCATGATATAAAATAGATTTTAAAATTAAAACTAAAACATAGTTGGATGAATGAGGAAGTGCAAAACCAAATGGATATTCAAATTTATACCAACCAAACTAGACTTCATCGAAGGTAAGTCATCTCTGTGAAATGATTCATCTCAAGAAATGAGAAACTAGAAAGAAAGCAATGAAGATAAGGATGTACCTGACACTGGGTGAAAGATAACTAGGAGGGTTAATACGACATCGTAGTCGAAGATTAGCAGCAGTGAATACACACACAGGTGCATCCAAGAAGCTGGCATATACCAGCTGGCTATCACACGAGAATGTCGCATGAAAGAATGGGGCAACAGATACACGGGGGGCCCACTAAAAAAAAGATGAGAAATCACATTAACTACCTACAAGTTTACAACTTAATATTACTTCCCAACAGAGTGCATTGGGGGGGTGGAGTGGGGGAAGGTACCTGTTTGACACAATGTAATTTTGTTGCTTCATAGATAGCGAGCTGTGTCTCGTGCACAACAAGGAAGTGCGTCTGGTCTTGGTGAAACTGTCTGCTTAGTGTCGGACTGTGCTGTTGGTGTCCTCCCAGATGGCATCTGCAGGAATCTGTTTTTTTGCTTTTCCCAACCATCAGAGCTCCACACACAAAGCTGGAGCAAAAGAAAAGCACGCAAAAGAGACCCAATTTAAAAAATATAGACTGCACTTTACTCTTGTGGTCTGAACTTCCATCGTTCACTTATTTGCAACCAGGAACTCATCATTGGTAATGATTTGAAACTAGGTAAGAATTGAATGGAATAAGTTGCAAACCTGAGCATCTGCTCCAGATGAAACTAGGACATTAAGCACATGAGAAAAGGCAAGGCCGGTAATTCTTTTAGAGTGACCTTTAAGCTTGCTTTTGACCTGCAACAATGAAAATTCTTACTAGTAATTAGACAAGAAGGGTTGTTGATTAAACAAGGTGGTGCTGATAATTGCTTATAAAACTGTATTGTAACTTCCCAACTAGAATATAATTCACAATGATTCATACCTCATCAACACGAACATTGTATATTTGGATTGTCGAATCATCCATGCCAATAGCAATGATATTGTTATCTTGAGGATGGAATGCAAGAAACGTTGCTGCAGGTGGCGGAGGCATGAAAGTTGTCATTGTCTGCACTTGCCCAGAGAAATCAGGGATTAGTCAAATGAACGATGATTGTTAACATAAAATGATTCAATCAGAGACAATAGCTTAATTTCATTTGTCACCTTAAATGTCATCATATTGAATAGAAATCTTTCCTCCCGAGGCAGACATCACATAAGAATCATTTTTGGACAAAGCAAAACAGGGGACAGCATCCTCGGGGTTAGTGTCAGTGACATCATTGGTCATCAAAATGCCACTTGATGGTTGCCATAATTGAGGTGATACATTGGCCGTTGCCTAAAGAATGAAGCAACCAATGTAAAAATGAACTTAGTTCCAAATAAAAAAGGACTACTCTTAATGAGAATGACATTTTGCATATCCTTCATACCTTGCCACCTGAATTGCGGTCACTTCGCTGCCATTTCCAAAGCAGATGAATGGCATTTGGCGCTAATGCCAAAATAGCATTGCCTGAATTTGTATATATCAACCTTGATATCTGCATTGATCAATAACAAGCAAGTGAGAAAATTGATTGCTTGATAGAGGGATGGGATCATAAAGCCTTGCGACTCAAAAACAGAATAACAATTCAATAGAATTTCAAAACAACGGTAAATTCCTATAGAATTTGATTTCTACATGGATCACAGACTTGTAATAAAAAGAGAAAACAGTTGTAACTATAAGTTCTAATATTTGAAAAATTTCACATATCATCATAATGAAACATTATGCAAAGACTGCTTGATAATTATATTTCATAGAGAAAGAAATTGCATGTACAGGTTGTGTAGGAGACAACCATTTTTCTTGCACACCAAAATAAGTACAAGAACTTCTACTGAACTATAGCGTCTTGAACTTCCCGTTTATCAATCTACTCTAGCAGAAGACCCCATACATTTAAAAAGCATAAACGAGCTCACTTTCGTTATTTCTTTACACAATTCTAGATACTAAACCACATTTATGTCGTCATATATATTCTGCCATTTTGCTAATATATGGAGTGATGCTTAAGAATTAGGAACTTCCATAAATTCCATAATATCAACCAATTAATTCCACTTACAAAGGAGCAAATTTCAAATTTTTACAATTCTAATTGATTTTCTAGGCTTTGACTTGAAATATCCTGGACGTGAGAAATAAAAGGCATGACAAAAAAAGGGTAACAAAATTCATAAGCTGTGGATTACAGAAGTCAGATTAAAATTGAACTACAGTTTAAAATTCTTACAATCTATATTTGAGGTTGGGTTTGAAGTTCCGTAAATTTCAAAAATCTTATTACTTTTAAGTCTCGCCAATATCTGTTTTTATGTTTTTCATACTACCAAAAAACCACTGAATAAGATCACATCCATGACATTGATGAGAGACTCATCACCATGTGATTCAGCCTATAGAGATGTAAAGATGACGGCATTGACACCTCCTTTTGCCATCTAACATAAAAATAATAAATAAATTTTATTTTACCAACGTATTTACATTTTCCTTACTTTCTATGTTATTGTCTGCTGAAAATGGCAAGACCAAAATGTCATTATCAATTTAAGCATGACTGAAATCAACCCATTTATACATTATTATATCACTTAAAGTCAGCTGGTGAAAAGCATACCTTGGTTGCTCTCATGTGTTCAGGTAGCTTCAAGGACCGGCACTGGGAAGGATCGCTAATTTCAGTGAGCTTCCAAATCTTTGACTTGTCATTCATCTCTTCAGTAATTCTAGGTTTCACATCCCCATATTTCTGGCATCCCCATTCTAACATAATGAATCACATGTTAATGCCCAAAGGCCTATTCTATATAAAACAAACAAAAGATTATCTGAAAAATGACACAAAAACCAAAAAAGGTACTTTCCACTTTAATGCATGATGTGAAATTATGATGACTTGTCAGTGAGGGTGTTAAAACAAACCATTGCAGAGATAGCAACAACAGAAGCAGCTCTATCACCAAGACCAGCACTAGTGGCGGCAGCGGCAGCAGACATTGCATTTATTGTAGGCTACATGAGACCCAAAAACAAAATTAGGCATGTCTATTTTAGATAAGAGTGATATGTGACATTAAGATTTAATTATCTAAAACAGCTACCTTAATTGCATTTTCAGATGCTCTTGCAGCATCATAAGAAGGATTTTTGAATATGCGCAGCCACCTAAGACCATCAGAATTTGCCAAAATTTTGATCCCATTGTCGTGCAGAAACAGCCAAGAGAGATCCGTCCTTGTTGAAGCGGATCGCGGGCTTGCCTTAAATTTAGGATCGTAAAACAAAAGTTGGTCCACCGTACAAGGTATATTCAGAAAAAAAATATATTCTTCTCAAAATTGACAGGAAAGCATAATGTACTTACTGGAATATTTCCATCAGCATCTATGCTTGTCAAAAGTTGGACATTGTCCATATCCCAAAATTTAACGGCGAAATCATAACCAGCTGCCAAAAACCGATTTTTTAGTCGATCAATTGTACAACACCCATAGATCGTTTCCGTAAGCCTTGATAAGTCCTCTTCACAGCACCTTCACTTTCATTCCATTCAACAATATGTGACTCTCCATCTTTGCTTGTCCCACACGAAAAGAGTCTGAATTTCCCACCCACCCAACCAAACAAACAAAGAAAAAAACCCAACACAAACAAAATTACCATCTGACCACACACCAACAAGTGAGAGTAATGTTGACATAATAGGAACAGTGAATCAACCTTGTTCCATCAGCACTATATGCCATTGTAGTACACCATCGACCAGGAGCATCATAATCGACTCGAGATCCCATGTTGTCATATAACCAAGCTTTTATCTTTCCATCCAGGGCTGTTGAAAATATAAACTGAAATATAAAAGCATTATTAGAAATCAGTAAGTCCTAACCAGGATCGGTGAAACACAAAACATGGGAACAAACAAACGTACAAGAAAGATAAATCACATGCACATGAAGAACACAAGATTTACATTGTACACCACAAACTAGGGCTGTCTTCGGTTACTATAGTTTTCATTATGAACAGAAAGGTTTACAAGAGTTGCTAGAGATACCCGCCTCCCCCTCCTCTATAAATACATAGAGATTAAGGTAAAAGGTAACAAGTGTGGAAATACCATAAATAACCTTACTCCAAAATCTGAGGTCAAGTGGTTAATGTCTAGTACTTATCAGGATCCATACTACTCCAAAAAGCACAAGGACATATTAGGAGCAAAGGCACTTGGGGAGAAAACAGTCCATGGTGAGAAACATATAAAACCTGGTAATTTTAAAAATATAATGAGCAAAATAATACAGGAGCAGTTGACTTGTTGTAGTTGTTACCTGAATGTTTTCCTTGTAGTGAGGACAGACAGAATAAACAGGAGCCTCGTGACCTTCAAAAAGTAAATTGTTTTGCACCAGTGCAGCCTCCCAAACCTGAGATTAGAAAGTATCAGAAAGGAATTTGGCATGCAACAATTTTTTGATGTGTTTTGTAGCAATTCAACACACTTAAATTATTTTATTTCATGAGAAACCAACCTTGATGGTCTTATCATCACCACAGGTTATCACACAAAGTTGCTTATTGGGGTGAGAGAATGCTAGATCATTTACTCCACCAACATGAGCATCAATCTAGAAAGAAAGAGATCAATGTCAATCGTGAAATGGGAAATTCCAATGGTACATGAAATAGGAAGAAAGAGATCAATGTCAGCAAGCTCGGAACTGACTATACCTCCAAATGTTGTCGTACATCATCAGCTCCATGATAAGAATATATTTGCACAATGTGCCTCGAATATGCAACTCCTGTTTAATATAAAGTATGGACATTGAAATCAGTCCAATTCTCATTACTTATTTAAGAATATGTACATCTAAAGCTACTGAAGCACTAAGATTAAGTCATATGTTTCACTTACCAAATAAAGAACCATCAGGGCTCCAAATAATGCGATTAACAGATACACTAGGATCTTTGACTAGAGCACCCTGAAATTCAATCAGAAAAGGTTAAGGCTCTTACATCGACTGTCAAACAAAATAGTTTGTTTATTTTTTGTTAGGGCTTAAGATGGCTCAGACCTGAAGAGGCATTGAACAAACACTAAGATCCCATACTTTGAAGTTTCTCAAAACCAGCCTTTCCCTAGAACCAACTTCCCACAATGCTATGTCCCCCACATTGGTACCAACTGATGCATCACATTGTCAATGGTCAAATCAGCGGCTAGCTTATATTGTGAAAAATACATGATATATATTACCACACAGAGTAACATGTTGAAAAATGGGGAAAATTCAACCACGGAAAAACAGACCTAGTAGTAGAGTCTGTTGGATGGGATGAAAATCCATGCTCATAGGAGCTGAACCCTGATTCAAAGTCCTTGCAACAGTCTTGGGCAAGTCATCTGGGGCATTAAGAGCTTGACTATGGCCATGCCCAGAAAATGATACAGGCAATACATTAACGGAAGATTTACCTGCATTAGACAAATAAAGCATAAAGAAAATATTCATACTAGCATAAGTTTACAAGTTAAAGCCAAATATATTGCCAAAGGCAAATCTAATTAAGTCGAATCAAGGAACCTCGTCTGACATCCCCATGGCCCTTCTTTTGGATACATGATCTGAATCCCCAGATGGGTAATCTACCGAAGGATT
Source organism: Camellia lanceoleosa (assembly GCA_025200525.1). NCBI lineage: Eukaryota > Viridiplantae > Streptophyta > Magnoliopsida > Ericales > Theaceae > Camellia > Camellia lanceoleosa. The sequence goes on from JANUSC010000105.1 coordinate 692,862, forward strand.
AGTTGGTGGAGTCCTAGGATGCTTCAAAGCAGCTGTACATAGGAATGAAACAATTGAGAGTTAAAAAAGCAACCAGGACTTATACAAACCCTTACAGGAGCAAATTCAGAAATTTATAGCAAATTATAGAAATGGAACCTGAAATGGATGGACCACGAGACCAATAGCTCCACGGAAATTGCTGGATGAGTTACAGTAGGTGGATTAGACATCCAACCAGCAAGGGGAGCCGGAACAGCTGCTGGTGTAGGTTGGAAGGGCTTAACACATAAATTCAACCACGATAAGAGGTCAATATAGCCACATAAAAATGGATTATATGGTAACCAAATACACTAAAAACCTACCCCATGTGCACCCAAAGGAGGAGCAGCTCCAGCCTTTAGTAAGGATCCTATCAGTGGATTGTTTACGGTGACGGAACACGGGCACCATTTGGTTGTCCACATGAATGATCCACGAGGGTTTTGATATCTGGATTTGGCCTTGGATTTTTACAAAGTTGATGTTGCCAATTTAAGCTGCAATATTGATAAGTTGTGAGTCATCTTTTCATAGCCGCAGAACATAACCAAGAGAGTATTCAGTATCAATGCCAAAGTAAGCTAATGAAACAGGCACAACTAAATGCGAGTAATGGCTAATTGGGAATCGCCAATTTGTTGGCATACATTCTTAAAATATCCGTGAAAATTCCTGGCGTTACTTATTGAAGATAATACAATACTAACAACATAAGTTTGAGATATACTATTAAATTTGCATACATGCAAGCTGCAACATAATTACTCATTTTGCTGCTAGGAAGATTGATGCACTCAATTCAAATGGTGCATTAAAACACATTTGAACTGTCTTAAATTTACCGAATGTAATAGCCTTTTTCAAGATTACCTTTGGTTAATGAGAGTCCGCAACCTTGAATTTTTGAGGTTAGGAAACTGCAGTTTATCCCGGAACAATGGGTTTGCTTCCATGAGCTTCTTGAGCACCAGCAACATAATAGCCCTCGCTGATTTTGTATCTCCATACTTGGACAGCTGTTCATTTTCCCTACAACACAACAAACCCCCCAAATAAATCCAATTCTATAGCTGTGTTAGAAGGAAAAAATCTGATGACTCCATACTTAATACCTGAAATTCTCAAGTGTCAGGAGCTGAGTTATTTCCTTAAAGAGCTCTTCATTAAACGACGCAAAACTTTAAGATCCTTTACAAGGATATCCACAGCCTTGGACCGGTCATGCCTATATAAAATCCAAAACTCACATTTATATGCAACAAATGCCACAAAAATACAACAACAACAGAAATGTACATTTCAATTAATTATTACAAGCTTACTTATCCAACGCCTCGAGGTACTTCTGCTTCCTAATTTCGAAAAATATCTTCATCAGTAGCGATTATCGTCCACTTTAGTGAAACCAGAGAGGTACCTCTCAACCTCATCCCAATTCCCATTGTGAACCTCATCCTCAAAATATCTCATGTTAAAGAAAAACCCAGATTCTTGTTCAAGCCTAGTATTAGGATTTTTAAGAGAGGCCCCATTTAAGGAGAAGGAAAATTAGTAAAAAATAATTATGAGAAACAGACAACATGTATGGACAAATTAATAGTAATTAAGTGTATATACATAAGTTAGAATATAAAATATAAAATCACCCACTTGTGAACAGTCTCTTTGAACTTTTCCTCATCTAGGAATTGCAAGATCAAGAACACAAGCTCTCTACTGAGAGATGACATTGTTACTACTCCCTCTGTGAATCCAGATGTGCAAAAATCAGCTTCAATATAAGCAGATCTGCAAAACCCCAAAAAAAAAAATAATAATAATAATTAATTAATTAAAATTTTAAAATTAAAAATACCAGGTCAGCTACCAGAAAGTTCATTATGTATTGCTTTTTTGAATTTAAAAAAAAGATTAAAAAAAAATGAAATAAGTAAAAATTACATAAAAATTTGAAACTCAAACCAGAACTAGATCATTAAAGCGATCTTTAATTTAACAGAGAGAAATCAATTTTTGGCACAAGATCATGATCTAGGGTTCTTTGGAGGATCAGATACATGAAAGCGGCTTTAAACCAGATAGCAATCCGAGAGGCCAAGTAAAAGGGGCGCACACAAAAAAAAAAAAAAAGCAGGTAAAGAGATGTACAAATCGAGAGAGTTTTAGAGAGAGAAAAAGCAAAGCAAAGCAAAGCAAAGCAAGTCGAGAAAGTAAAAATATTCGGAGATTGAAATGAAAGCAAAGCTCATACCTTGAAAATGAATTAAGAGATCGATTGAAGAAACAGAGAGAACACAAGATTGAGAGATTGAAGATAGAGAGAGACGACGAGGTCGAGGCAGAGAAGATTGGACTCTGTTTCTCTCTCTAGAAAGTTGTTTTCTCTCTCTAGTCTATCGTGCGCAGGAAATAAAATACGGACATTACTTGCAGGTATGGCGATTTTTGTAAGAGGAGGCAGACAGATAGCTTTAGATAAGTCCATGAGGTCGTAGACGTGATAAGTACTTCTGCTTATCGATAAGTGAATGAATGGGGTTTTTATAAGTGCTCCGACTGAGCCGGCTACGTTTTGTCTCGTTTCATCGGCGCGGAATCTACAGCCGACACCTGTTCTTCGGCAGTTGTGAACGAGAGTTAGGGAAAATGTTATCATGCTTCTAGGGTTAATTATACTTAATTTGACTCAAATTTTACTTTAGGATTGATTTTGAAAGAGGTTATTTTAGTAATTTTTAAAATTTTTTGCTAAAATATAAAATAAAAAAATTAATATATTTGCAATGTTTTTGATTTTTTATAAAAAAACAACGATGCAACAAAGTAGAAAATAAAAATTTGTTCTCTATGTATAGTTATTTGATTATTGGACTTTTTAGTAATTTTTTTGGATTATTATAGAAAGTTCTCAAGCTTACCATTAGTATTTATAATTTTAATTTGAATAATTTGATCTCTATATTTTTTAATTTGGTCATCCGATCTAAATTAGATGTTGAAATTAATAATTTTGGAAGAGTTGTCAATTTCTTACTTTGTGTTTGATTTGAAAATTTGGAAAGAGATTTAAAAAAATAGAAAGGAAAAGAAAATGTATGTGAAAGTAAGTGAAATGTAATTATATTTTATTCATATTTCACTTATTTTTCTTTCCTTTCAAATCTCCCCAATTAAATCTGATTTAAGGTTTCAATTTGATTCTTCTATCAAAATTAATAATTTTAAGATATTTGTTAATTTTATAAGCTGTACACATAGATAAAATTAATAAAAATTTAAATAGAAGAATCAATTAAAACTAAAGTTAAAATGTAAGTAATTTGTCAAAATTGAAATAAAAGAAATTTATGTCAAACTAGATGAAAATCGTAATTAACCCAAATGTCCATGATTTTGACAGTTGGATAACGAGATGGAAGAGTTTGTGGTTAAATCCAACGGCTGCGGGAAGAGGAAAATGTACAGCTGAGGAGTAGGGTGAGAGAGTTTTGAGACAGCCGATTTTAACACTCCTTTCAGATCCCCTTAAAAAGGACAAAGATTTCTCGGACGGACTTCGTTGGACTTTGGGTCTAATTCTAGGTGTAATTTACAGGACTTGCCATTGGGTACTTGTCGTCTTTTCGAGATGAGATGGGATGAAACAGTGAAAAAGGACAGTTCTCGGCGATACACAAAGGTAACGTAATCGAAATATTGCCGATATATCGAGAAGATTAAAATGTTTGGGGGTCAGGAATGATTTGATTATTCAAATTGGGATTTTCTTTTCCTTGAGAGTCGGTCAGAAATGTGTGTTGGGGACAATTTATTGCATAATAATAGCGTACACAATGGGGGCTCCACCACTTTATATATATATATATCAATATAATCTATATAATAAAGAGGAAAAATTTTAAAATGTGTCAAAATATTTTAAAAATATATTTTATTTCAAAAGTTGAGATTAATTTTTAATTTATTAAGGGTTAAAATTTTTTAATTCTCACCCACTCACCTTTTTTCCAACTTTTTTTCACTCATGCAATTTCTCTCTCTCTCCTGCTCACCTTCAGTCCTATTTCCTTTTTATATTTTTATATTTTATTTTTCTCCTTTTATTTTTCCTTCATATTTCTTTATTTTTTTTTATTTTTCTACTTTTTGCTCATTTATTTTATTTATACTGTCTTTTCAAGCTCAAGACGTATCTTAATATATGTCATATAATAAAAGCGTGAGAATTTTTAAAACTGTCAAAATATCTTGAGATACATTTATTTCAAGAGATGAGATTAATTATCAAATTCATTAAGGTTAAGATTTCTTTAATTATTACTCACCTTCTTTTCTCCACTTTTTCACTCATGCAATCTCTCTCTCTCCTACCCACCTTCCTTCCTCTTTCCATTTTTATTTTTTTATTTTTTATTTTTATTTTCTTCCTTTTTATTTTTCCTTTCTATGGCGGTGCTTGAAAAGCTTGAGCATAGGCTATTTTAGCCTCAATTATAAATTAAAAAAGAAGCCTTTTAATCCCCAAAACCCATTGATTTTAAAAAAAAACAAAAACAAAAAAAATATAGGACACAGCTTATACCGTCAATGTGACACTTTGTAGGCTTTGAAGGATTGTGACCCAATCATTTCAAAAAAGTAAATGACAATTTTGCCTTCAAACTTATTTTGAAAAAACCATGAGGTTAAGGGACAAATTTGTCATTTCAACCCTCTAAATATCATTTCAAACACATTTTTTAATATACAACCCAAATAAAAATCAATCCTATCTTCCCTAAACACAAAAACTAAAATAAACTTTACTTCAAATAAACCAAAAAATCAAAAGCCAAAAAAGCCACAAAAAATAGCCACTTCGAACACCCACTATTTCTTTATTTTTGTTTGACACTGTCCTTTTTACTCCTTATTTATTTATGCAAATACTGACAACTTTAAATACGGAGCGTACTAGTATTCTATATATATATATAACAACTGGAAAGACTATAGAACATACTATCTTCGCTTTATAATTTAAAAAAAATTAATAATTTTTATATGAGTTTATAATTTTAAAAAATTTATAACTAAACACCACATGCATCTAGCAATAAAGATCCAATGAATTTATAACTAAACAAAAAATTAACTATAATAAAAAAAAATGACATAATTAAAATATATATATATACATATACATGGTATACCAATTTAAAAAGTATATAATAAAATTTTCATATATTAATATTGCCTGCCCACTCGATGGATCTTGATGTTAAATTTTAAAATAATTTGATTTGATTTAAATATCGTTATTTAAATATTAAGAGTCTTATTTATGAGATTGGAAGTTTTGATTCAAGGTCACATCATCCTTCCTATATAATTATACATTTTTAAATAGTTTGCTTATCATCTGACAGCCGCTTTATATCCAGCCTGTCTCAGACTCATTTTGTATATAAAGTTTATGCAAAGTTGTCTGGTGTAATTTTTTCTAATTTATTTAAATGAAAATAATTTAAATAGGATTAAAAAAAATTAACTTTCTAAAAAAGACAGGAAGGATGCTGCTTTTATTATCTGATTATAAGTTTTAAATTTGTGTATAAATATAGATGCATGTTGGGGATTAAATAAATTATTAAATGTTTTAAAATACTTTGCCGTTGTAAATTTCGCGTGTGATTTGTGTAATCACACACCTATGTGAAGTTTGATAGAAAATTTAATAATTTGTTGGAATCCTCTTGACCCTTACTCATCTCTAGAAAATATGCCCAATGACATGTAATATATTTCTGGCTGTAAGCTAATCATTCTTACTGTTATTTTTCCACATATTAATAAAAGACATGATAAATTTTATAAATAAAATTATATGAAATAGCATGCTACTTATGTTTAACACACAAGTTGAAAGCGATAATTAAAAATAAAGTACAAACTCTATTCTTTGTATGTTTTATATTTGGATTTGTTGTTTTGAGATAGTCACAAAATAAAAAGCGTCACTTAATTTTTTATGAAAAGAAATGTGCATAAAAGTAAAGATGTGATGTGATCCAAAAAGATAAAAAAATAAAGTGTGCTTAAATAACACATCCCAAACAAGCTCCCCACTGAGGGTTTCTTTTAGTCATAAAAGATACTTGGCAAACTAAAAGTAATAAAATAAAGATACCATTCAAATCATAATCAATTCATTTTTTCTTTTAAAAAATAAAAAACAATCATTTAAGCGAAACTTTTTTAAGCTTAAACCCTAAATAGTCAAAAAAAAAAAAAAATCAACTCACTTTTCACAATGAAGGCAAATTTATTTTAGCTATTTGTTGTCCTATATTATAAACAAGAGTACACCAAATACTATTGTACAAAAATTTTGAAATTAAATAAAAAATATGTAAATAATTTCTTAAGTTAGCAAGTAATGACACTAAGGGTTCGTTTGGATGTGAGATATTTTAATTTTGATTTTTTATTTATTTATAGCTAGGTAAAAATACCGTTTGAGATAATTTTGACTTTTATGGGAAAAAATAAATAATTATGGATTAGATGTGACATTTTTGTCTTGTTGGTTAAAAAAATAGCTCATTTTGTCATATATGACTATTTTAATCCCATCCTTTATCCCAACAAAGGCCTAATGGTTTAAGAAAATGATTCATGGGGACTTGTTTTGGCAAGCTAACAAAAAGCTAGCTTTTAGCTTTAATAAAAATTTACTTTACTCAAATCGATATCTCAAAAAATTACTTTTTGGTTAAAAAGTCAAAGTTAACTTTTACTAATTTCTCAAAATACCACATTCATAATTTTTCCTTCAAATCTCCTAAATGATGTGATAAGTGAAATTTAAAATTTTGACCTACATTCAAATATTCATCAAAATTCTCTTTACATATACTTTATCTTGC